>OX371205.1:1200000-1800000 GCA_947310845.1 Yponomeuta plumbellus | reverse complement strand
CGTGGCTGCAGCAGCCACCAGACTACTGGCCACGTGACTGCTCGGACTTCCCTTCTGATTTATTACCCGGATTAAGATCTAAAGCTAAGGTTTCTCATGTCGGCATCGTTGACTCGGATTTTGATTTGTTAGAACGATATAGTTCATTCGATAAATTAGTAAACGTTACTGCTTACATTTTACGGTTTGTGAAAAATTGTAACTGTAAAACTTCTCGGACTTACGGAAACATATCGGTTTCAGAACGAAGGAATGCTATTTCCTATCTTATTCGGTTAATACAAAGATCACATTTCGGCGAAGAAATGTCGGCTTTAAAAAACGGTGAACCTATTAAGAGTTCTTTGCGGCGGTTGAATTTATTTATCGATAAGGATAATATTATTCGGGTTGGCGGTCGGATCGGAGCATCAGACTTGCCGTACGGTGCACGTCATCAAATATTATTGCCTGGAAAAGGACATTTCACGGAATTATTAGCTACACAATATCACAAAACCTACTGTCATGTCGGTGCAAACACACTTTCGGCAATTTTGTCTCGGTTCTACTGGATAGTCTCATCACGGCGGCTTACGAGACACATCACATTTCGCTGTGTCCAATGTTACCGGTCTCGGGCGCGGCCTACTCAGCCTCTTATGGGTGATCTCCCAGCTGATAGGGTACAGTCTTGCGCTCGTGCGTTCAGTGGGGTTTCCACGGATTTTGCGGGCCCCTTTTATATTAAAACAAGCAGCTTACGGAACGCTAAAACTCTAAAAAGCTACTTGTGTGTTTTTGTTTGTTTATCAACCAAGGCGGTCCACTTAGAGGTGGTTGCGGACCTCTCAGTGGAGGCGTTTGTTGCGGCGTTTACTAGGTTTGTCTCTCGAAGAGGGCTTCCCTCTCTGGTGAGGTCAGATTGCGGGACTAACTACAAAGGGAACGGATAAATACCTTAAGGAACTTTACATATTTTTACGTGACAATCATTCGGACATAGATCGAAATTTATCTCAACAAAATATTACCTGGCTGTTTAATGCTCCGTCAAGTCCTAACTTCGGTGGACTCCACGAAGCGGCGGTCAAGTCTGCCAAGACGCATGCTATGCGCGTGCTTGGTGAATCTCGCCTAACCTTTGAAGAACTTACTACGTTCTTTACTAAGGTAGAGGCCGTAATGAACTCGCGCCCGCTTTGCCCTCTCAGTACAGATCCTGCAGACCTGGATGTATTGACCCCGGGTCATTTTTTAATCGGTCAGCCGCTGATAGCGCTTACTGAATGACGACTGAGACGTTAAAACGCCTCGGTTGTCTCGTTATCAACAGATACAAAAGATGTCACATTTTTGGTCGCGATGGAAAAACGAATATCTCGGTATAAAATTAGCGACGGAGTGTTTTTGGCTAATTGCATTGTAAATATTAAGCCAAACAACAGAGTCAATGTCTCTGTCCTAAACACTACCGAATCTGACGTAGAAATAAATAATTTCCAAGTTCAAGTTTCACCTTTTGAGCTCCCGTCATCAACCTCAGACGAAAAACCACACGAGCTCATTCACCAACTAAATAGCTTGAACAATGACAGTTCTAAAAAGGTCCTTGAGCAAATTCGTTGTTCTCATTTAAATCCACAAGAAAAGAAAACCCTTATGAACTGCATTTCGCAATACACCGACATTTTCCACCTCGAAGGTAAATTTCTGACTCACACAAATGCAATTCAGCACTCCATAAACACCGGAGATGCTTCTCCTATTCATGTGAAGTCTTATCGGTTTCCTGAAATTCATAAGGACGAGGTCGAAAAGCAAGTTAAAAAAATGCTCGACCAAAATATAATTCGCCCTTCAACTTCTCCTTGGAATGCACCGGTTTGGGTGGTACCCAAAAAGCTTGACGCTTCCGGTAAGCAAAAATGGAGAATTGTCATCGACTACCGACGATTTAATGATGTCACCGTTTCAGAGGTCTATCCTCTCCCTCTTATAACTGACATCCTAGACCAGTTAGGCCATTCAAAGTATTTTAGTACACTCGATTTGGCCTCTCGGTTTCACCAACTTTGTTTGGACCCCAAGGACACTGCCAAAACAGGTTTCAGTGTTACCACTAATGGTATTTCAGGTCATTTTGAATTTACACGAATGCCTTTTGGTTTAAAAAATGCCCCATCCACATTTCAGAGACTGATGAACACAGTTCTTTCGGGATTGCAAGGTCTTCACTGTTACATCTACCTAGATGATTGTATCTGTTATTCTCACGACCTTGAGTCCCACATGAAAAAATTAGAACTCATCTTTTCCAAATTCAGACAGGCTAATTTGAAATTACAGCCTGATAAGTGTGAGTTTTTGCGACGCGAAGTTGCTTATCTTGGGCATACTATCACAGACAAGGGTGTGTCACCTAACCTTGAAAAGGTCAAGGCCATTTCCCAATTTCCTACACCCAAAACTGCTAAAGATGTCAAGTCCTTCTTAGGTTTGACAGGCTATTATCGCCGTTTTATAGAGAATTTCTCTCACATAACTAAGCCCTTAACTTCTTTATTGAAAAAAGACACAGTTTTCCATTGGTCTCATGATCAAGAACAGGCTTTTAACCTTCTTAAACAAAAGTTAATTTCAGCTCCCTTACTACAGTACCCTGATTTTACACAAACCTTTATTGTAACGACAGACGCATCTAACTATGCCGTAGGCGCTGTCTTATCACAAGGCGAGATCGGTAAGGATAAGCCTATAGCTTATGCATCTCGAACCTTAAATAAATGCGAAGGAAATTACTCAACAACAGAGAAGGAGCTGCTCGCTATTCTTTTTGGTATTAATACCTTTAGACCATACCTATATGGGTATAAGTTCAAAATTGTCACGGACCATCGTCCCCTCACATGGCTTTTTAACGCTAAAGATCCAGGCGGACGTTTACTGAGGTGGCGACTGAAGTTAGAAGAATATGATTACGAGATCATTTATAAGCCAGGCCGAATAAATTCTAATGCAGATGCCTTATCTCGTAACCCAGTCAATGCCATAACTCACTCCAGATTAAACAAAACAACTTATGAGCAATTTTTCAAAAAACAATTTACCAAGTCTATCTCTAACGATACTCAGATAGAAGAGCACAATCAAAGCCTTACTTTGGCAAAACAAAAGTCAATAGCATGTCCACTCTCGCTTGACTTTGATAGTTCAATGCCGCACTGCGAACAGCTGTTGTCGATAGTACCTAATTCCGATGAACTGTTATCAGCGGAACGAGAACCCGACACCGTGCAGTCGGTTGATGCTAACAATAAAAAGCTCTATTTCCTATACACTAAGATCCATCACTATGATGAGACGAGCTATAAAGCTATTTACAACCTTTTGCGAAAATTAAGAGATCTAATACTTTCCACAGATGAATATGACAAAGAATTAGCTATTTCAGACTTTTAGAGCCTTTTACTAAATTGGCTGTTAAAATCTACAACATTATTTCGTATTTATTTCATGGCACCGATATTAAGGTCCATATATACAAGAACCAAATCAAATATCCTACCCCTGCCGAAATTACAAACATTCTCAAAGAAAACCACGGGACGACCATAGCGGGTCACCCGGGTATTACGCGCATGTACAATAGAATCAAAAAAAGAATCAAAGAATCTTATTATTGGAAGAGTGTGCGCGCTGACATAGAACGATTCGTAAAAGACTGTCGGCTATGTCAAGTAAATAAGCCTTTACGAGCTTCTAATAAAGCACCCATGATTATAACGTCATCTAGTACTAAGCCATTCGAAAGACTAGCTCTCGACATTGTCGGAGTTCTTCCCGAAGCTGGCCTTCAAAAGTTTAAGTACATCTTAACTCTTCAGGACGATTTAACTAAATTCTCAAGTGCTTATCCAATGATTACGTCAACAACAGATGGAATTGCACGTAACCTAATACATTTCTTCTCGTTATTCGGATTTCCCAAAATGATCCTTACGGATCAAGGCACTAGTTTTACATCCGAGCTATTTAAGCAACTAACTGATATTCTAAAAATAAAAAGCCTTCTCTCTACGCCCTATCATCCCCAGACAAATGGTGCACTGGAGCGTAGTCATGCAACCCTTAAAGAGTATTTAAAATCGTTTGTAAACGACAATCAAGATGATTGGCATTGTTATGTTGCAACTGCGATTCTTTCCTATAATACAACTCCACACTGTACTACGAATTTCACCCCTTTTGAGTTATTATATGGTCACAAACCGACCATACCTAGTAGTTTATTTGACTCTAGCGATAACACAACTTATCAAGAGTATATCCGAGCCTTACTGCTGTAAGAATGAGGTACTCTCGCGAAAGAGCTTTAGAAAATATTCAAAGAAGCAAGGAATCCTCGAAGCGATACTATGACGCTTCTTCTAGTTCAAAAACTTATAAAACTGGTGACTTAGTATACGTCAAACACCATCATAGGTTGCGCAAGGCCCTCTCTCCAATCTGGAAGGGACCCTACAAAATTGTTAAAGTAAATGGAAAAAATAACGTCACCCTTTGCATCAATAGAAAACACGTGAAGTATCATATTAATGAGATTAAACCAGCATGAAATTGTTCCAGATCAACCCTTGGATCGAGCTATTCAGAACCTATTCAATCAATATCACACAGTCCAGGACTTTACTTCGATCCGACTTCAGCAGTTTATTTTTACAATGACTACTGGAATGTAGTCACCCATGTAGAGGTTTTTCCCATTGAGCCCTACCTACATAAAATTGAAGGATCACTCGCAAGCATTTCTAACTTTTGTCAAAAAGTACAAAGTGTAGCTATTGATATAAATTGTAAAGACGCTATAAACCCGCTGCAGATCCTAAACAATGCTAATAAGCTTAAATTCGATTCATTATCTCATCTTATTTCGGATTCAAACCGACAAAATCGTCACAAACGAGCCCTTGAATTTGGTGGCGAAATCCTTAAATTCTTCTTTGGCACTCTAGACGCCGACGACGCTAGAAAGTATGATGAAGCTATAACCACTTGTCAGCAAAGTGAACACGAAATCTTTTCTTTAATGAAAGATAACATACACGTCGTCCAGTCAACCATTAGTAATTTCAATACCTCGATTCGTCAGCTGAACGATAACGAAATAAGAGTAAATAAACAACTTCAGAAGTTAGACTACATGTTTCAACAGAACTCTAAATTAACTACGGAAAATGTGAACTTGTCCAAAATTAACTCAATTCTTAACATCATCGAAGGATCACTTTTATCAGTTTCCAATATTTTGGATACAACCCTGAACTCTATCTTATTTGCGAAAGCTAATATTTTGCACCCCTATGTTTTATCCCCGACGAAATTATATAATGAATTAAACTCGAACAAGGTAACCAAAAGGAACCTAGAGTTTCCCGTTTCTCTGTCCTTAGAGAACATACATTATATTATAGATTTATCTAAGTTAGCTTCGTATTACTATAATGATAAGATAATTTTCGTAATAAGAATACCTTTAATTAACCCAGTTAAATTTAGCATATAAAAGATTTTACCGCTACCTACACCGCGAGATGAATACAATTTCCAAACATATGTTCTTATTCATCCCTCTAAGTTATACATAGCTATAACGGATGACAGATTGAATTACGCGATGCTAGATACCTTAAGCGAATGTAGCGATGTTAATAATAACTATTTAATATGCCCTTTACCTTCTGTTCTATCTACAAATAGTAACCCTATATGTGAAACGAAACTCATAACGGAAGTCACCCTGTCACTTCCAGAAATCTGTAATTCTAAAGTAATCTATGGCAATGTTAACATATGGCAAAAGCTAAGCGATGGAAGATTTTTGTATGTACAGTCCAAGGCAACCAAGCTGACTATAAAATGTACTGATAAAAACGAGATCAAGGACTATACTCTACAAGGTACCGGATTATTGTCTTTGAAAAATGATTGTGTTGCATACTTCCAAACTTTGCAATTTCGTCCATCTCATAGTTACAAATCAAGGCTACCGAGCCAAGTGTTAATTGATTTTAATATCGTCGAAGACGACTGCTGTAAGTATAAACTTGTAAACAACAGTGTTCAACCTTTGTCCCCAATTTCATTAACAGATGTTGACTTAGAGTCTCTGAAATTAGCAAGCCATAGGCTTGACCATTTGCAAGATCAAATCAATCAAGCTGAAAATCAGTCTCATATTGTAAAATATGGTCACTATTATTCAGGACTTACTTATACTATTATTTTAGCTATTCATCATCATAATCAACCCATTATGTCCCCACCGAGGGGCACGGGTCTCTTCCCTGAGGAAGGTATAGGCCATACTCCACCACGGGGGCCAAGTCCGGATTGGTGGAGGCTTGTAAGACTAGTGGCTGGTCTTACTGTCAGAAGTTTTCAAGCCGCCCTAGGGCCTCTGACTTGGCTTAACGACTGCCATCTATCGACGGCAGCCGGCACCAACTGCTTAACGTGCCTTGCGAAGCACGGAATCGCTCGGAAAAATGCCACTAGCGTTAGTCATAGACGGTGACCCATCCATGGACTGAACGCGCCGTATGTTGCTTAACCTTAGTGATCGTTTTTTAAGATCACTCAGGCAGCCCAGGCTACGAGGCTATTATAATTTACATATTAAGCAAAATTTACAAGAAATGGTTCTCAAATTGTTGTTAAAGCTCTTCTTGTTGCATCCAAATATACAATCAGTGTCATAATAGCAAGTCTAGTAGAAAGGACACTAAGGTCAATACGTCTATTGAATTAACTGATATATCTGACGAGTCCTTTGAATGTGACAAGAGATCTATTAGGAGCCTCCCAGAAATAGAGATGAATAAGGATAAAAGCAAGGTCACATTTAAAAATTTTAAGAAAGTATCGTCAAGCCGAAACTTAACTAACCATTAAGTGACTTTTATTGATTTCTATTTCGGGACTTAGATTAAGTTTAAACTAGAATTAATTTTAGAGTGACTCTACTTAAGATGTCCATTTCAGACATTTGTCCTTCGATTATCTCAAAATGATAACCTCAGTCTTAAGGAGGGAGATGTTATAATCTATCCTAGTTTGCAGTAAATGCTGAGGCGAGCGAATTAACTTTATATAAAACTGTTTGCAGTCTTGTTTACCATAGAGTCGACCCATAACCTCCGTCCGACATACACGTACATTTCTAATTGTAGTCCGGTGTTTGTGCAGTAAATAAATTTTGGTTTTAGCAGTAATAAAATCTTTTTTTAAAAAGGTCCCGCGGACCGCCGTCCTAACAGTACACAAGATAACATTCAAAGAGTACCTTAAATATCGTAGATAGGGTATTTTGCGGAAAAAAGACTTTATGTTATTTTTAAAAGTTAGTAATTCTGCATTCAAAGATTTAAAAAAAATTACTTGCCTCGTCTGGGAATCGAACCGACTTAAATGTTAAAAAAATAACCCCTACTTTTATGATGCCAATCGAAAGAATGGTCAACAAATAATAACTCTTTTTGAGTAACATAGTATTTTAAAAGAAAGGAACAGCGTCAAATTAATAATTTTAATCAAATTAAAAACATACATGAAACTGCCGTAGTCAATTAAGTGGGTTTTTTTTTTAAATAAAAAAAATCAAATTATCGTCAAATTATAGTCAGGAGCAGAAATCAGAAATTAATTTCAGCGTAAAGAATTTACATTCTTTCATTTCGTTTGTTGAATATCAATGTACCTACTTATAATGATAATGTTAGCCTTGGGGCCGAATGTAGTGGAAAAAAAGCAGCGAAAAAAAAATCCACTCTGACCATCTTTTCTCATCATCAGTGTCCGTATAGTTGGCTTTCACATGGTCGATTTCAGTAATTTCTAGTATGTCACAGAACTGTGTATTAATAGTGCCTAATAGTGCTACATGGCACAATTAGCTAGGAAAAATATTTCCCGAGATATTAAGGCGTCTCACTGAGGCAGCCAACTAGTGGTCTAGTTAGCAGACACATCACGAACGGCTGTATATAGAGTTATGATTTGTATGCCAGATAATTGTGCGCTAATAGTGCTCCCTACATGCCAAGTTTCCAGAATAGTGCTTCAATACAAGCTGAGAAAACATACCCTATTGTTGAGGCAAACAACTAGACGCTTTTTCTTACCATGATTTCTTCGTAACGGCGTAGAGTTTTAAAACAAAAACTATACCAAATAACTGTGCGTTAATAGTGCCTCTTAATGAAACACAAATGCCCCCGAATCACCTATGCGTTTAGCCAAGAAATTAATGCAAACTTTTACATACATTACGGTTCTGGTACATGTAAGGACAAAAGTGTAAAAATAGTATCAATGAGCAAATATGGCAAGGACTAAAGTATCCGGAGTTGGTTCAACGCTTTTAAAAAAGTTAGCAAGAGGGTGGTCTCGGTAATTTGCCTGTTGCGTATTGGGACACTGCACACCCGGTTTTCTGAGATTTCCGTTCATTTTCAAAAATATAGCGTGGCCATCTGCCATCCTGTAAATACTGTGTAAAATCTTGTATGTTACTGAAAATACCTAATCATACTTTATTGTATTCTTCACACATCTTGTGTACATCTTGCATGCAAAGTCCACAAAAAGGAAGTTTCCTCTTTACTTACTCTCTTTTATTGTTTTATTTTTTTTAAACTCGTGTCATACCGAAACGTGACTTTGGCAGGATTAGTTGACAGCGGCATATTGCCAAAATGCCAAAAAATGAATTGAATTGAATTATTTTACAGGTAACTACTCCACTTAGTTAATTTTTCCAGTATCTGGCAATATAGTGCTAGGCGCAAATATTTTTTCCTCAGAAAGGATTTGTGCTTTTATCACTTAAGTAATTTTGGCTTATTTGCTTTTTTTCCTACGTGGCGTTTGTTAAAGTGCCTATGAGGTACATTTTATTTTAATTGTTACTGAGCATCGTGTTGTGACTGAAATGTTACTAGTTTTCTAAACATATTCACATTTTTTATTGATAATAATAATAAATTATTAATATAATATTATTATAATAATGAATAGGACTAAATACTTAAATTTGTGATCTCGATGTTCTTAAAACACATAGAATATACTATATTGTGATATACGAGTAGATTTATAATACCTAACTTATCCTAATACTGTGTACCTGTTGCTTTTTTAAAATTAATAAAACTCAACACAGTTTAAGTGCATTTTATTTACATTCTTTAATAAAATATTAATCCAATTTTGAAGTATATCAACTAAGCGCGCCTGGCGCGCGTGCCAACCGTTTCAGTGTTCGGCCCTTCATCATGGAAGCCAGTCGTGTTCGAGAAAAATAACAATAACAATACAACGACCGTCTCAAATGGCGCGCGCGCCACGATGATGCGCGCTAAAAAACCGACACCAGTCGGGACGGACCGCTCCGTGTTCGCGTGCTCCAACGAACACATTGGCGCGCGTTCTAAAATGGTATCCATTTCGCGCGGCTGGAACGCGCGCCAATGTTCGCCCTCTTGGAGCGCGTTATGGATACGCGGCTTTAGTCATCATAGATGGTGACCCATCCATGTACTGAACGCGCCGTATGTTGCTTAACCCTAGTGATCGTTTAAGATCACTCAAGCAGCCCAGGCTATGAGCGATTCACGGGTGTGAGTTTATTTATTTTATATTTTAACGAAACTTATATAAAAAATTAATTGATGTCATTCACATCTGCCACTTGTCACGTTGGGACCTAATAAACTCTGCAAAACGTGGGCCCAGTTCTAGTGATTGGTGCCTCTGCCTACCCCCTCGGGGATAACGGTGAAGGCATAGGTACATTTTTTTCCTAAGAAAACGAAAGTGTGTCAGTAGTTTTTTTTAAAAGCGTTTTGGCATTGGCACCTAGTGACGTAGTCAGTTCAATGCCATCTACAGAGTTCTTGGAAACTACGTTGTTTTTTTACTAAAAAAAACCTCTCATTTCTTTTACAAAAAAAACGTTTTTTTATCAAGGCACTTTGTTATTTTCTTTTCATTAAACAAGTCAATCAATCAATCATCAATTAATGAGGAGTCTTGAAAACGCACTGTTAAAAACTTAAAATTAAGTAAGTTTGTAATAAAATCATTATTTTGGTTCAAAACTAAGTCAACGGCATAATATTATGCAATTATGTTGTATGCAAAAAAATGTTATGTTATTATAATCTGCTTAGCCTTAACCCTTAATTTGGCAAGGTCCATTTTCATTGAAATTTTGTAAATGCTGTTGATTTTATTGATCTTAGGGTATAAAAATAGTAGGGAAAAATATTAAAAAAAATCTATATTTATTAATTTTTGAAATAATATATGTGAAGTATACTGGACATTTTCCACTTTGCGTAGAAGAAAGGATCAGTTTGAACGTGCAGTATAGTGGACATTTCCTAAAATGTGTACTTGAAGTTGTTCTATTTTACTTAGGGGTGATTTTTTTTATTATCAAATAAATTTGAAAATAGAATAGTTTTGTATGACGTTACCGGTCAAATGGCCTATTAAAATTAATTACCGAATAAATACAAGGTTATTAATCACGTTATTAGATTTTTTTAAATTCAACATAATTATGTATCCATCGATCTATCAATGTAACTACAATCATATTCTGTAAATATTATGTGTTTTACTATTTTTCGAATCTAACTCACAAGTAAAATCATACAAAAATAAAAATATTAGGCGCAGTTGACACCACAATGACATTTATGTACTTATATAGAAGAGCAAAATTTCAGTCCATTTTCATAGAACATTTTCGTCTCAATACACAATAGATTACATTTAGACACTACACAAATGCTTTTTTTTTTATTATGATCATAACTTGAGATATATAATGTCAGAGAAGTCGTGACAGGAGTTGTCAACGAAATATAAATAAATGCCTTCGGATTTGTTGAAATATTTTGGTTCCCAGAGACTCGAAGAGAAATCTGCTGTCTGATAATTCAATACTATTCCCATGAATAAAATAACGACGATGATGTATTTCAGTTCTTTGTCTGTGACATTTATAGGCTTTCCAGAATTGGAAAAGGAGTAAGAGTTTGTGTTCAAAACTCGTCAGCCAAAAGTACTTCATATTTACCATGAAATATTGCACAGAAATTGCATACAATGAAATTGCACCAAACTGAAATTGTGTTCAATTTGTGTGCAATATTTCATTATAAATCAAGGCTTTTTTATTAGAAAGATCATCATCATGACGACTTTATGGAGGGAGATTCAGATAATTTATGAACTACCCTCTATTATCAATCTACATATCTGTGTCACCAAAATCCAGTAGGGTATCTTTCGCTGGAACCAGTTGCATAAGTGTTTTGACTCTGGAGAACCTTTGAAATTACTGAAATTTAATTTAACAATTGCAGGTCAATTGATAAAAATATCTATAGGTACAATCAACCTACTATGAATAAAATAAAAATAAAAAGAATAAACCTTAAATTGTTACAGAAATTAACATCAATTACAAAATAATTACATAGTTTCACAAATAAAACGTTATTTTTGTCTTGATTTGAGAAAACATCACTAGTCACAAATGTAAGAAATAGTGGGAAATGGGAAGAATACGGGACGTTAAACTTTTTACAAATATTGCACCTAAACAAATCGATCAATTGGCATTTCCTCTAAAGGATCAATTTCATACATTTGTTATAAATACCTTTCATTAATAATAAGTGGTTGTTGTCTAACAAAAAAAAATATAAAATAGCATTTACCGTGAAGCTGCGCGAAGCGATTTCACTCCTCGGTATTGCGGTGGTCCCTGATGATTTATCAAATAAGCAGACTGTCTTGCTGTAATTTTTTTATGATAATTTTATTTTCAAACGTGTTAGTTTTTTTGTTAATGCTCCAGATTTTTTGAAATACTATGTCCCGTATTCTTCACGGAATCAAATTAAGGGTTAAAAACCTGTCAGGAGAGGTTAACAAAACATAAACAGAATTAATAAAGCTTTTAAATACCTATCTGAGCTGAAAGTGTGTCAGTTAAAAAAAAACGTGAATTAGTTTTGTTTCCCATATGCACCCTATGAATGAGACTATAAAAAAATCGATTACTTTAAAAAAACGGTATTCGTAGAACCGGTTCACATCACTAAGACTATCACGTTCCGCAATGCGATGGAATCGATTACAGCGCGAATCCGACCAAATTTAGTAGTCCCAAAGTATTACGCACGAAGTAGGGTTTTTGTACCTACTGCACTTATATGGATTCGCTCTTTTATCGATTTCATCGCATTTCGATATACACCCAGTGACGTACAAACACAGATCAATGAAGGGCTCTCAGCGGTATTAAAAAAAAACTACGTTCGTAAATACCACCGCCATCTAGTAACGAGATTGGAACCATTTTTAGGAGCTGTCAGAAAATCCCTCATTAGAAAAAAAGGTAGAGTAATGAGCGTTTTCCCTTTCTTTTTTTTTCTTAGTTCCTTGAGATACACTAGATGGCGCCATTCAATTCTTCATACGAATTTGTGATTCATTGCAATCAATGTCAAAGTCAGTCCACAGATCACTAAACAAGAGAAGGAACCAGGGTTGCTATTCGGACGAGGTTTCTCGTAATAAAAATAAAAATTCAAACCCACAATCCACAGCAAAGTCTCCAAAATATCCAAAATCGCACTTATCACGAACCGACCACAGCATTTTTGTTTTTCCTTAATCAACCATCACAAATTCCACAGAACCATAGTATTATTTTTTGCTTTGACGTTTATTGTTACGGTACGGCAGCGCCACCTAGGGATTCTTTTAGAACTAAATTTGACATAAGGAAAAACGCTCATTCATCCAGTAACTGACCACTGAGCGTCCGTTACCCTTTGTTACATAATTAAATTATAATTAAATTGTTGAGGATTTCTGGGATAATTATTTTCTGCTTTGGTAAAGATTTTCTTAGGTGAAATTATTTTTGTTCATGTGAAAATTTATTGAAATTTAAAACTATTTTTTGATCATTGATTCCACCTTGTTTTTAATACTTTTCGCTCGAATATGCTAATAATATATTATAACAAGTAACCCATATATTTCTATTTATTTATCTACAACGCACCTATCTTACTAAAACCTAACTCTAATCTACACTTAAACTAGAGTCACATTTTGAATCAAAATCATATATTTTTAAACATCCTGTATAGTGAAATTGCATAAGTTTGAGTACTGTGAACGTGCCAGCTTTAGATAACAGACCTATATCATATAATTTTTGCAAACAATTTTCACCCTAATTGCGTTTTCATAAGACTGCATTTTAATTGATTCCAAAATTATTTTTTAGTACGTAGCAGTTCGCATTAATTTCTTGGCGAAACGCATAGGTGTTTCGGGGACATTTGTATTTCACTAAGAGGCACTATTAACGCACAGTTATTTGGTATAGTTTTTGTTTTAAAACTCTACGCCGTTACGAAGAAATCATGGTAAGAAAAAGCGTCTAGTTGGCTGCCTCAACAATAGGGTATGTTTTCTCGTTACCGTTTCGATTGCGCGGCCATGTTCTGTTTTCAAAAAGTGCTTATGTCAGGATTCTGTCGAAATTTGTCAAAACTGAATGGTGAAAACCAAAAATTTGTCAAAGCAGTATTAAAGAAGTTATTGAGGTTTGAAGATGGCCGCGCGAACCTCCCGCGGAGAACTGCGCGGCCATGTCAGATCTCGGCATCTACAGGGTCTACAGGGCTGGGTTTTTTGTCAATGCATGTTTGAATTTGTCAACAAATGTCGAAGAAAGAAAATTCGTTCTATCACCATTACTTCCGAAGACATCGACGCCTGAACGCCATGGCCGATCTAAATTAGTCAAGACTGATGTTCAGAGCTTGGTCTGAATTTGTCAAAGCCGATGAGGTTTGAATTTACACTCGTTTTCTCATCAGACAAACAAAATTACTAAAAAACCTAAGGACGCCGGCCGCGCAATCGAAACGCTTTTTCATATGCCGATATCTAGTAAACAAAAGAAGTCTGAGATATGATTTATGTACCAAATTCTTTGACATTTTAGGCTCCTTCGATTAACATATCGTTTCACCACAAAAGCCTATCGTAACGAGAGTTATTTAAAAAAAAAAAACCTCTCACACAATGTTTGGATAGGGTGACCATAATATCAGGTTTAATTTTAACCAAGGAACCATACAATTTGCCTGCAACATTATATAATAGAATATATAATCATTTAAGGGTCCATATATTGCTCAGTTCCTCAAATTCCATCCAGCTCGCTTAGTACTCACGGAATGCGTTAGATCAAAAGATTTTCTAAGATTGAGTTCCATTATGGAAAAAAAAATTAGGATTTTTAGCTAGATTTGGTACAATTACCTACAAAGTTTTCTTTGTTTTTTGTTTTTGCAATAACAAGCAATAAAAAATCGTTGAAATGTATTCTGCAGTTTCATGATTTCAGTTTCAATAGCTGTTAAATGGATGACACATCGCATAGTAATATTATTGTAGGACACATTATCAACGTACCTTATTCGACATTGTCTTTTTTTTCCAAAATTCCAGCTTGATTTCCGAACCGTCACTGTAGAATGTAATCAGTTTCACAAGAAATTTATCTTGAATATTGTCCATACACTGAGTTCAAGAACCGAAGTCCAGAGTAGGTCACGAAACGACGAAACGTAAAACCAAAAAAATACGACACTCATAAGCACAAGACAGAAAGTCCAAACTGCCACCAATCAGGTCGAGTCTGGATTTTTCTGAAATTCCAATTATTATCCGCTAAAATTAAAAAATTAGGTACTCTTTATTTAGCCACATGCAGTTTTTTAAACAAAATACTTCTGAGAAGTGTACCCTAATCTTTACAAAACGTCCCATAAAAATGTCACCGAAAACAAACCTTTTTGTGTGATACCATTTTACCGTACTTCTTCTCCGTAATCCGCTTGTATGCGGTCGCCTTTGTATCGCACCGCCTTGGCCTGTGATGGCTCTGTCAAAGGCTGCCGCCCGCCCGTTTAACAAAGGATGCCGGTGCAGCATACATCAGCCATTGACTTTACTGTACTAGTGTCTAATTTTACTTTACCTCTACTTACTCATATTTGGTATAATGCACGCATGAGCATAATTTATAGTATTTTTTTTATTCCAATAACCAGAACTGCTTGCTAGTATAACGACACTAACTAAGCAAGCGCGGTTTAACATGCACCCCACTTCGTTCTGTGCTAGCACATGTAACCTAACGCACCCATAGCCGGCAGTAATACTCCCTTTCGTGAGTATTAATGACAGGTTGTAACTTGGCAGCAGCCGTATGGACACGGCCTCCACTACCTTTTTTGTACCATGGTTAAGCTAAGTATTTAAAAAAAACGAGACGTTTAAAGTACCCACTAGTAGCTAACATATACAAAGGAAGGACTTTAAAGGTCACTGTACCAATGAGCGGTACGTGAATTTACGTGAAACCTGATATTATGGTCACCCTATCCAAACATTGTGTGAGAGGTTATATTTTTTTAAATAACTCTCGTTACGATAGGTTTCTGTGGTGAAATGATAACATATTATGTTAATCGAAGGAGCCTAAAATGTCAAAGAATTTGGTACATAAATCATATCTCAGACTTCTTTTGTTTACTAGATATCGGCATATGAAAAAGCGTTTCGATTGCGCGGCCAGCGTCCTTAGGTTTTTTAGTAATTTTGTTTGTCTGATGAGAAAACGAGTGTAAATTCAGACCTCATCGGCTTTGACAAATTCAGACCAAGCTCTGAACATCGGTCTTGACTAATTTAGATAAGCCTGATTACGAAAAAAACAACCTAAAGAAATCGGAACCGGAGGATTGCGCGGCCATGGCGTTCAGGCGTCGATATCTTCGGAAGTAATGGTGATAGGACGAATTTTCTTTCTTCGACATTTGTTGACAAATTCAAACATGCATTGACAAAAAAACCAGCCCTGCAGACCCTGTAGATGCCGAGATCTGACATGGCCGCGCAGTTCTCCGCGGGAGGTTCGCGCGGCCATCTTCAAACCTCAATAACTTCTTTAATACTGCCCACTGCCGTTATTTTCTCAAATTAATTTAAACCTACTACAAAGGTATGAATGTCCACCTCCAACCAACAATAACGTTATTCTATTTTCGTTAGGGCGTGGCAGTGGCCACAGTTGTGCCGATCGCCGGAACGGTCGCCGTGACGATTACGCGCGGCGTGTGCCGCGACCTGCAGCACGGGACCACGCGGAACACCGCCGAGGCGACGGTCGGCGCCCTGTGCGCCATCGGCGGCGGCCTTGTCGGTCTGTTTTTTCCGTATCCTCTCTCCTAGACGTGTAGATCTCGATCAGATAGATCTAGACTAGATACAAATCACCTCGAAGCACTAGATCTATCTTCAACGCACGAGCTGCAAAGAATTCTATCATGGGTTTCTTTAACCCATCGATTTCGAGTAATGATTTATCGAGTGTTGTGTGTAAATAATCGGTTTAGAATAGTCTTTTAGTGCGAGCGAAACTACATACGAGTCAAAGAAATACCTACTATGTTCTCTTGGAACTAGTGAATATGCGATCTAAGAGCTGGTTTTTCCCTAATCTATGCCATTGAATTGCTCGAGTACGTATCCTCTCTCCTAGACGTGTAGTTCTCGATCAGATAGATCTAGACTAGATACAAATCACCTCGAAGCACTAGATCTATCTTCAGCGCACGAGCTGCAAAGAATTCTATCATCGGTTTCTTTAACCCATCGATTTCGAGTAATGATTTATCGAGTGTTGTGTGTAAATAATCGGTTTAGAATAGTCTTTTAGTGCGAGCGAAACTACATAGGAGTCAAAGAAATACTATGCTCTCTCGGAACTAGTGAATATGCGATCTAAGAGCGGTGATAAGAGAACGGTTATCTAGAAAGAACTTAAATGTATATGATTTAAGGCCGGTTTTTGAATTGAGAAATTCACTAAGTAAATAATTAAGTAACGTTCTGTCACGCTCTTTTCTCAGAAATTAGACGAGCCAGCACTACAGTTAAGTAGTTACTTAGCGAATACTAAATTCAGAAAGTAGCTCTTAAGTTATTGGTATGATTTGCGATTTGTTCCGGACTTGTCGTGTTCCGGATCTGTCGTACTCCAGATTTGTCGTGTTCCAGATTTGTCGTACTCCAGATTCGCCGTAATACGTACAGTTGAGCAGGCAGATTTATTTATTTTTAATTTTATAAATTTAGTAAGTTACAAAGTTAGATTAATACACGTACTGTCTTTGCCGACGTCATAGAAAAGTAATTTAAGGTCCAGGCGTTTTATTGAATATCGTAAAAAACAAAGACTTATTTACAAATCTGATAAATAGAAATTACACTGAAAGCATAATTCTCAAAACGGTTTTGAAAATTCCGTTCATGTTAAAAAATGCAGCATGACCTATTGGGCATGTGCACTCTCCGTTAATGTTGACGTCTACTGTCAGGTGCGATGGGCGGCGCAGCGCGGGGCACGGTCGCTCGCCCGGGCGTCGTCACGGTGCTGGGGGCGGGCGTGGGCGCCACCTTCGGCGCCGTCGTGGGGGACTACGGGGGGCGCCAGGCGGCCTCGTGCATCTTCGACGAGCTCGGCTACGAGGTGCGCGAGTGCCGCTGCCGCAAGTGCGGCCGCCGGTTCAAGTGCCGCGTCTACTCGAGCCAGTCGCGAGAGTGAGTCTTCATCATCAAGTCATTAAGCCCCCACCAAGTGGCACGGGTTCCTTGAGGAAGGTATAGGCCATACTCCACTACGGGGGCCAAGTCCGGATTGGTGGAGGCTTGTAAGACTAGTGGCTGGTCTTACTGCCAGGAGTTTTCAAGTCGCGCTAAGGCCTCTGACTTGGCCTAACGGCTGCCATCTATTGACGGCAGCCGGCACCAACTGCTTATTGGTAATACTAAGGTACTTTTTTTTTTCAGACACTGCCCGGTCTGCGATGACAACCTTTGCTACCCTGCTCCAAACGCGCATTATGACTGATTTAGGCGAAACAAACTATCCCAATATCTATTGCGAAAAAATCAACTATACGTAACGAACCCACATATAACATTTTAAAAAAATGTGAAAAATTTATATGTTCATGGTGTCGATTTGGTGGCCAAATGTATTTGTTTGAAATTTGATAGACAACCAAACCACATAAATAACTCACTGGGCACAGGCCTCGTTTCAAAGAGAAAATGCGAGTTTAATCACCATGCGCAGGCGCACCGCGGATTGATGATTTGAGGCACAGAGGTAGGTACCTACGTGAACTCAGCTCAGGTTTCGTCGCGAGGTTTTTCTTTACCATCAACGTGTGGTACCTATTACTGATCTAAATTCTCAAAAGTACTGTTTCTAAGTAATATTACAAAAGTAACTAGTTGGTACATGCTAAGATTCAAATACACGACCTCGCCTATGTGAGTGTGAGGTCTTGAATTAAGACCAACTTACAGAAAGTCTTGGGTTATCTGAGGTTACTTGAAAAAACTTATATAAGTTTTTTTTATGTCGAGCTATTTATAAAAGTTATTGTACCTACTCGTCACCTTATATTCAATATTATTATTTCAATATCACAGGTCTGTGTCTATCTATTCGTGTCAACGTAATTATGTTGCCTTATAAAACCAGCTGTCTAAACATGGTGACCTCGACTTAAGCATTTTTGATGAACGGATGTATAATAATGTTAATGAACTTAGCAGATCATTATGTCCTGCAGATCACAAATAAATGCGAGTTCTTTTCGCATGCAGTAGAGTTCTACAGTTCCTGTTATTTTCCAGAAATGGTTCTAGCGATTTGACGTTAAAAAAGTCAATGGAATGTATTATTAATAGGGTTAGAAATATACTACAAATATGATCACAAAAATCAAAGTACTGAATTCAGGACTTTGTGGTTTGGCTTGATTTCGGGTTTTAATCCTGCCACTACTGATTCTATACTTTTAGATGGTTATAACCAGTAGTCATAAAATTAATATCACTATAAAAAATACCAAAAATAAAGAATAACTTCTATTTCTTAATAAGAATACTAAATTTATGTGCAAGTAGATTTATTTATAGTATACAGTTTTTCAAATAAAGTTTTTGGGATGGTACAAAATGTATATTTTATTTTATTCAGCTTTGGTGTAGCAAATCTTAAAGTTATTTTCAAGATCATAAAACGCAACCTATTAAATCAAAATTAGTATAGTCAAGCCCAGGCCTCAGTCGCGGCGCTTTATCTGTTACAGACATGATAACACATGTTGGGACTTCCCCGCGATGGGCGCACTTCCAGAAGCTTCATTAAATTATGAGTCACGCTCCAAATAGAGTCCGTCCGCACCACCCAATGAAGTCCGATGAGTTAAGACATTTTCGTTCTTATTTCAATGAAGACAAGGTCGTCTCCCTCGGTCTGAGTGACGGCGCGTACTCTGCAGTATCGTTTGAGATAGTTAAAGCTACTGTTACGTCTGGCATGCCGCCTCGCTTGTAAACATTTTTTTTACCGTAGTGAAAATTAAAAAACCGGCCAAGGGCGAGTCGGACTCGCCCACGAATGGTTCCGTACAATTATCTATAAAAAAACGGCCAAAACTCACGTTAGTTTTATGGGAACCCCCCCTTAATATTTTTTTTATTTTAATTGAATTATTATATTTAAAGTGAATAATATAACTCGAAATCCTGCGAATATTTCAAGCGTCTGCCTGTTGCCGTGCAAAAAAATCACGTTTGTTGTATGGGAGCCCCCTTGAATATTTATTTTATTCTGTTTTTTAGTTCTTGTTATAGCGGCAACAAAAATAGACCATCTGTGAAAATTTCAAATGCCTAACTATCACGGTTCATGAGACACAGCCTGGTGACAGACGGTCGGACGGACAGCGGAGTTAATACGGTCCGTTTTACCCTTTGGATACAGAACCCTAAATACACTGTGATTTTAATCATATTTGTATACTTTTGATAAATGTGGTCTGAGGGTCATGATGGATGTTTTGAATACAGCCATTTGTTTGGATTTTTGCCTCAGGTTCACGGCCAAGGATCCAAAAAATCACTGTAAACACGATTCAGAGATAGTACAGGCACTGTAAACTTTTTGTGCGATTCTACTTACGGGTGTTGTTATATCGGAAGAGTCCGACCAGGTTTCGCTCCGATTCGCAGAGCCTAATCATGGTGAGCAGAGACGGAGCTCGCGTCGTCGGTTGCTCGTTTCACACAAAAAGTTTACAATGTGTTGTGCTTTGTGCTTACGAAAGTTTTAGTTCAAAAAAAGAACAGACACTATTATGAAAAGATAATATTATTGATAAATTATGCTTTTTCCCTTGGCGGCTCTAGTGAACCTAAGGTAAAAAAGGGGTCAACCTCGGAACGACAGATAGTAAGCCGAATTTTCGTATAGGCATTCTTTTGACAGTCTTAAAGTTGTAGAAAATCGTATGCTCTACAATTTTAATAATAGATGCTAATATAATTCAACAATGATGAGAGAATCGCGAAACCTGTTACATATTTTATTTTCCACCTAACTTACGACGCAGAGGCATAATTTTATGAGACTTTTTAGACAACTTTCAGGGCCCCAAAATGAGGGTGTATAGTAGGTATACTCCTACGAAAATTCAGCATACTATCTCCCAGTCCGAGGTTGATAGCTAATTTGATTGGACTATATAGTTTCACAGTGTGTTCTGTGTCCCAAATTTTGGACGAACGAAAGACTTCACAGATGTATTTCAAAGTGAAGAATTTACCTACATTCTGTTTGTTGAGTGTCAATTTACAATCGACCTTCACCAATCCGACCTTGGCCTCCGTGGTCGAGTATGGCCAATACCTTCCTCAGGGAAGAGACCCGTACCCCTCGGTGTGGACATAATGGGTTGATGATGATTTGAAATTTCACATTTCAGTCACTTCATGAACAGAGTTTACTTACTTTGCTTTTAGACTTCTCAAATGCAGATATTGTGGTGTAAGGTTGACCGAGCCTATAAAAAACACTAAATTGCTGGTAATCTGTAGATCTGACGATAATGATATTATGTAGAAAGGAAAAAAATACTATACTGGAAAAAACATAACATAACATTTACATACAGTCACATACATTGCTTCTGGCCCCACACGATATCCTGTGGCAATATTTTCGTTTTAAATCGCATCCTACTACGGTATGTTTGAGATAAATTTAAAAAAAAAAAACCTAAATTATGGATTGTACGCAGTTTCTACTTGCTTGTAAAAATAAAGCTTCGAAAGTAGGTATGTACTCAAGGAACACATGATGCCAAATTTTTTATAAGGAATCATTCTCATATCTTTTTAACTAAACGTATTTAGTACTCGAGTGTTCGAAATTCTGCAAAACAAAAATGTTTGAAATCGGGTCTCCCGTCTGGTACACACGCATTTATCACAAGCCAGTTCAATGCCCGACTAGATTAGCTCAAAATAAGTATACCTATTTTTAAGTTGGGTTTGAAATGTATGGCAATGAATCTCTTTGTTGCTTCACCTCCTCAACCAAATATGAAATCAGAAATCAATACTGTATTTCAACAGAATTTACATTCCGTTTCCTGAATGTCAATGGGCTATATTAGCCGCTGCCTTCGGGCCGTTTTTGTAATGGAAAAAGGCATCGGGAAAAAAATCCACCTTGACCATCGTTTCCAAAATCATCTTAAGCCTAATACATCGATCAGAGTGTACATGATAAGAATCCGTAATAATTTTAAAAGTCAATAAATACTGCACTTTCTTAAAAAAGTAGTACATAGTTATTTATGCTGCGGCCAGATACACGACAGCACCCGTTCACGAGCATAACGCGGGGGTCAGCCATCACCAGTCTAGCCATTTTACTCGTAGAGGTAAA
Organism: Yponomeuta plumbellus; assembly: GCA_947310845.1. NCBI lineage: Eukaryota > Metazoa > Arthropoda > Insecta > Lepidoptera > Yponomeutidae > Yponomeuta > Yponomeuta plumbellus. Next base: position 1,778,036 of record OX371205.1, on the reverse strand, counting down.
TAGGTGATCCAGCCACCGCGCCACTATTCGAATGACCTTTTAGTATTTAGTATCGACCTTATGTATTTAGTCCTGACCGTTAGTTTAGTAACGTATAATGTTAACATTATTTCAGGAGTTTCTTATAACATTTAGTATTATAAAATTCAAAGGCCAACATTTTTATTCATAATAAAAAACAAAATGTTTACTTTACGATTAAGTTGTTAGTTTCACAATTCATATACTTATAACATGGAGAAGAAACTAACAAAGACATAATTAATTACTATAATTAACAAACTTTCAACCTTAAAATAGCTTGGAAATAAATCAGAACGCTCTCTTCTGCAAGATGAAGATAGTCTCTATGTCTGCTGCCCGGCCCCATAGTAGGACATAATAATAATAATAAATAATAATAATAAACTCACGCCCGTTATCCCCGAAGGGGTAGGCAGAGGCACCAGTCTCTAGAACTGGACCCACGTTTTGCCGAGTTTTTTAGGTCATAATACTATGAAAGTAACTTAACAAATCAAGCCTAGCCTTACACGTATAGCCTGTGTTTAAGCTGCATTTGAGTGAGCGAGTCAAGATCGTGTTTTAATAAGTAAGAATATTAATATATTCAGTTTATAATTAATATTATAAACCGAACAAAGATGCGTTTTCTTACGCCCGGTTCCTATAATATACGCCTATCGGCTACGATCCGTTTTCCCTACAATTTTATAGACGGTGCGTAGGAATTTCGTAGGAATTATAACCGATCGTAAGCAAAAACGAAGCGTTTTGTGGATATTGGAACCGGGCATTAGTACCTACGCTGAGAGTGACCAACTACTCAAAAGCTACTTGGATCGTGTACACCGGCGACCTTGATACAAAATTGGCTGTTTTCATCACAGTTGAACTAAGACTCGACTAGGTCTCGAGAAAATAGGTCACCCGGTCCGAGTGAACTGAGATCTTCGACACCCGGATTAAACACATTTGAGTTTTAAAGTCGTATCAGGGTCAAAATGGAAATCAAAAGGAAAAATACGGAACCAAACGGAACGGAAATGTTTATGATGTCGTTGTTTCTGATTCTCACGTCACAGGGTATCCTAGTGTGGGGCCAGAAGCAATGTATGTTCCTCTATGTAAATATTTATGTTTATACTACAAACACAGTGAAAAATTATCTTTGAGGTTCTGGAAAACTTCGGAAAAAACAATAAGTAGAGAGAGAGAGAGAGAAATAATTTATTCAACGGCACAATACTCAAAACATAACAAAACAACAAATACATATACACTGCAATACATAAAAAAAAGAAAATAAAAACTAGACATCATGAACAAAAACTATCTTATTTTTAAAAATTTAAACAAATGAACAAACAAACGGAGAAAAAAAACAAACATATAATAATATTCAAAACTGAACACTTTGTCTTAAAATATAAGAAACCGGAAGTGAAAGTTTACTAATAGTTTTATTGAAAACTCGAAACATTACCTACTTATATTTTATTGAAGCACGATACCTTATTACATTGTAATAGCTAAAGTTGTTAATTTACATAATGCTTGTAAACGTAAGCTATTAACAAACACAGACAAAAAGTCTGAGCAAAACCGTACTCTTTAATTTTCTACTTTTTCTGGACAAGCTACATATATTATAATGAGTGACGACACGACACCTTTGTTTAGTTTAAAGTATTGAGCCCCTGAAATGGTTCCCGACTCAGCATGTGTTGTAGGAGCCACCGAGGTATCTGCCTACAACGCTGATATTCTGTCGAGACCATGTTGCGGGTTAGTCGCGTGTTTGTGAAAATAAAAAAAATAAAACGTATTGATATTAGTTTAAATGGTTTGAAAAGTGTATGCCTAATTAGATGGTGTGTAAAAGTGTGGTGTGGTGTGATGTGTTAGTATTGTGGGGATATTGTGCAAATAAATAACTGGGTAAAATCATATTGTAAAACAAAACAAAGTGAGAGGTGACTTGTAACTTGCCGGCGTAAGACGGTAAGCGCTTATTCATCGACGAATAATCTACCCACCGCGATTGCGCGAACAAGTAGTTACAAAAGAACCACCTCCGCTTAAAGGTACGTATGAATTACTTTTTTATTTTTGTGTTTGTATTAGGTATTCCTTGTAGTGGAACTTGAAAATAGATTTAATTTTACTGTTACGTAATGGCGGTGGTATATTGTTCCAGCATTTGGTTGCTGCGTACCTAAAACTGCCGCGAAAGGCTGCTGTCTTATGTTTCGGTATAGATAGATAGATAGATAGAGAACACTTTATTGTACATAAAAAAGGAAATTACACAGGTATTTCTTAATCTAAGAGTACAGACGGCGGCCTTATCACTAAAAGTGATCTCTTCCAGACAACCTTTGGATGGACTGGAGCAAAATATTGGAGAAGGAAGCAGATGTAAAAAATAAGTAAAATAATAATTACTGAGTTATATCAATTTTATTATACATGCCTAGGCAACCAAACTGTTATAGTTATAAATATAATATAAATACTATATAATATAAATATGAACTATCAATAGATACATGCAAATAATATTACACAAATAAATAATTATGTAAAAATATATATTATATAAATAGGTACATAAATGTATGAACCATACACATATGACATAAATAAAATACCAACAACAGCAACAGTCTTACAGTAAACCAGCGAGATAGTGACCCTTCACCATAGTTTTAAAAATTGGGAGCGAGTTGGCTTTCCGCACCTCTACCGGTAGGTCATTCCAGAGGCGGGCTGCTTGCACTGTGAAGGAGCAGCTGTAGAAAGTGGTGCGATGGGATTTTTAGGAGAAGGTTTTGGGAGGAACGAAGACTAAGGACATGAGAAGAGTGAAGGAATTCAAAGCGCTCTTTTAGATAGGAAGGAGTTCTTGGGTTAAACAGTATGCAATAGAGAAGAGAGAGTATGTGCGTATTCCGGCGGAGGCGGATTGGGAGCCACTTGAGCTGTGAACGAAATTCGGAGACGTGATCATATTTGCGCAGACCAAATATAAACCGGATGCAAAAGTTTTGAAGACGCTCAAGTTTATTTAGTTGCTCCTCGGTGAGGTCGAGATAACATGTATCAGCGTAGTCGAGAATAGGAAGAAGGAGTGATTGTGCTAACGCAACTTTGGTAGCAGTGGGTAGAAAATTACGAAGCTTGAGCTAAGAGAGCTCGCAGACGCGAACATCTTCCGGCTCACCATTTCCAGCTGCGGTACCCAAGATAAGGTACTATCAATGATAATACCGAGATTCTTTACAGTCTGACTAAATGGAATTGCTGTCCCCTCGAATATTACAGCCGGAAGCATGTCCATGTCAACCCTAGATATACACTGTCGACCACCGACGATAATCATCTGTGTTTTACTGGGGTTGACCGTGAGACCGTATCTACTACTCCACTCCGATATTTGAGAAAGGTCTCTGTTAATAGCAGATATGGCCGCATGCAGGTTATTTAAATTAGCATGTGTGTAGATTTGGAGATCGTCTGCATATAGGTGGTAGGAAGAAGAAAGCTAATGAGAAATGCTGTTAATGAAAATTGCAAAAAGGAGAGGAGACAACACGCCACCTTGGGGGACACCGGCATGTATAGCACACCAACAGGAGAAAGAATCTTCAATGCGAATACGTTGCCGGCGCCCGTGTAGATAACTACGAAACCAGTCAATCACCGTTGGAGATATGTTAAGAGACCTAAGCAACGCCAGCAATATGTCGAAATCGACAGCATTGAAGGCGCTGCTGAAGTCGAGTAGTGACAAAATCGTCAACTGCCCGTTCTCCATAGCTAACCGTATGTCATCGGTAATCTTGACAGAAGCCGTAACGCTGTTTGATCAGACTGTTAAAGATCTCGACCTGTTCATCTATGGATCCTACAGCAGCAGACCACCAATCGATGTTTAAGGCATCGTCTCTAAGCTTATTGAGGTCCATACTACCGAAGTTACGCTGCAGAAGAATTCTCGACTTGGCTTTGGGCGGGCGAATTTTATAGGATAGAAAAATCAAATCATGATAAGAAAAGGCATCGGCGGAACATTGACCGCGTTGGGCTACGTGATCAAGGGATGACACTGTGATGATATCCAGAAGGGATGGGGAACAGTTGGGGAAATGATGTGTCGCACTAAGTGGGAGAAGATGCATATTGCTTGCACGGAGAAAAGACATGAGGGAACTGGAGCGAGAATCACTCTTAAGAATACACGTATTGAAGTCACCCATGATAATAGTATATGAGGAATGAAAGTGTTCCAAGAGTTTCTCAAACGACGAAAAATAGTTAATTAGTAAAGATGGACTATAGTACACGCCAAGTAATATTTTGGTATGTGATAGAATAACTTCTAGGAACAAGTGTTCACCAGAGTTGTGACCAGGAGGCTGCGCTGACATGTTGATGATGGAATAGGGGATGTGGGCACGGAGGTATATTGCAACCCCACCACCGCGACCATTTACACGGTCATTCCTAAGGAGTTTAAATCCTGGCAGGGAGTAGGATGTTGAGGGAAGACACGGTTTAAGCCAGGATTCAGAGACTAGAATGTATACTAAACGGTGCAGTAACTGTTCTCACCCCTTCTGCTCGACGCGATTGTCTCCAGGTGAGTTTTTCAAGGTAGATACGGAGGCGTACACGTTTTTATAACTCCAAACAATAATGTTGCTAACTGAAGTTTCTGCCTCGCTTCCATTTTTAGCATGTTCGCGCCATTAAGAAAGGGAGTCACATGAGTACGAGGAGGAATGTGAAAACAGTACCGAGCACAGGCGTTTTGCACCCTTTGGACCAGATTTTGTGTACGCTTTAGTAAACGAGGACCATACACAGTAGCGCAGTAATTTAACTTGGACAAAACCAATGTCTCACATAACCTTATACGGAGCGTATTACTTATAAATCTTCGAATGCGATAGAGTGTCTTCAGCCGATAGAAACAATTTCTAACCACCTCCTGGATATGGCGCTCGAAGTGTAACTCGCCGTCCATTAAAACACCCAGATTACGTGCTTCAATAACACGCTCAATGTCTTTACCATTTAAGTGTATACGAAAATTGCACTCATTCAATTTTTCAATTTGATTTTTTGTACCTAAGATCATATATTTGGATTTGATTGAATTAAGTACTAGGCAGTTTCTTTCGGTCCATAGTGCAACTCTTCCCAGGTCTTCGTTCAGACGCGATACGCAAGTATCAGCATCTGTAGGAACTATTTTCGTATACACCTGCAACTCATCTGCATATAAATGATAGTTGCAACTTTTTATACAGTCGGTTATATCTGATGTATAGATTATAAAAAGCAATGGACCTATTATGGAACCTTGAGGAACCCCCCGATCTACGGGTCTATCTTGTGATATTTTCGTAGTGCCGTCTGATTTATGTAATATCACTCGCTGCCGACGATTTGTCAGATAACTTCTGAACCACATGACGCTGCCTGGGTCAAAACCGTAATAGGTTAGTTTGGACAGGAGAAGATCCGTATTTATTGAGTCAAAAGCACGTGAAAAATCTAATAAAGTTAAAATGCTTCCGCTGCCCGAGTCCTGGGCATGTATTATGTTATCCACAACATCCAGTAGTGCAGTCGCTGTACTATGGCTCTTTCTAAATCCTGATTGTGTTTTTGGAAGGATGCAGTTCTCTTCACAGTAGCGTACCACCTGATCATATATGATTTTTTCGAGAATTTTAGAAACTATAGGTAATAAACTAATGGGTCGGAGATCAGATATTTGAGCTGGGTTGGCTGTTTTGGGAATCGGATGGACAGCAGCCGTTTTCCAGTAATTAGGGAAAGTTGATGTTGCGATAGATCTGTTTATAATTTCAGTGATTGTCGCTAATGAAGAAGGCAGCGTAGCAATGACCATATCCAAGCTTATACCGTCCATGCCCTGGGCATTTGAGGATAATGACAAGATTGCCTTGGAAACCACTGTGTCATTGACTTGTTTTAGAGTCAGACTTGCATTATTATTGTGCCTATTTTGTGAATAGTATGCCAGAATGGAATGATTGCAATTTTTGCTGCCGGGTATATTCAAAAAATGATTATTTATATCAAGTGGGTCATCAAAGAGGTCTGGTATATCCTTTTTTTTATTTAAATGTGGTAGAGCCACTTCTTTAATACATTTCCACAGTGTTTTTGGATTTTTTAGATTACCATTCAAATGGTTCTCAAAAAAACAACGCTTTTCTTGATGTAAACAGACATTTACCAAATATTTCAAGTCTTTATATTCTTGTTTATGCAAGTCACTTTTCGTTTTAGAATATTTGGTGTGTGCCCGGTCACGTAACAGCATCATGTATTTGACATTGCTAGTGAGCCAAGGCTTCTGTTTTTCCTTGATCACGATCGTTTTTAATGGGGCATACGTATCATAAGTAGATGTCAAGAGTTTGGTGAAATTTTCTACGATTAAATTTACATTTGAAAAATTATATATAGCAGTCCAATTAATTGAGTCTAATTCTAAGTTAAATTTATTCATGTCAATTGATTTTAACGATCGTACTGTTATTTTTTGAGGTTTCGTTTTGGGCTTTTTTATTTTTATTTCGGCAGTGACAATTGCATGACTACGTAAGTCGGGGATATGGTCGACTGCAATTGATACTTTAGAAGACGCAATATCGGTACATACCAGGTCAATTGAGGTTGATGAGTCCCTCGTAAAATGAGTAGGAACAGTTATAAGATTTTGTAATAGGGTGGTAGTTAAAAAGTTGTCCAACTTGTTTCTATTTGTACTCGGAACTATCGAATTTACGTTGAAGTCTCCCAACAATATAATGTAGTCAAAGTTGGCAAATGTAAAAATAGACTCGGTTAGAGCATCAAAAAATGTATCGCAGTCAAGCCAGGGCGGTCGGTACGCTGTACCAATAGCAAGCCGCGTGGAATTAACCCTTATTGACAGCCACATCTGCTCGACCTGCTCGGGCGCAGGCGGGTGGGGCTCGGTGACGGTGCGCACGCCGTGGCGTACGTAGAAGCCCACTCCTCCTCCCCTCCGCCGCACCCCGCGTGGTCGTGGAAGGTACAATGCGCGCAGCCAAAGATGAGACCTGTCAGATGCTAGCAGAGAGGATTTCGCGCATGTACAGTCGCGTTCAAAATAGTTAAATAAAACAATTAGTTCGGATTAATAAAATAATTTATTGCATATCGAAATCGCTATCGCTGTCTTCATAGTTTATAAAACGTACACCGCTTATGTACTCGTCGGTGCGATGGCAACCACTATCACGAGCTGTCCCACTTGTGCTTGGCTGTGGTGCGACTATTTCATCTTCGTTTCACTGTTCTCCGTGTCACTGTCACTATCATCAGAAGAAGCGCCTATATCCAGGCAGCGTAGGCGCCCGCCCCTCTTCGCCGTCTCTTAGCCAGGTCTCATTAATGCATATAATATCCGGAGAAATCCTACCAAATGCAACTTCAAACTCGTCATGTTTTGTTCCGAGCGAGCCAGCATTGAATAAACAAATTTTAAGTCCCTTTCCAATCAGCTCTGCAGTAAGTAGTTTCCCACAGTTGTGTGTTTTATGGTGGCAATATTATATTGTGTAGAAATGGAGTTATTGAGTGTATTGGTGCGTCTAGTTAATATGAGAGTTATAATAATATATAATAGGTTGAATAATAAGTAGATAAGTATATTTTTAATTTTGTATGTGTAGTAATAGTTGGTACTGTGTGGTCTTGTGTGGTGTGGCGTTGTGTTTAGGCACCAATTTTCCTTCATGGGAGAGTTATTAATTTCTTTAATGCGCTGGGACTGAATACTTATAAGATTTATAATTAAATTTGCACAAAATTGTATAACAAACAAAAAAGACCTAATCAGATCTTTACAAAATTTTTAATGTCCGCCTCACTGCGTAGAATATACCGGGGGGAATTATTTTCTGCACGAGCGTAGACACGACCGTCCCGGGTCCAGACAAATCGCCAGCGTGCCGCGCGGCCTGCGTCGCGGGCCATGGCGAACAGCGCTCGGTTGGCCCTTGTAAGCCGTTCGTTTATATAAAACCGACGTGGTTCGTGCGGCGCACAGTGGTCCGAAAATCAAATATGTTAATAATTAGGGTTTAAAGTTGAGATATCACGCTGATTTTTTTTTACTTATTGTTTGTAACAATACCAACAACTTTTTTATTTAGCGTTTTTGGTTAAAAGTGCGTTTTCATAGTGAAAAAAAATATTGTATTTTTTTTTTGTATGGAGAAAAAGTTATAAACGCGAAAATCTTTCAAATGGTAATACTGTTAGGCAAAGCGGCTAGTAGGCGTTATAGTACGCATAATTCTGACCATTTCATGCCTTGACACCATGTTCATAAGTCTGCCGCTTTGGCTTCCACAGCACTTTGCATTTTTCCATACTAAATATTATTTTAATATGTATAATGTGTGAAGCATTTGAAACCTTTTTACCTTAGCTTTTGCACTAATAATAGTTATGAACACTAGTACTGATTTGTAAAACAAAGAATTTATCTTTAATATCTCATGGCTCTAGTTTTAGCGACCATTTTTCATGACCATTGACTCGAGCTACGTGTAATTTAAGTCCTTAGAATCTTGACTATTTGATTAACAACATAACATAACATTTAAATACAGGCACATACATTGCTTCTGGCCCCACCACACTAATATTGTAATAATATTGTAGCTATAACGACATTGGGTATACCGCATTCCTCGAAATGTAATACGAAGTAATTACCTAAGTATTTGTTATTTATCATACTATCAAAGCGACTGGATGCGCGATAATTCCCACTACCCATTAAAATCTTTAATCGATTCTCAAAGAATAATACAAAATGAAAGTATCAATATTTCAAAAAAAGTTTATGCAGCGGATTTATTTTCTTACAACCATGATTATAGTGAGTTTTTAGCTAGAATGACGTTGAAAATATTTCTCAAAATCTGTATTGAAATACCTACAAAGAAATATTGTGATAATGACATCGTCACAAAATACGAACTATATTATTGTAAACATTTTTTGTGAGTGTTTGATTTCGATTGTCTTAATATTATTTCTCTTTTTAAAGATAAAATCTGTGTCATATTATTATTTCAAAATGGATACTATATTGACTGTATTAACCAAGAAACATTATGTATGTTTCTTGGTTAATACAGTCAATATAGTATATGATAGCCCTGAAAAGAGCTGTTGAGCTGTAAAGAGGAGTAAAGCTGTTGTGGTAATCATGCCAAAGGATCTGCCATTTCTACTGAAACTTCATGGATATCCATTGCTACTTCTTCCTCAACCGCTTTGTCTAGTAGGTCAATAGCTTCAGCAAATAAATTGAGCTTCTTGCATTTGGTATACTTTGGCCTCATGTTGGAAGCATTCGAAATGTGGGTGTATAGAAGGATGCTGAAAATATCATGGACTGATAGAGTAACGAACGTCGCGGTTCTGCAAAAAATGAACAAAAAGGTAGAGCTCTTAAAGACTATAAAGCGAAGAAAGCTCCAATACCTTGGTCACATCATGCGAGCTGACAAATATAATTTGCTGCGACTTATTCTAGAAGGGAAGATTGAAGGAAGGCGAAGACCTGGCCGAAGAAAAACATCATGGCTCCAAAACATAGCAGAGTGGTTCAACACCAGAAACATAGAACTTCTGCGAGCAGCTACATCACGTGACAGTGTAGCCAAAATGATAGCCGACCTCCGATAGGAGATGGCACCGGAAGAAGAAGAAGAGATAAATAGGGGTCTGAAGTTATTAAAAAGTTATGAAGAATATCTTCATTATTTTGGATCCTCCCTATTTTCCGAGTGTGTTGCTCTCTTGCATTTCTGAACTCCTTGTTTCTTGCTTCAGATGCTTCCTCAGACATTATTCCGATGGGAAGACATGAGAAATGTCTGCAAATATCCGCCCCATGTATGAGCAGTTTGTGTACGCTAGCTGGCATATTGTACCAGGGATAATGGTGGACAAAAAGCTCAGCTGTCTCTCTGCAGTATTCCCGAAAACTCTCAATTTTGATTATGTTCCCGGAAGATATTACTTGCAAGATAACAGCGAAGTGCCTTATGAGATTCTCATCAATTTTCGTGATTTGTGCACTCTTCTCGTACTCTCTAAAAAATGTTCTGGCTGTGTTTCCATCGTTGGTAGTCCCGAATCCCTGTTTTACGATGTCAATCAAGAGTCCCATCTGTTCTTTGAATTCCTGTTGGGTTAAATTCTTTCTTGCCTTCTTAAGAACTTTGTTTTCACCTCGTGCACTCCACATCTCAAAGTCCAAATTATAAGATATGTGCAATAGACACTCCATGCTTCTGATCCACATGTGAAGTGTAGAGAGTCCATACTGGTATACCTCATCCCGAACAGGTCTTGAGAATACTTGAGAGAGATTATTCATATCACTTAGCTTTGCCAGACATATAGGGCAAGTCGCTGCAGATGGAGTATCGGTGATAATTGTAGCTATCTTGCCGTCAATCATTGTCATGTGGAGATCATGACTTATCTCGAATTCCCCACATCTGGTTACTGTAAGGTTTTGGATCTCTTCCTTCATCGCAGCTTCTTCTTGTTTGACGAAATCGCTGGTTTCTTTTGCAAACTTAAACTGGACAGGCCTGCAGTAAAACGTAGACGACGGTTTCGGATTCTTCCATATTACCAACAAACCAGACTCCAGCTTCAATGGTACAAGGCTCGTCATGAACACAGATGAGTCGTCAAAGCCCGGCAACTCGCTTTTCTGTTTGTAGTTGCTTTGTGCTGACGATCCGTCGAATCCCCATTTGCTGGTCATCTTCAATTCTCTAGTTGATAGATCTAGAGGTTCGCCAACCACTTCCAAGATCCTCTGTACAGGCAAATCAAGTAACGCTTCCAGTTTAACCTTTGCACCATCTTCAGTTATTTCAATATTAGATATATCCGGATAGCACTTCTTTTGGCTTTTAATAACTTGTAGTATGAAGGAAGCTGTGCTGAATCCTTGATTTCTGACAAGGTAGATCTTAGTGCCAAATATTTCCATTTTGACAAGTCCAGTGAAGTAGCAAGAGCCAAAGCTTGATCTTCTTGAATAGCTTCCTTCTTCTCCTTATTGAACAACAATGATTGAACTTCATGAGCTTGGTCAGGATTTTTCATGAGGTGTTCAATTACTTGGGCAAGGTCACTTCTTCCTTTTGACTTAAGATTAGAAACAAGAGCAAAAGACAACTCATCGTTCGCAAATGAGCCGTTTTCAGAAGAACTAAAAAAAATATATAATAATATGGCTGTCAAAGGAACGCAATTTTGGACCTCAGCCCAATAGCCATGTGTGATACGTCATAAAATAGGTCTCAGCGAGCTGAACAAAAGTTACTACTACGCCAACAGCCAAATGTTTGTCGTTTCGGAGTTATATTTTGTTGAAAATATTAGTTTTTTTTTCAATACTATATAACTCCGAAAGGACAAACATTTGGCTGTTGGCGTCATAGGAACTTTTGTTCAGCTCGCTGAGACCTATTTTATGACGTATCACACATGGCTATTGGGCTGAGGTCCAAAATTGCGTTCCTTTGACAGCCATATTATTATATATTTTTTTTAGTTCTTCTGAAAACGGCTCATTTGCGAATCGAGAATTAAGACAAATTGTTGGGCGAGTGTCTAGCAACACAAATATCAAGCAGTAATAATGCGCTCGCGCCGCACCGTTTTGCCCCCCCCCCTCCTCGGCCTCGAGGGGGGTCGCTCATGATGTAGGTTTAGGGGTCCTTAGGACCAAACCAGCACCAAGGTGGTGTTTAGTGGGTAGGCGCACTCTGCGAGTCCCACATTGGCAGCACGGCCGGGCCCGTGCTGTGCATGCATGAGCATTCACCACCTCCCTCCCCCGTGTCCTCCGGAGGGTGCCCTTTATAGGGCTAAAATAAAAAAATAAAAACCGTTTTGCCAATTCCTGGTACAATTTCTGAGAAGACGTTGTGGCTCGCATTCATTATCAATATTTTTTAACCTCAACTCGATAGGTAAACGTTCACTTATTTAAAGAAAATAGTTATTTACATATTATTTAAATTATATTTGTCGCAAAAATAAAGTGGGATACCATTGTTAAATTCCAGGTTTTCCCAACTGTGTCTGGCTTGTTTCAGAGAAAATTTATAAAAAAGTTTGTGAAATATGGCGTTGGTCTTATTGGGAACAGTAATTGGTGGCGGAGTGGCCGGCACTGCAACGGTGAGTCATTTTCTTTGTTCTCTTTTTCCTTAGTGCCGAAAATAATATTTATTTATTCCAACAGGTAACATACAAGTATTACACAAAAGCTTATAGGTAATAGGATCTATTCTAGTATGTTAGCCAATTACAGGTGGGCACAATATTATCTTGTTGGTTTTTTTTAATACTTTTGATAGTACATTGCGTTGTCTTGACACTATGCTAAAGCATCAGACGGTGTTAGATATATTAATAAAAACAATAATATAAAAATAAGGGCCCAGTGCGAGTCGGACTCGCGCCCGAACTGTTCCGTACCGTACCACCTGTTGCCGTTGCAAAAAACGACAAAATATTTTGGTTTTTTTTGTATAGGAGACCCCGTTTAATATTCATTTTTTTTTTTTTTATTTAGCTCCCTTTATGTTGCAGAGGTCATGTTTATGCACAAGTGATGATAGGCCTTATTGCATAGGTGGCATTTGAGAGCCTCGCTACCAGTAACAACACTAAGGCACGCTTCACACTTCATTTTCACGAAAGTCTCTGAGAGACAAACCGGCTGCGGCGCTGCGACTCCTGACGTATCTGATACTCGACGCTCTTTGGTTAATCACCCGGCACACGTGAGTCACACACAAGCCAACGCAACAATCGAGATTCAACCCTGTGTCGTAGGTCCCAGCGCAAAATTTGCTTGTAGCGTTACGCTCGCACGGCCGTTAGAAACTGCTCTGTACTTTTATATTTTACAAACAGGCACTTTATTCACTTGGTTTTGAGATATTATTTTATGTTTATTATATTTACTGGCACTTGTTTCACTAATAAACTGTTCAAGTATTGCAAATGGACTGTTTTTATATTTATTAGTGCTAACTTTGCGCGAGAGGTGACAACTAAGTTGCTTATCAGCTGACAGTCAAAGACTCCCGTCTGCCCGTCTCTCTTGCGCGCGGTCCAGCTTATGAGTGTCAAGTACAGAAGCATCGACTATCAGCTGACCCGATTTTCAGAGCTAAAATACAACAACAAAATCATAAAAATCGGACCGTTTTGGAGGAGTTCGATAACAAATACATATTATTATGTACAGTTGACAGCACATCTTAGTTGCAAAGTCGCTCGTAATGCAACGAGGTAGAGTGCATGAGTGTATAGGATGATGTGCTGTCAACTACACATTGTACATACATATTATATGCTGTAACACCTGTAATGGAAAATGTAATTACAACTGTATTACATTTTAGGTACACCTGTAATTACAACTGTAATGGAAAATCCAAGTACCTCTTGAGTGATTCCGACTAGCGACCGCTAGTACTGCACTACTTTATGCATTGAATTCCCAGTAATGATAAGCTAAGCCAGCTAATAAAGCGATGATAACATCATTTGGTATGTCGCATTAGTTCTTTCATTTTGATTCACACGACAGAGTTCGATAATATTCCCACCGTCTGTCTATTGCTCATAGTGTGAAGCGAGATGGCGCTACTATAAATATATCGGTCTGAAACGAACGTGCCTGTGCAAATAATGTGTGGGAAATACCAGTGTTGCCAGATTACACGATTAGTCGCAATTTGAGTCATCTCGGAGGGTGACGGAAATTGTACCACGTAGCACTTTTGTAGGATACAGGCATTTTCTCGAAGGGAGAAAGAGAGACCATCCCATGATGATACAGAAATAATTACTTATAAAAATTTAATTAGGTGTAAAATTTGAACTAAAATTATGAATTATATGTACACTAAATGTCTTCAATAATTCAACCACTTCCTCAGATGTGTAAGAATTTGATAGAATAAGATAAGATAAGAAGATAAGAATATTCTTTATTGCACACCAGGAAAAATACGAACAAATCTGATACAACAGAATACTATACCCATCAGTGGGAAACAGTGGGCTGATGATGATGATATAATATAATCTTGATCCAAGATGACTTCTTTTTGTCGTTAAATATAATCCTACAAACGCGATTAGTGCGATTATCGTGCCGAGACTTACAAACTTAACTTTGCAAGAATAAACCTCTCCTATACATACCAAATGCAAAAAATTAAGTTAGTATAACAACAGCAACTTCTCAGTTTAATTTTAAATTTTTCCAATTTTATTTTGTATCTACTTGCGTGAGAGACTCTTTAGTATATTTTTAACAAACTAAAATTTATGTTTTTAATAATTTCTCATTCGGAATTTCGGTAACACTTTTTATCATTCTAGTTCAACGTAGGCAACTAGCTTATCGTTTATGATAGTGTATTTTTTACATAAATGGTCACACCTTGGGGGCCACGCCACCCATAAATTACGTCACACGAATTTCATTACTTTTTGACCCCTCCCCCGTCCTTGTCACAGCTGGTCACATTTGTGAGACTCCCCCATCCCTAGTGTGACGTAACTTATTTTGGAGTTTTACATCTAGAAACTATTGAATTAAAACAGCAGTTCCGAAATTAGTTATATGTTACAAATAGTCTTAGGAACAGACAGAGTCGCATATGTTTTCGAGTTTTTCGTTAATCATACAAAGTTCGTGTCTTAAATCCGTGTCGCGTTCGTGACATGACCCTACACAAGCCCGTTCCAGACATTCAGACCAGTATTCTGCGCTTCCTCTTGCTTTATGAAACCTAGAAACTATTTTTAACTATTTAGGTACTAGGTTTTCTACCACATAAACATTTCTCAATGATGCTATTTTGGACAATGAGCCGTTTTCAGAAGAACTAAAAATAAATAAATAATACGGCTGTCAAAGGAATGCATTTTTGGACCTCAGCCCAATAGCCATTTGTGATACATCATAAAATAGGTCTCAGCGAGCTGAACAAAAGTTACTACTACGCCAACAGCCAAATGTTTGTCGTTTCGGAGTTATATTTTGTTGAAAATATTAGTTTTTTTTCAATACTATATAACTCCGAAAGGACAAACATTTGGCTGTTGGCGTCATAGGAACTTTTGTTCAGCTCGCTGAGACCTATTTTATGACGTATCACACATGGCTATTGGGCTGAGGTCCAAAATTGCGTTCCTTTGACAGCCATATTATTATATTTTTTTTTAGTTCTTCTGAAAACGGCTCATTTGCGAATCGAGAATTAAGGCAAATTGTTGGGCGAGTGTCTAGCAACACAAATATCAAGCAGTAATAATGCGCTCGCGCCGCACCGTTTTGCCAATTCCTGGTACAATTTCTGAGAAGACGTTGTGGCTCGCATTCATTATCAATATTTTTTAACCTCAACTCGATAGGTAAACGTTCACTTATTTAAAGAAAATAGTTATTACATATTATTTAAATTATATTTGTCGCAAAAATAAAGTGGGATACCATTGTTAAATTCCAGGTTTTCCCAACTGTGTCTGGCTTGTTTCAGAGAAAATTTATAAAAAAGTTTGTGAAATATGGCGTTGGTCTTATTGGGAACAGTAATTGGTGGCGGAGTGGCCGGCACTGCAACGGTGAGTCATTTTCTTTGTTCTCTTTTTCCTTAGTGCCGAAAATAATATTTATTTATTCCAACAGGTAACATACAAGTATTACACAAAAGCTTATAGGTAATAGGATCTATTCTAGTATGTTAGCCAATTACAGGTGGGCACAATATTATCTTGTTGGTTTTTTTTAATACTTTTGATAGTACATTGCGTTGTCTTGACACTATGCTAAAGCATCAGACGGTGTTAGATATATTAATAAAAACAATAATATAAAAATAAGGGCCCAGTGCGAGTCGGACTCGCGCCCGAACTGTTCCGTACCGTACCACCTGTTGCCGTTGCAAAAAACGACAAAATATTTTGGTTTTTTTTTGTATAGGAGACCCCGTTTAATATTCATTTTATTTTTATACAATTATTTATTTTTAAAGTGAATATACAACTTAATATTCTGTGCATATTTCAAGCGTCATCGTCTATTGCTGTTATTAATATAAAACAAAAGACTGCAAAGAATAACGTGTTTGTTTTGGAAATATTTATTTATATATAAAAATATTTATTTTATTCCTATAAAAATGTTTATTTTATTCAGTTTTTAGTACTTGTTGTTTGTGAATTAATAATTTCAACTCCCTAGCTCATGAGATTCTGATACAACCTGATTCTGTTTGTTAAATTTCAATCTACTTAAAATATTAATGGTATAAGTATGTGCCCTAAGAATCGTGGAATAAAGATGTAAATGAAGGGCCGAATTCTAAAAGTCCTCAAGTCCATTTTTTCATATAATAAAAAATGTTTGGATTGAGAGAGTATACCTACCGTATTAATAGCTGACCGCAGAACAAAATCACCTCAGACCCTGTTTCCTCGCGATATATTTTCGTTCGCAGAAAAACTTAATCTTAGCGATGAACAAAATATTAAAAAGTTGTAAAGAAATGCCGTATTAAATATAGTCTGTGGCAGAGTCTACAATTTATCACAATATATATGTTTATGTAGAGTTTAGTGGGAATCGTGTTTTCATAAACAGCACCGCTAATGTACAAAAAAGCCGTTTTGAAAAATAACAATAACATGGATGAGCTACTTTATCTACACTAATATTATAAGGAGGAAAGGTGTGTATGTTTGTAAGTTTGTGTGTAGGGGTAATCTCCGTAAAAGTTGTTTTGGCGGAACTCGGTAATGGAACTACTGCGAATGATTGGTTTCGAATTTCGTTTTAATGATGCCCTGGAAATCGACCCTGAATCTCTCGCTTCCGAGTCCCTTGTTCTACCCACCAGCCTACAAACCCCTTACGCTTGAAAATATTTGACTTTTTCCAGGGCGTGGCAGTGGCCACTGTCGCGCCGATCGCGGGCGTGGTCGGTATGACGATGACGCGTGGCGTGTGCCGCGACCTGCAGCACGGGACCACGCGGAACACCGCCGAGGCGGCGGTCGGCGCCGTCGGCGCCGTCGGCGGCGGCATTGGCGGTCAGTACACCTAGCATAACTTGGCGTAATTTTACCTTACCTAATCTTACTGGGCTTCGCAGCTTCTTCTTCTTCTTCTGCCGCACCTGTGTAGCATGCGGCCTTGTGGCAAGCCGCAATGCCGCACAGTGTTGCCCCGGTGTAATTCAGGCTTTACGTGAGCGCGCGAAAATTACAAGCGGCAATGAAATTAAATCGCCGCGTTCATGCAATTGTCATTAAACTACAATGCCTAAATAATGTAATGTTATGTTTAATGTCTCGTGTGCAATAAAGTATACATACATACATAAGCTCACGCCTGTATCCCATAGGGGTAGGCAGAGACCAGGGACTGCCACCTGCCACGATCCTGACAAACCAATAAAGTATATATACTTTAATTAAAGTATATATAATCTAGGCCGTGAAATCTCCGTCGAAGTTAATAACTATTATCCGAAAAATACTAAGAAAATCGGGCTATCGGAATTCAAACTAACAATACACGATGGGAGAAAGGCTAGTGCGGCGCGCGCTATTATGGGTTTCCATTTCATTATTATGTATGTACCTATATTGCCAACATGCCCGGTTACGTTACATTGTGCGATCACGCATCTCTTCCCCACAGGTGCGATGATTGGCGCCGCGAGGGGTACGGTCATTTGCCCGGGCGCCGGCACGATTGCGGGCGCGGGCATCGGCTCCACGTTCGGCGCCCTGGCCGGGGACTACACGGCGCGCCAGATGGCCTCCAGCATCTTCGACGAGTTCGGCTACAACATCGAGGAGCGTCGCTGCCGCAGGTGCAACCGCCGCTACCAGTGTCGCATCTACACGAGCCAGTCGAGGGAGTGAGTCTGATTCTTTACAAGCCACTTGTTCAGGGAGTTTCGATTAGAAGCGGGTTCCACTAGGCTGAAAAGTGCTACTCCGGAGACGAAGAGATAGGCGCGGAAGATGGACTGATCGTTGTGATTGTCAACACTTTTTCTTATGCAAGAAAGGACTATCAATTAATATTTGTCGATAGAAGTACAAAACATATTATTATCTATCTAAACAGCAGATAAGGAAAGCTTATAGTGGTGGAGCCTATTTTGTGTGCGCTGTCCTCTTCCCTTCTTTAAAACTTTTGTAATAACTTGACTACCAAAGTGTCTCAGACAAGGCCTACATGAATCAGTTAATTCGTAAGAACTGCAATTTCTGTAATTTTAATACTAGTACCTGGATGACCGAGCTTTGCTCGGTATTTTTTTGGTAAATCATGTTTATTGGATTTTTTTTGTATTTCTTTTAGAAAATATATTTGGATACGAATTAGGTGCGTTGATAATAGGCCTCCTAATAATAGTTTTCACACAAAAAAAGGAGCTTGGAAAAAAAAAGAGAAACTTCGTGCACAAGTCTCGAACCAGGGTCTTTTGTTTAAGGTATCGTTCTATTTCCCACCTGGGCTACGACAACCTTACTGATTAATGCGAAATTTACGTTCTTATAGGGTAGCAGTTATTTCTTTGCCCAAAAACACGGTTTAATTCTCAAAAAAAAAAAGTTTCAATGTATGTACCTGTATGTAAATGTTTGTTATTTGTTTATGTTCTATGTTATGTGATTATCAGCTGAATACTTATATAGGTATTTATTTTTTTCAGGCTGTGCCCGGTTTGCGATGACAGCTGTTGCCCTGCTCCAAGAGCGCATTACGACTGATTTGTGGGGGAAAACTTACTGATGTCATCATCATCTTCATCTGCCTACCTCTGCCCACTGTTGTGTATAGGACTTTTCCCCACCACGCCATACCTCGCGGTTTCTCGCCATTCGCATCCACGGGCCCCCGCCAACCTGGCCACATCGTCCGACCATCGGGCAAAAATAAGCTTTAATAACACAGAAATAATATTTTTTTTAAATTTTCTCTGTATTTACTGACGACTCCTTTCAAACTCATGACTTCAAAAATGCCGCGCCGACCGCAGTAATGAAGAAAAACAACTCTAGGTGAACAAGGACAGATCTTGTCTTTTTTTTTTCATTACTGCGGTTAACAGTACCAAAACTGGCTGGAGGGGTGACCCTGAAAGGCTGTAGGCTCTTAGCTCTATAAGCACTATTGATAATAATATTTATAACAAATAAAAAGTATTTTCATTCATTGCAATGGTTACCCGTAGGATGTAATTTTATTATCTTATTGCATTTACGGATCACGTATCTACATATATTTTTATACTTAGTTTTTTTTTATTATGTAATGTTCAATTCCGAGTTAGTGTCTAGTCCAGTGCATTTTGTGTTGTAAAAAGGTGTAGAAAAGCACACAGTAGAAGACAGTAATAGAGAGTTTAGGATTAATAGCATGACACCGCGAGTCGCAGATTTTGTGGCGATAAACTGAGAATTTGACAATTAAAGTACTGGACAGCGTGTAGCGATTTTTTACATAATACGAGCAAGCGGCTCGCGTCGTCATGGTCCTATGATGTATAGTCAACAGCGGCTGCCGCGGCCAGCAAGAGGCATAGATGGACTAACGTGGAAATGTGGGCCGAAACCGAAGCGAAGCCGAGGCACACATAAGTGAGTCCATCAATGCCTAGTTGTGGCCAAGGCTTGTATATGATTTTTCTCCAATAATGCGGGGAAATTAAAACTATAAACTCATTCTGTTAAATTCAATAAACTTTCAAAATCAGACGAACCACGAACGAACAACAATAATTTTTGCCGCGTTAAAGTGTTCTTTTTTTTTCAATAGGTATATCCAGCTTTCTATCGCAAGCCAAATAAAACCTCTGATAAGTTACCTCCTTGGTTGTCATTGTTCGAATTAAAAGATCGTTTCATTTTTAAATAACACGACAGATATGAGTTTAGTTTGTAATTTATTTAGCCGCAAAACACGACAGTTATTAATTTTCATAGAACTTTTTCCGGCCGCTGCTCGCGTGTAATTGGCCAGTACAGCAATTTCTATTTATCTCGAACAAGGTTGTCGAAATAATGCTCAAATTTCCAGGCATGTTGGAGAAAAACATTATTGTCACCTGTCACATAATAAGTAGAGTGCGCGCTTGTACAGCTTTATGTGCTCTTGACTGTACAAAGGGTAACATCTAATACCTGATTATCCTCTAAATTCAAAGAAAATATGTGTCGATAATATCACGTGCTTAAAATGAGTTATAGGACTCTAATGATTACCAAAAAGATTTATGTGAAATTAGGCTTATTTATAATATTGTTTTTTAATAAAATAATAGTGTTTGAAATGGAGTCTCTATTTATTTGCTTGCCAATTATTAGTTTCATCAAACAACCTGTTATTTTCGCGTACTGTAATATATTTTTAATCACAGAATGAAGCGGATTGCGGGTCTATGTCCAGCAGTGGGTATTAATATTATTATCAAAGAAATATATTTTTCGGACTTCCCCACAATTCTACAATACCTACATCGAATTTTAAGGTTAGATTGAAATTATTTCTCTGTTTTTAGTGCTCTTATTGTGTTTTGAAGTCCGTTTTTATTTAAACATTTCTTTTCTTTGAACATTAAGGGCGGCTTGCACCACGATTATTAAATATGTTTAGCGGCTACACGTATTTAGGTCAGATCACAAACTATACAAACACGTCACACTTAAATAAAATCAGAATAAATTAAATTCAGAACAGATTGGAATGCACTCTCAAGGGACAGCATGTATGTTTTACAGATTTACAGGCGCCCCAGACTGATAAAGATAAAACATAAAAATGGCACGCAGTAGCTACTGGTATGCGATAGATGAGTAAGGAACGACAACGGGCATTGATACCGTTATAAGTAATTGTCTATCCTGAGATTTTTAAAAACTCATGTAAGCTTCCTTACTCTATTTGTGGGGATCTCTTTGTAGCAGGTCATCATCATCATCAACCCATTATGTCCCCACCGGGAGGCACGGGTCTTCCCTGAGGAAGGTATAGGCCATACTCCACCACGGGGACCAAGTCCGGATTGGTGGAGGCTTGTAAGACTACTGGCTGATCTTACTGTCAGAAGTTTTCAAGCCGCCCTAAGGCCTCTGACTTGGTTTAACGACTGACATCTATCAACGGCAGCCGGCACCAACTGGGCCAACTGCTTAACGTGCCTTGCGAAGCACGGAATCGCTCGGAAAAGCCACTAGCGTTAGTCATAGACGGTGGACTGAACGCGCCGTATGTTGCTTAACCTTAGTGATCGTTTAAGACTAAGGCACTAAGGCAGTCCCGGCTACATGCGATTCATGCGCCAGGTCATGCGATCATCTAATGTCACCCCAAGATATTTTGTTCTATCAGTTTTCTTGATCTCTATACAAGTGCAGTAGTTACTAAATATTACTAAATACTAAATATTACCATATCTCCGAATATCGCGTTAAACTCAAGTCGCTTCCTAATACGCCTCCGTAGGAATGCCCACATTCTTTCAATTCTCTATTCGGTGTTGTTCAATCCAGCCACACCTCCGTAACTCAAAAGTCGCTTTGAATTTTTGAATGACTCGCACAGTCGCACCTTGCGATCCGCTCAGAATCGATTGCTGAAGACACCAAGTCATTCGACAAGGTTCTTCAGCAATTCCTTCACTATCACAGCTGTGCGACTGTGGAACGATCTGCCTCTGGCCGTAAGATTTTCTCCTTCCCTTCCAATATTTAAGAGCAGAGTACAAAAACATAATTATTCAGTAACTTACGTACGTTTTCCTTTTTTTTCTCTCAAGTACTATATAGGTATCGGAATCGCTTGGAGAAATGCCACTAGGGTCATTCACAGACGGTCACCTATCTATACACAGAACGCGCCCTATGTCGCTTAACCTTCGTGATCGCTTAAGATCACTCAGGCAGCCGGGGCTACGAAGGATTCTAGGCTAAGTACTTGAGCCTAAGTTCTACGCTTAAGTATCGCCAATATTGAGATTCATGAAATTTTTATTTGCAAAAATTGCATTAACTTTCTCATCAGTGCCGCTGGTTAGCAGTGGATTGGATATTGCCTGCCCCCACTTAAGTGCTATCGCTGTGCGTCATACTGATAGTGCATTATAAATATAACACTAATAGCTTTTATTTCAATTTAGTCATCAGTTGGAAGCCAAAAGAGGCATTATGTGTTTGTGATTAGTAAGAGATTAATATACAGTATCAGAGATTGAACACCGAAGTGTGCGTTACTCAAATGGAATACCATCGATAAAGAATGTGAGCAAATATTGTGTTATTAAGGTTCACGATGTTGTTACAATTAGCTGTGCTACATTTCTGAACATGAACGGAGGTCTCAAAACCATTTCGAGAGTTATGCTTTCAGTACAGTTTCTATTTATCAGATTTGTAAATAAATCTATATTTTTTAAGATCATTATCAACCTATTATGTCCCCACCGATGGGCACGGGTCTGTTCCCTGAGGAAGGTATAGGCCATACTCCAATAATTGACGCAATAAATATAATATTATGGATTAAAAAATGAGGCGCATTTAATTATTTTCTCATAGTGGGTGATGAGTATAGTGTACCTATCACTCGGGCGCAAAATATATGTTTGGCCCGGGCGACGACATACTCGCTCTAACTCTACTCTACATGGCTCTGGATTCAAAAAAGCGCCCTCGCCGTAAAAAATATTATTTTGCTCCGTGATACAATCTACTATTAAATTGTTCTTTTCACGGTTATAATAACATAACATAAACATTTACATACAAGCACATACATTGCTAATATAATGTGACTGGGTAAAATCGCAAACAGTGATGTAGAAGCTAACTTTGATTGAACAGCCTCCACCAATCCGGACTTGGCTCCCGTGGTGGAGTATGGAATATACCTTCCTCAGGGAAGAGACCCGTGCCCCTCGGTGGGACATAATGGGTTGATGATGATGTACATGAATTTATTGTGCAATAAAGATTTTTCATATCATAATGTCTAAAAATCTATCTAAATTAATATCAATTTAAAAAAGTATATTAAAAACATAACATGCTCTTTAGATTATCATTTAGCATTTATTTTCTAGTTACTCGCCGAAACAAAAAAAAACAAAAATTTCAATGCATGCTTTTAACGCAACGTCTAAAAGGCACCAACATATAAGTTCTCTGTTCTTAATCTGTAGTAAACGGTGCTGGTACGATTACTTAATACTTTAAATAATTCAGTTCTTATGTTAAGTTATTACTGTAGAGTTGTTTGTTTTCCTTAATAAACAAAAATAAAATTTTGGTGGTGGTGGCGTAGTGGGGTTGACCCTTGCTTCTCGATCATGAGGGTCTGGGTTCGAACCACGCATGTACCAATGACTTTTAGTTACGTACATTTGTTTGTACAGCAACACCATTCGCTGATAAATTGTGCCCGGATAACGGCGACAGGCTTGCCACTTGTCACGTTTGGGACCTAATAAACTCGGCAAAACGTGGGTCCAGTTCTAGAGACTGGTGCCTCTGCCTACCCCTTCGGGGATAACGGGCGTGAGTTTTTTTATTTTTTTTTATTTTGGTGTTTTTTTTCTTTCAGAGTCTGGCAATCCCAATTGCTCTGCACTGAAAGAGCTCGATGCCGATTTGCCAATATAAAAAAGTGTGAATTCTCTCGCGCCGCATGCGCAGCTTTATCAATCGCCGGAGCAAAGCGGTGGTTTTCCCGCTTGCAAACACAACTATACTTGAACGGGACAAACCGAAAGTGCACGGATATTATATACAGTGTAATTAAAAACATACCTTTTTAATAATATTGTGTGTATTTTTTAAGGGTCAATAAACATAAATACTATTTAAAATATAAAGTGAAACAAAAAAATTGTAATTGTACATCTAGCTCTACATTTTTACAAAATTGTTTAATATTTATTGTTATGTTAATGAAACTAAAGACAACATTTTTTTTGTGCAGTTTATGAAAAATGGCATCTAAGGCACGCATGCATACAAAAGGAAATGAAAATAAACATTATTTTTTTACAAACTCTCATCCATGACTATTAAATAAATGTGATTTTTTTAAAACCGTGCCAAAGAGATGTATGTGTAAACACATTATCTAGATAGAAGTGATGAGATGTGGTATTGTTGCCAAATTCCAGGTTTTCCCCTACGATTCTGGATTGTGTCGGGGAAGGTCAATAAACTTATTCTAACATCTGAATGCGTGCGGATTCCTGTTGAAAGATGGAGGTGGCTATTACCGTAAGTTTATTTTCTTTGCTCTTAAGCATTGTTTTTATAATTTCTATTTATTTTTTACTTTTGAACACGACTTTTAACAGTAATTTTTTTTTCGTACCTGCATTATATTAGGTCTTTACCTATGAAATTGCCGTTTTGTATGAAAAAATTGAAACAAATTTTTTTCATGTATTTTTTATTGTATTAATCGAAGTAATCACCCATGCAATCAATGCATCTTTGCCAACGCAGTTGCAGTTTATTGATGCCCTTCTTAAAGAAATCAGCTGGACGGGAGGCAACAAATTCTTCAAAGGCATTTTGTACTGCCTCTCGGGTATTGAATTTTTTTCCCGCCAAGAAGTTATGCAAATTCTGAAAAAAGTAGTGGTCTGTAGGCGCATGGTCTGGTGAGTAGGGCGGATGACGGAGAGATTCCAACCCCAGTTCTTACAACTTGGAGACCGTCTGCTGTGCAGTATGAGGTCGCGCGTTGTCGTGCAGGAGCAGCGGAGACCAATGCTGGTTGGAGATGTGCCAGCTTCTCCATCATTGTGTTCAGTTTTTCACAGTACACATCTGCAGTAATGCTCACCCCGTTTGGTAAGAAGCTGTGATGAATCACACCGGCGCTAGACTACCAAACAGTGACCATCAATTTTCTAGGGGTGAGTTTTCGTTTAGGACATTGTTTAGGTGTTGAACCAGGATCCAACCAACTTGCTGAGCACTTGCGGTTATCAAACAGAATCAATTTTTCATCGCAGGTAACAATGCGGTTCAAAATTCCTTCATTTGCGTATCTGTTGAGCAGTGCAAGGCATGTCTCGACGCGTACTTCGCGCTGGCGATCATTGAGTTTGTGGGGCACCCATTTGTCAAGCTTTTTTACCTTGCAAATTTGACACAAATGGACCAATATTGTTTTGTAGCTAACGTCGAAAGCTGCTGCTATTTCAGCCGTAGATTGTGTATCATCAGCTTCCACAATCGCCTTTAATTCGTCATTGTCGACCAAAGTCTTCGGACGACGTCGAGGTTCATTTTTCAGGTCGTAATTTCCAGAACGGAAGCGAGCAAACCAATAACAGCTGGTGTGTTAGCTTGTAGTGTTAGCTCCGTAAACGTCGTTGATGTTGCTTGCCGCTTGTGCCGCGTTGCTGCTACAACGGTACTCATATTCCATAATTAGTCGAATTTTTTACGTATCCATGATAACGAAAAAGATTGAAATGCGATGAAAATGTAACACTAATCAATAAACAAATGACTACTTTTGGAAAAAAAATTCCATGTTCTTAAAATAAAATTAATTTGAAATTGGAATTCTTAGCCAAATAAAAATTATTTTGATTTGAAATGGCCAGTACTGCAGAACGGCAATTTCATAGGTAAAGACCTATTACATAGGCGTAAAATAAGACAATATTTTATTGATGTCGACAATAATAGCACAACTATTTAAAAAAAACATAAATGATAAAAAAAACAATTCATATAAAAAGATGCAGAATTAGCATAATACTGAACAAAAACGGTTGTTTTGTAAATAAAGAAGTACTTTGAAACGTAGTAATGAACATGGTCTCATTTTCACATTTAAGGTTTTGTGAGATATATTTTATGTGTATTGTACATATTGGTACTTACATACATATTGTTTAGACAGTGATTTTCTGTTGTACCTAAGTTGAACGACCATTACAGTTTGTTAGTCGCCCTCAACATAAAAGAAAGTTTGAAGTGCTTGCGACTGTACATGTACATTACCATAAATGACATTAAATGACATATGACATTCATGCACACGAGTATAAGAAGAAAAATACCATTAAACAGTTTTATACAGTGTGCACTTTCTATTAGATTTCCAGATGTAGCAAAGAATATTTAATATTTTGCAGGGCGTGGGGTTGGCCGTTGGTGTGCCGACCGCGGGCGTGGTCTGCATGACGATGACGCGCGGCGTGTGCCGCGACATCGAGCATGGAACCACGCGGAACACTGCCGAGGCGGCCGTCGGCGCCGTCTGCGCCGTCGGCGGCGGCATTGCCGGTCAGCCAACAGTACCTAACCTTACCCACCTAACTTAACGCACAGAACCCTTCTAGATTTCACGCAGTCGGTGCAACAGCACCTTTATAATACACTACGACAGTTACATAATCCGGTCGGAATCATCATCAAGTCCTAATGGCGATTATCAAGCCTTAGATACTAACTGTGCTGGATAAAACCTTTTCGCGTTCACGCGGCTTGTCACGGTGCTGGGCTATACACCACTGTTTGCCTGCTACACGGGCTTGACGTCGAGCCATTTAGCTGGTACTCTGCCGACTGACCGTTTCCCCTGTCGAGGTCACCAGTCCGCCTAACGTCATCGTCATCGTTCCTTTATTCCTGTGCGTAAAGTTATCTAGTGACGGTGAAATTAGAAATATTGGTTTATTTTTCTGTCCACAAATTACATCCGTATACAATACAACATTACAATACAACAGAATGCCCTACATATTTGTGGAAAGACGGATCCTAAACTAGATCAAAAGATCTGTATCTTAGGTTTCCAGGCCTCCCAATCTACAAAAGAATGGTATCATATTCGACGCGTCACACCAGCACAAGGTACACTGTATGTATTATACGATATGTTTAAAAAATTACAGATGTTTGCAAAATTTACATGAAATTGAGGGCAATCCCGCAGGTGGGCTAGAGGGCGCTGCTAAAGGCGCGATGATTGGCTGCCCGATCCCTGGGGCGGCAGTGGGCGCCACGTTCGGCGCCATGGCCGGGGACTACGCGGGGCGCGAGATGGCTTCCAAGATCTTCGACGGGTTCGGCTACAACATCGAGGAGCGTCGCTGCCGCAAATGCGGTCGCCGCTACGAGTGTCGCATCTACACGAGCCAGTCGAGGGAGTGAGTCTGATTCTTTACAAGCCAACTTATTCAGGGAGTTTCGATTAGAAGCGGGTTCCACTAGGCTGAAAAGTTCTACTCTGAAAACCAAGAGCTAGGCGCAGGAATGAGGGCAGGCAGCCAAACGAGATGGATCGATGGCTGTGATAAGTACATTTTCTCTTGTGCAATAAAGGATTACTAATAATAATTGTCGATAGAATCGTCTTTTTAGAATTTTCTTTAAAACGGGTTACAGTGAGTAACAAATAATTGTGACTATGATTAAAAACAAAATCCTTATCGTAGCTTGATGAAAGTCTATTGGTATATTTAAATACCTTTCCGTTACATGAGATTCAAAAGAAAGATTTAAAACAATTTGTTGCGTTATTGCTTTGAAAATAACAATAAAAAACCAGACGACCTCTGTGGCGCATCTGCCTACCATGCGAGAGAGGTCCCGGGTGCGAATCCCGGCTGGGGACAAAAAAAGAAACCCAGGTATTGCTGTTTCTGTGTCCCACGACACAGGGTGTCCTAGTGTGAGCCAGAAGCAATGTATGTGCCAGTACGTAAATTTTATGTTATTGTTATGATGAGCCGCTGAGAGTATTTATTCCATTCCCAAAATTCTTTCACCAGTATTTAGAACGAACCTACAGGGTGTATAATCAAGTTGTTCTGATGATAGAGCCCTCCCTCCCTCTTTAATGTGATTAATGGAATGGCCCTAAGGTTCTACAACAAGATTCCCCAAGATATATTAGAGTCAGATCTGACGCGGCTTAAGAAATGTGTTAAGCACAGTGCAAAAAAGCTTATTATAATATCCACTATTATGTAAAGCACAAGGATGTCTGGTGTTAAACTGTAGATTAGATTAGAACCCTTTACATACCAGAACAACAAACAAATACATCACATAACATTTAGATTAATGTTAAAAGTATTCAGAGGAGAATGAAAACAATAAATGTGCTTCTTTGTTAGTTTCTTCTTCACGTAATCTATTAATTATGAAACTAACAACTTTGACGTTCATAAACATTTTGTTTTTATTGTGAATAAAGTATTTTAATTTTATTTTATTTAAATACTTATGTTTTTTTCCAGACGTTGCCCAGCCTGTGACGACAGCTGCTGCCCAGCTCCCAGACCGCGCTATGACTGAATTTGCCGAAACAATGAATACAACGTAATATAGAGTTACATGTAAAATGCGCTATTCATGGGACACCCTATTTACAGTATGTGTTTGATAACAACTGTTGTTCACGTTGTTTACTGGTGTTCAACTGTTGAAGAAATACGTACAAGTACGTGTTTCTTCTGTGATTTAGATTTTTTTTTTTTTAAGTTCTAAAGTTATATCAATGCAACATCGCAGCCATCATTAAATTGTCCTGCATAGACGAATGCCCATTTTATTTATCACCTAGGTTCGAATCATATTACTAAAATCCAGAAAACCAGAAAATCTTTTTAATAATTAAAAAGTATCTGAATTGATTGTATAACTTCAGTGGGAGATGATAATGCACGTACCGCGAATGCACATCCTGAGAACGTACGCCCTGGTAATGTACAGCCATTGAATCCGTGTACATGTACATAGATTCCCGTCCGCACGTTCTCGGGTCGTGTGTTATCAGCGTTCCTAAGCGAATCCCAAAAGAAATACCTCACACACTCCAGTAAAACGCGCAAAACGATGTGAACAACGTAGTTGATTGTATTCAATGGAATGCACATCCCGATAATTGGTGTCATTTGGGCACGAATTCCCGGGCTGTACATTCTCATGCCGTACATTCTCGGTCCGTGCAATATAGTAACCCACTTCAGTCACTCAATACAGATTACAAACACAGATTAGATTAAATTATTGCAAAAAGGTGTACATTGCGAAGTGCAAACTCCAAACTGTTTTTGACGGGAATTCAAACGAGCGGTTTTATTACGGTTTTATTTTTGCAAATTGATCCTAGTGGATTTGATATTGTTTAATTAATGTAGTTTATTGTTAAAATGACCATGTGTATGAACAATCCAACTGGCCCTTTTGGAAATCGTCGGGAGATTCTAATGTCCAGCAGTGGACGTCCAATGGCTGAAATGATGATGATGATGATGATGTATGAACAATATGTGGAATAAATAACTAAAATAAACCGCCATTGTGGGCTTAGGATAGTCTTGTCTCAATTGTGCGCAGGACCTAAGAATGTTTATGCTTATTAGAAATTATCTCTTTGTCCCCCATTAGGCTCCTTAAACATTGCGACTTTTTGCAGCGATATAGTCGCGATTCAGACGATTTGCTAGTGCATGGATAGGTACACTCGCAAATCGTCCATCTTTACACACACACGCTATCTGCAAAAAGTCGCAGTATGTAGACGCCTGCATATTTGGCTAAAAGCATAAATAATCTGTGGCATAAAGCACAAACTTCTTCCGTAGGAACGAACCTCAGAATAATGGAGGAACGAGCTGATAATGGCCTATGCTTATAATTAAAACTAAAAGGTGTCAATGCCAATCCAAAATAACACCAAACCACCAAAGTTGTCATAACCTCAAAACATGGGCTCAAAAAGATTTCTCGAAACTCCCATCTAATATTTTCATAATATTTTTCCTGCATAATCCAGAGCTAATTTCTTATAGTTTACCATTGGTTTCATCAATGCGCAAGAAGACGCAAAAATAGACGAACACCTATAGTAAATTGATCATTCTCCTTTTAAAATTGACATATTTTATTATTCATCACAGTCTTGAAACTTGATGAGATCAGTTTGTAGGTCAAAATAAACAAATGAAATGTTTATTTATTGTACTTTCAGTTCATTCTTAATGTCACCACATTTTGTTTACCACAGATACCATAGCAGTATCCTAGTAGTAGTAGTTTCCTCAGGGAAAGACCTTTGCCCCAAGGTGGGGACGTAAGGGTTGATGATGATCCTAGTAGACACCGGGACAAGTTATTATTTTTCTTTTGTCTGTGTATCCTTTATAAGTCCCAGTCCAGGGCATTGCCCTACTCTCAGGGAGAGCACGGGCTTAATCATCACGCGTGCCCAACTCGATATTACATTACCCGGAGAGGTAGGTAAAGTCCGTTCGCTTAGATAGTGTCGGTACACACGAAGGCAATCTTGGTTTTAGTAAAAAAACATTTATTTCAATAATACAACTTAGACGGCAAAAATACTTTAAATAGAAAAAAAAAACATGGTACTGTTATGGGAGACTATGGAAAAGCCTTTTTAAAAAAAGGTTTTTATTTAACACATAAATAGAAATGGAAATAAGACATGGAATTTGTAAGGAAACAGAGTCGTGTCACCGCGACGGGTGTTGAAATGGAACTGAACTTGACTCGAGCGTCTCGCAGGACCTCGAGCCTAGGGTGCTGACTTGGCATCCTTGGTCAACATGTCCTCATACTATGTGAGGGTGTAACAACCCCCCGCGTAAGATGGAAATTCGGGGTGAAATAGCGAATTTCCAGGTTAAACTACTTCTGCCCTAAGTCTTGGGGTAGAAATAGGGGAATCTTTGATTTCTAGAGGCATACTATTATCATTAATATTCTCGAGGGGGGTCGTTTTTCCAAAAGTTACATTAAGTTTGGATTTTGATTTGGAAATTATCTTAAACACCTTAAAACTAACAAAACACATAATAATAACAATCACAAAAGTAGAAAACGTTAAAAAGTGAGCTTCATATCTCACAAAGAGAGGTTTACTCTCTATAATCTTATCGAGATTTGGAATCAGTTTCGCATTTGGGTTATTTGAGGTTAAATCATTAAGATCAATGTTCTCCAAAACAGGAGGGGAAATGCTTTTTAAGCTGATTGCCTTAGGATCTAACTTACAACAAGAATCGTTAACAATACTAAAGTCTAAGCTAGGTCTAGGAACATTTATATCTATGAAATTGTCTGTTGCGATCAGCCTTGTACTCTTTGTGTACACTGTACATTGTTTAGGCACTTTGAGTATACCTGCACCGAATAACACTTGTTCACGAATGTTTGAAGTACCACAGTCAATAGATATTTTGCTGGAACGTGATTGCACGTAGATCCATTGATTGTTCACGAGTGGTTCCCAAATATCTAAGTCACCGAAAATCGTTTTGGTTTCACACTGAACGGGAAGAGCACTAATCGTTTTTAATAATAGTTCACTTTCACACGTAGGTTTGTTGTTTGTTAACGAGACTATAGGTACTTCGCATATGTAGAGCTCAGGGCCGGCCGTCTTACACTTATCTAGACCATCTAATGCACAATAACTAATCTTATCTTTAGAAATAGCGGTATAGGAACTAGACGGTAATATTAGACTAAACACATTGGGATTCTCCTTTTCGTGTGGAATAGGCAAAGCTAAATTGTGGTACAGGTTAAATTCTTCCTTAGTCACCAATGGAATTTGTAATGCAAATACAAGCTTATTTTGGAAATAATAACATGCTACATTGCAGATGTTAAGAATCAAATGGATACTTTCTAGATTTAATGGCATGGGAATTTGGACATCATTTGGTAGGTACCTTGCGTTATCAACAAGTTCTCGGTATAACTGGGCTGGTGTGAGTATAAACGGATGTAGAATATTTTGGCTACTGAGAACAATGGCGTTTGTTAAGTCTTCTAATTGAAACGACAAAGTTAGCATTGAGCTTTCGAGGTTGCTAAATATTGAATTTAACTTTGAATTCGATAGTAGAACATTAGATATCTGAGTTACGTTGTTGGTGTAATTGATCAAATAATTGAGAGCATTATTGATTGCATCCTGGTTAGTACTAAGTTTTTCAATACTCCTCCTATGGGAGTCCAGAGTGGATGTGGTAATTAACAAATTTTCTTTCATGAGCTGAGCGAGTTTTCTACTATCGTTTTGTATACTGTCAATGGCGGATTCATATCTGAGGGCGTCATCCTCGTCGAGAGTGCCGAAAACGTGCTTGAATGCGGTGCCCACTGCACCAAACCAGGCAGTGCGTTTGTTTCGATAGGAAACTAAATGGGAAATGGAATTGTACTCTTCTTTGAGTTCGTTATAGCGGACTGTTAGAGGAGATAGAATATATTCACATTGATCCTTTTCAGAATGTTCGCACATAAATCTTACTGTCCCAAGGATCTCGTTGAGGTTGCTTAAATGAGGGCTTATATAGGATATGTCTACATAGCTAATTACATCTAATTTTCCCGATTTTACTCTAAGTTTTCCGAGTATATCAAAGAATATTCCGGAACCGGAGGAGAGCGGCTGGACAAGATCCGGATGCGCGTTTAATGCGCCACTGAAAATAGAACGAACTTTATTATAACTTATTTATTTAAAACCTAACCTAACCCTAATAATAATAACCTAGTCTAAGTCGGCGTGACGTCTGCAGGTTTGATTTGGTCGAAGTGGTGCGTCACATGTCGTCTGTTAATAAGAAGCGTGACTGTGTGGTTGTTGTTCACCTTTATAATGCGATAAGGCCCTTTCCACACGGGTGATAGAGCTTTTCTGAGCCTAAGGTGATTTTTGAGGCAGACATAGTCCCCGGCTCTGTATTGTGGGGGTGCTCTAGCATGGGAGTCATAATAGGCTTTAGAGGATTCTTTGGATTGAAGAATGTTTTCTAGAGCCTTTTGTCTAGAATAACGGAATTTATGCTGCAGCATTTTAATGTAATCGGGGTAAGTAGTGCCAGGGGCGCTGTCATATAAAGAGTTCGGAAGGAAAGGTTTACGGCCGAATACAAGTTCATACGGTGTGAACTTGGTAGTTGAATGGACCGTTGTATTATAGGTCAGCATAGCTGTGTATACGTAGGTGGGCCAGTTATCTTGATTGTTGTTAATGAAAGATTTTAAGTACTCTTTTAGAGTAGAGTGGCTGCGCTCTAGTGCGCCTTGAGTTTGGGGATGGTAAGGAGATGACCATAATTGTCGAATCTTGAAAAAATTACACGTGACCTTAAAAAGGTCTGCGGTGAAATTGGTACCTTGATCGGTAAGGATGGATTTGGGAATTCCGAATAGTGAAATAAAATGGATGAGACAGTCGCTAGTCTCTTCGGCAGTAGTACTGCGAATTGGATAAGCCACGGAGTATTTTGTCAAGTCATCCTGTAGAGTGAGGATGTACTTGAGTTTGGCAGGGCCGGATTCAGGAAGGGGCCCTACTATGTCAAGGGCGACACGTTGGAAGGCTTCGGTAGAAGTGGAAGTAATTTCCATAGGGGCTTTATTTATTCTTCTAAGGGCTTTATTTTCTTGGCATGCTTTGCACTTCTTGACGTAGGTTTCGATGTCACTTCTCATCCCTTTCCAATAAAATTGTTCTTGGATTCTGTTATACATGCGAGTTGAACCGAGATGACCGGCAATGGGGATATCGTGATTTTCTTTAAGGATTTTGGTTCTTTCGCTAAGTGACGGATAAATAATTTTGTTTAGGTATACGTGGACTGCGATTCCCGTGTTATGGAAAAGGTAAGTGAGCATATTATAGATTTTTGTATATGAATGTTTTTCGAACGGGTTTCTGAAATCAGATATGGATATGTCTGTTGGTTTTTCGGGTCCTTGTAGAATAGCATTTCTTGTTTGTTTCAGGGTTTTGTAGATATCTTGGTAGGGGGACTCGTCGAAATGGTTGACTTTTGTGAACATTAGATATATAATTTTATTACCGAAATTAATTTTTTTGAATGTATTTAATTCTCTTTCGGAATTTAGAATTTCATTTTTATTTTCAGTATTTAGGACGACTTCGGTAATGTAGGGGTTTGACTCGTCAAGATCAAGGGAGGTCGGAATGAGAATAATTTTGTGGGGTGATTTTAAGAGATTTTCGTTATGTTCCCTTTGAACAGCGTTAGAGCTAGTATTAGGATTTGAAGTGAATCTGAGGAATTCGGAATAATTATCGTCATTTAGTTCGACCTCAGCGAGTATAGGCGAGGAAGCGTTACGTTCCTCATTTGGGGAATTTGAATCTAATGGACCCAGTTCTAGGAGTTCTGCTCCGGGAGATGGAATAAAGTCTTGAATCGAGGTAGGGTTTGGTGAAGGTAGAATGATATCCGGTCTTGAACTGGGACCAGGAATGGGATCAGAGAAATCTTGAATTACAGCAGGCTGAAGGTTTGGAGCAGGATCAGTGACATTTGGGGACTCAGGGATTTCGAAATCAAGATTTAGGTCTGCTTCGGCAGGGTTCAAGTCTAGATCAGCCAGTTGGAGAAGGTCTTCGTCAAGTATAGGAGACTCTACAGTGTTGGGATTTTGAATTGGTATAGAGATAGGATTGTTGCCTATGAGTTTGTCACTGATTGGATTGACCGGAAATCGTGACAGGGCATCTGCATTACAATTAGTCTTGCCCTTTTTGTACTGGATATCATAATCGAATTCCTCCAGCTTTAGCCGCCAGCGTACAAGGCGGGACCCTGGGTCTTTACAGTTAAATAACCATTGAAGGGGTCTGTGGTCAGTCACGATGGTAAATCGATGCCCATAGAGATAAGGGCGAAAGGCTTTTGTGCCGAAGATGATAGCCAAACATTCTTTTTCCGTCACGCTGTAATTGGATTCTGCTTTATTAAGGGTGCGTGACGCGTAGGCTATTGGGAGGTCTTTGCCAATTGGACCTTGGGAGAGGATAGCAGCAACCGCGAAATTAGATGCGTCACAAGTTAACACGAAGGGTTTCGAGAAATCGGGGTAACTGAGGATTGGTGCTGTGACTAGTTTCTTTTTTAAGGTTTCAAAGGCAAGTTGTTGTTCGTTTTTCCAATCGAACAAGACGTCCTTTTTAAGGAGAGACGTAAGAGGTTTTGCGAGTTTGGAGAAATCAGGGATGAACCGTCTGTAGTAGGAAATAAGACCGAGAAAGGATTTGATATCCTTTGGAGACTTTGGAATGGGAAAATCGTCGACGGCTTTGATTTTTTCTGCATTTGGTCTGATGCCTTGTTCAGTGATGATGTGACCCAAATAGCCTACTTCTCGGCGTAGAAATTCGCATTTTTCGGGTTGGAGTTTGAGGTTGTAGTTGCGAAGCTTCTCGAATACTGAGGAAAGGTTTTGTATATGAGATAGTAAGTCAGGGGAATAGACGACTATATCGTCGAGATAAACGAAGCACCTTGAACCTTGGAGGCCAGCCAGGCAGGTGTTCATGAGTTTTTGGAAAGTAGAAGGGGCGTTTTTAAGCCCAAATGGCATTCTATTAAACTGGAAATGACCTTGGGGTACCGAAAAAGCAGTCTTGGGGGCATCTGCTGGATTAATAGGAATTTGGTGAAACCCAGAGGCAAGGTCTAACGTGGTAAAATATTGGCTTTTACCCAACTGATCTAGGATTTCATTAACGTTGGGAATGGGATAGACTTCTCCTATAGTAACATCATTTAGTTTGCGGTAGTCTATTACTACCCGCCATTTCCTTTGGCCTGAGGCATCAAGTTTCTTGGGCACAATCCAAATTGGGGATGACCACGGCGATACGGAGGGAGTGATTATATCCTGTTCGAGCATCTTGTCGATTTGGTTCTCTACTTCTTTTTTATGGCATTCAGGGAATCGATACGTTTTTGTATGAATGGGAGTGGAATTCGTTGTTTCTATATTATGCTCTATAGCTGTTGTGAATGTTAACTTGTCGCCAGGCAAGTGGAATATGTCTGAGTATTTAGAGCATACGTCGAGTAAGGCATCGGACTCTTCTGTATTCAAATGAGCCATGCGGAGTTGTTCAAGTACTTTCTCAGTACGGGGTCCTACATTATAGGCGGATTCAGAGGAACGAGACATGATTGGGTGTACTTCTAAGGGTTGGAGACGTAATTTGAGATTTGAATGGATTGTTGCCACTTGGTCTGAGGTATTAACAATTGTTATATTAATGCGTTTATTTTCTTTGACTTTGACGATGCAGTTTGCGACAAGTAACGACTCGGAGATATGCTGATCTAGAATTGTGCCCTCTGTGATATCTGGGTTGACTACAGTACATTCGATGACTGCCTCTGTACGAGGCGGGATGGTGTAGACGGGTTCGGAGAAATTAAGGTTTATGGATTTGCTACCTATATGTAGAAGACCTTGATAGTAGTCAATCTGGCAAGCGAATTTATTTAGAAAATCATTGCCGATAATGCCATCGTGGTGAAGATTAATTTTTTCAATGACATGGAACTCATGCAAAAAGGGATTTTTGGATTTCTGGAGAATTTGCATTATGAAACTACCTAGAGTGGGTGTTACTTCGTCGTTTGGGTCAATACCCTTAAGTGTGATAATATTATCACTTAGGTTTGGGACTTTGCGCATAGAACTCAGTTTTAGTAAACTGACAGATGAACCAGTGTCAACTAAGAGTGATAGTGGCCTATCGGAAACAGAGGTTTGAACCATGATATGAGGTAAACAGCGCTTTTCGGAATTGTTATTTATTTTAAAAATCCTTAAGCCACTTCCTGGTTTCGGGCAAGAATCAGTTTTTGGGTTTTGGAACATTGGGTCAGATGGTTTAGAAGAGGTAGAAGTGGATACAGAGGTTTTAGTGGACTTAGAAGATGCGGCGTGCTTGGTAGGGCCAGTAAATTCGGAGGGCTTAGCAAATCTTGCAGATACAGAGGATATTGAAGTTATATTATTTTCTTTAGAAATAGAAGGTTTTGAAGGCGCTACTCTCGGGCACTTAGATTCAGAGGATTTAGAGGCTGTTATGTCAGCGGATACGGAGGTTGCTGGTTTTTCAGCAGATACAGAGGATACAGAGACTTTTTCTTTCAACGCTGCTGCAGAGTGTTTATATGCGATAGATGCGTAAGACTCTGGGAATGCTGAGGATACAGAGGATTCAGAGATTTGATTATTATTGTTTTTGGATATTGAAGATTTGGGAAATACGAGTGTACTTCTCGAAGCCGCTACTGAGCGGTTTTGATTTGGAAGATTCAGAGGATTCGGAGAATTGTCTATCCTTTGGGGCTGGGTACCCTGCGGCGTAGACTTGATAAAACGTTTCGTTGGATACAGAGGATACAGAGAACAATCTTTCATAGATTGCTGTTGACCTTTAGTCGGATTCAGAGGATGCAGAGAATAGTCTGTCCTGTGGGGCTGGTTACCCTGTGGCGTAGACTTGTGGAAACGTTTCGTTTGATACAGAGGATACAGAGAACAATCTTTCATAGATTGCTGTTGACTTTTAGTCGGATTCAGAGGATGCAGAGAATAGTCTGTCCTGTGGGGCTGGTTACCCTGTGGCGTAGACTTGTGGAAACGTTTCGTTTGATACAGAGATATATTAGTACCGACTTTAGGGGGTAAATTTCCCGTGCGATACCGGACGGGAAATTTTACTCGTTTAAAGTGGTGTCAACTTCATCAACGCCTTCATCCTGTGGTTCTAAAAACGACACCACATTGTGGATGGGTTGATTGTGACGGTCTTGGTTTGAGGAATTGCCGAAACGTTTATTGTTATATTCACGCTTTCGGCAGTTCTCTATGGTATGACCCTCATATTTACAATAACGGCAGATACGCCGCGGGGTATTGTTGGGTCTGTCGTTATTGATTACGTTAGTTCTAGGCGTGTTCTGGAACTGGAATGGCCTTACAGGGCGATTTTGAAATTGAGGTCTGTGTGAATTGGTTTGGAATTGAACAGCTGGACGTGCAGGGCGATTTTGGTTAGTATTACCGCTTTGTGAAGGATAATTCTTCTTCATCATGTAAGAGTTTATTTTCTCTTCGGATACGGCGAAGTTTATTGCTTCGTTTAACGTTTTCGGGGATCGAACCCGGACGTTATTGGACAGTTTCGGATGGAGCCCTAAGATAAATGTGTTTAATGCTACGTCCTGCATTGCGGCGAGCCTTCCGCTCATATCACCCTTTTTGGTGCATGAAAGTTGTACCTCAGTTAATAATTGGGCTAGGCACGTCTCGACTTTAAGCGCGAACTGGGAGACACTCTCACCAATTAATTGTTTGCATTCATTCAAGTCGGTTAATAGATGAGTATATGTTTTCCTTTCGCCAAATTGCGAAATTAAGAATTCTTTAAGTTGGGCCCAGTCCGCGAACTCCTTGATACTGCAGGCAGTCTCTGCTTTGCCTTGCAGTTGGCTGACAATAAATTGAAACAATATCCTTTTTTGATAATCGGATGCCAGGGCAAATGCATTTGTGCAATTATTTATAAAGGGTTGTAGTGAGTCCCTGGAGCCATCAAAAGGCTTTACAAATTTTAGAAGCACACTTAAATCTACTTCTCTTACTTCTAACGTATACGTCATATTGTCTATTTGGGCACTGGGGCCGGCCCTGGATCTCGTATCACTTTTAGCGTCGGCCTTATCGGTCGCCATTGTTTATAGTTAGCATGAATGTTTATGTTAGAGATGTTTGAAACACTCACAGTACTGCTACGGTTGATAGCACTAGCGGGAACATGGAAACCGGCATGGCAGCTTGCAACTGCATAAGCTGCTATATATACTGGAACAGTCAGGCAGGCGCAACCTTTGCGCCCTCAGGATGACATCGTTGAAGAGTTGGAGAGTGTATCCGTACAAGGACGAACAGATTTAGCACTTTTCAGAATTTGCACTGCACTGTGATCCTCGGAGCGTATTTGGGTTTAGTTCTCAGGGATTTTCGTATCCCACCGCTGCCACCATTTGTTATGGGAGACTATGGAAAAGCCTTTTTAAAAAAAGGTTTTTTTTAACACATAAATAGAAATGGAAATAAGACATGGAATTTGTAAGGAAACAGAGTCGTGTCACCGCGACGGGTGTTGAAATGGAACTGAACTTGACTCGAGCGTCTCGCAGGACCTCGAGCCTAGGGTGCTGACTTGGCATCCTTGGTCAACATGTCCTCATACTATGTGAGGGTGTAACAGTACGCAATATATACCAAATGAAGCACAAAATAAAACACTACTCTTCATCACTCGAAGTGTCCTCAGAATATTCATCTCCACCGGTATTTAGAATAGGTACCTACCTAAGTGATGCAGGATCGTCTCATTATAAATCCATTCTAAAATACTTATTCATTTACTTCTTTAATTGCGAGCGAAATTCACTGGCGTGTTTGCGCCGCGTCGGCTTCCTTTAATTTCTTTTGTGAAAAGCCGCCACGTGCCGAGGCGGTAAATTTATATCAAAGTGACACTATGATAGCGAACAGCCTATACGCAGAGAGCAGGGTTTGTCCCTAGCCAGGATCCTGTCAAACCTCTTTCGCGATACGAAACACGAGATTTGATGCAAAATCTCGTATGTCTCTATCGATAAAAGAAAAAAACTTACTCAACAAAAATTGACAGAAATCAGAAATTTATTTCAACGTAAAGAATTTAGATTCTTATATAATGTTAGCTGCCTTGGGGCCGACTGCAGTGGAGAAAAAGGCAGCGACAAAATAAACACCACTCCTACCATCTTTTCTCAAATTACCTTAAATGTAATTCACAAGTTGGTACCAATATATATTGTACTCATAGTATGATGAATAGAATAAGCTTGTCAATCAATCAACAAATTATTCTATCCTGAATCGGTTAAAGCAATTTTTCAGAGTGGCTTCGTCAGAGAAACATATATTTTTGCCGCGAACAGATTGACATTTTTGACTAATTGGCCATGCTATTAATTTTTTATATATGTTTTTTATAAATTGTTTTGAAAATACCGACCATTTTAAGAAACTGATTTCGGTATTTTTGAGTTTTATTCAAAGGTCTATTTTTTATATTTTTCTATTTTTAAGGTTTTGGTGTTTGTGACGTCATCAGAGGATGATTAAGGAGACAGTCTTTGCCTAGATACAAAAAAACAATGTCATTAGTTAACGTCAGTTGATTTAGTTTGGTGTTTTTCTTTTTTTCTAAATAAGGCAAAGGATTAATACTCATACTGTCTTTGCTGACGTCATAGATAAGTCATATAAGGTCAAGGCTTTTTATTTAATATCTTTAAAAATATATGCTTATTTACAAAATAATCTGATGAATATAAATTGTACTGAAAGCATAATTCTCGAAATGGTTTTGAGATTTCCGTTCATGTTCAAAAATGTAGCATGGCCATTGTTTAAAGCAATATATAATTTGTATATCCAATTGAATCCATATCGAAATATCGAACTATAACTTGTAGTTTCATGAAATGCGGCCCTGACCGCGCTTCCATTGCAAGAAACGCTACAAGTTAAAAAAAAAACACATTTACTGGTCCCACCACAAACCCGGAAATACAGCCAGACTGAGGCTATTTGTGCACAGTCATCAAGTACGGCTGCCGCAAGCGGAATCGAACCCGCGATCCCCAGTTTCGTAGACTAGTGTGTTCACTGGTAGACCAACGAGGCAGACAACTAAAAAAGTTAACAGTAGAAGTACTGTGGCTTTGACTTTCCTGCTAGCGACCGCAACGTGACGACACATCCGCCTATATTTTAGTATATCATACAGCGACCGACCATATCACATAATGCGCAGCAGCATTCGGTTAGGTTAGTTAGGTCTAGAGTTCAATAAGAGGTCCGAGCATCGCCACCAGCACTTTGTCCCTCTCGTGAAGCGAGATAGCGCTACCTACTTTAAACATCAAAGCAGTGTCGCCAGACTCGAAATATTAGACCATTTTTGAGATTTTTGCCATAATATGAGCTCTACATCAGAGCATCGGTCACCAGAAGTAATTTAAGTTATCTCGATAGTTGTGCGACTTTCAAGCGAAGTATATTTGTAAACAGAACAAAATACATTATATTGAAAGACCATTGATCTTTTCTTAGCTACATTTCAGTGTATGAAAAACAGGGGTTGGTTTGCTTTGATATTTGGGCCCTAATTAAGAAGTGTGTAAATATGTTAGGTATTTGAATTATACACAATTTCCTGCAACAAAAAAAATCTTTAATCGTACCTACTTGAGTAAAGTCAAGTAAACGAAATTGGGTACCTATAATATTATATAACATTTTAAAAGTTTATTTCTACCATATAATAGAGTAGCTCTATCAGATGATTTGTAGAAACTGTACTCATTAAGGATTGATCCATACGACCTGGAAGAAGAAAAAGATGCAGTGATTGGTCATTGTACTTATGCTGATCCGAAAACGCCCTAAGCGCACATTGCTTTGCTGCACTGCCGCAGTCCGGAGAGTACGGGATCCGCCTCAAACACCGGCGCAGTCTTCGAGTACTGTGCAAGAGATCACTCGACTTAAAAGAACTACGTCCACATAAGTTGGTTCCCCGATTCATCGGCACAAAAAAGTTCAAGATGAGAGAGGGGGTTTACAACTGTGCAACTGCCTACCCACTAAAAATACTCACACCCAATGACCTTCGCTATGACCTATCATTGATTCAAACGGCTGAAAATTTAAGATATATTATGTACGTTAGGAAAAATATTACAGACTTCGAAACACTTGGTAGCCATCATAACGTTAATACTAGGAATAAACATAAATTGTCATTTCCACGTTTTAGACTTGCAAAAGTTAATACTTCCTTTATGGGGCACTGTATAAGGTTCTACAACAAGATACCCCAAGATATATTAGAGTTACCTCCATCGCGGTTTGAGAATTGTATTAAGCACACTCTTTGCAAAAAAACTTATTATAAAATCAACGATTATTTAGAAGGATGTCTGGCATTAAATAGTCGTTTAATATTAAATTTAATCAGACGATAAATGTGTCTAGTGTTCAACACATCCCAGAGTTTTTTTTTAAGTTTGTAATTTAGGCTAAAACTGTTTTGAAAAGAATATATATGGAGTTTCTTTGTTAGTTTCTTCTCCATATAATCTATTAATTGTGAAACTAATTGACGTTCATAAAGTAAATATTCTATTTGGATTATGTATAAAATATTTGAATTTGAATACTTCGAGAAAGCGGCTTAATATCAGCGAAATTGACGCGCCTACCAATACCCAGTGCCATTTCGACGGACGGACGTTATCTTTTGTCGGCTGTTAATTCTGCATTCATTCATACAATTTCTCAGTCTCATTCTCATCTCGTTTAGACAGGCAAAGGCGCACGGATTTGAAGGTAAGCAAGTTTGTAATTTGAATTGTTTGTCAAATCGTGGTAGACAAAGCAATGAAGTACGATACCAGTGATCGGCTCAATTACAGGTTGCTACAGCGTCTGGTCTATAAGGAAATTAAATAAGCGTATAAAGAGGTTCTAGGACGGATTGCTGTGAAAAATGTCGTTAATGTCGTTGGGAGCAGCTGTTGGTGGCGGTGTGGCCAGTACTGCGACGGTGAGTAATGTTCTTTGTTCTGACACAATACAAAAAATATTTAAATATTTAAATACTAACTTTATTCCGGATACGCTTACATGACTTTGGGTATGCGAATCATAGCGAAACCTGGGAGCCTATTCTTCTCACTCCATTAGCAAATAAGACGTATACGACTCTAAGGCGTATGACTTGAATTCTACATAAAAAAGTCGAACGACACCCAAATTCTGTATTCTGAACACCATGCGACAGTAAAATCGAATGAAAAAAGAAATATCTATCGACTAAAACAGTAATCTGTGAATCCTACGTTCCATTTTCTCGATTGTAAATTTAAAGTTAGTCGAATCTTAAAACATTTACAATTTCACTTTTAAATTTATACATTTTGCGGCAAATTATTACTTTGAGTGTTATTTTATAAACTAAGAAACTGTTTAGGTATAAAATATACGTTATTTAGAAGTTAAATACACTTAACTCTTAAAATTTTCAACTTAAATTTTACTTATAACGAAACGTCAACGTAGGGAACGTTGGGCGAGTCCATTATATAATGGACTTGCCCTACGTTCCGTAATGCGACAAAATCAATTACAGCGCGAATCCGACCAAATTTAGTAGTCCCAAAGTATCTCGCACGGAGTAGGGTTTTTGTGCCTACTGCACTTAAGTGGATTCGCGCCAGGCAACGTCGTACGGAAAGTATTCTTGGAATTTCCAATCAAGAAACGTCAACTATCAATGAATGCGTTTAAATTTCATACGCCTTTTGCGAGTCGCATGGTAATTACCATGCGACAAGATGACACCTCAAAGCGAACGAAAATTGTTAGCAAATTTGCGTATACGACTTTGTGAGAATACATGAAGCTGATTTTTATGCGACAAATGTCTAATCCTTCGAATGTTTGGCGTCTACGCTTTCAATTCGCATGGGCGAGAATCGGCTCCCTGGGGGCCAATTCTCACTTCATTAGCAAATAAGACGTATACGACTCTAAGGCGTATGACTTGAATTCTACATAAAAAAGTCGAACGACACACAAATTCTGTATTCTGAACACCATGCGACATTGAATTCGAATGAAAAAAGAAATGTCTAACGACTAGAACAGTAATCTGTAAATCCTACGTTCCATTTTCTCGATTGTAAATTGAAAGTTAGTCGAATCTTAAAACATTTACAATTTCACTTTTAAATTGATACATTTTGCGGCAAATTATTATTTTGAGTGTTATTTTATAAACTATGAAACTGTTTAGGTACAAAATATACGCTATTTAGAAGTTT
The DNA here is from genome assembly GCA_947310845.1 of Yponomeuta plumbellus. Classification (NCBI taxonomy): domain Eukaryota; kingdom Metazoa; phylum Arthropoda; class Insecta; order Lepidoptera; family Yponomeutidae; genus Yponomeuta; species Yponomeuta plumbellus. Next base: position 1,734,066 of record OX371205.1, on the reverse strand, counting down.
AATACACTTAACTCTTAAAATTTTCAACTTAAATTTTACTTATAACGAAACGTCAACGTAGGGACCGTTGGGCGAGTCCATTAGTAATGGACTTGTCCTACGTTCCGTAATGCGATAAAAATCAATTACAGCGCGAATCCGACCAAATTTAGTAGTCCCAAAGTGTCTCGCACGGAGTAGGGTTTTTGTGCCTACTGCACTTAAGTGGATTCGCGCCAGGCAACGTCGTACGGAAAGTATTCTTGGAATTTCCAATCAAGAAACGTGAACTATCAATGAATGCGTTCAAATTTCATACGCCTTTTGCGAGTCGCATGGTAATCACCATGCGACAAGATGACACCTCCAAGCGAACGAAAATTGTTAGCAAATTTGCGTATACGACTTTGTGAGAATACATGAAGCTGATTTTTATGCGACAAATGTCTAATCCTTCGAATGTTTGGCGTCTACGCTTTCAATTCGCATGGGCGAGAATCGGCTCCCTGGTCGGACTCTTCCGACACAACGTCAAGTACCTAATAAGGCCCTTTCTGCACTGCTCCGGTCCGGCGTCGGAACCGGAATCAGTCATGAGAAAAATATCGGCTGCCGGATTATGCTTCTCCACTTCTTCCGATTATAATCGGCAATGGACGTGACGCAGTGCTTTATTAAATCCCTCGGTTATTCTATTCGAGGCAGGGGACGTTTTCCACACAATCTATTAATGTAAATAAAATAGTATGGGAACATATCGGGTCGTATGTGCGGTGCAAAAACGTGTATTGTTTTTGTAGGTCGATCACCTCGGCCCGGTAAAATACCGTTCCGATCTAGCAAATTTATCAGACCGTCAAAACCGGATGCCGGAGTAGTGGAGAAGCTTACTAGTATTCTTGTGTGTTTCTAAATCGGACCGCTAATTAACGTTTAACGGATCGGAGAAGTGGAGAAAGGCCCTAAGTGTTCTCGATCCATCTATTCATCTAAAGTTAAAGTAATATGTAATGCTTACGAAAGTTTTAGTTCGTGTACTTAATTAAAAAATTTTATTAAAAAAATAGCACACAGACCAAATTAATTATACCTTTAAGAGTTTTATATTCCGCTTATCTTGGTGTTGAACCAGAATGTACAAGGATAGCCGAAAGGATTCCAAGCTTAATTAAGTCGGGTTTACAGCTCTCAGAGTGGATTTCGAGCTGCAAATCGAACGGATGCATTTTTTCTGGACTTTGAAAGCAGAGTTTCTTCAAACTATGATTCCGTATCGTAATGTGTCAAATAAATATATTTTTCTTTCTTCTTTCTTTCTAATGTGGACTCTACGTAGGCGTAATACGCTTGATTGACTTTTGGGTCAATCAATTTTGGGTTCCGTAAGAAAGGGGCTCCCATACCACAAACGTTGTCACGTACTGTTATAATCTATCCTAGTTTGCAGTAAATGCTGAGGCGAGCGAATTAACTTTATATAAAACTGTTTGCAGTCTTGTTTACCATAGAGTCGACCCATAACTTTCGACCCATAACTAACTTTTTTCATATACAAAAATAGAGCCAAAACATTATACAAAAACAAAATGAAATCGACATAGTGCATCTAAATATAAGATCGCTACTTATATTTAGATTAATAGTTTTGTTAAGCAACTGCGAAGAAAAGATAGACATAATTTTATCCTTAGCTGCATTAATTGCTTTATTAACCTTATAGAAATAAGTTTAATAAAGCAATTAATGCAGCTAAGGATAAATACAGACAAAAGGAAATAACGAAATGTAACGGAGATTTTAGAAAAATCTGGGAAAATATAAATACATGGTTGGGGCGTAATAAAAGTAATCTAGATAATGTAATAATGAAATATTTAGGTAAAACAGACAATCTTCAAAATTTTTGTAGTAACTTTTCAAATACTTTTACCCAAGAAATACATAATATTAAGCATAACTGTAACACTACATTTTTGGATCGCGAATCATATGTAAATAAGAGCAATGTGTCGTTTAGATTTAGAAAAGTAAGCGCATACAAAGTAGAAAAAATTATAGATCAACTGAGCTGTCACAAGGCACCGGGGAGGGATGAAATTAGGGTTCAGGACATTAAGTATGTGAAAACTAAAATAGGCAAAATTTTGGCTAACTTTATCAATCAATGTATAATAAAAGGTATATATCCGGAAAGTCTAAAAAAATCAATAATTCGACCAATTTATAAGCAAGGAAGCCACTTAGACTATTCAAATTACAGGCCAATCGCGATTTTATTCGTAATAAACAAAATAATGTGAAAAGTAGTTGTCGAACAGATAAGTGGCTTTCTTGAATACTTTAACATCTTGTCAGATGCCCAACACGGCTTCAGAAAAGGTCGCAGCACAGCCACGGCCTTGACGCAGTTCACAGACTTTGTAAACACAAACCTTAACAGTAGAAAGCAAGTGCTTGCACTCTTTATAGATTTTAAAAAAGCGTTCGACACGCTGGATCACGTGCAGTTGTTACAGGCCATGGACGAATGTGGGATAAGTGGACCAACCAATAGATGGCTGCGTAGCTACTTACATAGTAGAACATTACTTACAGTTGTGAATGGAACAGCAGGGTCAGAAGCCTGCGCTAGCCTAGGCGTGCCAACTGGATCCGTCTATGGGCCCGTTGGCTATATCATGCACGTGAACAGCGTGCCGAACGTAGTCAAAAATTGTAAAGCTTTTATGTACGCTGACGACATGTGTCTATTGTATGGCGGCGAAAACATTGTAGATATGGCTAACAAGGTACAGGATGATTTCGAAAATATTACGAAATGGGCCCATGATAATGGCATAATTTTGAATCTCGCAAAAACTAAATGTATGCATATTTTTTCACCGCACAACAAGAAAGCTAAAACTGTCGATCAATCACAGATAAAGATATTAGGCCACACATATTAATGTATCCACAATTGTAAACAAAATTGCAACTGTCAAATCCTAGAATTAGTGGATGAATTCAGATATCTCGGGCTTACTGTAGACAAGTACTTCAATTGGAAATCGCATGTCAAGGTTGTGTGTAATAGGCTTAGATCTATATTAAGTAAATTTTATCATCTAAGTAGAATATTAAGCAAAAGCACCATGTATATTGTTTATTACGCACTAGCGGACGCAGTAATAAGTTATGGATTAAGCTGCTACGGACTTACATTTAAAACCTATTTGGACCAAATCAAGCAGCTACAATTAAGACTGATAAAATATGTGGTAGACAAAAATTTAAAGATTAAATATAAAAACGATTACAATAAGCTATTTGAAGTCTGTAAAATTATTCCAGTTCATACTAAAGTAAAATATTTAATAGCAATAGAGTCATATTATACAGAAAATCATAAATTCCCAATAATGCACAGTCACTTTACAAGAACACTTAGTAAACATAAATTTATACAACCGCCTGCAAATAATTACTATGGAGAACGAACAAGAGATTATTTGACACCTAGAATTTGTAATAGCTATCCCCTTTTGCTTGATGAAACCAAAGTATGTAAAGCCACGCTTAAATATAAAATTAAAGAACTAATGATAAAATAAAACTACACCTATGTAAGATAAGATAAGAATATTCTTTATTGTGCCAGGAAAACACATACAAGACATGATAATGTACTTGAAACGAATCATTGATATGTATGATGTTGTTTATGTATACAAATAATATACGTATTAAATAAGTTGGTTATATACAGAGATAGAGCGCTTCGCCAACAAACTGTTTTGCAGTTTGGCGTAATTGTGTAATTGAATAAGGTTTTTGTTTTTGTAAAATAAATAAAACAAAAAAAAAAAAAAAATAACCTCCGTCCGACTTACACGTACATTTCTAATTGTAGTCCGGTGTTTGTGCAGTGAATAAATTTTGGTTTTAGCAGTAATAAAATCTTTTTTTAAAAAGGTCCCGCGGACCGCCGTCCTAACAAATTTGGCTTTTTATATGGCTCCGTGCCTCAGGACCTTACATATTGTGCCAGTGGTCGACGATAAGTTTTGGGCATCCGCCTAAACCCGCATCGCTGCACTCCGAGGTCGACGTTAAGTCTCCGCCACCAGGCGCGAGCCCGCATCTCATCCTGGATACAACCTGCTACTGCCGTGGTCGACGTTAAGTCTCTACTTTCGAGTGAGAGCCCGCATCACTAGTTCCTGCACCACCACCGACTCCATCTTCGGACAGTTGACTCCCACATCATCAACTCGCATTGACTTCCCACGCGTGAAGTCCAATCACGAACAACGCAACGTGACTTCGAAGTACTCCGCAATACGACTCCCTGGGTCGCCGGACACTCGACGCCCCCGTTGACGTCATCGCCGCGCTGCTGCACCTGCGCCGCGCGTCGCGTTCTCACGGTTTTGGGAAAAGCCGTTCTCCAAAATGTTCGTGAGTGCTGTCATCATCCTGTGAGTTACTTTTTATATTTCACGAGCTATTACTAACTTTCAAGTTCCAAGCTCTCCTTTTATGTGAAAGTGAAATTTTATTTTTACATATTTTACAATTTATTTTTACCAATTTTTATATGCTATTTTACAGCATTTTGTGTATTTTACAGTGTTTTTGTGTTTTCTGATGGCCTGTACTGCAAATTAAAATCATAAGGTCAAATAATTAATGTCTACTAAAAAAGAAGTCAAATTCGAAGAAGCTGAAAGATTTTTAACTTCAGACTCCTCCCCTTCAGACGAGGAAAAGCAAGACCCTTATTCCAAGGTCACGATTAGGCAAAAACCCAAAATGGCTGAGCCGATTAGCCTTTCAGTTTTAACCAAGTTCATTAAACCCTATAATGGGAACCGCGAGTCATTACCCGCGTTTTTGACAAATTGCGAAAATGCAATTTCGCTAGCCAGTACAGATCAACAGAACGTTTTGTGCAAATATATAGTGTCACAGCTCGAGGGCAAAGCACAGCTAGCTTGCTGCTTAAAGAAATTCAATTCCTGGCCCGAAATCAAACAATTCCTTAAGGCCACTTTTGGAGAAAAGAAGCACTCGACCCATTTACTGGTCGACCTTCAGAATTGCAAGCAATTACCTATGGAAGATGTGACACAATATTCTTTACGCATTGAATCATGTCTCACGCGAATTCGATCAGACATTCATTATAGCTGTGAAGACGATAAAGAACTTTTAGGCAGATTAGCCGCAATGGAAGATTTGGCTTTTGTTTTGGCATTGTCTTTTCTATACAATTTAGGCATGTCATGATACTTTACAACGGGAAATGCGCCGGAGGCGCGAATGGGCGGACGTGGATGTGACGTCACTTGCGCTCCTAATGGCGGATCGGACGATGTACTGTTAAATCGCTCCAGAAGAAAATTCTCTCAAAAACGGAACTAACTGTTTATTTTTGTACTATTGGTGTATAATGTGATCTTTGGTGTCTGTGTCTCCTACTGGAATAAAGTGAGCTGGCCAGCAGAACGATTTTTAGACTTTTAAAAACACAAGTTTTACGCCGGCACGCGGCCCGTTGAAGAAAACGGAGGCGAGACGTTCTCAGAGTAGAGGTGAGTGACATTACTATTTTGTGTGGGGAAGCAATGCCTAAACCGATGCCCAGGAAACCAGGACTAGCCAACCACTGACTGTCGAAGGTCTTTTCTTTAGCATAAACATATTATTTTGGTGATTGGAGCGGATCGGTTTCCGTAAAAGCCGGTCGGTTTGTAGGTTATGTTTTGTTTTGCCCGGGTCATTCTCACCTAATCTTACGGAATAGCTTTGATTTTCGGGTCAATCAAGCAAGAATTAGAGTTATTGTAATAATTATATTTGGTTCTATAACATACTTTATTCGGTTCGGTTCGATATTTCGAGTTTTCGGCGGTTATTTTTTCGGCTCAGTTCGTAAGGTAGGTAGGCAACTATTTCGGTTTTCGGCTACCATTTTAAATTCAGTTCGATAATTTCGGTGTAGGTATTCTGCGGTTGTTATACTTGTTATATGGTTTTGTTTAGTATTACAGGGTTACATTACGGTATTTTATGTTCGCTATTTCGGAGTTCGGTAGGTAAAGTAAACGTTATGGGTTGGTTCCGTACATTAATTTTCTTGTGAGGTTCTGTTATCTTGGCAAGATGGCGAAGGTATGCAAAAGTAAGTTTAAAATACAATATGACTGGTTTAAAACTACGGTAGAAATGGCGGAGAGCAAATCTCATAGCGTTAATGTTATTTCGGCCCGGCTTCAAAAACTAGAACTCAAGTACAAATTGTTGTGCGAGGCATACGAGGCGATTTTGATTGAGATTGAAGAAGAAGATGTCATCGCGAAGTATGAAGGAGATTTCAAAGAAGCTGAACAGTTGTACAATCAGCTGGACTCGGTATCGGCGGCTTACCCTAACGTAGACGGTATCCAGGCCCCCACGGAGAGCGTGTCATTGTCACGCTTGGGGAGGATCAACCTCACAATTATTGACGGTTACATTTTTGCCTGGAGTAGCTTCATAAGTATGTACAAGTCACTGGTACTTAGCAAGAAAGACCTGTCTAAAACAGAAACATTTCATTATTTACTCTCGTTCGTGGAGAAAGAACCGCGTTCGTTAATAAAACATTTGCCCATGATCGATGCGTCGTTGGATACGGCCCTCGACATTCTTCACAGTAGGTATGAAAACAAAAGGTTACTAGCTGACCGTCATATTTCCCGGATTTTACATTTGCAGGTCCTAACTAAGTCTGTCGGGCTTAGAACAAAAATCCTGAATCCCCTTTGGGAATCAACTCGGGCTTTAGAAAACCTAGGTTTTCCCGTAGCGGAATGGAGCTACATGCTAGTACATATTTCCCTAACGAAGCTGCCCATGGATATTAAGACACGGTTTGAGCAAAAACATGGTGGTAACAATCTCAACGTACCCACGTTTCAACAGTTCGGTATGTAAAGTATTTTTCAGGTATTATTTTTATATTTTTATTTCATAAAACATTTAATTTTAAGCCACTAATTTGAAGCTTTTTATTTTCCAAGTAACGGTTTTTTTTTAATTATTTTTTAAAGTATTATTCGTGATGACGTCATTTCGTAGCCTGAATAGCTTTAAGTCTTTGCCACGTTTTCAGTACATACAAAAACACTAATAGATAACTTCAAACTTGACATTGACAACAAACAGTTGACACTTGACTTGTATGTACTGAAAACGTGGCAAAGACTTAAAGCTATTCAGGCTACGAAATGACGTCATCACGAATAATACTTTAAAAAATAATTTAAAAAAAACCGTTACTTGGAAAATAAAAAGCTTCAAATTAGTGGCTTAAAATTAAATGTTTTATGAAATAAAAATATAAAAATAATACCTGAAAAATACTTTACATACCGAATTGTTGGACTTTTTAGAGACCGAATGTAGGCTCATAGATACGGCATCGGCTGAACCAGTTATGACCTACTCGGAGCGCACGCGTCGCCCCGACCGCGTAGTGCATGTCACGGAAAACTAATTACCCAAAACAAATCGGAATACGGCCACAGCGGCCCAAGTAAACAATGTGTTTTCTGTAATTTGCCTGGCCATTTAATCGGCAACTGTTTTAAATTCGGTCGGTTGACCGTCAATGATCGCAGACACTTTGTGCAGGCGAACGGTCTTTGCTATAGATGTTTTGGAAAACATCACGCGGTTTCCTGTCAAAGGAATATACCTTGCAGTGAGTGTAACAACAACGGACATAATAAATTAGTTTGTTCCGCGTCCACTGCGCGCTCTGGCTCACCTGCGGCAGACAGACCACGTACACGACACGCAATCGTTGCCTCGGCAGGCAATAGCGGCCCAAGCGGTCGACGCACGCCGCCGCCACCGCGTCGTCGTGATACGAGCCCTTACAATGGCCGCTCGCACAGATCTCCGGCGCGCCAAAATGAACGTTACGAGCATAATAATAGCGTGGAAAGGCAGTGTCGCGCCGGTTCCGGCCGTGCGGTTGACAACTCGCGCGAATATACGGCGCGAGAAAATAGGCGGGGTTCGAGTCCTGCGGGGTCTCGCAGGCTAAATCACTATTCAGAATAGCAACTACAGTCGAGTAATGTCGTCTCGGTACCAAAGTTAGCGGCTAATGTACTATTGCCTACGGTTATTATTGCCTACGGTTGAAGTTCAGTCGGCGAACAGTCAATTCATAAAGGCGAGAGCTTTATTAGATCTGGGCTCTCAAGTGTCAGTAATAAGAAGCGATCTTGTTACACGTTTAGGCATAAAGCGACATTACTCAAACACCTTTGGTAGGTATCGGCGGAGTACACTCCAACGGAAGTCAGCACGTTGTAGAAATACATTTTAAATCGGGAAAATCGGATAGACCATTATTAACGGTCACGGCGGCGGTATTGAAAAAACCTACCACATATATTACTCGTAGATTAAATATTACACACAGTAATTTGACATTTTCGGATGACGGTTGCTCTGGTATGTCAGAAGTTGACATAATTTTCGGCTGTGACATTCTCGGTAAAATTCTTAATGGTTGCGGCGGCGACGGCGGCGGTGGCATGATTAATTTAGGTTCAAACGGGCCCTACGCAATGCGTACTATTTTTGATTTGGCAGTTTTCGGTCCGGTACAGTCGGAAACTTATGATAATTCGGTGTCAAATAATAATTCGGTTTTATTCTCGGGAATAACACTTTTGGAAGCGGTTGAAAAGTTTTGGAGGTGTGAAGAACCACCTCATGCGCAAATTAGAGACCCGGCGGACATTGAGTGCGAGCGTTTGTTTACAACCAGCACGTCACGTGACTTAGATGGGAAGTACATAGTACGACTTCCACTTCTACCTGATCATCCACGTTTAGGCGAATCTAGGCAAGCGGCATTTAAACAATTTATGGCACTCGAGCGCAGGATGAGTAAACAGCCGGAATTTCGTGAGAAGTACGTTGAATTTATGTCAGAATATATTAAACTTGGACACATGGTAGTTTCTAATTTCGATTTCAATTCTAATCAAGAGCACTATTTTCTATGCCATCACGGCGTGTTTAAAAAATCGGGAGAAGTAAGTAAAATTCGGGTGGTTTATAACGGTAGTTTACCTACTAGTAACGGTGTATCTTTAAACGACTGTCTGTATGCCGGGGAACGGCTACAGAGCGATATAACTGATATTATTTTGAACTTCCGGTGGCCACGCGTTGTTTTTACTACTGATGTACGTATGATGTTTCGTCAGACATGGATCCACCCGGAGGATCGCAGGTACCAGTTGATTTTTTGGCGGTCAGATCCCTCAGAGCCGTTGCTTGTTTACGAGCTAACGACTAATACTTACGGCTTAAAATCTAGCCCTTTTGTGGCTATTCGTTGCTTACATCAACTGGCACGTGACGCTATGACCGAAAGGCAGGAACTGTCGCGAGCAGCTCGGGTTTTACTAAAAAACAGTTACGTAGACGACTTAAACGGTGGCGCAGACACACTGGAGGACGCGCGTAAATTAAGAGATGAGTTGGTGGCGCTCATGAACACGGCGGGCTATGAGCTACGGAAGTGGTCTAGCAATGTTCCAGAATTGTTAGATGGTTTACCTGCTGATCATTTGGAATCGCCTCGGACATTTGACGGACAGGACGGTACGGGTTTTATTAAAATACTAGGGATACAGTGGGATCATAAATCGGATTGTTTTACATATCATGTCAATTTGCCTTCGGAGGGCACGGTAACTCGGCGGAACATATTATCCATGGTGGCTCGTTTATACGACCCTCTTGGTTGGATATGTGCGGTAGTCTTTAAGATCAAACTTTTGTTGCAGTCTCTTTTGAGCACCTCTGATAATTCTCGGAAGGTTGAATGGGACGCTCCAGTACCCGAAGATATCGCTCGGCAATGGCGGGACATTATTTCGGATTTACCTAATCTTCAGCATATTTCTATACCTAGGTGTTTGAAACCGGACGGTCGAGCTCGGTACTCACTTCACGGATTCAGCGACGGCTCTTCTCTCGGTTTTGCGGCGGCTGTGTACTTACGGGCGGAACAGACGGACGGTAGTGCTCTCGTGCGGTTACTCATTGCCAAGTCTAGGGTAGCTCCACTGAAGACGAAGCAGACCATTCCTAAACTGGAGTTGAATGGCGCTGCGCTACTTACCACTCTAATCAATCATGTTGTCTCCTCAATGGAAGACAACATTGTTTTTGATGAGGTAGTGGGTTGGTGTGATAGCACGATAGTGTTAGCCTGGCTACGGACACCTGCTCATAAATTGCAGGTCTTTGAAGGAAACCGTGTCACACAAATAAATGCATCTAAGACACCTATTCACTGGCGGCATGTACCCGGTGAGATTAATTGTGCTGATGTCGCGTCACGCGGAGCCACAGCAGTGAACTTATTACGTCACGAGTTGTGGTGGACGCCGTCGTGGCTGCAGCAGCCACCAGACTACTGGCCACGTGACTGCTCGGACTTCCCTTCTGATTTATTACCCGGATTAAGATCTAAAGCTAAGGTTTCTCATGTCGGCATCGTTGACTCGGATTTTGATTTGTTAGAACGATATAGTTCATTCGATAAATTAGTAAACGTTACTGCTTACATTTTACGGTTTGTGAAAAATTGTAACTGTAAAACTTCTCGGACTTACGGAAACATATCGGTTTCAGAACGAAGGAATGCTATTTCCTATCTTATTCGGTTAATACAAAGATCACATTTCGGCGAAGAAATGTCGGCTTTAAAAAACGGTGAACCTATTAAGAGTTCTTTGCGGCGGTTGAATTTATTTATCGATAAGGATAATATTATTCGGGTTGGCGGTCGGATCGGAGCATCAGACTTGCCGTACGGTGCACGTCATCAAATATTATTGCCTGGAAAAGGACATTTCACGGAATTATTAGCTACACAATATCACAAAACCTACTGTCATGTCGGTGCAAACACACTTTCGGCAATTTTGTCTCGGTTCTACAGAATAGTCTCATCACGGCGGCTTACGAGACACATCACATTTCGCTGTGTCCAATGTTACCGGTCTCGGGCGCGGCCTACTCAGCCTCTTATGGGTGATCTCCCAGCTGATAGGGTACAGTCTTGCGCTCGTGCGTTCAGTGGGGTTTCCACGGATTTTGCGGGCCCCTTTTATATTAAAGCAAGCAGCTTACGGAACGCTAAAACTCTAAAAAGCTACTTGTGTGTTTTTGTTTGTTTACCAACCAAGGCGGTCCACTTAGAGGTGGTTGCGGACCTCTCAGTGGAGGCGTTTGTTGCGGCGTTTACTAGGTTTGTCTCTCGAAGAGGGCTTCCCTCTCTGGTGAGGTCAGATTGCGGGACTAACTACAAAGGGAACGGATAAATACCTTAAGGAACTTTACATATTTTTACGTGACAATCATTCGGACATAGATCGAAATTTATCTCAACAAAATATTACCTGGCTGTTTAATGCTCCGTCAAGTCCTAACTTCGGTGGACTCCACGAAGCGGCGGTCAAGTCTGCCAAGACGCATGCTATGCGCGTGCTTGGTGAATCTCGCCTAACCTTTGAAGAACTTACTACGTTCTTTACTAAGGTAGAGGCCGTAATGAACTCGCGCCCGCTTTGCCCTCTCAGTACAGATACTGCAGACCTGGATGTATTGACCCCGGGTCATTTTTTAATCGGTCAGCCGCTGATAGCGCTTACTGAATGACGACTGAGACGTTAAAACGCCTCGGTTGTCTCGTTATCAACAGATACAAAAGATGTCACATTTTTGGTCGCGATGGAAAAACGAATATCTCCATACTCTACAACAACGGTACAAATGGACCTCGGTAACGGAACCTCCCAAGCTAAATGATTTAGTACTTATTAAAGAAGATAATGTTCCTTCACTCCAATGGAAACGCGGTCGCATAATTAAGCTTTTACCCGGTAAAGACGGAATTGTTCGCGTTGCAGAAGTTTTGACACAAAATGGGACGCGACTTCGACCCATTTCCAAATTGTGTAGGTTACCTTTAGGATAGGTTTTAACCAAGACAGGGCTTCGTTAGGCGGCGGGATGTTTTGGCATTGTCTTTTCTATACAATTTAGGCATGTCATGATACTTTACAACGGGAAATGCGCCGGAGGCGCGAATGGGCGGACGTGGATGTGACGTCACTTGCGCTCCTAATGGCGGATCGGACGATGTACCTACTGTTAAATCGCTCCAGAAGAAAATTCTCTTAAAAACGGAACTAACTGTTTATTTTTGTACTATTGGTGTATAATGTGATCTTTGGTGTCTGTGTCTCCTACTGGAATAAAGTGAGCTGGCCAGCAGAACGATTTTTAGACTTTTAAAAACACACGTTTTACGCCGGCACGCGGCCCGTTGAAGAAAACGGAGGCGAGACGTTCTCAGAGTAGAGGTGAGTGACATTACTATTTTGTGTGGGGAAGCAATGCCTAAACCGATGCCCAGGAAACCAGGACTAGCCAACCACTGACTGTCGAAGGTCTTTTCTTTAGCATAAACAGCTTTGAACACGTTTTTGTTGGACATGAATCCCAGCTTTTCACACATAGTGCGCTGTAGGAATCCCAAGAACCTCTCCGATGCAATTACTCATGCAATCGAGGAAGAAAAGCTCTTCAAGCTTTCTAAATTAGCTCAACGCTCATCCAAACAGTGCTCTATCTGTCAAAAGGTCGGATATATAGCCTCCGACTGTTTCAAAAATAAACCTAAACAGTCAAGTCACAACGTAAACTCAAGTCAGTCGCGCTCTTATTCAAATAAATCTTGCGCTTATTGCAAAAAACAAGGACATGTGATAAGCGAGTGCCGCAAGTTAAAGTATAAAAATGGCACTAATACTAAGTGAGTCTACGAGGGCGTCCCCAGCGCCAGTGGAGAAGCAGCCCATGGATGTTTGCAGCCCGACATCTGCCCCAAGTGCACAGGTCATCACGTACGACCTTTTCGGTAAGCTGTTGGAATCTAAGCTAGACCAATTCAGGACCAGTATTACAACCGAATTCAATATAATTCTTACAAAACTTCGGGAAAGCTTTCGTGAAGAAGTGTCGGCCCTTCGCAGTGAAAATGCCAAACTAAGGGAGGATTTTTCTGCCCTCGAGCGCAAAGTCGGTGCATCGGACGTCACCCGGATGTCGGAGGCCCTATCCGGTCTGCGCAACGAGTTAAACGAACGAGAGCAGGAACTTCTCATCAATGATGTGGAGGTGACCTGCATACCAGAGCACGACGGAGAATCAGTGGGACATCTTGTGATGACAGCAGCCGCCAAGCTGGGGATGACGTTGGAGGAGCGTGATATCGTCAGTGCGTCACGAGTAGGGCCAAGGCGTGGTTTGGTTGAGGGAGGCCGGGTGCCTACCCCGCGCCCCATCGTGGTGCGGCTGACACGGCGCTCGCTCCGCGACCAGCTGCTCCAGAGCGCGCGTGTGCGCCGTGGTGCCACCACCGCCGAACTGGGCCTACCGGCGCACGAACCGCGCCGCTTCTATGTAAATGAACGGCTGACGAAAACGAACAGAGCACTGTTCGCTATGGCCCGCGACGCTGGTCGAGCGGCACGTTGGAGGTTCGTCTGGACCAGAGACGGACGTGTCTTTGCCCGCATGGAAAACAATTCTCCTAGGTATATACTGCGCAGTGAAGAAGACATTAAAAGTTTTGTAAAGGCCTAGTTAGGTCATCTTTGTGTACCGCTTTGTTCTGTCTATATTATTATGTAATAATTTATCTGTTAAGTATTCAGTCACAGCGGATCAAAATAACTCCTTATAATTTCATGGAAACTTGGGACCCAAACAAAGAAATACACTTCCATCTAAATAAATACACACCATCACAGGACACACATTATTATAGTATATTCATATATTATCATCTCACTGTTAATCTAATTATCTATTTATATATTCTGTACAATATTACATCTAGCTACGCTATTACGTCTGTACACAAACACACAAACATAAACTCACGCCTGTTTCCCAGAGGGGTGGGCAGAGATCAGGGACTGCCACTTACCACGACTGTATCCATTATATTGAACTTATTTTGTTGCCATGCCTAAGACCGGATTGAAAATTAGTTTGTTCAATGCAGCCTCACTTGGGACCAAACATGATGAGTTCGAGGTTGCGTTTGCTAGGCTATACCCTGACATTATATGTATCAATGAGACGTGGCTGAGAGATGGGGAAGAGGGTCGGGCGCCTAAGTTGCCGGGATACCGGCTGCGGCACGTGCCGCGGCCGCGCGCCGTGCGGCAGCGGGGCGGCGGAGTGGGCTTCTACGTACGTCACGGCGTACGCGCCGTCACCGAGCCGCACCCGCCTGCACCCGAGCAGGTCGAGCAAATGTGGCTGTCTGTCAGGATAAATTCCATGCGGCTGGCTATAGGTACAGCATACAGACCACCATGGCTTAATTGCGACACGTTTTTTGAGGCTTTAACCGAGTCCATTATAAGCTTTGCCAATTTTGACTATGTGATTTTGTTAGGGGACTTTAATGTAAATACATTACTGCCTAGCACGAACAATAACAAATTAGATAACTTTTTGACAAGTACCCTATTAAAGAATATTGTAAACGTGCCTACTCATTTTACAAATGGCTCTTCGACTTCAATTGACCTGGTGTGTACCGATGTTGACCCGTGTAAAATACCTGTGACAGTCGACCATATCTCTGACTTATGTAGTCACGCTATTGTGACAGCCGAATTACTAATAAAAAAACCAAAAATACCACCTCGCAAAATTACAATTAGATCATTAAAAACAATTGACATTCTCAAATTAAATTTAGAATTAGAATTAATCAATTGGACTAATCTGTCATGTTCCCCGGACGTGAACGAAATTGTAAATAAGTTCAACAAATTAGTAATAGATATATTCGACAAGCATGCGCCATTGCATACAATCGTGATTAGGGAAAAACAGAAGCCTTGGCTCACTAGTAATGTTAGATACATGATGCAGTTACGTGACCGGGCTGGTGTCAGGTATTCCAAAAGTAAAAGTGACATACATAAACAGGAATACAAAGATCTAAAGCATCTGGTTAATGTCAGTTTGTATCAGGAGAGGCGCTGTTTCTTTGAGAACCATGTTAACTGTAATATAAATAATCCAAAAAAATTATGGAAGTCTCTCAGGGAAATAGTTCTGCCTCAATCTCATGCGAAGAATCTCACACCAGACCACTTCGATGACCCTGATAAAATTAATAATTATTTTTTAACTATTCCTGGCACCAACATTTGCAGCTTCTCAATACTGGCGTATTATGAATGCAATAGGCACTCAAATGCAACTTTTGTATTAAAACCTGTAAACGAAACTGTAATTTCAAAGGCTATCTTGTCTTTGTCGTCAAATGCGCAAGGTATTGACGGTATAAGCTTGGATATGATTATCGCAACACTGCCTTATTCCCTAACGACCATTGTAGAAATCGTAAATAAGTCAATTGTATCCTCAACCTTCCCAGACTGTTGGAAGACTGCGATAGTTCGCCCGATTGCTAAAATATCCAACCCAACTGAAATTTCCGATCTACGACCTATTAGCTTACTCCCCATAGTTTCTAAAATCCTTGAAAAGGTAATCTATGATCAGGTGATTCGGTATTGCGAGGAAAACAGTATCCTTCCCAAAATGCAGTCAGGTTTTAGAAAAAGTCACAGTACAGCAACTGCACTACTTGACGTTGTAGACAATATTTTAGGTGCACAAGACACAGGTAGTGGAAGTATTCTTACGTTATTGGACTTCTCACGTGCGTTTGATTCAATTAACATTAACCTTCTACTATCCAAGTTGTCCTATTACGGTTTTGACTCATGTACTATCAGGTGGTTCAAGAGCTATTTGACAGATCGCCAACAACGAGTGGTCTTACAAAAATCAGACGGCTCCACGACCGTATCCCAAGACAAGCCCACAGATCGCGGAATTCCCCAAGGGTCTATACTTGGGCCTTTATTATTTATTATATATACTGCAGACATAATAGACTCAATAAAGAATTGTCAGTATCATTTATACGCAGACGACTTACAAGTTTACACAAAAATTCTTCCGCAAGAGACTGATGCTTGTGTGTCTGGTCTAAATGAAGATTTAGGTAGAATCTCAGTATGGGCCGAAAGGAACTGTCTCGTACTAAATCCGATAAAATCTAAATATATGTTGTTAGGTTCCAAAAACCAAATCAAAAAATTATCACAATTAAATATTAATGTACATGTAAGGAATAAAGAGATTGAGCGAGTTACGGAGGCCCGTAATCTGGGCATTCTGATGGACGGTGAACTACATTTTGAACGCCATATCCAAGAAGTGGTCAGAAATTGTTTCTACCGATTGAAGTTGCTTTACCGCATACGTAGTTTCATTAGTCCTTCCCTGCGTATTAGGCTATGCGAAACTTTAGTATTATCTAAACTTAGCTACTGCGCGGCCTTGTATGGCCCCTGTTTATTAAAAAAATCCCAAAATCTGGTCCAAAGAGTGCAGAACGCCTGTGCTCGATACTGTTTGTATATACCGCCTCGTACACATGTGACCCCCTTCCTTAATGGCGCGAACATGCTGAAAATGGAAGCGAGACAAAAGCTTGAGCTAGCTACTATGTTATTTGGAATTATCAAAAAACAAGAGCCTTCCTATCTACTAAATAAACTTACCTGGAGACAATCACGTCACGCAGAAGGGGTAAGAGGGGCTTCTGTGCCACTTAGTTTGCCGATTCATAGAACAGCGGCCTTCCGTGGCAGTTTTAGGTACGCAGCAACAAAGTGCTGGAATAATATTCCACCCCCTTTTCGTACCTGCAAAAATAGATTAAATTTCAAAAAAATTTATAAAGAACATCTGTTGCAGGCACAAAAATCAACTTCTAACACAATTTCGCGCGTACCTACCTGTGTTGTTCCTTCTACCACTATTCGTGGTGAGTAGATAGTTCTCGGCGAAAATGGCGCAGATATCACCGGCAAAACAGCGTTCATGAGTCACCTCACTTTAATATTTAGTATTATTTTCACACTGTTTTCTCCATTTACTTTTTTATACACATACCACAGACAAAAACACAACACACTACACTAAACTTAGGCATATAGACCTCACACTGGTAATATTGGGCACCCATTTTATAAATATATTTCATTACTTTTATTATTTTCACAAACACGACTAACCGCAACATGGCCGCGACAGAATATCAGCGTTGCAGGTAGTATCTCGGTGCTCCTGCAACACATGCTGAGTCGGGGCCATTTTAGGGGCTCAATACTTAAAACCCTGTTTTGTAACTTGATAAAATCATGATATTATAAATGTGTAACTTTTTTTTTTTTTTTTTTTTTTTCTTATGTTTTTATGTGTAATTCAATATTTGAGCACCTATATATTTATGAATATGTTATGTTTTATGTTCTTTATTTTGTATAATGTGTTTTTTAGTATTGTGCCGTTAAATAAATGTTTTATCTATCTATCTATCTATCTAATACGCGCCCTGATTCCAGCAACGCTGCACTATCCGGTGCGCATGCACCTGGTTCAAGTAATGCGACAAGCAATAATCGCTCTAATGTGCATGTTGTTAGCTCCTCAGAAGATCACGACAATTTAAACTAAAGTCTGTTTCGGTTCCGTGTCTGCCGGAACACAATAGTGATCTAAATGACACGAAAACTACTAACTTTCCTAAATCCCGTGCTCTTAAATTCTCCCCAGCGCGGATTAACAAAAATAAACGAAAATGTGCTGATAATAAGCCTTTATCCACTGAGTTCCCAGCTAAGCTAAAAGGTAGTACCTGTGGTCAATTCACGGTTGCACAGGATTCTAATGCGCCTTCTACTCAGTCTCAAATTCTTGATAAAGGACTTTCTAAGCCTTGTGTTCTTAAATTCTCCCCAACACAAGTCAGCAAAAATTCGGAGACTCCTAAGTTAGATAGTGAATCAAATGTCTCTAGTTCTATTCCCAAAGAGGATTTTAAATGCAATTCCCTACCTCGCGAAAAGCCGAGTTTTTCTCCCAGGAATTGCTCACGTGAGAAAAGTTACACGATAAATAACGTTAACTACAAGATTTCTCTCCCTCACGTTAACTTAAAAAGTAATTTAAACGAGAAGCCCTTGTGCTTCCTAGTCGACACTGGTTCTTCAATATCAATAGTGAAGTCATCTAGCCTCAAGAACCCAGTGCTTGGACCGGAGATAGTCACTCTTAAAGGTTTAAGTGACAACGACTCATCTTGTGAATCTCTCGGTACCATAGAACTCGACTTTGAACATAGAATCTCTCCAAAGAGTAAGATAGTGTTTGGTTTTGTTTGTCACGCGATAAGCGACGCGATCAACCTGCACTACGATGGTATTATAGGTAGTGACTTTATACAACATTTTAAGATCGACATTCAGTACTCTACAGATACGCTGAATCTGCAAGGTCACTCTCTACCTATTTGTTTCAGTAAACCATCTTATGTCATACCTCCTAGGTCAGAAATGGTTATTGAATGTCCAGTCTCCAACCTTTCAGAAATTTCAGGCCGAAAAGAAGCCTTAATATTGGATCATAAAATTAGCGACGGAGTGTTTTTGGCCAATTGCATTGTAAATATTAAGCCAAACAACAGAGTCAATGTCTCTGTCCTAAACACTACCGAATCTGACGTAGAAATAAATAATTTCCAATTTCAAGTTTCACCTTTTGAGCTCCCGTCATCAACCTCAGACGAAAAACCACACGAGCTCATTCACCAACTAAATAGCTTGAACAATGATCGTTCTAAAAAGGTCCTTGAGCAAATTCGTTGTTCTCATTTAAATCCACAAGAAAAGAAAACCCTTATGAACTGCATTTCGCAATACACCGACATTTTCCACCTCGAAGGTGAATTTCTGACTCACACAAATGCAATTCAGCACTCCATAAACACCGGAGATGCTTCTCCTATTCATGTGAAGTCTTATCGGTTTCCTGAAATTCATAAGGCCGAGGTCGAAAAGCAAGTTAAAAAAATGCTCGACCAAAATATAATTCGCCCTTCAACTTCTCCTTGGAATGCACCGGTTTGGGTGGTACCCAAAAAGCTTGACGCTTCCGGTAAGCAAAAATGGAGAATTGTCATCGACTACCGACGACTTAATGATGTCACCGTTCCAGAGGTCTATCCTCTCCCTCTTATAACTGACATCCTAGACCAGTTAGGCCATTCAAAGTATTTTAGTACACTCGATTTGGCCTCTGGGTTTCACCAACTTTGTTTGGACCCCAAGGACACTGCCAAAACAGGTTTCAGTGTTACCACTAATGGTATTTCAGGTCATTTTGAATTTACACGAATGCCTTTTGGTTTAAAAAATGCCCCATCCACATTTCAGAGACTGATGAACACAGTTCTTTCGGGATTGCAAGGTCTTCACTGTTACATCTACCTAGATGATTGTATCTGTTATTCTCACGACCTTGAGTCCCACATGAAAAAATTAGAACTCATCTTTTCCAAATTCAGACAGGCTAATTTGAAATTACAGCCTGATAAGTGTGAGTTTTTGCGACGCGAAGTTGCTTATCTTGGGCATACTATCACAGACAAGGGTGTGTCACCTAACCCTGAAAAGGTCAAGGCCATTTCCCAATTTCCTACACCCAAAACTGCTAAAGATGTCAAGTCCTTCTTAGGTTTGACAGGCTATTATCGCCGTTTTATAGAGAATTTCTCTCACATAACTAAGCCCTTAACTTCTTTATTGAAAAAAGACACAGTTTTCCATTGGTCTCATGATCAAGAACAGGCTTTTAACCTTCTTAAACAAAAGTTAATTTCAGCTCCCTTACTACAGTACCCTGATTTTACACAAACCTTTATTGTAACGACAGACGCATCTAACTATGCCGTAGGCGCTGTCTTATCACAAGGCGAGATCGGTAAGGATAAGCCTATAGCTTATGCATCTCGAACCTTAAATAAATGCGAAGGAAATTACTCAACAACAGAGAAGGAGCTGCTCGCTATTCTTTTTGGTATTAATACCTTTAGACCATACCTATATGGGTATAAGTTCAAAATTGTCACGTACCATCGTCCCCTCACATGGCTTTTTAACGCTAAAGATCCAGGCGGACGTTTACTGAGGTGGCGACTGAAGTTAGAAGAATATGATTACGAGATCATTTATAAGCCAGGCCGAATAAATTCTAATGCAGATGCCTTATCTCGTAACCCAGTCAATGCCATAACTCACTCCAGATTAAACAAAACAACTTATGAGCAATTTATAAAAAAACAATTTACCAAGTCTATCTCTAACGATACTCAGATAGAAGAGCACAATCAGAGCCTTACTTTGGCAAAACAAAAGTCAATAGCATGTCCACTCTCGCTTGACTTTGATAGTTCAATGCCGCACTGCGAACAGCTGTTGTCGATAGTACCTAATTCCGATGAACTGTTATCAGCGGAACGAGAACCCGACACCGTGCAGTCGGTTGATGCTAACAATAAAAAGCTCTATTTCCTATACACTAAGATCCATCACTATGATGAGACGAGCTATAAAGCTATTTACAACCTTTTGCGAAAATTAAGAGATCTAATACTTTCCACAGATGAATATGACAAAGAATTAGCTATTTCAGACTTTTAGAGCCTTTTACTAAATTGGCTGTTAAAATCTACAACATTATTTCGTATTTATTTCATGGCACCGATATTAAGGTCCATATATACAAGAACCAAATCAAATATCCTACCCCTGCCGAAATTACAAACATTCTCAAAGAAAACCACGGGACGACCATAGCGGGTCACCCGGGTATTACGCGCATGTACAATAGAATCAAAGAATCTTATTATTGGAAGAGTGTGCGCGCTGACATAGAACGATTCGTAAAAGACTGTCGGCTATGTCAAGTAAATAAGCCTTTACGAGCTTCTAATAAAGCACCCATGATTATAACGTCATCTAGTACTAAGCCATTCGAAAGACTAGCTCTCGACATTGTCGGAGTTCTTCCCGAAGCTGGCCTTCAAAAGTTTAAGTACATCTTAACTCTTCAGGACGATTTAACTAAATTCTCAAGTGCTTATCCAATGATTACGTCAACAACAGATGAAATTGCACGTAACCTAATACATTTCTTCTCGTTATTCGGATTTCCCAAAATGATCCTTACGGATCAAGGCACTAGTTTTACATCAGAGCTATTTAAGCAACTAACTGATATTCTCTCTACGCCCTATCATCCCCAGACAAATGGTGCACTGGAGCGTAGTCATGCAACCCTTAAAGAGTATTTAAAATCGTTTGTAAACGACAATCAAGATGATTGGCATTGTTATGTTGCAACTGCAATTCTTTCCTATAATACAACTCCACACTGTACTACGAATTTCACCCCCTTTGAGTTATTATATGGTCACAAACCGACCATACCTAGTAGTTTATTTGACTCTAGCGATAACACAACTTATCAAGAGTATATCCGAGCCTTACAGTATAGAATGAGGTACTCTCGCGAAAGAGCTTTAGAAAATATTCAAAGAAGCAAGGAATCCTCGAAGCGATACTATGACGCTTCTTCTAGTTCAAAAACTTATAAAACTGGCTCCAATCTGGAAGGGACCCTACAAAATTGTTAAAGTAAATGGAAAAAATAACGTCACCCTTTGCATCAATAGAAAACACGTGAAGTATCATATTAATGAGATTAAACCAGCATGAAATTGTTCCAGATCAACCCTTGGATCGAGCTATTCAGAACCTATTCAATCAATATCACACAGTCCAGGACTTTACTTCGATCCGACTTCAGCAGTTTATTTTTACAATGACTACTGGAATGTAGTCACCCATGTAGAGGTTTTTCCCATTGAGCCCTACCTACATAAAATTGAAGGATCACTCGCAAGCATTTCTAACTTTTGTCAAAAAGTACAAAGTGTAGCTATTGATATAAATTGTAAAGACGCTATAAACCCGCTGCAGATCCTAAACAATGCTAATAAGCTTAAATTCGATTCATTATCTCATCTTATTTCGGATTCAAACCGACAAAATCGTCACAAACGAGCCCTTGAATTTGGTGGCGAAATCCTTAAATTCTTCTTTGGCACTCTAGACGCCGACGACGCTAGAAAGTATGATGAAGCTATAACCACTTGTCAGCAAAGTGAACACGAAATCTTTTCTTTAATGAAAGATAACATACACGTCGTCCAGTCAACCATTAGTAATTTCAATACCTCGATTCGTCAGCTGAACGATAACGAAATAAGAGTAAATAAACACCTTCAGAAGTTAGACTACATGTTTCAACAGAACTCTAAATTAACTACGGAAAATGTGAACTTGTCCAAAATTAACTCAATTCTTAACATCATCGAAGGATCACTTTTATCAGTTTCCAATATTTTGGATACAACCCTGAACTCTATCTTATTTGCGAAAGCTAATATTTTGCACCCCTATGTTTTATCCCCGACGAAATTATATAATGAATTAAACTCGAACAAGGTAACCAAAAGGAACCTAGAGTTTCCCGTTTCTCTGTCCTTAGAGAACATACATTATATTATAGATTTATCTAAGTTAGCTTCGTATTACTATAATGATAAGATAATTTTCGTAATAAGAATACCTTTAATTAACCTAGTTAAATTTAGCATATAAAAGATTTTACCGCTACCTACACCGCGAGATGAATACAATTTCCAAACATATGTTCTTATTCATCCCTCTAAGTTATACATAGCTATAACGGATGACAGATTGAATTACGCGATGCTAGATACCTTAAGCGAATGTAGCGATGTTAATAATAACTATTTAATATGCCCTTTACCTTCTGTTCTATCTACAAATAGTAACCCTATATGTGAAACGAAACTCATAACGGAAGTCACCCTGTCACTTCCAGAAATCTGTAATTCTAAAGTAATCTATGGCAATGTTAACATATGGCAAAAGCTAAGTGATGGAAGATTTTTGTATGTACAGTCCAAGGCAACCAAGCTGACTATAAAATGTACTGATAAAAACGAGATCAAGGACTATACTCTACAAGGTACCGGATTATTGTCTTTGAAAAATGATTGTGTTGCATACTTCCAAACTTTGCAATTTCGTCCATCTCATAGTTACAAATCAAGGCTACCGAGCCAAGTGTTAATTGATTTTAATATCGTCGAAGACGACTGCTGTAAGTATAAACTTGTAAACAACAGTGTTCAACCTTTGTCCCCAATTTCATTAACAGATGTTGACTTAGAGTCTCTGAAATTAGCAAGCCATAGGCTTGACCATTTGCAAGATCAAATCAATCAAGCTGAAAATCAGTCTCATATTGTAAAATATGGTCACTATTATTCAGGACTTACTTATACTATTATTTTAGCTATTATAATTTACATATTAAGCAAAATTTACAAGAAATGGTTCTCAAATTGTTGTTAAAGCTCTTCTTGTTGCATCCAAATATACAATCAGTGTCATAATAGCAAGTCTAGTAGAAAGGACACTAAGGTCAATACGTCTATTGAATTAACTGATATATCTGACGAGTCCTTTGAATGTGACAAGAGATCTATTAGGAGCCTCCCAGAAATAGAGATGAATAAGGATAAAAGCAAGGTCACATTTAGAAATTTTAAGAAAGTATCGTCAAGCCGAAACTTAACTAACCATTAAGTGACTTTTATTGATTACTATTTCGGGACTTAGATTAAGTTTAAACTAGAATTAATTTTAGAGTGACTCTACTTAAGATGTCCATTTCAGACATTTGTCCTTCGATTATCTCAAAATGATAACCTCAGTCTTAAGGAGGGAGATGTTATAATCTATCCTAGTTTGCAGTAAATGCTGAGGCGAGCGAATTAACTTTATATAAAACTGTTTGCAGTCTTGTTTACCATAGAGTCGACCCATAACCTCCGTCCGACATACACGTACATTTCTAATTGTAGTCCGGTGTTTGTGCAGTGAATAAATTTTGGTTTTAGCAGTAATAAAATCTTTTTTTAAAAAGGTCCCGCGGACCGCCGTCCTAACAGTACACAAGATAACATTCAAAGAGTACCTTAAATATCGTAGATAGGGTATTTTGCGGAAAAAAGACTTTATGTTATTTTTAAAAGTTAGTAATTCTGCATTCAAAGATTTAAAAAAAATTACTTGCCTCGTCTGGGAATCGAACCGACTTAAATGTTAAAAAAATAACCCCTACTTTTATGATGCCAATCGAAAGAATGGTCAACAAATAATAACTCTTTTTGAGTAACATAGTATTTTAAAAGAAAGGAACAGCGTCAAATTAATAATTTTAATCAAATTAAAAACATACATGAAACTGCCGTAGTCAATTAAGTGGGTTTTTTTTTTAATAAAAAAAATCACCTATGCGTTTAGCCAAGAAATTAATGCAAACTTTTACATACATTACGGTTCTGGTACATGTAAGGACAAAAGTGTAAAAATAGTATCAATGAGCAAATATGGCAAGGACTAAAGTATCCGGAGTTGGTTCAACGCTTTTAAAAAAGTTAGCAAGAGGGTGGTCTCGGTAATTTGCCTGTTGCGTATTGGGACACTGCACACCCGGTTTTCTGAGATTTCCGTTCATTTTCAAAAATATAGCGTGGCCATCTGCCATCCTGTAAATACTGTGTAAAATCTTGTATGTTACTGAAAATACCTAATCATACTTTATTGTATTCTTCACACATCTTGTGTACATCTTGCATGCAAAGTCCACAAAAAGGAAGTTTCCTCTTTACTTACTCTCTTTTATTGTTTTATTTTTTTTAAACTCATGTCATACCGAAACGTGACTTTGGCAGGATTAGTTGACAGCGGCATATTGCCAAAATGCCAAAAAATTAATTGAATTGAATTATTTTACAGGTAACTACTCCACTTAGTTAATTTTTCCAGTATCTGGCAATATAGTGCTAGGCGCAAATATTTTTTCCTCAGAAAGGATTTGTGCTTTTATCACTTAAGTAATTTTGGCTTATTTGCTTTTTTTCCTACGTGGCGTTTAGTTAAAGTGCCTATGAGGTACATTTTATTTTAATTGTTACTGAGCATCGTGTTGTGACTGAAATGTTACTAGTTTTCTAAACATATTCACATTTTGTATTGATAATAATAATAAATTATTAATATAATATTATTATAATAATGAATAGGACTAAATACTTAAATTTGTGTCTCGATGTTCTTAAAACACATAGAATATACTATATTGTGATATACGAGTAGATTTATAATACCTAACTTATCCTAATACTGTGTACCTGTTGCTTTTTTAAAATTAATAAAACTCAACACAGTTTAAGTGCATTTTATTTACATTCTTTAATAAAATATTAATCCAATTTTGAAGTATATCAACTAAGCGCGCCTGGCGCGCGTGCCAACCGTTTCAGTGTTCGGCTCTTCATCATGGAAGCCAGTCGTGTTCGAGAAAAAATACAACGACCGTCTCAAACAAATGGCGCGCGCGCCACGATGAGTCTTACTGTAATTTTTTTATGATAATTTTATTTTCAAACGTGTAAGTTTTTTTGTTAATGCTCCAGATTTTTTGAAATACTATGTCCCGTATTCTTCACGGAATCAAATTAAGGGTTAAAAACCTGTCAGGAGAGGTTAACAAAACATAAACAGAATTAATAAAGCTTTTAAATACCTATCTGAGCTGGAAGTGTGTCAGTTAAAAAAAAAACGTGAATTAGTTTTGTTTCCCATATGCACCCTATGAATGAGACTATAAAAAAATCGATTACTTTAAAAAAACGGTATTCGTAGAACCGGTTCACATCACTAAGACTATCACGTTCCGCAATGCGATGGAATCGATTACAGCGCGAATCCGACCAAATTTAGTAGTCCCAAAGTATTACGCACGAAGTAGGGTTTTTGTACCTACTGCACTTATATGGATTCGCGCTTTTATCGATTTCATCGCATTTCGATATACACCCAGTGACGTACAAACACAGATCAATGAAGGGCTCTCAGCGGTATTAAAAAAAACTACGTTCGTAAATACCACCGCCATCTAGTAACGAGATTGGAACCATTTTTTAGGAGCTGTCAGAAAATCCCTCATTAGAAAAAAAGGTAGAGTAATGAGCGTTTTCCCTTTCTTTTTTTTTCTTAGTTCCTTGAGATACACTAGATGGCGCCATTCAATTCTTCATACGAATTTGTGATTCATTGCAATCAATGTCAAAGTCAGTCCACAGATCACTAAACAAGAGAAGGAACCAGGGTTGCTATTCGGACGAGGTTTCTCGTAATAAAAATAAAAATTCAAACCCACAATCCACAGCAGTCTCCAAAATATCCAAAATCGCACTTATCACGAAACGACCACAGCATTTTTGTTTTTCCTTAATCAACCATCACAAATTCCACAGAACCATAGTATTATTTTTTGCTTTGACGTTTATTGTTACGGTACGGCAGCGCCACCTAGGGATTCTTTTAGAACTAAATTTGACATAAGGAAAAACGCTCATTCATCCAGTAACTGACCACTGAGCGTCCGTTACCCTTTGTTACATAATTAAATTATAATTAAATTGTTGAGGATTTCTGGGATAATTATTTTCTGTTTTGGTAAAGATTTTCTTGGGTGAAATTATTTTTGTTCATGTGAAAATTTATTGAAATTTAAAACTATTTTTTGATCATTGATTCCACCTTGTTTTTAATACTTTTCGCTCGAATATGCTAATAATATATTATAACAAGTAACCCATATATTTGTATTTATTTATCTACAACGCACCTATCTTACTAAAACCTAACTCTAATCTACACTTAAACTAGAGTCACATTTTGAATCAAAATCATATATTTTTAAACATCCTGTATAGTGAAATTGCATAAGTGTGAGTACTGTGAACGTGCCAGCTTTAGATAACAGACCTATATCATATAATTTTTGCAAACAATTTTCACCCTAATTGCGTTTTCATAAGACTGCATTTTAATTGATTCCAAAATTATTTTTTAGTACGTAGCAGTTCGCATTAATTTCTTGGCGAAACGCATAGGTGTTTCGGGGACATTTGTATTTCACTAAGAGGCACTATTAACGCACAGTTATTTGGTATAGTTTTTGTTTTAAAACTCTACGCCGTTACGAAGAAATCATGGTAAGAAAAAGCGTCTAGTTGGCTGCCTCAACAATAGGGTATGTTTTCTCGTTACCGTTTCGATTGCGCGGTCATGTTCTGTTTTCAAAAAGTGCTTATGTCAGGATTCTGTCGAAATTTGTCAAAACTGAATGGTGAAAACCAAAAATTTGTCAAAGCAGTATTAAAGAAGTTATTGAGGTTTGAAGATGGCCGCGCGAACCTCTCGCGGAGAACTGCGCGGCCATGTCAGATCTCGGCATCTACAGGGTCTACAGGCCTGCTTTTTTTGTCAATGCATGTTTGAATTTGTCAACAAATGTCGAAGAAAGAAAATTCGTCCTATCACCATTACTTCCGAAGATATCGACGCCTGAACGCCATGGCCGCGCAATCCTCCGGTTCCGATTTCTTTAGGTTGTTTTTTTCGTAATCAGGCTTATCTAAATTAGTCAAGACCGATGTTCAGAGCTTGGTCTGAATTTGTCAAAGCCGATGAGGTCTGAATTTACACTCGTTTTCTCATCAGACAAACAAAATTACTAAAAAACCTAAGGACGCTGGCCGCGCAATCGAAACGCTTTTTCATATGCCGATATCTAGTAAACAAAAGAAGTCTGAGATATGATTTATGTACCAAATTCTTTGACATTTTAGGCTCCTTCGATTAACATATCGTTTCACCACAAAAGCCTATCGTAACGAGAGTTATTTAAAAAAAAAAACCTCTCACACAATGTTTGGATAGGGTGACCATAATATCAGGTTTAATTTTAACCACGGAACCATACAATTTGCCTGCAACATTATATAATAGAATATATAATCATTTAAGGGTCCATATATTGCTCAGTTCCTCAAATTCCATCCAGCTCGCTTAGTACCCACGGAATGCGTTAAATCAAAAGATTTTCTAAGATTGAGTTCCATTATGGAAAAAAAAAATTAGGATTTTTAGCTAGATTTGGTACAATTACCTACAAAGTTTTCTTTGTTTTTTGTTTTTGCAATAACAAG
The DNA here is from genome assembly GCA_947310845.1 of Yponomeuta plumbellus. Lineage (NCBI taxonomy): Eukaryota > Metazoa > Arthropoda > Insecta > Lepidoptera > Yponomeutidae > Yponomeuta > Yponomeuta plumbellus. The sequence goes on along the minus strand of OX371205.1, from coordinate 1,705,853 downwards.
CAATAAAAAATCGTTGAAATGTATTCTGCAGTTTCATGATTTCAGTTTCAATAGCTGTTAAATGGATGACACATCGCATAGTAATATTATTGTAGGACACATTATCAACGTACCTTATTCGACATTGTCTTTTTTTTCCAAAATTCCAGCTTGATTTCTGAACCGTCACTGTAGAATATAATCAGTTTCACAAGAAATTTATCTTGAATATTGTCCATACACTGAGTTCAAGAACCGAAGTCCAGAGTAGGTCACGAAACGACGAAACGTAAAACCAAAAAAATACGACACTCATAAGCACAAGACAGAAAGTCCAAACTGCCACCAATCAGGTCGAGTCTGGATTTTTCTGAAATTCCAATTATTATCCGCTAAAATTAAAAAATTAGGTACTCTTTATTTAGCCACATGCAGTTTTTTAAACAAAATACTTCTGAGAAGTGTACCCTAATCTTTACAAAACGTCCCATAAAAATGTCACCGAAAACAAACCTTTTTGTGTGATACCATTTTACCGTACTTCTTCTCCGTAATCCGCTTGTATGCGGTCGCCTTTGTATCGCACCGCCTTGGCCTGTTATGGCTCTGTCAAAGGCTGCCGCCCGCCCGTTTAACAAAGGATGCCGGTGCAGCATACATCAGCCATTGACTTTACTGTACTAGTGTCTAATTTTACTTTACCTCTACTTACTCATATTTGGTATAATGCACGCATGAGCATAATTTATAGTATTTTTTTTATTCCAATAACCAGAACTGCTTGCTAGTATAACGACACTAACTAAGCAAGCGCGGTTTAACATGCACCCCACTTCGTTCTGTGCTAGCACATGTAACCTAACGCACCCATAGCCGGCAGTAATACTCCCTTTCGTGAGTATTACTGACAGGTTGTAACTTGGCAGCAGCCGTATGGACACGGCCTCCACTACCTTTTTTGTACCATGGTTAAGCTAAGTATTTAAAAAAAACGAGACGTTTAAAGTACCCACTAGTAGCTAACATATACAAAGGAAGGACTTTAAAGGTCACTGTACCAATGAGCGGTACGTGAATTTACGTGAAACCTGATATTATGGTCACCCTATCCAAACATTGTGTGAGAGGTTATATTTTTTTAAATAACTCTCGTTACGATAGGTTTCTGTGGTGAAATGATAACATATTATGTTAATCGAAGGAGCCTAAAATGTCAAAGAATTTGGTACATAAATCATATCTCAGACTTCTTTTGTTTACTAGATATCGGCATATGAAAAAGCGTTTCGATTGCGCGGCCAGCGTCCTTAGGTTTTTTAGTAATTTTGTTTGTCTGATGAGAAAACGAGTGTAAATTCAGACCTCATCGGCTTTGACAAATTCAGACCAAGCTCTGAACATCGGTCTTGACTAATTTAGATAAGCCTGATTACGAAAAAAACAACCTAAAGAAATCGGAACCGGAGGATTGCGCGGCCATGGCGTTCAGGCGTCGATATCTTCGGAAGTAATGGTGATAGGACGAATTTTCTTTCTTCGACATTTGTTGACAAATTCAAACATGCATTGACAAAAAAACCAGCCCTGTAGACCCTGTAGATGCCGAGATCTGACATGGCCGCGCAGTTCTCCGCGGGAGGTTCGCGCGGCCATCTTCAAACCTCAATAACTTCTTTAATACTGCCCACTGCCCATATTTTCTCAAATTAATTTAAACCTACTACAAAGGTATGAATGTCCACCTCCAACCAACAATAACGTTATTCTATTTTCGTTAGGGCGTGGCAGTGGCCACAGTTGTGCCGATCGCCGGAACGGTCGCCGTGACGATTACGCGCGGCGTGTGCCGCGACCTGCAGCACGGGACCACGCGGAACACCGCCGAGGCGACGGTCGGCGCCGTGTGCGCCACCGGCGGCGGCCTTGTCGGTCTGTTTTTTCCCTAAGCTATGCCATTGAATTGCTCGAGTACGTATCCTCTCTCCTAGACGTGTAGATCTCGATCAGATAGATCTAGACTAGATACAAATCACCTCGAAGCACTAGATCTATGGGGCCGTCCATATATTACGTCATTCTAAATTAGGGGGGGGGGGGGTTGGTCTGCGGATGACGGTAAATGATAGATGGGGGGGGGGTGTTTCGAAATTGACGTCATTCTTATTTATTTATTTATAGTTTATTTTTCACGTACAAAAAGAAATTTCTTCCAGCACACCTAGTAAAATACTAGCTGCCCGCCCCGGCTTCGCCCGTGGTACTTACATGTATTATACATATAAACCTTCTTTAAGAATCAGTCTATCTATTTAAAAAAACCGCATCAAAATCCGTTGCGTAGTTTTAAAGATCTAAGCATACATAGAGACAGACAGCGAAAGCGACTTTGTTTTATACTATGTATTGATAATAAACACAATACTTAAATAATAACTACAACATTACATAATTAATAAAAGTACATATTAATACTATACTTATACTTAAATACATGTCTCATACTAAGGAAAGATAATGTTCTTGTGATATTTTGCAAGTATTTAATGGTATTAATAGGACGGCGAGGAATAGAAGTCCTTCAACAGTTGCATGACGGCGTAACGGGACAGGCCCTTGACGTTGAGTGGGTTGAAGACGTGGATGAATCGAGCCAAAACGAATATCGGGAGGATACGGAGATATTACCCGTGATCCAGAATTTAAAAGAATGGGTGAAAACCCCGTGGGAGTTATCCAAAGAAAAGTAAAAAATAAGTAGTTATATTATATCAATGATTATTGCCAAAGTAAAAATAATAAAAGGTGATTCTATAACCAAGTGTTTTAATCATATAATACCCTATTTTTCTCAAATCTGCAATGTTTTATTTTGTCAAACTAGTAATGACGTCAATTTTGGGAGAAGGGGGGGGGGGGTCATTAAGAAATGACGATAGGATGATTATAGAGGGGGGGGGTCTAAAATCTGAAAAAATCGATGACGTAATTTATGGACGGCCCCTATCTTCAACGCACGAGCTGCAAAGAATTCTATCATGGGTTTCTTTAACCCATCGATTTGGAGTAATGATTTATCGAGTGTTGTGTGTAAATAATCGGTTTAGAATAGTCTTTTAGTGCGAGCGAAACTACATACGAGTCAAAGAAATACCTACTATGTTCTCTTGGAACTAGTGAATATGCGATCTAAGAGCTGTTTTTTCCCTAATCTATGGCATTGAATTGCTCGAGTACGTATCCTCTCTCCTAGACGTGTAGATCTCGATCAGATAGATCTAGACTAGATACAAATCACCTCGAAGCACTAGATCTATCTTCAACGCAACTTTTTAACCTTTTTAACTTTTTAACTCTTTAACCCATCGATTTCGAGTAATGATTTATCGAGTGTTGTGTGTAAATAATCGGTTTAGAATAGTCTTTTAGTGCGAGCGAAACTACATAGGAGTCAAAGAAATACTATGCTCTCTCGGAACTAGTGAATATGCGATCTAAGAGCGGTGATAAGAGAACGGTTATCTAGAAAGAACTTAAATGTATATGATTTAAGGCCGGTTTTTTAATTGAAAAATTCACTAAGTAAATAATTAAGTAACGTTCTGTCACGCTCTTTTCTCAGAAATTAGACGAGCCAGCACTACAGTTAAGTAGTTACTTAGCGAATACTAAATTCAGAAATTGGCTCTTAAGTTATTGGTATGATTTGCGATTTGTTCCGGACTTGTCGTGTTCCGGATCTGTCGTACTCCAGATTTGTCGTATTCCAGATTTGCCGTACTCCAGATTCGCCGTAATACGTACAGTTGAGCAGACATATTTATTTATTTTTAATTTTATACATTTAGTAAGTTACAAAGTGTTTTAGTTCTATCGAAGAAGCGAGTTTTTTGTTCCATTGCTTTTATTTTTGTTAATAAAAATAAGTAACAATTTGTATATTGTTTTTATTTTATAGCGAGTATGCTTCTATGGTGGTCTGTATTACGGCGAATCTGGAGTACGACAGATCTGGAATACGACAAATCTGAATCACGACAAATCTGGAACACGACCAGTCCGGAACAAATAGTCTTTGCCTACAAAAAAAAATGTCATCAGTTGATTTGGTCTGGGCATGTTTTTTTATTAAGGCAAAGGATTAATACACATACTGTCTTTGCCGACGTCATAGAAAAGTAATTTAAGGTCCAGGCGAAAACGCCTAAAAATTGAATATCGTAAAAAATAAAGACTTATTTACAAATCTGATAAATAGAAATTACACTGAAAGCATAATTCTCAAAACGGTTTTGAAAATTCCGTTCATGTTAAAAAATGCAGCATGGGCATGTGCACTCTCCGTAAATCTTGACGTCTACTGTCAGGTGCGATGGACGGCGCAGCGCTGGGCACGCTCGTTTGCCCGGGCATCGGCACGGTGCTGGGGTCGGGCGTGGGCGCCACCTTCGGCGCCGTCTTTGGGGACTACGGGGGGCGCCAGGTGGCCTCGCGCATCTTCGACGAGCTCGGCTACGAGGTGCGCGAGTGCCGCTGCCGCAAGTGCGGCCGCCGGTTCAAGTGCCGCGTCTACTCGAGCCAGTCGCGAGAGTGAGTCTTCATCATCAAGTCATTAAGCCCCCACCAAGTGGCACGGGTTCCTTGAGGAAGGTATAGGCCATACTCCACTACGGGGGCCAAGTCCGGATTGGTGGAGGCTTGTAAGACTAGTGGCTGGTCTTACTGCCAGGAGTTTTCAAGTCGCGCTAAGGCCTCTGACTTGGCCTAACGGCTGCCATCTATTGACGGCAGCCGGCACCAACTGCTTATTGGTAATACTAAGGTACTTTTTTTTTTCAGACACTGCCCGGATTGCGATGACAACCTTTGCTACCCTGCTCCAAACGCGCATTATGACTGATTTAGGCGAAACAAACTATCCCAATATCTATTGCGAAAAAATCAACTATACGTAACGAACCCACATATAACATTTTAAAAAAATGTGAAAAATTTATATGTTCATGGTGTCGATTTGGTGGCCAAATGTATTTGTTTGAAATTTGATAGACAACCAAACCACATAAATACGAGTAACTCACTGGGCACAGGCCTCGTTTCAAAGAGAAAATGCGAGTTTAATCACCATGCGCAGGCGCACCGCGGATTGATGATTTGAGGCACAGAGGTAGGTACCTACGTGAACTCAGCTCAGGTTTCGTCGCGAGGTTTTTCTTTACCATCAACGTGTGGTACCTATTACTGATCTAAATTCTCAAAAGTACTGTTTCTAAGTAATATTACAAAAGTAACTAGTTGGTACATGCTAAGATTCAAATACACGACCTCGCCTATGTGAGTGTGAGGTCTTGAATTAAGACCAACTTACAGAAAGTCTTGGGTTATCGGAGGTTACTTGAAAAAACTTATATAAGTTTTTTTTATGTCGAGCTATTTATAAAAGTTATTGTACTCGTCACCTTATATTCAATATTATTATTTCAATATCACAGGTCTGTGTCTATCTATTCGTGTCAACGTAATTATGTTGCCTTATAAAACCAGCTGTCTAAACATGGTGACCTCGACTTAAGCATTTTTGATGAACGGATGTATAATAATGTTAATGAACTTAGCAGATCATTATGTCCTGCAGATCACAAATAAATGCGAGTTCTTTTCGCATGCAGTAGAGTTCTACAGTTCCTGTTATTTTCCAGAAATGGTTCTAGCGATTTGACGTTAAAAAAGTCAATGGAATGTATTATTAATAGGGTTAGAAATATACTACAAATATGATCACAAAAATCAAAGTACTGAATTCAGGACTTTGTGGTTTGGCTTGATTTCGGGTTTTAATCCTGCCACTACTGATTCTATACTTTTAGATGGTTATAACCAGTAGTCATAAAATTAATATCACTATAAAAAATACCAAAAATAAAGAATAACTTCTATTTCTTAATAAGAATACTAAATTTATGTGCAAGTAGATTTATTTATAGTATACAGTTTTTCAAATAAAGTTTTTGGGATGGTACAAAATGTATATTTTATTTTATTCAGCTTTGGTGTAGCAAATCTTTGTTTGAAATCGTAAAAATACGACGATGTCTATAGCTTTGGGACATCAGGGCCCCGCTCCACAATGAAAAGAAAGACAATTGTCTATTCAGATAAGATAGGTGTAGGCCTAGGTCCCTTATTAAATGATAGACTAACGCAAAATGTACTCAATGAATGTCATCCCCATAAAAGTTTCAAAGACATTGTACAAGAATTATTTAAAAAACCGCTTGAGAAGGATACTACCTACATATTATTAGTAGGTAATAGTCGAGATGTCAAAAAAACTGACATAAATAATGTTTTTGACTTGTATGGTCGGGCTAGGGATGTCCATCCGGAGGTGGGAAAATTATTTTTCTGTTCGTTCCCATACTCTCAATCCCTTTCTGAAGAGGATAACAGAGACATCCATAGTCTGAACATGCATATACAGCATTTGACATGTCGTCATAGTGACGTATCATTTTTCGACCTTAACAGCTTTGTTAAGAATTATTTTATGGCGAGAGATACTGTGTATCTTTCTAAAAACAGTCGACGTAAGCTAGCTAGTCTATTAGCTTATAATATTTTTGACTCAGTTATAGGAATTATAACACAGTCACACAATAATGACAACCGTGATACTAGCAGTAGTATTAAAATTTCAACGGGCTCACACACAAATGCATTGGCTTTAAACTGCCAATGCAGACAACGGAAAAGCCCAAAGTAGGTCTTAACATAGTAGCACAAAATATTCAGGGCTTTTCCGGCAAGGAAAATATGACAGAACTTTTTTTAACAGATTTTAATATAGATATATTATGCTTAACAGAACATTGGCTAAAAAAATCAGAAATGGTATTTAATTTAAAAGACTACCAGCCTATTAGTACTTATAATAGAAGTAAAGCATTAAGAGGAGGTTCTATGATAATTGTAAAAAATACTTTAAGAAGTAAGGAACGCAAAGACATTGTAAGCCTTTCTGTTGAGCGATTAGTTGAGATCTCGTGTGTGGAATTGGACAGGTATATTGTTATGTGCGTTTACAGGCCACCTCAAACTAATTACAATGACTTTGAGGCAGTCGCAGAAGAGGCATTAAAACGTCTGTTTGCGAGCAATAAGCGCATAGTGATATGTGGCGATTTTAATATTGATCTGTTAGTTGAGAGCCCACTACACACCAAAATTATTAGCTTATTTAGATCATTTAACTTACAAAACCAGTTTAAAGAACCCACTAGAACAACGGCAACTAGTGCTACATGTATAGATAATGTGTTTTGCAACTGTGAGCATCTTGAAAAGAAAATTATAAATAACCTACAGTCAGATCATAGTGGTTTATTCATTGTTTTGCCTACAAAAGTAGAAAAAGAATGCCAAGAAATAATTTGTAGGCCCATAACAGAGAGAAAAATTGAATTATTTAAAAGGAAATTAAGTACCCACATAGGCTTACTAAAATTTGATAGCAATGATCCCAACACATTATATAAAGAATTGTTTACCACAATAGCAAACGAATTCGAACAGGTTTTTAAAATTAAAAAAATTAAAGGCGTTAAAAGTGGTTTTTCAGAATGGGCCACTCCTGGTATACATAGAAGTAGAAAGAAATTGTATGAATTGTATGAAGAAAAACAATCAAATCAGAATCCGAGTTTTAAAGAATATGTAAAAAAATATTCTAAAACCTATAAAAAAAACCTGCTCTATAGCTAAAGCTCTCAGTATAAGTAAAAAAATAGAAGCGTCATCGAATAAAATAAAAACGGTTTGGCAAATAATTAACAAGGAGACAGGCAAAACTAAACCTAGGGATCAAAATTTTGTACTAAGGGTAGATGGGAAAGTAGTTGACACAAGTGAGGATATCGCAAAAATATTCGAAAATTTCTTTACAAACATGCCCCTCAATATAACAGCGTGTTTAAATTCTTCCCCAGAGTCAGCAGAATCCTTGATGTTAGAAAATATAAAACCGTGCACAATAGCATTTCAATTCTCCCACGTTAGCCCCCAAACCATTTTGAAAGCATTTAAACAAATAAATATAAAGAAAACCGAAGATCTCTGGGGACTATCAGTTAAATTGATATCCACGGTAATTCATATCATGGCACCACACCTTGCTATAATTTTTAATAAATGTATTGATCAGGGGACGTTCCCTGATCTATTAAAGTTTAGTAAAATTGTTCCTTTATTTAAGTCAGGTGACAGTGATGATCCGAACAATTTTAGACCCGTAGCAATACTTCCAGTATTTAGTAAAGTATTTGAAAAAATCATTTTACACCAATTGCTGACACACTTCACATTAAATAAACTCTTCCATAAAAAACAATTCGGTTTCACTAAGGGTCGTTCAACGACAGACGCAGGTGTGGCGTTGATGAATCACATCTTTGATGCGTGGGAGGAGGCGCAGGATGCCATCGGGGTTTTCTGTGACCTATCCAAAGCTTTTGATTGCGTAGACCACAAAACCCTCCTTCGTAAGATGATCAGATACGGTCTCAGTAATAAATCTTTAGAACTTCTTAGATCGTATTTAGCTAATAGAGTGCAGAAAGTTGATATTAATGGAGTTAAGTCACCTGGATCCGATGTTAAAATAGGAGTTCCTCAGGGTTCAATTTTAGGGCCGTTCCTTTTCTTAGTGTATGTTAATGATCTGCCGTACCTAGTTGAGAAATTGTCACAAATAGTATTGTTTGCGGATGACACTTCTCTAATTTTTAAAATCAAGAGAGGTCAATCTAATTTAGACGATGTAAACAATGCTCTTTCTAAAATTCTGAACTGGTTTAACGTAAACAATCTTATGTTAAATGCCAAAAAAACAAAATGTATTAAGTTTTCATTGCCCAATGTCAAAAAAGTGGACACAAGTTTAACAATAGCTGGTGACAGACTAGACTTAGTTGAGACAACGGTGTTTTTAGGCATTACAATAGACTCAAAACTACAATGGGATCAACACATAGAAAAGTTAGCGGGTAGGTTAAGTTCAGCTGCATTTGCAGTTAGAAAAATTAGACAACTAACAGATGTAGAAACTGCGAGGCTAGTTTATTTCAGTTATTTCCACAGCATTATGTCATATGGTCTGCTACTATGGGGGCGGGCGGCAAATATAGAAACAATTTTTATTCTCCAAAAAAGGGCTATTAGGGGTATTTACAATTTACCTGCCAGACACTCACTACGTGAGTTTTTTAAGGAAATAGGAATTCTTACGCTAGCTTGCCAATATATATTCGATAACATAATGTATGTACGTAAAAACATAACTACATTTAAGCTAAACAGGGATATACATAACGTTAACACCAGAAATCGAAACAAAATTGCCTCATCTAGATTCAGATTAGCCAAGGTAAATACATCATTTGTAGGATTTAGTGTACGTTTTTATAACAAAATTCCTGAAAGTATTCTATCCCTGCCAGGAAATAAATTTAAATTTGTTATTAAAACTGCGCTGTGTAAAAAGGCATACTACAGAATAGATGACTTTATAGATGATAAAAACCCTTGGCAGTAAACCAATTCCACAACGAGCTAGTTATTGGTATTCTAATAATATATAGGGTTTAATAAATTTCATACATATGTACAGACGCTGTGATTGCATATCAAAACTATGCTATTATTATAGATAACTGACAAGAACTTTATCACACAAGTTTGCCAAAGGCCATGCGAATGGTGGCGCGGTGGCCGGGTCGCCTATCTCCCTCTAATATGGTTGAGACTGGTGATGGCTGACCTCTGCGTTACGCTCGTGAACGGGTGCCGTCCGTGTGTCTGGCCGCAGCATTGGTGTTTTATTACCTTTTAAGGATATTAAATGATGTATGACTTTGCAAGTATTTATTGCACTCATGGATCTTGAGATTCTTGGTATACGAACACTCATACCTAATTTGTATTAGCTTTAAGTTGATTTGAGAAAAGATGGTCAGAGTGGAGTTTTTTTTCGCTGCCTTTTTCTCCACTACAGACGGCCCTAAGGCAGCGGCTAACATTTTACATAACTGTATGTACATTGACATTCAACAAGCAGAATGTAAATTCTTTACGTTGAAATAAAAATTTTTGTATTTTGTATTTTGTATATTTGTTAGAAGAAGAAAGGCACTGGTCTTACGTATACTCGTAACGCGTCTAATCGCTATTATTTATGACAATAATATAGTACAATCGGACGTAGTTTAGCAAAAAGGTTCCAACCCACACAAAGTGAGATATGCCCTAACTTTTCACAAACTCATCAGATCGCTATGAGTCTTTGATTCTTAAAATATAGAGCATAGTGATTTCGGTAACTAAATGACCATGTGGGTAGGAATATTTTTGCTAAACTACGTCTAATTGACGGCCTTATTGCCGACTAGACAACCGACGATGGAGAGTTCCTGAAGGAAAAGTGACACGGGAAGTCAGTGTATATAGGTAAGAACATTGGTATAAATACTCATTAATTAACTTAGCTACCAATACATAAAGTTACATAATAGAAAATAGAGTTCTACCAGAGGACAAAAGGAAAGGCATACCTCAAAACTCTACCATACCTACCCTTTAGTATGAGACTGCTGATACTCATTAGAGTAACGAGGTTTCCATTGAAAATGTAGTTCGTATGGACGTGTAGAACCGCCTATTTTCGGATCTTTATGGATTTTTAATACCCTGTACGAAAAACGTCTCTATGACAAAATTATTAGAAGCGTAGACAAAATTGAGTCAACGAAGGAATGCAATTGTTAAACGTAGATTTTTTGGTGAGCCAATCGGTCCATCAAAAAATCTTCAAGTTAAATTGGATATGATAACATTGCAATTGTGTTGATAACAATGGTTTCAATTGTTATTTTCAAGATCATAAAACGCAACCTATTAAATCAAAATTAGTATAGTCAAGCCCAGGCCTCAGTCGCGGCGCTTTATCTGTTACAGACATGATAACACATGTTGGGACTTCCCCGCGATGGGCGCACTTCCAGAAGCTTCATTAAATTATGAGTCACGCTCCAAATAGAGTCCGTCCGCACCACCCAATGAAGTCCGATGAGTTAAGACATTTTCGTTCTTATTTCAATGAAGACAAGGTCGTCTCCCTCGGTCTGAGTGACGGCGCGTACTCTGCAGTATCGTTTGAGATAGTTAAAGCTACTGTTACGTCTGGCATGCCGCCTCGCTTGTAAACATTTTTTTTACCGTAGTGAAAATTAAAAAACCGGCCAAGGGCGAGTCGGACTCGCCCACGAATGGTTCCGTACAATTATCTATAAAAAAACGGCCAAAACTCACGTTAGTTTTATGGGAACCCCCCCTTAATATTTTTTTTATTTTAATTGAATTATTATATTTAAAGTGAATAATATAACTCGAAATCCTGCGAATATTTCAAGCGTCTGCCTGTTGCCGTGCAAAAAAATCACGTTTGTTGTATGGGAGCCCCCTTGAATATTTATTTTATTCTGTTTTTTAGTTCTTGTTATAGCGGCAACAAAAATAGACCATCTGTGAAAATTTCAAATGCCTAACTATCACGGTTCATGAGACACAGCCTGGTGACAGACGGTCGGACGGACAGCGGAGTTAATACGGTCCGTTTTACCCTTTGGATACAGAACCCTAAATACACTGTGATTTTAATCATATTTGTATACTTTTGATAAATGTGGTCTGAGGGTCATGATGGATGTTTTGAATACAGCCATTTGTTTGGATTTTTGCCTCAGGTTCACGGCCAAGGATCCAAAAAATCACTGTAAACACGATTCAGAGATAGTACAGGCACTGTAAACTTTTTGTGCGATTCTACTTACGGGTGTTGTTATATCGGAAGAGTCCGACCAGGTTTCGCTCCGATTCGCAGAGCCTAATCATGGTGAGCAGAGACGGAGCTCGCGTCGTCGGTTGCTCGTTTCACACAAAAAGTTTACAATGTGTTGTGCTTTGTGCTTACGAAAGTTTTAGTTCAAAAAAAGAACAGACACTATTATGAAAAGATAATATTATTGATAAATTATGCTTTTTCCCTTGGCGGCTCTAGTGAACCTAAGGTAAAAAAGGGGTCAACCTCGGAACGACAGATAGTAAGCCGAATTTTCGTATAGGCATTCTTTTGACAGTCTTAAAGTTGTAGAAAATTGTATGCTCTACAATTTTAATAATAGATGCTAATATAATTCAACAATGATGAGAGAATCGCGAAACCTGTTACATATTTTATTTTCCACCTAACTTACGACGCAGAGGCATAATTTTATGAGACTTTTTAGACAACTTTCAGGGCCCCAAAATGAGGGTGTATAGTAGGTATACTCCTACGAAAATTCAGCATACTATCTCCCAGTCCGAGGTTGATAGCTAATTTGATTGGACTATATAGTTTCACAGTGTGTTCTGTGTCCCAAATTTTGGACGAACGAAAGACTTCACAGATGTATTTCAAAGTGAAGAATTTACCTACATTCTGTTTGTTGAGTGTCAATTTACAATCGACCTTCACCAATACGACCTTGGCCTCCGTGGTCGAGTATGGCCAATACCTTCCTCAGGGAAGAGACCCGTACCCCTCGGTGTGGACATAATGGGTTGATGATGATTTGAAATTTCACATTTCAGTCACTTCATGAACAGAGTTTACTTACTTTGCTTTTAGACTTCTCAAATGCAGATATTGTGGTGTAAGGTTGACCGAGCCTATAAAAAACACTAAATTGCTGGTAATCTGTAGATCTGACGATAATGATATTATGTAGAAAGGAAAAAAAATACTATACTGGAAAAAACATAACATAACATTTACATACAGTCACATACATTGCTTCTGGCCCCACACGATATCCTGTGGCAATATTTTCGTTTTAAATCGCATCCTACTACGGTATGTTTGAGATAAATTTAAAAAAAAAAAACCTAAATTATGGATTGTACGCAGTTTCTACTTGCTTGTAAAAATAAAGCTTCGAAAGTAGGTATGTACTCAAGGAACACATGATGCCAAATTTTTTATAAGGAATCATTCTCATATCTTTTTAACTAAACGTATTTAGTACTCGAGTGTTCGAAATTCTGCAAAACAAAAATGTTTGAAATCGGGTCTCCCGTCTGGTACACACGCATTTATCACAAGCCAGTTCAATGCCCGACTAGATTAGCTCAAAATAAGTATACCTATTTTTAAGTTGGGTTTGAAATGTATGGCAATGAATCTCTTTGTTGCTTCACCTCCTCAACCAAATATGAAATCAGAAATCAATACTGTATTTTAACAGAATTTACATTCCGTTTCCTGAATGTCAATGGGCTATATTAGCCGCTGCCTTCGGGCCGTTTTTGTAATGGAAAAAGGCATCGGGAAAAAAATCCACCTTGACCATCGTTTCCAAAATCATCTTAAGCCTAATACATCGATCAGAGTGTACATGATAAGAATCCGTAATAATTTTAAAAGTCAATAAATACTGCACTTTCTTAAAAAAGTAGTACATAGTTATTTATGCTGCGGCCAGATACACGACAGCACCCGTTCACGAGCATAACGCGGGGGTCAGCCATCACCAGTCTAGCCATTTTACTCGTAGAGGTAAATAGGTGATCCAGCCACCGCGCCACTATTCGAATGACCTTTTAGTATTTAGTATCGACCTTATGTATTTAGTCCTGACCGTTAGTTTAGTAACGTATAATGTTAACATTATTTCAGGAGTTTCTTATAACATTTAGTATTATAAAATTCAAAGGCCAACATTTTTATTCATAATAAAAAACAAAATGTTTACTTTACGATTAAGTTGTTAGTTTCACAATTCATATACTTATAACATGGAGAAGAAACTAACAAAGACATAATTAATTACTATAATTAACAAACTTTCAACCTTAAAATAGCTTGGAAATAAATCAGAACGCTCTCTTCTGCAAGATGAAGATAGTCTCTATGTCTGCTGCCCGGCCCCATAGTAGGACATAATAATAATAATAAATAATAATAATAAACTCACGCCCGTTATCCCCGAAGGGGTAGGCAGAGGCACCAGTCTCTAGAACTGGACCCACGTTTTGCCGAGTTTATTAGGTCATAATACTATGAAAGTAACTTAACAAATCAAGCCTAGCCTTACACGTATAGCCTGTGTTTAAGCTGCATTTGAGTGAGCGAGTCAAGATCGTGTTTTAATAAGTAAGAATATTAATATATTCAGTTTATAATTAATATTATAAACCGAACAAAGATGCGTTTTCTTACGCCCGGTTCCTATAATATACGCCTATCGGCTACGATCCGTTTTCCCTACAATTTTATAGACGGTGCGTAGGAATTTCGTAGGAATTATAACCGATCGTAAGCAAAAACGAAGCGTTTTGTGGATATTGGAACCGGGCATTAGTACCTACGCTGAGAGTGACCAACTACTCAAAAGCTACTTGGATCGTGTACACCGGCGACCTTGATACAAAATTGGCTGTTTTCATCACAGTTGAACTAAGACTCGACTAGGTCTCGAGAAAATAGGTCACCCAGTCCGAGTGAACTGAGATCTTCGACACCCGGATTAAACACATTTGAGTTTTAAAGTCGTATCAGGGTCAAAATGGAAATCAAAAGGAAAAATACGGAACCAAACGGAACGGAAATGTTTATGATGTCGTTGTTTCTGATTCTCACGTCACAGGGTATCCTAGTGTGGGGCCAGAAGCAATGTATGTTCCTCTATGTAAATATTTATGTTTATACTACAAACACAGTGAAAAATTATCTTTGAGGTTCTGGAAAACTTCGGAAAAAACAATAAGTAGAGAGAGAGAGAGAGAGAGAGAGAGAGAGAGAGAGAATAATCAACGGCACAATACTCAAAACATAACAAAACAACAAATACATATACACTGCAATACATAAAAAAAAGAAAATAAAAACTAGACATCATGAACAAAAACTATCTTATTTTTAAAAATTTAAACAAATGAACAAACAAACGGAGAAAAAAAACAAACATATAATAATATTCAAAACTGAACACTTTGTCTTAAAATATAAGAAACCGGAAGTGAAAGTTTACTAATAGTTTTATTGAAAACTCGAAACATTACCTACTTATATTTTATTGAAGCACGATACCTTATTACATTGTAATAGCTAAAGTTGTTAATTTACATAATGCTTGTAAACGTAAGCTATTAACAAACACAGACAAAAAGTCTGAGCAAAACCGTACTCTTTAATTTTCTACTTTTTCTGGACAAGCTACATATATTATAATGAGTGACGACACGACACCTTTGTTTAGTTTAAAGTATTGAGCCCCTGAAATGGTTCCCGACTCAGCATGTGTTGTAGGAGCCACCGAGGTATCTGCCTACAACGCTGATATTCTGTCGAGCGAGACCATGTTGCGGGTTAGTCGCGTGTTTGTGAAAATAAAAAAAATAAAACGTATTGATATTAGTTTAAATGGTTTGAAAAGTGTATGCCTAATTAGATGGTGTGTAAAAGTGTGGTGTGGTGTGATGTGTTAGTATTGTGGGGATATTGTGCAAATAAATAACTGGGTAAAATCATATTGTAAAACAAAACAAAGTGAGAGGTGACTTGTAACTTGCCGGCGTAAGACGGTAAGCGCTTATTCATCGACGAATAATCTACCCACCGCGATCGCGCGAACAAGTAGTTACAAAAGAACCACCTCCGCTTAAAGGTACGTATGAATTACTTTTTTATTTTTGTGTTTGTATTAGGTATTCCTTGTAGTGGAACTTGAAAATAGATTTACTTTTACTGTTACGTAATGGCGGTGGTATATTGTTCCAGCATTTGGTTGCTGCGTACCTAAAACTGCCGCGAAAGGCTGCTGTCTTATGTTTCGGTATAGATAGATAGATAGATAGAGAACACTTTATTGTACATAAAAAAGGAAATTACACAGGTATTTCTTAATCTAAGAGTACAGACGGCGGCCTTATCACTAAAAGTGATCTCTTCCAGACAACCTTTGGATGGACTGGAGCAAAATATTGGAGAAGGAAGCAGATGTAAAAAATAAGTAAAATAATAATTACTGAGTTATATCAATTTTATTATACATGCCTAGGCAACCAAACTGTTATAGTTATAAATATAATATAAATACTATATAATATAAATATGAACTATCAATAGATACATGCAAATAATATTACACAAATAAATAATTATGTAAAAATATATATTATATAAATAGGTACATAAATGTATGAACCATACACATATGACATAAATAAAATACCAACAACAGCAACAGTCTTACAGTAAACCAGCGAGATAGTGACCCTTCACCATAGTTTTAAAAATTGGGAGCGAGTTGGCTTTCCGCACCTCTACCGGTAGGTCATTCCAGAGGCGGGCTGCTTGCACTGTGAAGGAGCAGCTGTAGAAAGTGGTGCGATGGGATTTTTAGGAGAAGGTTTTGGGAGGAACGAAGACTAAGGACATGAGAAGAGTGAAGGAATTCAAAGCGCTCTTTTAGATAGGAAGGAGTTCTTGGGTTAAACAGTATGCAATAGAGAAGAGAGAGTATGTGCGTATTCCGGCGGAGGCGGATTGGGAGCCACTTGAGCTGTGAACGAAATTCGGAGACGTGATCATAATTGCGCAGACCAAATATAAACCGGATGCAAAAGTTTTGAAGACGCTCAAGTTTATTTAGTTGCTCCTCGGTGAGGTCGAGATAACATGTATCAGCGTAGTCGAGAATAGGAAGAAGGAGTGATTGTGCTAACGCAACTTTGGTAGCAGTGGGTAGAAAATTACGAAGCTTGAGCTAAGAGAGCTCGCAGACGCGAACATCTTCCGGCTCACCATTTCCAGCTGCGGTACCCAAGATAAGGTACTATCAATGATAATACCGAGATTCTTTACAGTCTGACTAAATGGAATTGCTGTCCCCTCGAATATTACAGCCGGAAGCATGTCCATGTCAACCCTAGATATACACTGTCGACCACCGACGATAATCATCTGTGTTTTACTGGGGTTGACCGTGAGACCGTATCTACTACTCCACTCCGATATTTGAGAAAGGTCTCTGTTAATAGCAGATATGGCCGCATGCAGGTTATTTAAATTAGCATGTGTGTAGATTTGGAGATCGTCTGCATATAGGTGGTAGGAAGAAGAAAGCTAATGAGAAATGCTGTTAATGAAAATTGCAAAAAGGAGAGGAGACAACACGCCACCTTGGGGGACACCGGCATGTATAGCACACCAACAGGAGAAAGAATCTTCAATGCGAATACGTTGCCGGCGCCCGTGTAGATAACTACGAAACCAGTCAATCACCGTTGGAGATATGTTAAGAGACCTAAGCAACGCCAGCAATATGTCGAAATCGACAGCATTGAAGGCGCTGCTGAAGTCGAGTAGTGACAAAATCGTCAACTGCCCGTTCTCCATAGCTAACCGTATGTCATCGGTAATCTTGACAGGAGCCGTAACGCTGTTTGATCAGACTGTTAAAGATCTCGACCTGTTCATCTATGGATCCTACAGCAGCAGACCACCAATCGATGTTTAAGGCATCGTCTCTAAGCTTATTGAGGTCCATACTACCGAAGTTACGCTGCAGAAGAATTCTCGACTTGGCTTTGGGCGGGCGAATTTTATAGGATAGAAAAATCAAATCATGATAAGAAAAGGCATCGGCGGAACATTGACCGTGTTGGGCTACGTGATCAAGGGATGACACTGTGATGATATCCAGAAGGGATGGGGAACAGTTGGGGAAATGATGTGTCGCACTAAGTGGGAGAAGATGCATATTGCTTGCACGGAGAAAAGACATGAGGGAACTGGAGCGAGAATCACTCTTAAGAATACACGTATTGAAGTCACCCATGATAATAGTATATGAGGAATGAAAGTGTTCCAAGAGTTTCTCAAACGACGAAAAATAGTTAATTAGTAAAGATGGACTATAGTACACGCCAAGTAATATTTTGGTGTGTGATAGAATAACTTCTAGGAACAAGTGTTCACCAGAGTTGTGACCAGGAGGCTGCGCTGACATGTTGATGATGGAATAGGGGATGTGGGCACGGAGGTATATTGCAACCCCACCACCGCGACCATTTACACGGTCATTCCTAAGGAGTTTAAATCCTGGCAGGGAGTAGGATGTTGAGGGAAGACACGGTTTAAGCCAGGATTCAGAGACTAGAATGTATACTAAACGGTGCAGTAACTGTTCTCACCCCTTCTGCTCGACGCGATTGTCTCCAGGTGAGTTTTTCAAATAGATACGGAGGCGTACACGTTTTTATAACTCCAAACAATAATGTTGCTAACTGAAGTTTCTGCCTCGCTTCCATTTTTAGCATGTTCGCGCCATTAAGAAAGGGAGTCACATGAGTACGAGGAGGAATGTGAAAACAGTACCGAGCACAGGCGTTTTGCACCCTTTGGACCAGATTTTGTGTACGCTTTAGTAAACGAGGACCATACACAGTAGCGCAGTAATTTAACTTGGACAAAACCAATGTCTCACATAACCTTATACGGAGCGTATTACTTATAAATCTTCGAATGCGATAGAGTGTCTTCAGCCGATAGAAACAATTTCTAACCACCTCCTGGATATGGCGCTCGAAGTGTAACTCGCCGTCCATTAAAACACCCAGATTACGTGCTTCAATAACACGCTCAATGTCTTTACCATTTAAGTGTATACGAAAATTGCACTCATTCAATTTTTCAATTTGATTTTTTGTACCTAAGATCATATATTTGGATTTGATTGAATTAAGTACTAGGCAGTTTCTTTCGGTCCATAGTGCAACTCTTCCCAGGTCTTCGTTCAGACGCGATACGCAAGTATCAGCATCTGTAGGAACTATTTTCGTATACACCTGCAACTCATCTGCATATAAATGATAGTTGCAACTTTTTATACAGTCGGTTATATCTGATGTATAGATTATAAAAAGCAATGGACCTATTATGGAACCTTGAGGAACCCCCCGATCTACGGGTTTATCTTGTGATATTTTCGTAGTGCCGTCTGATTTATGTAATATCACTCGCTGCCGACGATTTGTCAGATAACTTCTGAACCACATGACGCTGCCTGGGTCAAAACCGTAATAGGTTAGTTTGGACAGGAGAAGATCCGTATTTATTGAGTCAAAAGCACGTGAAAAATCTAATAAAGTTAAAATGCTTCCGCTGCCCGAGTCCTGGGCATGTATTATGTTATCCACAACATCCAGTAGTGCAGTCGCTGTACTATGGCTCTTTCTAAATCCTGATTGTGTTTTTGGAAGGATGCAGTTCTCTTCACAGTAGCGTACCACCTGATCATATATGATTTTTTCGAGAATTTTAGAAACTATAGGTAATAAACTAATGGGTCGGAGATCAGATATTTGAGCTGGGTTGGCTGTTTTGGGAATCGGATGGACAGCAGCCGTTTTCCAGTAATTAGGGAAAGTTGATGTTGCGATAGATCTGTTTATAATTTCAGTGATTGTCGCTAATGAAGAAGGCAGCGTAGCAATGACCATATCCAAGCTTATACCGTCCATGCCCTGGGCATTTGAGGATAATGACAAGATTGCCTTGGAAACCACTGTGTCATTGACTTGTTTTAGAGTCAGACTTGCATTATTATTGTGCCTATTTTGTGAATAGTATGCCAGAATGGAATGATTGCAATTTTTGCTGCCGGGTATATTCAAAAAATGATTATTTATATCAAGTGGGTCATCAAAGAGTTCTGGTATATCCTTTTTTTATTTAAATGTGGTAGAGCCACTTCTTTAATACATTTCCACAGTGTTTTTGGATTTTTTAGATTACCATTCAAATGGTTCTCAAAAAAACAACGCTTTTCTTGATGTAAACAGACATTTACCAAATATATTCTTGTTTATGCAAGTCACTTTTCGTTTTAGAATATTTGGTGTGTGCCCGGTCACGTAACAGCATCATGTATTTGACATTGCTAGTGAGCCAAGGCTTCTGTTTTTCCTTGATCACGATCGTTTTTAATGGGGCATACGTATCATAAGTAGATGTCAAGAGTTTGGTGAAATTTTCTACGATTAAATTTACATTTGAAAAATTATATATAGCAGTCCAATTAATTGAGTCTAATTCTAAGTTAAATTTATTCATGTCAATTGATTTTAACGATCGTACTGTTATTTTTTGAGGTTTCGTTTTGGGCTTTTTTATTTTTATTTCGGCAGTGACAATTGCATGACTACGTAAGTCGGGGATATGGTCGACTGCAATTGATACTTTAGAAGACGCAATATCGGTACATACCAGGTCAATTGAGGTTGATGAGTCCCTCGTAAAATGAGTAGGAACAGTTATAAGATTTTGTAATAGGGTGGTAGTTAAAAAGTTGTCCAACTTGTTTCTATTTGTACTCGGAACTATCGAATTTACGTTGAAGTCTCCCAACAATATAATGTAGTCAAAGTTGGCAAATGTAAAAAAAGACTCGGTTAGAGCATCAAAAAATGTATCGCAGTCAAGCCAGGGCGGTCGGTACGCTGTACCAATAGCAAGCCGCGTGGAATTAACCCTTATTGACAGCCACATCTGCTCGACCTGCTCGGGCGCAGGCGGGTGGGGCTCGGTGACGGTGCGCACGCCGTGGCGTACGTAGAAGCCCACTCCTCCTCCCCTCCGCCGCACCCCGCGTGGTCGTGGAAGGTACAATGCGCGCAGCCAAAGATGAGACCTGTCAGATGCTAGCAGAGAGGATTTCGCGCATGTACAGTCGCGTTCAAAATAGTTAAATAAAACAATTAGTTCGGATTAATAAAATAATTTATTGCATATCGAAATCGCTATCGCTGTCTTCATAGTTTATAAAACGTACACCGCTTATGTACTCGTCGGTGCGATGGCAACCACTATCACGAGCTGTCCCACTTGTGCTTGGCTGTGGTGCGACTATTTCATCTTCGTTTCACTGTTCTCCGTGTCACTGTCACTATCATCAGAAGAAGCGCCTATATCCAGGCAGCGTAGGCGCCCGCCCCTCTTCGCCGTCTCTTAGCCAGGTCTCATTAATGCATATAATATCCGGAGAAATCCTACCAAATGCAACTTCAAACTCGTCATGTTTTGTTCCGAGCGAGCCAGCATTGAATAAACAAATTTTAAGTCCCTTTCCAATCAGCTCTGCAGTAAGTAGTTTCCCACAGTTGTGTGTTTTATGGTGGCAATATTATATTGTGTAGAAATGGAGTTATTGAGTGTATTGGTGCGTCTAGTTAATATGAGAGTTATAATAATATATAATAGGTTGAATAATAAGTAGATAAGTATATTTTTAATTTTGTATGTGTAGTAATAGTTGGTACTGTGTGGTCTTGTGTGGTGTGGCGTTGTGTTTAGGCACCAATTTTCCTTCATGGGAGAGTTATTAATTTCTTTAATGCGCTGGGACTGAATACTTATAAGATTTATAATTAAATTTGCACAAAATTGTATAACAAACAAAAAGACCTAATCAGATCTTTACAAAATTTTTAATGTCCGCCTCACTGCGTAGAATACACCGGGGGGAATTATTTTCTGCACGAGCGTAGACACGACCGTCCCGGGTCCAGACAAATCGCCAGCGTGCCGCGCGGCCTGCGTCGCGGGCCATGGCGAACAGCGCTCGGTTGGCCCTTGTAAGCCGTTCGTTTATATAAAACCGACGTGGTTCGTGCGGCGCACAGTGGTCCGAAAATCAAATATGGTGGACTTAGGGTTCAAAGTTGAGATATCACGCTGATTTTTTTTTACTTATTGTTTGTAACAATACCAACAACTTTTTTATTTAGCGTTTTTGGTTAAAAGTGCGTTTTCATAGTGAAAAAAATATTGTATTTTTTTTTTGTATGGAGAAAAAGTTATAAACACGAAAATCTTTCAAATGGTAATACTGTTAGGCAAAGCGGCTAGTAGGTGTTATAGTACGCATAATTCTGACCATTTCATGCCTTGACACCATGTTCATAAGTCTGCCGCTTTGGCTTCCACAGCACTTTGCATTTTTCCATACTAAATATTATTTTAATATGTATAATGTGTGAAGCATTTGAAACCTTTTTACCTTAGCTTTTGCACTAATAATAGTTATGAACACTAGTACTGATTTGTAAAACAAAGAATTTATCTTTAATATCTCATGGCTCTAGTTTTAGCGACCATTTTTCATGACCATTGACTCGAGCTACGTGTAATTTAAGTCCTTAGAATCTTGACTATTTGATTAACAACATAACATAACATTTAAATACAGGCACATACATTGCTTCTGGCCCCACCACACTAATATTGTAATAATATTGTAGCTATAACGACATTGGGTATACCGCATTCCTCGAAATGTAATACGAAGTAATTACCTAAGTATTTGTTATTTATCATACTATCAAAGCGACTGGATGCGCGATAATTCCCACTACCCATTAAAATCTTTAATCGATTCTCAAAGAATAATACAAAATGAAAGTATCAATATTTCAAAAAAAGTTTATGCAGCGGATTTATTTTCTTACAACAATGATTATAGTGAGTTTTTAGCTAGAATGACGTTGAAAATATTTCTCAAAATCTGTATTGAAATACCTACAAAGAAATATTGTGATAATGACATCGTCACAAAATACGAACTATATTATTGTAAACATTTTTTGTGAGTGTTTGATTTCGATTGTCTTAATATTATTTCTCTTTTTAAAGATAAAATCTGTGTCATATTATTATTTCAAAATGGATACTATATTGACTGTATTAACCAAGAAACATTATGTATGTTTCTTGGTTAATACAGTCAATATAGTATATGATAGCCCTGAAAAGAGCTGTTGAGCTGTAAAGAGGAGTAAAGCTGTTGTGGTAATCATGCCAAAGGATCTGCCATTTCTACTGAAACTTCATGGATATCCATTGCTACTTCTTCCTCAACCGCTTTGTCTAGTAGGTCAATAGCTTCAGCAAATAAATTGAGCTTCTTGCATTTGGTATACTTTGGCCTCATGTGAGATAAATAGGGGTCTGAAGTTATTAAAAAGTTATGAAGAATATCTTCATTATTTTGGATCCTCCCTATTTTCCGAGTGTGTTGCTCTCTTGCATTTCTGAACTCCTTGTTTCTTGCTTCAGATGCTTCCTCAGACATTATTCCGATGGGAAGACATGAGAAATGTCTGCAAATATCCGCCCCATGTATGAGCAGTTTGTGTACGCTAGCTGGCATATTGTACCAGGGATAATGGTGGACAAAAAGCTCAGCTGTCTCTCTGCAGTATTCCCGAAAACTCTCAATTTTGATTATGTTCCCGGAAGATATTACTTGCAAGATAACAGCGAAGTGCCTTATGAGATTCTCATCAATTTTCGTGATTTGTGCACTCTTCTCGTACTCTCTAAAAAATGTTCTGGCTGTGTTTCCATCGTTGGTAGTCCCGAATCCCTGTTTTACGATGTCAATCAAGAGTCCCATCTGTTCTTTGAATTCCTGTTAGGTTAAATTCTTTCTTGCCTTCTTAAGAACTTTGTTTTCACCTCGTGCACTCCACATCTCAAAGTCCAAATTATAAGATATGTGCAATAGACACTCCATGCTTCTGATCCACATGTGAAGTGTAGAGAGTCCATACTGGTATACCTCATCCCGAACAGGTCTTGAGAATACTTGAGAGAGATTATTCATATCACTTAGCTTTGCCAGACATATAGGGCAAGTCGCTGCAGATGGAGTATCGGTGATAATTGTAGCAATCTTGCCGTCAATCATTGTCATGTGGAGATCATGACTTATCTCGAATTCCCCACATCTGGTTACTGTAAGGTTTTGGATCTCTTCCTTCATCGCAGCTTCTTCTTGTTTGACG
The DNA here is from genome assembly GCA_947310845.1 of Yponomeuta plumbellus. Taxonomy (NCBI): domain Eukaryota; kingdom Metazoa; phylum Arthropoda; class Insecta; order Lepidoptera; family Yponomeutidae; genus Yponomeuta; species Yponomeuta plumbellus. The sequence goes on along the minus strand of OX371205.1, from coordinate 1,681,937 downwards.
AAATCGCTGGTTTCTTTTGCAAACTTAAACTGGACAGGCCTGCAGTAAAACGTAGACGACGGTTTCGGATTCTTCCATATTACCAACAAACCAGACTCCAGCTTCAATGGTACAAGGCTCGTCATGAACACAGATGAGTCGTCAAAGCCCGGCAACTCGCTTTTCTGTTTGTAGTTGCTTTGTGCTGACGATCCGTCGAATCCCCATTTGCTGGTCATCTTCAATTCTCTAGTTGATAGATCTAGAGGTTCGCCAACCACTTCCAAGATCCTCTGTACAGGCAAATCAAGTAACGCTTGCGGTTTAACCTTTGCACCATCTTCAGTTATTTCAATATTAGATATATCCGGATAGCACTTCTTTTGGCTTTTAATAACTTGTAGTATGAAGGAAGCTGTGCTGAATCCTTGATTTCTGACAAGGTAGATGTTAGTGCCAAATATTTCCATTTTGACAAGTCCAGTGAAGTAGCAAGAGCCAAAGCTTGATCTTCTTGAATAGCTTCCTTCTTCTCCTTATTGAACAACAATGATTGAACTTCATGAGCTTGGTCAGGATTTTTCATGAGGTGTTCAATTACTTGGGCAAGGTCACTTCTTCCTTTTGACTTAAGATTAGAAACAAGAGCAAAAGACAACTCATCGTCCGAATATTCGCTCAATGTAGTTGACCGCCTTTTCTTTTGCTTGTTTCCCAGATCTGCAAATGGTTTTCTGGCTGAACTTTCTGTAGAAGTGCACATATCATGTGTGGTTGTTGATGTAGATGGAGTAGATGGATTTTCTTCCTCTGCAGTCTCTTCAAAAATCTCCGCAAGATTCAGATTATTGCATACAGGCCACTTGATTCTTTCCTCCAACCAATCCATATGTTTTTCATGAATGTCTTCTGAGTTCTGTTGGCCAAGGTCCATCTGCGATTCAAGTTCACAGTGATGGATCTTGAAAACTTCAATATTTCTTCCGAATCTTGGTCAGAAACATTGAATGAAATGCAGTCCAAAATTGCTTGATATAACCTCTTGTAATCTTTCAAGTCTCCCTCTCGTAAAAATATGTAGAAATCCAAGTTGGTTCCAAATCGAGACATGATATCCAGATTCTTTCAGCGCAATAGATTTATTTGTAGATGTAGCTTCTTCAATGAATGAATTTGCAAATGAAGAAAAATATCGTACGCGGCACTTAAATGTAGTTTCTACTATTCATACGTCACTTGACTCGACCAATGAGAGTCGGCTGAAGGCTTTAATGGGATGTGGCCATTTAAATATCTAAGTGATTAACTAAGTACCTACCGTACAAAGGTGGTACGGTGGGTACTTAGATAATTTCTTAGATTTGTAGGAATTCATTCATAATGAATGAACTACTCGTGACGAAAAACAAATTTGTGAGATATTAAATCCATTGTATTTTTTTTAGAAAATGATTTTGTATTTGGTCTTAAGTACATCGTTTTACAAATACAAAATAATATTTATAACTATCACTAGTGTTAAAGGCGGTGTCAAATAGTAAACATTAAACACATTGTTATATTTAGTATGGAAAAATGCAAAGTGCTGTGGAAGCCAAAGCGGCAGACTTATGAACATGGTGTCAAGGCATGAAATGGTCAGAATTATGCGTACTATAACGCCTACTAGCCGCTTTGCCTAACAGTATTACCATTTGAAAGATTTTCGCGTTTATAACTTTTTCTCCATACAAAAAAAAATACAATATTTTTTTTCACTATAAAAACACACTTTTTAGCAAAAACGCTAAATAAAAAAGTTGTTGCTATTGTTACAAACAGTAAGTAAAAAAAAAAATCAGCTTGATATCCCAACTTAGAACCCTAAGTCCACCATATTTGATTTTCGGACCACTGTGCGGCGGTAGGCCCAGCTCGGCGGTAGTGGCCCTGCGGCGCACGCGCGCACTCTTGAGCAGCTCGTCACGGACCGATCGCCGAGTCAGCCGCACCACGATGGGGCGCGGGGCAGTCTGAACTCCATCAACCATGCCACGCCTTGGTCCGACTCGCACCGCACTGACGATGTCTCGCTCCTCCAAAGTCATGCCTAGTTTCGTGGCCGCCGTAACAACAATATGCCCTACCGACTCCCCGTCGTATTCCGGGACGCAAGTCAACTCCACGTCGTTTGTGAGGAGTTCCTGCTCCCGCTCTTTGAGCTGGTTTCTGAGGTCAGATATGGCCTCCGACATTTTGGTCACGTCGGAAGCGACAACCTTGCGCTCAAGAGCAGAAAAATCCTTCCTCAGTTTGGCGTTTTCACTGCGCAGCGTGGCCACTTCATCACGGAAGCTTTCCCTTAGCTTTGCCAGGATCACATTAAATTCAGTCGTATTGGTGGCTCTGAAATGGTCCAGCTTGGAGTCCAAGAGTTTGCCAAATTGGTCGTATGTGATGGCCTGTGACCCAGGAGTGGAGGACACCGAGCTGCAGACCTCCATAGGGAGCTTCTCCATCGATGGTGCAGGCGCCACCTTCGACGACTGAGCCTGTGGTGCCGATGGTTCCGGTCGCCGCTCGAACTGCTTCCGCGTCGGAGTCTCCTCTCCTTTTCTACGACTATTTACGTTGTCACAGCCCGGGCACTGCCACCCCTTTTTATTTAGCTCCCTTTATGTTGCAGAGGTCATGTTTATGCACAAGTGATGATAGGCCTTATTGCATAGGTGGCATTTGAGAGCCTCGCTACCAGTAACAACACTAAGGCACGCTTCACACTTCATTTTCACGAAAGTCTCTGAGAGACAAACCGGCTGCGGCGCTGCGACTCCTGACGTATCTGATACTCGACGCTCTTTGGTTAATCACCCGGCACACGTGAGTCACACACAAGCCAACGCAACAATCGAGATTCAACCCTGTGTCGTAGGTCCCAGCGCAAAATTTGCTTGTAGCGTTACGCTCGCACGGCCGTTAGAAACTGCTCTGTACTTTTATATTTTACAAACAGGCACTTTATTCACTTGGTTTTGAGATATTATTTTATGTTTATTATATTTACTGGCACTTGTTTCACTAATAAACTGTTCAAGTATTGCAAATGGACTGTTTTTATATTTATTAGTGCTAACTTTGCGCGAGAGGTGACAACTAAGTTGCTTATCAGCTGACACTGACAGTCAAAGACTCCCGTCTGCCCGTCTCTCTTGCGCGCGGTCCAGCTTATGAGTGTCAAGTACAGAAGCATCGACTATCAGCTGACCCGATTTTCAGAGCTAAAATACAACAACAAAATCATAAAAATCGGACCGTTTTGGAGGAGTTCGATAACAAATACATATTATTATGTACAGTTGACAGCACATCTTAGTTGCAAAGTCGCTCGTAATGCAACGAGGTAGAGTGCATGAGTGTATAGGATGATGTGCTGTCAACTACACATTGTACATACATATTATATGCTGTAACACCTGTAATGGAAAATGTAATTACAACTGTATTACATTTTAGGTACACCTGTAATTACAACTGTAATGGAAAATCCAAGTACCTCTTGAGTGATTCCGACTAGCGACCGCTAGTACTGCACTACTTTATGCATTGAATTCCCAGTAATGATAAGCTGCCAGCTAATAAAGCGATGATAACATCATTTGATATGTCGCATTAGTTCTTTCATTTTGATTCACACGACAGAGTTCGATAATATTCCCACCGTCTGTCTATTGCTCATAGTGTGAAGCGAGATGGCGCTACTATAAATATATCGGTCTGAAACGAACGTGCCTGTGCAAATAATGTGTGGGAAATACCAGTGTTGCCAGATTACACGGTTAGTCGCAATTTGAGTCATCTCGGAGGGTTACGGAAATTGTACCACGTAGCACTTTTGTAGGATACAGGCATTTTCTCGAAGGGAGAAAGAGAGACCATCCCATGATGATACAGAAATAATTACTTATAAAAATTTAATTAGGTGTAAAATTTGAACTAAAATTACGAATTATATGTACACTAAATGTCTTCAATAATTCAACCACTTCCTCAGATGTGTAAGAATTTGATAGAATAAGATAAGATAAGAAGATAAGAATATTCTTTATTGCACACCAGGAAAAATACGAACAAATCTGATACAACAGAATACTATACCCATCAGTGGGAAACAGTGGGCTGATGATGATGATATAATATAATCTTGATCCAAGATGACTTCTTTTTGTCGTTAAATATAATCCTACAAACGCGATTAGTGCGATTATCGTGCCGAGACTTACAAACTTAACTTTGCAAGAATAAACCTCTCCTATACATACCAAATGCAAAAAATTAAGTTAGTATAACAACAGCAACTTCTCAGTTTAATTTTAAATTTTTCCAATTTTATTTTGTATCTACTTGCGTGAGAGACTCTTTAGTATATTTTTAACAAACTAAAATTTATGTTTTTAATAATTTCTCATTCGGAATTTCGGTAACACTTTTTATCATTCTAGGTCAACGTAGGCAACTAGCTTATCGTTTATGATAGTGTATTTTTTACATAAATGGTCACACCTTGGGGGCCACGCCACCCATAAATTACGTCACACGAATTTCATTACTTTTTGACCCCTCCCCCGTCCTTGTCACAGCTGGTCACATTTGTGAGACTCCCCCATCCCTAATGTGACGTAACTTATTTTGGAGTTTTACATCTAGAAACTATTGAATTAAAACAGCAGTTCCGAAATTAGTTATATGTTACAAATAGTCTTAGGAACAGACAGAGTCGCATATGTTTTCGAGTTTTTCGTTAATCATACAAAGTTCGTGTCTTAAATCCGTGTCGTGTTCGTGACATGACCCTACACAAGCCCGTTCCAGACATTCAGACCAGTATTCTGCGCTTCCTCTTGCTTTATGAAACCTAGAAACTATTTTTAACCATTTAGGTACTAGGTTTTCTACCACATAAACATTTCTCAATGATGCTATTTTGGACAATGAGCCGTTTTCAGAAGAACTAAAAATAAATAAATAATACGGCTGTCAAAGGAATGCATTTTTGGACCTCAGCCCAATAGCCATTTGTGATACATCATAAAATAGGTCTCAGCGAGCTGAACAAAAGTTACTACTACGCCAACAGCCAAATGTTTGTCGTTTCGGAATTATATTTTGTTGAAAATGTTAGTTTTTTTTCAATACTATATAACTCCGAAAGGACAAACATTTGGCTGTTGGCGTCATAGGAACTTTTGTTCAGCTCGCTGAGACCTATTTTATGACGTATCACACATGGCTATTGGGCTGAGGTCCAAAATTGCGTTCCTTTGACAGCCATATTATTATTATTTTTTTTAGTTCTTCTGAAAACGGCTCATTTGCGAAGCGAGAATTAAGGCAAATTGTTGGGCGAGTGTCTAGCAACACAAATATCAAGCAGTAATAATGCGCTCGCGCCGCACCGTTTTGCCAATTCCTGGTACAATTTCTGAGAAGACGTTGTGGCTCGCATTCATTATCAATATTTTTTAACCTCAACTCGATAGGTAAACGTTCACTTATTTAAAGAAAATAGTTATTTACATATTATTTAAATTATATTTGTCGCAAAAATAAAGTGGGATACCATTGTTAAATTCCAGGTTTTCCCAACTGTGTCTGGCTTGTTTCAGAGAAAATTTATAAAAAAGTTTGTGAAATATGGCGTTGGTCTTATTGGGAACAGTAATTGGTGGCGGAGTGGCCGGCACTGCAACGGTGAGTCATTTTCTTTGTTCTCTTTTTCCTTAGTGCCGAAAATAATATTTATTTATTCCAACAGGTAACATACAAGTATTACACAAAAGCTTATAGGTAATAGGATCTATTCTAGTATGTTAGCCAATTACAGGTGGGCACAATATTATCTTGTTGGTTTTTTTTAATACTTTTGATAGTACATTGCGTTGTCTTGACACTATGCTAAAGCATCAGACGGTGTTAGATATATTAATAAAAACAATAATATAAAAATAAGGGCCCAGTGCGAGTCGGACTCGCGCCCGAACTGTTCCGTACCGTACCACCTGTTGCCGTTGCAAAAAACGACAAAATATTTTGGTTTTTTTTGTATAGGAGACCCCGTTTAATATTCATTTTATTTTTATACAATTATTTATTTTTAAAGTGAATATACAACTTAATATTCTGTGCATATTTCAAGCGTCATCGTCTATTGCTGTTATTAATATAAAACAAAAGACTGCAAAGAATAACGTGTTTGTTTTGGAAATATTTATTTATATATAAAAATATTTATTTTATTCCTATAAAAATGTTTATTTTATTCAGTTTTTAGTACTTGTTGTTTGTGAATTAATAATTTCAACTCCCTAGCTCATGAGATTCTGATACAACCTGATTCTGTTTGTTAAATTTCAATCTACTTAAAATATTAATGGTATAAGTATGTGCCCTAAGAATCGTGGAATAAAGATGTAAATGAAGGGCCGAATTCTAAAAGTCCTCAAGTCCATTTTTTCATATAATAAAAAATGTTTGGATTGAGAGAGTATACCTACCGTATTAATAGCTGACCGCAGAACAAAATCACCTCAGACCCTGTTTCCTCGCGATATATTTTCGTTCGCAGAAAAACTTAATCTTAGCGATGAACAAAATATTAAAAAGTTGTAAAGAAATGCCGTATTAAATATAGTCTGTGGCAGAGTCTACAATTTATCACAATATATATGTTTATGTAGAGTTTAGTGGGAATCGTGTTTTCATAAACAGCACCGCTAATGTACAAAAAAGCCGTTTTGAAAAATAACAATAACATGGATGAGCTACTTTATCTACACTAATATTATAAGGAGGAAAGGTGTGTATGTTTGTAAGTTTGTGTGTAGGGGTAATCTCCGTAAAAGTTGTTTTGGCGGAACTCGGTAATGGAACTACTGCGAATGATTAGTTTCGAATTTCGTTTTAATGATGCCCTGGAAATCGACCCTGAATCTCTCGCTTCCGAGTCCCTTGTTCTACCCACCAGCCTACAAACCCCTTACGCTTGAAAATATTTGACTTTTTCCAGGGCGTGGCAGTGGCCACTGTCGCGCCGATCGCGGGCGTGGTCGGTATGACGATGACGCGTGGCGTGTGCCGCGACCTGCAGCACGGGACCACGCGGAACACCGCCGAGGCGGCGGTCGGCGCCGTCGGCGCCGTCGGCGGCGGCATTGGCGGTCAGTACACCTAGCATAACTTGGCGTAATTTTACCTTACCTAATCTTACTGGGCTTCGCAGCTTCTTCTTCTTCTTCTGCCGCACCTGTGTAGCATGCGGCCTTGTGGCAAGCCGCAATGCCGCACAGTGTTGCCCCGGTGTAATTCAGGCTTTACGTGAGCGCGCGAAAATTACAAGCGGCAATGAAATTAAATCGCCGCGTTCATGCAATTGTCATTAAACTACAATGCCTAAATAATGTAATGTTATGTTTAATGTCTCGTGTGCAATAAAGTATACATACATACATACATAAGCTCACGCCTGTATCCCATAGGGGTAGGCAGAGACCAGGGACTGCCACCTGCCACGATCCTGACAAACCAATAAAGTATATATACTTTAATTAAAGTATATATAATCTAGGCCGTGAAATCTCCGTCGAAGTTAATAACTATTATCCGAAAAATACTAAGAAAATCGGGCTATCGGAATTCAAACTAACAATACACGATGGGAGAAAGGCTAGTGCGGCGCGCGCTATTATGGGTTTCCATTTCATTATTATGTATGTACCTATATTGCCAACATGCCACGTTACATTGTGCGATCACGCATCTCTTCCCCACAGGTGCGATGATTGGCGCCGCGAGGGGTACGGTCATTTGCCCGGGCGCCGGCACGATTGCGGGCGCGGGCATCGGCTCCACGTTCGGCGCCCTGGCCGGGGACTACACGGCGCGCCAGATGGCCTCCAGCATCTTCGACGAGTTCGGCTATAACATCGAGGAGCGTCGCTGCCGCAGGTGCAACCGCCGCTACCAGTGTCGCATCTACACGAGCCAGTCGAGGGAGTGAGTCTGATTCTTTACAAGCCGCTTGTTCAGGGAGTTTCGATTAGAAGCGGGTTCCACTAGGCTGAAAAGTGCTACTCCGGAGACGAAGAGATAGGCGCGGAAGATGGACTGATCGTTGTGATTGTCAACACTTTTTCTTGTACAAGAAAGGACTATCAATTAATATTTGTCGATAGAAGTACAAAACATATTATTATCTATCTAAACAGCAGATAAGGAAAGCTTATAGTGGTGGAGCCTATTTTGTGTGCGCTGTCCTCTTCCCTTCTTTAAAACTTTTGTAATAACTTGACTACCAAAGTGTCTCAGACAAGGCCTACATGAATCAGTTAATTCGTAAGAACTGCAATTTCTGTAATTTTAATACTAGTACCTGGATGACCGAGCTTTGCTCGGTATTTTTTTGGTAAATCATGTTTATTGGATTTTTTTTGTATTTCTTTTAGAAAATATATTTGGACACGAATTAGGTGCGTTGATAATAGGGCTCCTAATAATAGTTTTTCACACAAAAAAAGGAGCTTGGAAAAAAAAAGAGAAACTTCGTGCACAAATCTCGAACCAGGGTCTTTTGTTTAAGGTATCGTCCTATTTCCCACCTGGGCTACGACAACCTTACTGATTAATGCGAAATTTACGTTCTTATAGGGTAGCAGTTATTTCTTTGCCCAAAAACACGGTTTAATTCTCAAAAAAAAAAGTTTCAATGTATGTACCTGTATGTAAATGTTTGTTATTTGTTTATGTTCTATGTTATGTGATTATCAGCTGAATACTTATATAGGTTTTTTTTTTTTTCAGGCTTTGCCCGGTTTGCGATGACAGCTGTTGCCCTGCTCCAAGAGCGCATTACGACTGATTTGTGGGGGAAAACTTACTGATGTCATCATCATCTTCATCTGCCTACCTCTGCCCACTGTTGTGTATAGGACTTTTCCCCACCACGCCATACCTCGCGGTTTCTCGCCATTCGCATCCACGGGCCCCCGCCAACCTGGCCACATCGTCCGACCATCGGGCAAAAATAAGCTTTAATAACACAGAAATAATATTTTTTTTTAATTTTCTCTGTATTTACTGACGACTCCTTTCAAACTCATGACTTCAAAAATGCCGCGCCGACCGCAGTAATGAAGAAAAACAACTCTAGGTGAACAAGGACAGATCTTGTCTTTTTTTTTTCATTACTGCGGTTAACAGTACCAAAACTGGCTGGAGGGGTGACCCTGAAAGGCTGTAGGCTCTTAGCTCTATAAGCACTATTGATAATAATATTTATAACAAATAAAAAGTATTTTCATTCATTGCAATGGTTACCCGTAGGATGTAATTTTATTATCTTATTGCATTTACGGATCACGTATCTACATATATTTTTATACTTAGTTTTTTTTTATTATGTAATGTTCAATTCCGAGTTAGTGTCTAGTCCAGTGCATTTTGTGTTGTAAAAAGGTGTAGAAAAGCACACAGTAGAAGACAGTAAGAAAGAGTTTAGGATTAATAGCATGACACCGCGAGTCGCAGATTTTGTGGCGATAAACTGAGAATTTGACAATTAAAGTACTGGACAGCGTGTAGCGATTTTTTACATAATACGAGCAAGCGGCTCGCGTCGTCATGGTCCTATGATGTACAGTCAACAGCGGCTGCCGCGGCCAGCAAAAGAGATGGGCATAGATGGACTAACGTGGAAATGTGGGCCGAAACCGAAGCGAAGCCGAGGCACACATAAGTGAGTCCATCAATGCCTAGTTGTGGCCAAGGCTTGTATATGATTTTTCTCCAATAATGCGGGGAAATTAAAACTATAAACTCATTCTGTTAAATTCAATAAACTTTCAAAATCAGACGAACCACGAACGAACAACAATAATTTTTGCCGCGTTAAAGTGTTCTTTTTTTTTCAATAGGTATATCCAGCTTTCTATCGCAAGCCAATTCGAAATTTAAATAAAACCTCTGATAAGTTACCTCCTTGGTTGTCATTGTTCGAATTAAAAGATCGTTTCATTTTTAAATAACACGACAGATATGAGTTTAGTATGTAATTTATTTATCCGCAAAACACGACAGTTATTAATTTTCATAGAACTTTTTCCGGCCGCTGCTCGCGTGTAATTGGCCAGTACAGCAATTTCTATTTATCTCGAACAAGGTTGTCGAAATAATGCTCAAATTTCCAGGCATGTTGGAGAAAAACATTATTGTCACCTGTCACATAATAAGTAGAGTGCGCGCTCGTACAGCTTTATGTGCTCTTGACTGTACAAAGGGTAACATCTAATACCTGATTATCCTCTAAATTCAAAGAAAATATGTGTCGATAATATCACGTGCTTAAAATGAGTTATAGGACTCTAATGATTACCAAAAAGATTTATGTGAAATTAGGCTTATTTATAATATTGTTTTTTAATAAAATAATAGTGTTTGAAATGGAGTCTCTATTTATTTGCTTGCCAATTATTAGTTTCATCAAACAACTTGTTATTTTCGCGTACTGTAATATATTTTTAATCACAGAATGAAGCGGATTGCGGGTCTATGTCCAGCAGTGGCTATTAATATTATTATCAAAGAAATATCTTTTTCGGACTTCCCCACAATTCTACAATACCTACATCGAATTTTAAGCTTAGATTGAAATTATTTCTCTGTTTTTAGTGCTCTTATTGTGTTTTGAAGTCCGTTTTTATTTAAACATTTCTTTTCTTTGAACATTAAGGGCGGCTTGCACCACGATTATTAAATATGTTTAGCGGCCACACGTATTTAGGTCAGATCACAAACTATACAAACACGTCACACTTAAATAAAATCAGAATAAATTAAATTCAGAACAGATTGGAATGCTCTCTCAAGGGACAGCATGTATGTTTTACAGATTTACAGGCGCCCCAGACTGATAAAGATAAAACATAAAAATGGCACGCAGTAGCTACTGGTATGCGATAGATGAGTAAGGAACGACAACGGGCATTTATACCGTTATAAGTAATTGTCTATCCTGAGATTTTTAAAAACTCATGTAAGCTTCCTTACTCTATTTGTGGGGATCTCTTTGTAGCAGGTCATCATCATCATCAACCCATTATGTCCCCACCGGGAGGCACGGGTCTTCCCTGAGGAAGGTATAGGCCATACTCCACCACGGGGACCAAGTCCGGATTGGTGGAGGCTTGTAAGACTACTGGCTGATCTTACTGTCAGAAGTTTTCAAGCCGCCCTAAGGCCTCTGACTTGGTTTAACGACTGACATCTATCAACGGCAGCCGGCACCAACTGGGCCAACTGCTTAACGTGCCTTGCGAAGCACGGAATCGCTCGGAAAAGCCACTAGCGTTAGTCATAGACGGTGGACTGAACGCGCCGTATGTTGCTTAACCTTAGTGATCGTTTAAGACTAAGGCACTAAGGCAGTCCCGGCTACATGCGATTCATGCGCCAGGTCATGCGATCATCTAATGTCACCCCAAGATATTTTGTTCTATCAGTTTTCTTGATCTCTATACAAGTGCAGTAGTTACTAAATATTACTAAATACTAAATATTACCATATCTCCGAATATCGCGTTAAACTCAAGTCGCTTCCTAATACGCCTCCGTAGGAATGCCCACATTCTTTCAATTCTCTATTCGGTGTTGTTCAATCCAGCCACACCTCCGTAACTCAAAAGTCGCTTTGAATTTTTGAATGACTCGCACAGTCGCACCTTGCGATCCGCTCAGAATCGATTGCTGAAGACACCAAGTCATTCGACAAGGTTCTTCAGCAATTCCTTCACTATCACAGCTGTGCGACTGTGGAACGATCTGCCTCTGGCCGTAAGATTTTCTCCTTCCCTTCCAATATTTAAGAGCAGAGTACAAAAACATAATTATTCAGTACGTACGTTTTCCTTTTTTTTCTCTCAAGTACTATATAGGTATCGGAATCGCTTGGAGAAATGCCACTAGGGTCATTCACAGACGGTCACCTATCTATACACAGAACGCGCCCTATGTTGCTTAACCTTCGTGATCGCTTAAGATCACTCAGGCAGCCGGGGCTACGAGGGATTCTAGGCTAAGTACTTAAGCCTAAGTTCTACGCTTAAGTATCGCCAATATTGAGATTCATGAAATTTTATTTGCAAAAATTGCATTAACTTTCTCATCAGTGCCGCTGGTTAGCAGTGGATTGGATATTGCCAGCCCCCACTTAAGTGCTATCGCTGTGCGTCATACTGATAGTGCATTATAAATATAACACTAATAGCTTTTATTTCAATTTAGTCATCAGTTGGAAGCCAAAAGCGGCATATGTGTTTGTGATTAGTAAGAGATTAATATACAGTATCAGAGATTGAACACCGAAGTGTGCGTTACTCAAATGGAATACCATCGATAAAGAATGTGAGCAAATATTGTGTTATTAAGGTTCACGATGTTGTTACAATTAGCTGTGCTACATTTCTGAACATGAACGGAGGTCTCAAAACCATTTCGAGAGTTATGCTTTCAGTACAGTTTCTATTTATCAGATTTGTAAATAAATCTATATTTTTTAAGATCATTATCAACCTATTATGTCCCCACCGATGGGCACGGGTCTGTTCCCTGAGGAAGGTATAGGCCATACTCCAATAATTGACGCAATAAATATAATATTATGGATTAAAAAATGAGGCGCATTTAATTATTTTCTCATAGTGGGTGATGAGTATAGTGTACCTATCACTCGGGCGCAAAATATATGTTTGGCCCGGGCGACGACATACTCGCTCTAACTCTACTCTACACGGCTCTGGATTCAAAAAAGCGCCCTCGCCGTAAAAAATATTATTTTGCTCCGTGATACAATCTACTATTAAATTGTTCTTTTCACGGTTATAATAACATAACATAAACATTTACATACAAGCACATACATTGCTAATATAATGTGACTGGGTAAAATCGCAAACAGTGATGTAGAAGCTAACTTTGATTGAAAATCTTAAGGGTGTAACAAGGGTAAGGCCCGGTTTCATCAAACTCTGTTTGTTAGTGGTAAACGCGGCATTTATAAATCAGCCGTCAAAACTAACAAGGATGTTAAAGCAATGTTAAAATGTTCATGTCCTATGAGCTAAATTTAACAGACCATTAGTAAATCAAGCATTACGTGAATGAAACGCAAACCAGTCATTCAAATTCCTGTCAAACGTCAAACATTTGCGTCTGTGGAAGTCCTAGACGATACTTAAGTTGTGTATTATTGTTGCCGTAATATAATACAATGTGATAAAACTGGTACCCACGATACGGGGTCTCCTAGTGTGGGTGCCGCCGGAAAATGTATTTACTTTTAAGTTATGAGCAATAAACGATTTTTTTACTTTTTTTACTTTACTTTACTTGTGGTTCAACGCTTTTGAGGTTGTGGAAAGATTGTTCTGGTTTGTTTTGTTGTGATTTTGTTAAATTCGTGCGTTTTCTAAATTAAATTACAAGGGATGTCTAAAAAAACACGATAACGCAATTTTTCTGCTAACGAATAGGATATCCTCACCCATTTAGTGTCAAAGAACAAAGATGTAGTGGAAAATAAAAAAACAGACGCCGTTACGACTTCTATGAAACACGAAGGATGGCTGCAGAAGTCCAGGGCCTAGATTCTGTTCATGCATTGTAGTACAAAGACAACTGGATGAACGTGGCGATTTAGTTTCATTGCCGCTTCAAGTCTACGCGCAAACTCAAATCAAGCAATGTAGGCGTCAATCGTATGGAAAAAGAAGTCGCGTGACCCGACCGTGGATCTGTCATCGAACTATAATGCACCAACAGAATTGAGGCCCAGGTCGTCGTATTCGTCAAAGTAGTCACGCTGTGTTTTGAAAATCTTAGGACGGCGTATAACGTGCTCCAAATTATCCAAATTTTCTAAAACATCTTCATTTTCAAAAATAATATTGTAGGCAGCGTCCATTTTGACAATTTTGACGGAACTAAATCGACTGTTAATGTTTTAACGGACCTCCAATGCCAGGATTAGATTTGATGCTTTGTTAAAGAAGTTAACGGTCCATTAGAGCGTGGTGGGACACTCGACAGCATTTAACAGTCCGTCAGAAGATGTAACAGACTGTTACACCATTAACAGAGCTTGGAGAAACTGGGCCTTAATGTTGCAAAATTGGCTAGTTTTAACTGAAATGTTAGGCAAAAGTACGCACTAAAAAGTTCTGAATAAAATCTTTGGTAATAAAGGATATATCAGTGACTAATTCGTACAGAAAAAAAAATGCATTTAACCTGTCTAGATGGCAAAAATTTTTTTTTTTCCAAAAGCTTTATTTTCCACAGAATCTAATTTCGCTGGTAAACGATAGTAGCTTTTCATTTAAATCTTTCATGCAAATATCGGCCACATAAATCTCTGCAATCCTAACTGCTCATATATTTTTTAATGTTAATATTAAGCGTGATTAGTACAAAATTGTACGATTTCTTACTTAGCGCAGGGAACAATCGCCATCGAACATCCGCCATATCTCTTATCTGTGTAATCTTTGGATTATGGATTAGCCTTTAAAGTATTCGCCGAAGAAGTACAACAAACATTCAAGAGATTGCGCTAGTTTATTATTCTTTAACTCAGAGGTCAAATGCTCAAAGTCATTCGCCCTTGTTACAGCCTTAATAGTCCAGTCATTACGTCGGAAAAATCGGGTTAGAAAAGAAAATGAACCGAGAAAGCCAAATTTTTGATATTACGTGGGGGGTGGCTAGAAAAGCTTAAGTTCAAATTGTCGACCAAAATAACCTTGTGCAATTTCCGCCATCTTGAAAAAAGGGTTAATTTCAGTTTTTTCAAAATAACTTGGCTCTCCGTTGAGATACGAAAATTTTTGAAGAATACTTTTTTGTTGCTCTTTGCACGATCTACAATTAAGATTCTATAAATTTTTTACGTATCGATCATCGTTATCGAGATATCGATAAAAAAAACTACTACAAAAAACAACAAATAAGGCGAATAATCTTTCACTGCTCCCACCAACGGAAAGCGCAGTCCGCCAACACGTTTTCCGGACATATTTACAACTACAAACGTGGCTCGGAATTTTTAAAGATCCTCAAGAATGGGGTTGGCGACAGACGCATTACGGGCTTGAACCAATTTGCACCACAGCCGCACCCGCTCCACCTGAACTTTTGAAACTCATTTCGTGCAAATGTAAAGGAAAGTGTGGGGCTGCTTGTGGCTGCAGGAAAGCAGGAATAAGTTGCTCGGTTATTTGCCTGCACTGCAGTGGACAGACATGCGACAATGTCGCCAAAGTCAAGATCTTACTCCACGACGATCACGATGATGAAGATTACGATTTTTCGACCGTCACAGCATCATTTCCTTCGATTGAACAATTTTCACGACTCGAAGAGTGTACCGAGGAGGAACTTCAACAGCCAGGACCATCGAAGCGTCGAAAAACGTGTGAAAAAAATGACCACGTGTAATAATTATTTTTGCTGCATAAAATTATTTGATTAATAAATTTAATGTGTTTGATTCATAATTTGGCTGGTTTATTAATTTATTTTGTATAGCAATAATTCCCTGAACAACCATTCATCCATTTTTGCGTGTAGATAAAACCGTGCGAGCGGCTAAATCGAAACCGGGCACCGTCTCACTGACTTTGCGGCGCGCTAGCGGTCGTAATTTCTCACGAAAATGAAAAATAAAAAAACGACTTTGTAGGTCTGGAAACGCTCTAGAAGTTTTGTTTCGGACATTTTTCGATATCTTTGACGAGAAAAAAGAAAAGGGCGTTTTTTTTAGTAGTTTTTTTTATCGATATCTCGATAACGATGATCGATAAAAAATGTATAGAATCTTAATTGTAGATCGTGCAAAGAGCAACAAAAAAGTATTCTTCGAAAATTTTCGTATCTCAACGGGGAGCCGAGTTATTTTGAAAAAACTGAAATTAACCCTTTTTTCAAGATGGCGGAAATTGCACAAGGTTATTTTGGTCGACAATTTGAACTTAAGCTTTTCTAGCCACCCCCCACGTTATATCAAAAATTTGGCTTTCTCGGTTCATTTTCTTTTCCAAATGTATATAATGACTGGACTATAAGGCGGCGCGCCCCTATGCAGGTGTTCCTCCCCCCCAAAAATTAGGACGAACAGTTATAAATAGGTATATATGATAAAATAAATAAATAAAAAAATAAATAAAAATAAACTATGGGTAAAAAAGATTACGGTCGACACCGACCAACAATTTTTTTTTATATATTTTTTTCTACATCGACATTTTTTCAGAACATTTTTTGTACAACAGTCGACGAAAACATTTTTTCTACGTCGTGGTACTTTCTACAGTTTCGACCCTACTATTTTTCACAATAAAAATAAATTCTTTCAAAATATACATAAAGATTTTAAAATCATCGTGTAGTGTAGTTATGGTTTTTGTTAATAATTATGCTGTAAGAGCCAGTTAAAGTAGTACACTCAGTGGCTACCTTAGTCCAACGGTCGTCTTCCCGCCTAACCTAATGTCCCGCCCATCTCCATTTTAGCTTCGTATTTCAGTGCGTGCATAACATTCATGTAACCATGAAATTTTTTTTTTTCAAAAGGCACAAGATATAAACTTATATTCAAAATTCAAATTCAAATGTTTTTATTAAAAATACAAACAAAATGTTAACTTTATAAACGTTAAAGTTGTTAGTAACATTAACATTAACATTTACATACAGGCACATACATCAACTTAGGTACTTATTGTACCACAACGAGCGAAAACCATAAAAGGTATATCTGCCGATGTTATCACTCGGTTAGGTTACATAACGTACATTTCCTAAATACATTGATTTTAGCATCTTTTTACATTACTGAGGCTTCTCCTGTATGCTTTCTGAAGTTTCTGATGATAAATCATTAAGTATCTAGGGGTGGGCCCAGTTCTAGTGATTGGTGTCTCTGCCTACCCCCTCGGGGATAACGGGCGTGAGTTTATTATTTTATTTTTATTTTATCTAGGGTACAGGTACCTCCCAGGTTCGATTGAATTTTGTATAAATTGGTATTACAGGCTATATTTTGGCCAGTAGGCATTTCAATGCGAAGTTAATTATTATCTTGTCACATAATATTTGAATTTTAATTTTATCATACCTAAACACTTATTACCTACTTTGCAACAGTCTAGAAATTCCACGTTATTATTTTTTGGTTTCTAATCTAATTGAATTCGGTACAATAGTCTTAAGTAAACTAACTTGTAGCTTCTATACAGGGTGGCCGGGGGATTGACGTCAAAAAAAAAAAATTAGGTCCCTCTTGTCATGGGGTATCCGAATCACCCCCATGTATGTTCCGCGATTTTTCATAGTTTCGGAGTTATGATTTTTTTCTGAATTTTCATGAATTTTCGCCTTATCAATTTTGAAAATTTCTAAAAAAAAAACTAGAAACTTTTTTCAATTACTTTTTTTTGTAACTGAATCTTCACAAGTTGTTCTTCTATGCATAAAATAATCAGCTTCGTAACTTTGATAAAAGTTATTAAAGTGTTGGTCTAAAGTCAAAAATTTACGTTCGGTAAATTATGACTTGAATTTTCAAAAATAAATTAAAAATCCAAACAGATGTTTTAATGGTTTCTTAGTTAGCCTCAGAAATGCGCAAGACTCTCAGATTTCATAATGATTAAAAAAAAGTACTGCTTAACTAGCTACTTTGTGTACATTCGGCCTTCGAAGACAGCGAGGTGAAGAATTATTAAAATTAACAATTTTTTTTTTCTGCCAGTTCGTCTTTTCTTAGTTTATTAATGAACGAGTCGTCATCATCATGATGAATAAAAGTGGTTTTGTCAATAAAACACAGATTAAAATGTAAATAAAATGTTTATTATAATAGGTTTTCAAAGTTGCCACCTCCAGCAGCAATACACATTCTACACCTACGTAGGAAATTATCTTTTAATCGTCTAAAAGCTGCTCTGTTTTCCTTTACAACACGTTCGGCTTCTGTTAATTTCTGCCTCAGCTCTTGTTCACTCCCACTTTCTCTGGCGTACGCTATTTCCTTAAAATAGCCCCAAATAAAAAAATCAATGGGGTTGAGGTCAGGTGAGCGTGGAGGCCACGATATTGGTCCGCCGCGTCCGATCCATCTATTGGGGTACGCCTCATTTAAATAATTTCGGACTTGCGTTGCGTAGTGACATGGAGCGCCGTCATTTTGAAGAACCATGGTTCGTCTTAGTTCAAAATTCACGGCTTCTAGCAACAATGGAAGTTCATGTTCCAGAAAGTGTCGGTATCTTTCTCCATTTAATCTGGACGGCAATTCAAATGGACCAATCAGTTCGCCATTGAGAATACCAGACCACAAGTTAACGCTGAAACGATGTTGAAACGTCGACGCTCTCATTTCGTGTGGATTTTCAACCGCCCACGTGTGGTAATTATGAATATTGAAAATTCCAGTGCGCTCAAAACGTGACTCATCTGACCATAAAACTTTATTGAAAAATCCAGGATCTTGTTGTTCTTTTTGTAGCATTGTTTGGCAGAAATCAATGCGCAATTGGTAGTCTGTAGGCAGTAAAGCTTGGACTCGTCGGATATGGAACGCATGATATCCTTCATCGTGAAGTATGTCTTGGATAGAAGTTCTTGGGATGTTCAGAGTACGAGCCATAGCTCTGGTACTCGTGGAAGGATTTCGTTGAACTTCTTCGAGCACAACTTCTCTGCGATCCGGGTCAACTCTAGGGATTCCTTCCCTATCGCCTCGTTGGCCAGGAATGCGGCCTGCCATTAAGGTATTGTGCGTGTTAATAAAAACGCGATGGTCGGGATAATGCTCAGGTTGCGGCCCACCACGACGTTGAAGTTGTTCGCGATACAGTCGCGCTGCTTCAAGGCCGTTTCCTTGTGCAACTCCATAAAAATAGTGCATTTCTGCGTATTCACTTAACGTGTAACTCATCTTTTACACTTCCAAGTAAACAAAGTCCAAATCAGTATGCAAGACACAGTCCAATTAACGAGCAAAGTAGTCAAATAAGTAGGCAGCGGACTCCGCGGACAAAGCGAGACAGTGAGGTAAAACAAAATGAAGACACGTGTAGCAGTAAACACAAAGTGAGAACGACTGAGGTACAAACTTGTTTTGTGTTCGCTTCTGCTGCGCTGCCCCTCTTACTCTTACCGCTGAGAGTGAGAGAGATAGCAATAGTTCGGCGGCCTCCTATCCTCAAAGACTATTGTTATTACAGGTAAAAAGTTGCGTCTGCATTTACAACCCATGACCCACGAGAACGGACCGCGCAAAATTAATTACCGTAAAACGGAAAATGCCTCCAAATTTTTTAATCTGTGTTTTATTGACAAAACCACTTTTATTCATCATGATGATGACGTCTCGTTCATTAATAACCTAAGAAAAGACGAAATGGCAGAAAAAAATATATGTTAATTTTAATAATTCTTCACCTCGCTGTCTTCGAAGGCCGAATGTACACAAAGTAGCTCGTTAAGCAGTACTTTTTTTTAATGATTATGAAATCTGAGAGTCTTGCGCATTTCTGAGGCTAACTAAGAAACCATTAAAACATCTGTTTGGATTTTTAATTTATTTTTGAAAATTCAAGTCATAATTTACCGAACGTAAATTTTTGACTTTAGACCAACACTTTAATAACTTTTATCAAAGTTACGAAGCTGATTATTTTATGCATAGAAGAACAACTTGTGAAGATTCAGTTACAAAAAAAAGTAATTGAAAAAAGTTTCTAGTATTTTTTTTTTTTTTAAATTTTCAAAATTGATAAGGCGAAAATTCATGAAAATTCAGAAAAAAATCATAACTCCGAAACTATGAAAAATCGCGGAACATACATGGGGGTGATTCGGATACCCCATGACAAGAGGGACCTAATTTTTTTTTTTTGACGTCAATCCCCCGGCCACCCTGTATAAGGTCCTAACAAATTAAGCGCAAATAATATTTTAAGGGCCGACAGAGTAAAAGATAAATAACAATTTAAAATGTTCAATACATCAATTAAACAATGATTATTAGAAATAATAGGTCGAATAAAAAATCGATCATTTAATACATACTAAATAAACACCCTTTAAAAATGTACACGCACACATACGCACACCGCCGCACTACTACACATGTCATAAATGTCACATGTCAAAAATTTTGCATTGTTTACCGTCAGATACTTCAATCGTGTGTGTGTGTGTGTGTGTGTGTGTGTGTGTGTGTGTGAGGGTGTGTGTGTGTGTGTGTATGTGTGTGTGTGTGTGTGTGTGTGTGTGTGCATGAACACAGGATGATATAAAATGAATTGGTTTGGAGGTTTTAATTTTTGTTGTAGAAAAAAATTAAGCAAATCCTTTAATGATTTTTTTTTTTGCTCAAAGGTGTTATTACACTATATATGACTACCCCTTAAAATATTTGCGCTTGATTTGTTAGGCCCTTATATATTCAATGTATGTTTTAAAGGTTCTGCCATAGCTATTCAGACAATAATCAATAATTGTCTGTGCTAGCGACAATTAATAGAGATATAGAAAACGTACCTACAGTGCTGTGGTCTTTCTTCCAATTAATGAAACAATAAAACAAATTAAATTATACTTTTTTGTGTCTTTACAGAAGTAAACTAATAATCGAGCAATATGGCTTCAACGAACAAGAAAAGCACAGTAAACCTTGTGCACCAAAATATCCAAGGGTACAGCGGCAAAGAAGACACGGTCCAACAATTGCTGCAGACGAAAGACGTCGACATCCTATGTCTCACGGAGCATTGGCAGCCGCGGGACGACCAAAAGTTTCAATTTAAAAACTACGAGATCGCGAGCAGCTATTGCAGGGAAAATAAAAGAGGAGGATCCGCCATTGCCGTAAGATCCGATCTTGCTGGAAGATTGAAGCATACCAATAGCAGGGTCATTGAAAATATGTCCAAAGAATCAATCATAGAGTTATCCTGCGTCGAATTCAAGGATTCGATTATCGTTTGTGTATATACTCCATACACAAAGTGTTACAAAGAATTTGAGCCAATCATGAGGAACGCTTTGAATGTAGCTACAGGCAGCGGAAAGTCTGTTACCGTGTGTGGAGATTTCAATGTTGATTTACTTCGGGAATCTAGTAAAAGGACTAAAATCATTAAGCTGTTCGGGGATGCGGGGCTTCGGCCAATATTTGAGGAGCCGACGCACTATACCAGGAGCTCGGCCACGTGCCTAGACAATGTTTTCACAAATTGCGCCTACAAACAAAAGTCGATAGTTAACTATTTGAAGTCGGACCACAGCGGACAAATAGTTACATTAGACATGCCACAGAACGAGGCTGATTTGGATTTGAATAACAATTATGTGAATCTACGTACTACTATACCCTGCAGGTTTTGCGACCGCGCATTTGTAACAAAAGCGGGGTACTTGAGCCATTTGAGGGCACACGAGCGCCAAAACTCTGCTGGTTACGGCACAAATAAACATTCTGATTCTGAATCATCCGCCACTGCCTCGGATGCTCAAAAATATTATTACGAAGGCGGTGTATTAACTTGTCGATGGTGCGACCGCACGTTTGATTCCAAAGCTGGCTACTTAAGTCACATGAAAGCGCACGAGCGTCGTCATACAGATGACACCATTCTTCTCCAACCTAAAACTAATAACAGTAACTATTCTGGTATTTTAAGCGCTAACTCTTCATCGTCAGCGTCAACTTCTAGAGAATATAACTATTCTAGTGGGCCGTTGACATGCCCAGATTGCTACCGGACATTTGAATCGAAACCGGGCTACTTAAGTCACATGAGAGCGCACGAGCGTCGTCAGACCGAGGATACCATTCAACTCCAACCGAAAACTAATAACAGTAACGATTCTGGCATTTTAAGCTATAACTCTTCATCGTCAGCGTCAACCTCTAGAGAATATAACTATTCTAGTGGACAGTTGACATGCCCAGATTGTTACCGGACGTTTGAATCGAGACCGGGCTACTTAAGTCACATGAGAGCGCACGAGCGTCGTCAGACCGAGGATACCATTCAACTCCAACCGAAAACTAATAACAGTAACTATTCTGGCATTTTAAGCTATAACTCTTCATCGTCAGCGTCAACCTCTAGAGAATATAACTATTCTAGTGGGCAGTTGACATGCCCAGATTGCTACCGGACATTTGAATCGAAACCGGGCTACTTAAGTCACAGGAGAGCGCACGAGCGTCGTCAGACCGAGGATACCATTCAACTCCAACCGAAAACTAATAACAGTAACTATTCTGGCATTTTAAGCTATAACTCTTCATCATCAGCGTCAACTTCTAGAGAATATAACTATTCTAGTGGACAGTTGACATGCCCAGATTGTTACTGGACGTTTGAATCGAAACCGGGTTACTTAAGTCACATGAGAGCGCACGAGCGTCGTCAAATACAAGAAAATGTCCAGTCCTTTCCGGCAAATAATTACAACATATCTTATGGATATTCAGCCTACAAACCTCCACAGTCAGCTTCAACTGCTAGAGAATACAACTATTCCGGTGACCAGTTGACATGCCCAGAATGCTACCGGTCTTTTGCATCCAAACCGGGCTACCTGAGTCATATGAGGGCACACGCTAGACGCCGGTGACTTCATAATTTATTCGTAATAAAAATATGACAAAACATAGTAAGTAATATAGCGGACGAGTTATAGGGTGGTTGTTTGAGATGGGACACTAACGGCCGATTTCTGAATTGAAAATGTCACTAAGTAAATACATAAGTAATATTTTGTCACATTCTCTTCTGAGAAATTTTACGAGATAACATTACAATTAAGTATTTACTTAGTGAAATTTTCAATCCAGAAACCGGCCCTGAGAGTAGCTTAGATAAGCTAGAATACCCAGTTAATTGGTAAAGGAAAACAGCTGTTCTCATTTAAGAACAATAAATAATTTTCAACCTTTGTTATTTAGGTAAGTACTGATCGTACTTTCATAATTTTAAGTATCGTACGACTGATAAATAAATACTTATCTATCCTGTCCACTGCTACATATTTGTTCAGTTTCACCGATCGAGTTCATCGGTTCCCTGCCAATATTATCCATTGCTTTCCGTCGGGTTAAATATACTTATTCATCATCATCATCAGCTAAACTGTGTGCTAAACTGTTGGGTGCATTTTCCCCATTACGCCATAACTAGCGGTCTCTCGCCATTCGCATCAACGTGGCCCCCGCCAACCTGGCCACATCGGCCGACTATCCGATGTCAAGTAACAAACTTGTTTTTAAATTATGTTACTGTTTCTTATCATAAAGCCGCTCTCCGAAACCTGTTCGGTTTATCTGATCGTCATCATCAACCCATTATGCCCCCAACGAGGGGCACGGGTCTCTTCCCTGTGGAAGGTATAGGCCATACTCCAACACGGGAGCCTAGTCCGGATTGGTCGAGGCTTGTAGGACTAGTGGCTGGTCTTACTGTCAGAAGCTTTCAAGCCGCCCTAAGGCAGCCGGCACCAGCTGCTTAACGTGCCTTGCGAAGCACGGAGCCGCTCGGAAAAATACCACTAGCATTAGTCATAAACTGCAACCCATCCATGCACTGAACGCGCCCTATGTTGCTTAACCTTCGTGATCGTTTAAGATCACTTAGACGCCCGGGACTACGAGCGATTCATTTATCTGTTAGCGGCGAATTATTATTTAATTCTTATTATAAGTGCATAATAGTTTCTACAATGTGATATGTGATAAAATTTCAATCGCTCATTCCTTCTATACACATCGGTCTAGACTATATTATATCGGTCGTATAGACTCGTTAAGTGTGCCGATAATATATTGATAGCGGCGTGTCGCACAAATAAATTGTCTTATGTTAATTTATCTACTCTTCATAATAAGTCTATTTTTAAATTGTTTCTTGAAAGTCTGTCAATTAATTTCATTAAATTTTGCCAAGATAGCTTTCTAGGGAGGTTGGAAAAGCTTTTCAGCGGACTTCAAAAAAAGGAGAAGGTTCTCAATTCGACTGTATTTTTTTAATGTTAGTTGCCTCAGTACGTTTCATTGGGTGAACCGATTTTGATTATTCTTTTTTATGTCAAAGCTAATGCTTCCCACGTGGCCCCATTTTAATTTGGTTCAGTGCTGGCATGGCATCCATGTGAAAACCATATAAGTCTTAAATATGCCTGTTCAGGCGTCTTTCACATTTCTTCATAACAAAGTCACGTATTCATATTCACATGACATAACAATAAATGATTGATAGAATGATATTTTGATTTGTGTTTCGTCAAGGGCTGACAGGTTTGTTACGTAATGTACAGAGACACTATTAGTTTTTGATCAATACAATAAGATGTAAAGGGCAATATTTCCTTTGTCCACAGAGTCAGGAAACGCCCTTTATTGAGAAACGCCGGAATTGAGAATTTCACGTAGGTAAATACTTAAGTAACTTTCTGTCACGCTCTTCTCTGAGAAATTTGGCGAGACAGCACTAGAGTTCAGTAGTTACTTAGCGAAATTCTAAATTCATAAATCAACCGATAACGTCCGAGGCTACGTCAATGGAATGAGCGTTTTTCCTTATGTAAATTTTTTGTTTTAAAAGGTAAAATCTCTAGGTGGCGCTGCCGTACCTACCGTAATAATAAACGTCAAAGCAAAAAAAAATACTATGGTTCTGTGGAATTTGTGTTGGTTGGTTACCTAGAAGAAAAAATGCTGTTGTCGTTTGGTGATAAGTGCGCTTTTGGATACTTTGGAGTCTTTGCTATGGATTGTGGGTTTGAATTTTTTTTTTATTACGAGAAACCTCGTCCGAATAGAAACCCAGGTTCCTTCTCTTGTTTAGTGATCTGTGGACCGACTTTGACATTCACAAATTCGTATGAAGAAACGAATGACGCCATCTAGTTTCTCTCAAGGAACTAAGAAAAAAAAGAAAGGAAAAACGCCCATTGTATAATGACGAGATATTAATAATCTGATTGCGTTTAAATTCAACAAGCGTTGGTGGCTCAAGCTGTAGTTTGTGTGTACTTTTGCCCCTCCAATGTAGGTTTGACAGCTGCTTCTGCGGGTGCCGCTGCTGAGACAGCTGCTAAATTGAAGGTCAGAAAGTACCTACAGCCAGCTTTTACAAAATTATTTGTTTGTTCCACTGGCTGTCGAGACAATGGGAGTTTGGGGGATGACGGAAGAGGTTTCTTTAGGGAAATCGGTCGACGCCTTAGGAGTAGTAAGTATGATCATCGT
This sequence comes from Yponomeuta plumbellus, assembly GCA_947310845.1. Lineage (NCBI taxonomy): Eukaryota > Metazoa > Arthropoda > Insecta > Lepidoptera > Yponomeutidae > Yponomeuta > Yponomeuta plumbellus. The sequence continues at coordinate 1,656,610 of OX371205.1, read as the reverse complement.
TCCGGGGCATACCTGATGCAGAGAATTTCTCTGGCGGTGCAGCAGGTGAACGCTGGTAGCGTCATGGGAACTTTTGGGTCGGGTGTGTCCCGGGCGGTATCTTTGATTGACTTTTTACAAGGCTAGTTTGCCAGATGTTTGTAGTTTACAGCTAAATTGTTATGTTCATGTTATTTTGACGAAGCTTTGTGTGAATTTTGATTGTGTTTGTAATGTTTTTTTTAAGCTGTAGTTGAAATCCCTTACAAACGGATGGTCTCGGGATCAAACTTCGCCTGGGATTAGGGATAGTTTCTTTGGTTTTAATATCCGTTGAGCTTTATTTCGGTTTCTTCGGTTGATTATGTCTTGTGTTGATTTGCCAATGTTTAACTGCCGTATTTATAAAAAAAACATCGTGGTTAGAGTAAATAGTTGATAACTAGTTTAGATAAGTATAGCTTGTAGGTGGTTAATACTCGTATAGGTTTATCTCGGTGGTGGTAGTCATTCAATAAATAAAAGTAACGATTTATGTATTACTTTATCACTTTCTTGTAAGAACCTCGATCATGACAAAACTGAAGCCCCATAGTGTCCGCGAAGACATTGCCTTAAGTATGTGCGTGGCAAATGGACCAATAAGTCAATATCAGGCCAACCGATTTCGATGATTCTTTTTTTATTGGAACGGATGTACTTCAAGGGTAGTTTGATGAGAGTATGGTTAGGTTCTGATTATGGGATCAAAAACTCTTCAATTCTTAAGAGCCAATTAACGATACTCGGCCGAATCTTATATATCGATCGTCGTGTGGTCTATTGAATTTTTTTTTCACGTCTAATTAGTGTAGTTCAGATTCACTAAAAATACAAAAATAGACAAAAATAAACCGACAAAAGTCGGTGTCATGTTGGTTAGGTATATTGTAGTGTTTCCTTTTCTGACACCGACTCCAAAACCAGCAATAATTGTAACGCAAGTAAGTAAGAATACACAATTATTTTCAAACTTTTAGTGCATTACCATTGTTTTCTTGTTTGAAGTCGGTTTTTTTTGTTAAAATTTTTGTTTCATCATTCCCTCCGTCATGGACTCATGGTGTAAAACTGTAGTTATAACTTTTAGTAAATACTTACATCCCTATCTTACTATGTAACTTTTAATAAATATATTCATGTAACCAGAGCAAATGTGTTATATTAATAAGAGTAAAAAATACAATTGATTTTTTTTCACGTAGAATTTAAGACATTATTACTTATAGTACTAACCTATTAGTTTGAAGTAAAGGTTTTAGTTCTGTGAATCTTAAGTCATGGCAGTTATAACGATAGTATTCCTGATTACCAAATAATAATTCACAGTAAAACTGCACCCTCATAGAAATTTTGTACTCTGTTAGTATTTTAAATGTTGTACATTTTTATTATCTATATCTGTATCTATATCTGATTTATTTTTATTTTAGTTCAAGTAACCGAGACTCAATACACGGATTAGTATGCGTATAAAAGGCATACAGTTATTTCTTACTTTCAAGTTTTAGCACGTGGATATGAAGATTTTTATCATGAAGTTGACACTAAATTATATTATCACTTTAATACCAATATCGTTTTATTTGTTTACCCCATTTTGTCGCTAAGCACTTCAGCGTGTGACTCACCAAATCGGTCGTGATTAGAATAATGACAATATAATGGGCATTGCGTAGCTAATTAGATGTTCCTACTTGTTAATCTGTGGGTTAGTCGGCAATGATGTATATAACATCGAATTGTCATAAGTAGATTGCAGTTCAATGAAGCGGGCTGGGAACTTACCTGATGGCTAGACTTCGATAGCTAGACTTCGTTTGGACGACAGCCGGGCGTCACTTACCTGATAGAGCAAATAAATTAAACTTATAGACTTCATTATTGCAAGAGTTTATTAACCTTTAACTGTGGACATCAAGTTTCCTTTACACTACCTACTATGGACCACCTCTGTTGATACTCGTTTTGCTACTAACTTGAAAGGTAGCAGCCTGGGTGCTGGGGGAAGGTAGAAGCGACTTTTTTGTAAGATCCTCTGAAAGGTTGGGGTCTCTGAGACCCCACGTCCACAGTTAAAGGTTAACATATATCCGCTGTACAAACGTACGATTTGTAATATGAATAATCATTAAAATAAATCCAAAAAGATAGCCGTAGTGTTTAGTCTATTTTTTGAGTCCACAGACCAAACTGAGAGCCATGTATTAACCTAGATAGACGGATAAAAGAAATATTTCCCATACCAAAAAGACACACAAAAAATATGAGACAAAGACTACACAACTATAATATGCTAACAACAAGAAAGCAAGACAATACGCAACAATTACAAGATCTTGTCCTGTTATGCTACAACAAGACAAAGAAAGTAACAAAACAATGCCCTTTACAAAAATAATAACTTAATCTCAGATTTTTCATTTCGTAGAATTCGGATGAGAAATTAAAACGGAATTTTGTATGAAAATACTTGCTTGTGACGTCACATTTCAGAGAACTCTTTTTATGTTTCATCTATTTAAAAATTGTAATAACTAGCAAATGATTGAAATAAATACATTTTCCGAATCATTTTGTAATTTTTGTTTTAATCGAGCATCTCAAATAATTTATTGTTAATAGTGTCAAATACTGTATTTACTCTTTTGTCGCGCTCAAGTTGCAACCGTTTACTTGCAATAAATTAGTCATTACGTTAAGGCCATTTTCTTCTCTGTCTTTGAGGAATATAGAAGAGGAATGGTGATTTTTTTAGATGGGACTGTTTTTCTATTTTTTCGGTTTTAATTTCACCCAAATAATTTCAAGTAAAAATATGTGCTTTGGTGTGGAAATAATATCATTATCTATCTATCCATCTTCTTCCACAAACAAAAGTGTGCCTTATCACAAGGGCGCTTAGGCGCGCTGACAAAATGTTAATGGGTAAGTTTGAACGCCGTTGGTAATTTTTACCAAGATTACTTTGATCGCGTTTACTAAAACTGCATTTCATTTGATAATAAATTTTGATAAATTTACACACAGGCACATACATTGCTTCTGGCCCCACACTAGGATACCCTGTGTCGTGGGAACCAGAAACAGCGACGTCACAAACATGTAAACATCCAAGACCTGGAGTTGTTTTTTCTCTCCAGCCGGGGATCGAACCCCGGACCTCTTGCATGGTAAGTAGTTGCGCTAACCGCTACGCCACAGAGGTCGTCGTGCAATGTATCTACATCGAATTGTCATAACAAACTATGGATTGTAGATCTATGAAACGAAGCCCAGAAATATAATGTTGGAGTAACTAAAAATCTGTCCATTTAAAGATGGCTTGAATGAGAGTGCTTCACTTAGATGGAGTAACGAAATTGGTCTTTTTTGTCGTCACTTACCCGATGGAATAGCTGAACTTGGTGTATCTTGTCGTCACTTATTTAATGGAGTAGCTGACCTTGATGAATCTTGGCGTCACTTACCCGATGGAGTAGCTGAGTTTGATGTATCCTGGCGTCACTTACCCGACGGAGTAGCTGAATTTGATTTATCCTGGCCTGACTTATTCGATGGAGTAGCTGAACTTGGTGTTTGTGTCGTCACTTATGGATGGAGTAGCCGAGCTTGGTGTTTGTGTCGTCACTTATCGATGGAGTAGCTGAACTTGGTGTTTGTGTCGTCACTTATGGATGGAGTAGCCGAGCTTGGTGTTTTGTCGTCACTTATGGATGGAGTAGCTGAACTTGGTGTTTGTGTCGTCACTTATGGATGGAGTAACTGAACTTGGTGTTTTGTTGTCCCTTACGTAAAAATGGAGTAGCTCAAATTGGTGTTTCCTGGCGTGACTTACCCGACGGAATAGCTGAACTTGGTGTCAGTGTCGTCCCTTACCTGATGGAGTAACTGAACTTGGTGTTTTGTTGTCCCTTACGTAAAAATGGAGTAGCTCAAATTGGTGTTTCCTGGCGTGACTTACCCGACGGAATAGCTGAACTTGGTGTCAGTGTCGTCCCTTACCTGATGGAGTAGCTGAACTTGGTGGCTCCGGGCGCGACGGGCGGGTCCGGTTGGGCGCCGTCGCCGACGCCGGGCGCGACGAGCCGCCGCCACGCCGCCGCCGCGCGCTCCGCCGCGCCGCCCGCCCAGCGCAGCCGCTGCTGGCTCCTGCGAACACAGCGGTATAATTTATCTATCAAGATATAGTTTGACCAGAAAGAGAAAAAATCAAAGAGTGCGATTTTGCTAATAGGTACTCTTATTTTCCATACCATAACTTTTAGTACTAAAAGACATAGTCTCAGCAAGGAAAATTAACCTTGGTCTCAGTTACAATAATCCGCTACTTGACTCTTTTTTCAAGTAAGCCTTAAATGCTAAATATCTCTTCCATTAGACCAAAAAATATTTTAGTATATTTTTTGAGGACCTAAAAGCAACAAAAACATTATTTTAAAACGTTGTGTTGCTAAACAGCCAAAAACGCGGTCCGACATTTTTGTCTATGGTTCGAAGTCCAAATTGTTGTAAACAAAGTTTGACATTCAACTTCGTGCCACGAAAGAAGTAGGAGTTAATGAATGGCTTTTATTGTTATGGCCAAGGATTTTACCGTGGGACTTGTTTGGTGAAACGATCTTTACCTAGTCCTAGAATCTTAGTGATCTGTGAGCATAGTAAAATAACAACAACGCAACCATGATTTCATCGAGTTTACATGCAAAAATATATCAATTACCATTATTCGAGACTGCAAAAACACGTCAATAAAGACCGCCGGGAAGTCGCGGATTCGTGTGCCCAGTGAAATAAACATACGAAAAACTTGGCTCAAACTTGCCAAGAGAGACCCCGATTCTTTATCGACTGAAACTTGGGTGGGTGTATTTATGTGAAGATCACTTCAATGTAAGTCCTGTAATATTAATGTACACAAACTGTTTTTAGCTGTAATAATGCTTGGTTTGATTTGGTTTGGTTTTGGCAAATCAGTACTATCTGCTTCCACGAATCCAGCGTCCATGATTGCGCTTATCAATAAAATGATAAGACACTAACTGCACAAGAAGAGTTTTTGCAAAAACACTAAATCCAATCCAAATCACAATCGAACCTACGCACGCACGACTGACAGATGTTTGTTTACAACCAAAGGTGCTTTCAAGATGGCGGATAGTGTTTTCACCGTTCCGATTTAAAGGCGAAAAATATTTTTTTAATTTGCAAATTTTGCAGCCATCCTGCATATTTACTCACGCATAATTATTTACTCTGCAGGTTTCTTACGTTAGATACTACAGGAAATATCCATTTATCGCGTCAAATTTGATACGAGGCAAGTAGCGTATTGTGCTTATATTAGAATAGAAGATGGCCTGAAAAGTTCGTACAATATTTAGTTACACTTCACTTCCGTTTTCTAGACTTTATGGTCAACCTATATCTAGGCAGAAGCTTACCATGTCAGAGTGCACGCGCTCGAACCCCGGCTGGGGACGTCAAAACCCTCACGTCTTGGATGGCTACATATTTATGATGTCGTTGTCTCTTGTTTCCACGACACAGGGTATCCTAGTGTGGAGCCAGAAGCAATGTATGCGCCTGTTAAACGTTTATGGTTACGTTATCTAATCGGCCATAAATGGAACATGAATGGAACAAACTGCTGAGCAAGGACCGCTTCTCTTTCACGCCACCCATCCGGTCCAGTGCTAAGCTCGTCTAATGTTCCCCTGCCGATTTCGTAATGTCGTCGGTAGAATGATAACGAACGATTCTAAATAATTCACACTGTTGCGGAGCGGAGCAAAAGAACTTAGCTATTAAGTTCTTTAAAAGCGCCACGAAAATGTCAAAACTATTTCGAGAATAAATCGTCGGCTTATTGCAAGAAGTCATTAACTGCCAAAAATCATTAACTGCTTTTTTTAAAGGTTTGGCCGTATTTTGACATCCTCTACAAAATTTAGATAATTTATCTAATTTAGATACAAATAATGTTGGTGGGATGTAAGCCCCAGATGGAGAGAATTCAAATAGAAATTAAAGGAACAGAACAAAAAGATTGGGAAGCCCAAGTAGGCCGCTTTGCGCCGACGTCCAATCTTTAATTGGATATCGAGGTCCTGCGTTTCGGACATCATAACAAGATGTTGCTATGGCCACGGGCTTGCGGAGTGTTATTAATAAAAAAATTTTTTAATAAGTTTGTCTTCGCACGTATTTTTTATCACATGCCTATTATTCAAGTTTAATTTTTAATATTTATTGTGAAATAAAGTATAATAAACAGAGAAAGAAACAAAACATATAAACAAAAGAACAAACTGTTTTATTTCCCCAATCTCTCATATAAAAATGTAGTATCACGGTTTTCGTCATTAAACTCCTCCAAATCGACTTTAACGATTATTTTTGTGTACCTATATTTTGTACGTCTGATAAATAATAGGTCATAGGCTAATTAATATGGTCATTATGGCCAAACGACGTTTGCCGGCTCGATTCTTAAAACAGGATTCGTTAAAACGTTACTCAGAGGTACTTTAAATACAATGCGGCGAACGGAAAATCTGTAACCACATTATTTGGAGTTGTCTTTACGTAAATTATATGAGTTGATTATTTTACACTAAAAGTTTATTGTTAGTTCCACAAACGTAAATGATAATATTGATTGATTATGATAAAATGCTAAACATGAATACACGGCGGCGGTTTAACGTGTACTGAGTTGACTTCACCGCTGCAATGAAATTGCTGAATCAGGTGTTTGATGCCTATGCATCGAACATGCTCCCCAACAGGAGATGAAATTAGGGTAGTTATATAGAAAATATAAAATCAAAAGAAATTAAAATTTTAAGTTGTTTATCTTACTGGATGCTCCGATTATTACACAATTAAACTGATTCTCTCCAATAAATCGTCAATTATTTCTGCTAGATAATTCGGTTTGAGTGATGCTACGTTGCTCTGCTTGCTTGTTTTGGCTTCTAATTCTGTCACGTAGGTGGGGTTTTTCTCTTTTTGTGTTGAAAAAAAAATGAAAAGAGACATGTTGTTGTCTCTTTTCATTCAATGCGTGTATTACCTTGTCCTTCTCAACCAACTCAGTCGTCGGCCATACCTATGGCGTGACGGCTGTTTCAAAACGGTAAGTACCATATTTTTGAAGTTATAAGATTTTGTGCGCTCGCGAGTCGTATGGTTATCTTTTATGTAATTTTTAGTGTTGCTTGATTCTTTTGATATATTAATATAAAGTGTTATTTATGCATTTTTTGGTTTTATTTTTAGGAAACATTGTTAGCGTACACCATGACAAGTAGAATGGCACTTGCGGCAAACGTCATATACCTATTATTAGTTGTCTCTACAGTGGCCCAAAGACTTGAAGATTTTACTTTGCCAAGACATGTGCGAAGTAATATTGATAATATTCTTCCAAAATCTACTGGACTGGCTTCCACAGATGACGAGGGAGAGCCTCCAGTAAAAAAACTGCACTTCAAAAAGAAGAATGTCAGAAATGAACGGCGCGAAATGTAAAAAAACGTATTTTGTGGCGAACACAAAATTGACGTATATTCTAACTGCCTTCAAAGCCAATTATACCAAAGTTTTATTATTTTTCAGACTGAATGCTCTTTAGTATATTAGTTTATAAGAAAAAAACATGTTGATTTGTGATAATTTATAATTCTTTGTTCCTATAAACAGAAGACTGTTAATTTTTCATAGAGGTTTGGTAATTATAAGTAAAAAAATACTTTAATATGAAATTTCTAAAAATTAATGCTTTTTATTTTAAAAAATCTTTCAAACCTTTAACATTTTTAAATTAGTGAAAATAAATATAAGTAATTGGAATAAATACACGCTATAGAAAAGTGTGCGCCTCTGAAGCGTATGGTTATCCTTTACGTAATATTTAGTATGGTTATCTTTCTAGGGTTAAGCTGTAAGACTGATAAGCCTCGACTTGTACAGTCGGCGGGGTTTTCGTTCGATTTTACGTATCTCCAACAATCTGCGGGCATGATTGCCTTTGTCTCTTTCACCCGGTTGGCCACAAATTGCTTCCATCGACATTCATCTCCTTGTAGCCAAACTAGCACCGCTGTGGAGTCTGAGTCGAACAGAACTGCGTCTGAGAAGTGTTTCGAAGGAATCGCATTATTATAATTAAATTAAAACTCATTCACTCACTTCACCCATTAACGCTGTGGCCTGGTGGTAACAGGGCCGTGTCCGTATAGTTGGCTTTCACGTGGTCGAATTTAGTAATTTCAAGTATGCCACCGAACGTGTATTAATAGTGCCTAATAGTAACAAGGCACAATTAGCTAGGACAAGTATTTCCAGAGATATTCAGGCGACTCACTGCGGCAGCCAACTAGACGTCTACTTAGCAGACACATCACGAACGGCTGTATTAGAGTTATGGTTTGTATGCCAGATAATTGTGCGCTAATAGTGCTCCCTACATGCCAAGTTTCCAAAATAGTGCTTCAATACAAGCTGAGAAAACATACCCTATTGTTGAGGCAGCCAACTAATTAGACGCTTTTTCTTACCATGATTTCTTCGTAACGGCGTAGAGTTTTAAAACAAAAACTATACCAAATAACTGTGCGTTAGGTGTTTCGGACCTATGCGTTTCGCCAAGAAATTAATGCTAATTGCTACGTACTAAACAATAATTTTGGAATCAATGAAAATGAAGTCTTATGAAAACGCAATTAGGGTGAAAATTGTTTGCAACAATTATATGATACCGTCAAGCTGAAAAGTTATTATTACACTCACTGCCATCCACTTAGTGACTAGTTGCTCCAAAGCAGGCTGCGCTGCGTACACTGCGTGTCTTGGGCATTGGTGGTCAATAGTGGGCTAATGATGAACAAGACACGGTATTCGTTTATGTTCTCCCTCACAAATTGTGTACGACTGCGGTGGCGAAGCTCAAAAGGAGAATAATATTTAAAATTTTGTACCGTATGTCCAGATGACCCGCTTTAGTGGGATGTTCCTGGTTTTAGGGTGTTGTTCCCAGGGTGCCTATCGAGACTCTTTTACCTACTCTGCCTTCACTGTCTGTCTTTCCCTATCCAACCTTTGAAGGGCTGTAACTTAGCAGTAACCAGTCGAAATTTTCACAGAATAGGTATGTTATGTTATGGCTGATTACCTAAAAAAATTAAAATATTTTTTTTTATTTGAAGATTAAGTTCTTCTAGGTATATCTTGTAGTTTCTGAGATATAATACTTTTTTAACTAGGCGTGTGATGGCGCGAGCTCTTCGGCGTAATGTTGTACTAGTTAGTGTCGAAGGCTTCGTTAGTTCGTTTTCCTGTAATTCTAACTCTAATTTCGAAGAGTCTACCCACAGCGTCCAACACTCTTAAATGCTTAGTTATAAAGATTTTCCGTAAAAGTAGAGATGGGAAAAATTTACTAACCGACAAGCTTTGATTAAGGAAGGTATCGTAAAAATATAATACATATCTTTTTTTAGAATTTATATTAGAATAAAAGTTGCCTTAACAAAATAAAAAACATGTGGAAGTTGAGGCAAAACCAACTAAATATTAATAATAAAAAAATCTGTAACTTTGACCTAAATTAAATTTTTATAGAAAATTGGATTAATATTTTATTAAAGAATGTAAATAAAATGCACTTAAACTGTCTTGAGTTTTATTAATTTTAACAAAGCAACAGGTATTAGGATAAGTTAGGTATTATAAATCTACTCGTATATCACAATATAGTATATACTATGTGTTTTAAGAACATTGAGATCACAAATTTAAGTAAATTTTTTAGTCCTATTCATTCGTCATCAACCCATTATGTCCCCATCGAGGGGCACGGGTCTCTTCCCTGAGGAAGGTAATTATTATTATTATTATTATTCCTCTTCATTATTATACTAATATTATATTAATAATTTATTATTATTATCAATACAAAAGTGAATATGTTTAGAAAACTAGTAACATTTCAGTCACAACACGATGCTCAGTAACAATTAAAATAAAATGTACCTCATAGGCACTTTAACTAAACGCCACGTAGGAAAAAAAGCAAATAAGCCAAAATTACTTAAGTGATAAAAGAACAAATCCTTTCTGAGGAAAAAATATATGCGCCTAGCACTATATTGCCAGATACTGGAAAAATTAACTAAGTGGAGTAGTTACCTGTAAAATAATTCAATTCAATTCATTTTTTGGCATTTTGGCAATATGCCGCTGTCAACTAATCCTGCCAAAGTCACGTTTCGATATTACATGACTTTAAAAAAAATAATAAAGAAAATAGAGAAAATAATAAAAAAAAATAATAAAAATAAGTAAAGAGGAAACTTCCTTTTTGTGCACTTTGCATGCAAGATGTACTCAAGATGTGTGAAGAATACAATAAAGTATGATTAGGTATTTTCAGTAACATACAACATTTTACACAGTATTTACAGGATGGCAGATGGCCACGCTATATTTTTGAAAATGAATGGAAATCTCAGAAAACCGGGTGTGCAGTGTCCCAATACGCAACAGGCAAATTACCGAGACCACCCTCTTGCTAACTTTTTTAAAAGCGTTGAACCCACTCCGGATACTTCAGTCCTTGCCATATTTGCTCATTGATACTATTTTTACACTTTTGTCCTTACATGTACCAGAACCGTTATGTATGTAAAAGTTTGCATTAATTTCTTGGCTAAATGCATAGGTGATTCGGGGGCATTTGTGTTTCATTAAGAGGCACTTTTAACGCACAGTTATTTGGTATAGTTTTTGTTTTAAAACTCTACGCCGTTACGAAGAAATCATGGTAAGAAAAAGCGTCTAGTTGGCTGCCTCAACAATAGGGTATGTTTTCTCAGCTTGTATTGAAGCACTATTCTGGAAACTTGGCATGTAGGGAGTACTATTAGCGCACAATTATCTGGCATACAAATCATAACTCTATATACAGCCGTTCGTGATTTGTCTGCTAACTAGACGTCTAGTTGGCTGCCTCAGTGAGTCGCCTTAATATCTCGGGAAATATTTTTCCTAGCTAATTGTGCCATGTAGCACTATTAGGCACTATTAATACACAGTTCTGTGACATACTAGAAATTACTGAAATCGACCATGTGAAAGCCAACTATACAGACACACAGGGCCAATGTCAGTAATCGCCATACTCGCTGCAGGCCTTTTAAAACTAACAAATTTTACTATACCGGTACAAAGTCATACGCTCTTCATTGACCTCTTTCTTTACAACTCATCTTTGAAAATATTGTTGTTACACTTGCGCCCTTTTAGCACAAATAAATACATCATCATCAACACATTATGCCCCCACCGAGGGGCACGGGTCCCTTCCCTGAGGAAGGTATAGGTCATACTACACCTAGTCCGGATTGGTGGAGGCTTGGAAGACTAGGGGCTGGTCTTACTATTAGACGTTTTCAAGCCGCCCTAAGGCCTCTGGCTTGGCGTAACGACTGCCATCTATCGACGGCAGCCGACACCGACTGCTTAACGTGCCTTACGAAGCACGGAACCACTTGGAAAAATACCACATCCATGCACTGAACGCGTTGATCGTTTATGATCACTCAAGCAGCCGGGGCTAAATTGGACATAGTTTAGCAAAAAGGTTCTAACCCACACCACGGTCATTTTTTAGTTATATATACCAATATGATCACTACGCTCTATACTTTAAGAAGCAAAGACTTGCATATCGATCCTATGAGTATGTATGTGCAAAGCTATGGCACATGGTAATCTACCCACATTTACCGAGAGCGTAAGTCATCATAAACCTAAAAACTCAAATATCTCAAAACTCACTTTGTGTGCGTTGGAACCTTTTCGCTAAACAACGTCCAATTATAACTCCCGGCTGTGTCGAACACTAGACAAAGTTATCGTCTGATCACCGGACATCCTCGATGATGGTCAAAAGCTGATTTCGGGCTGACTTTGGCCCTTTAAGCAGCAGGGCACAGAACTTTCGGTGGAAGTGAGCGAGCGAGTTTAGGGCACTAACTTGTCGGCGATGTACTGGAGGTACTTGCAGAGTAGCGAATCGCTCGTAGCCTTGGCTTCCTGAGTGATCTTAAACGATCACTGAGGTTAAGCAATATACGGTACATTCAGTCCATGGATGGGCCACCATCTATGACTAACGCTAGTGGCATTTTTCCGAGCGATTCCGTGCTTCGCAAGGCACGTTAAGCAGTCGGTGTCGGCTGCCATCGATAGATGGCAGTCGTTAAGCCAAGTCAGAGGCATTAGGGCGGCTTGAAAACTTCTGACAGTAAGACCAGCCACTAGTCTTACAAGCCTCCACCAATCCGGACTTGGTCCCCGTGGTGGAGTATGGCCAATACCTTCCTCAGGGAATCCTCCATCAGGGTTGATGATGATGATTACTCCTGGCTGTGTCGAACACTAGACAAAGTTATCGTCTGATCACCGGACATCCTCGACGATGGTCAAAAGCTGATTTCGGGCTGACTTTGGCCCTTTAAGCAGCAGGGCACAGAACGTTCGGTGGAAGTGAGCGAGCGAGTTTGGTGCACTAACTTGTCGGCGATGTACTGGAGGTACTTGCAGAGCGTCCGCAGCGCGTCCGAATGCAGCGCCAGCGTCAAGTCGCCCGCGTCCGCCACCAGCGACTGCTCTACGCTGTGGAAGTGCGAGCGGAACTCGGGGCAGTCGGCGCGCACCTGCGGGGGACTCCCAGTACATACTCTGCTCTCTCGACCTGCTCAAATTAGTGCCGACGGTCCGTCGACTAGACGGGTGAGCTAGACCGAGCTAACTAAAGCTGGACCTCTGGACCGAAGCTCGAGTTAGTGTCGAACCTCTAGACCGGGGCTCGAGTTAGTGTTAAAACTTTAGTCTGGTGCTTGAGAGTGTTGGCGGGCTAGATTAGTGCTCAATTCAACAGGTCCACTGCACTAACTGTCTTGAAACTGGTGCCCGAGTTTCCGTTAGCGCATTTCACTGGTGCTCAAGTTAGCTTTGGTACACTATACTGGGGCTCGAGATAGTATTGCTGCACTAAATTGGTGCTCAAGTTAGTGTTGATCTAGTAAACTGGTGCTAAGTAAATGTTGGTGGTCTAGACTGGTGCTCAAGTTAGTGTCAGTACTCTAGCTAGACTGATGCTCAATTTATTGTTGATCCAGTAGACGGGTGCTTGAGTTACCTTCCTGTAGAGCAGGTTGAAGAGCTCCCCGGGCCCGGTGGCCAGCAGCTCGAGGTACCCGCCGCCCGGGCAATGCAGCTTGTCGGCCAACGTTGCCGATGCTATCGACACCTGGGAGGCACAAAACTAAATTATTCCAGTGGTTTTTTTAAACCATTTGTGGCGTCTGCGCACGCACAGTTTTGCCGAGTAATCAGTTTCTTCATGTTGTAGCGACGCCAGTCGCGTACCACCGCTCCGCTAGTACAGTTGTGTCCGAATTAAGTTAAGTGTATCTTCTGTGTGTGTGGACAATAAAAAGCCGTATATCCGTTGCAGTAAATTGATCTTTAATTCATCTCCACGTAACCCTCTGAGACTATATAGTTTGGTGATAGGCAGGTAGAGCCACTAGACCCAACACATTAATGCGCTTAAATAAAAACAGAAGACCGTTCCATCATTATAAGGTTATATCACAGAGTGGTGGCCGAGAACTGGACGACGGTCAGTGGGCAGACCTGATGCCGGATGGTCGGACGATGTCGTAGAGTCCGCGGAAGGTCCGTGGAAGCGAATGGTGAGAGACCGTGTGCGATGGCATTTGGGAAAAAAGGCCTTAGACCCAGCGGTGGGCAACAGGGAGCTGTTGATGATGATGATGATAATAAGGTGAAGATTGAAATTTTCTATATTTTTGACCAATGTTTCGGGCAATGTTTCTGGGCTTTCTTACACGTAAAGTGTACACAGTGGATTTTTTTTTCGCTGCCATTAGGCCCCAAGGTAGCGGCTAACATGTTCATTGACTTTCAACAAACAGAATGTAATTTTTTTACCGATCAATCCGGACTCGGCCCGCGTGGTGGAGCATGGCCTATACCTTCCTCAAGGAAGAGACTGATGCCCCTCAGTGGGAACAGAATGGGTCTATGATGAATGTATTTTCTTTACGTTGAAATAAATTTGGGATTTTCGGCTCCACACTAGGATGGTGTGCATTCCGGGGCGCCGCTGCAGCATTCGCGCTGTGGTCTTCACACCACATGCGGGATCCAGCGGCGCCCCATCGCACAAGCGACAACACGGCTCCCGGGGTGTTTTAGTCGGTAGGCCTACTCTATGTAGGAGAGTCCGACACGCAGTCGTCGCCCTCCCTCAAGGGTGGCGGTTATGGTGCGTAATGGTACTGACACACGTGCTCATTAGTAGCACGAAAGCATGCTTATATTGAGCAAGGGCTTTACTCCCAATCTTTTCTGTATTTTTGTATTTGATGTTTTCATCTATCCGTCTTCCTTTTTTTGAGGTTTGATAACCTAAGACTGCATTGTTGTTGTCAGTGTTACTGTCTTAAGAAATCATAGACTAATTTCAACGTAAAGAATTTACACCCTGTTTGTTGAATGTCTATGTGCCTACATACAGAAAAGATTGGGAGTAAAGCACTTGCTCAATATAAGCATGCTTTCGTGCTACTAATGAGCACGTATGTCAGTACCATAAAGCATTTCACCCCGTAAAGAAAAAAAAGGATGGTGTGCACAGTAACATAACGCACGCTTAATGGAATATTGACCCATTAGTAGATAGGTCATAAATTTGAGTTAAAAACCGATTTTTTTTTACTCAGATCTCATCAATAGTTAAATAACGTTCAAATTACGGGCATTTGTGATTAATTAAAAAATAGTTTTCATTTTATGCGTCAACAAGGAGGATAAGTCAATCGTAGCGAGTGCGTAACTCAAATGACCTCTCTACTAATGGGTCAACGTTCCATTAAGCATGCGATAACATAACACAACATTTACACACAGGCACATACATTGCTTCCGACCCCACACTAGGATAGCCTGTGTCGGGGAAACCAGAAACAGCGACGTCACAAACATGTGAACATCCAAGCCTGGAGTTTTTTTTTTTCTCCCCAGCCGGGTATCGAACTAGGGACCTCTCGCTTGGTAAGCAGATGCGCTCACCACTGCGGAGGGAGTAGGGCTAAAGTTTGTTCGCTATCATAGAGTCACTTTGATATTTACCGCCTCGGCACATGGCGGCTTTTTACAAAAGAAATTAAAGGAAACCGACGCGGCGCAAACACGCCAGTGAATTTGGCTCGCAGCTCGTCTCATTCTACTATTATGTAGATCACGCAATTAAAGAAGTAAATCAATCAGTATTTTAGAATGCATTTATAACGAGACGATCCTGCATCACTTAGGTACCTATTCTAAATACCGGTGCAGACGAATATTCTGAGGACACTTCGAGTGATGAAGAGTAGTGTTTTATTTTGTGCTTCATTAGGTATATTGCGTACCATGTTTTTTTTTCTACTTAAAGTATTTTTGCTATCTAAGTTGTATTATTGGAATCAATGTTTTTTTACTAAAAGCAAGATTGCCTTCGTGGTACCGACACTATCTAAGCCAGGGTTTCTTAAAGTGGGGTCCAGGGACCCCTAAGGGGTCCGTAATATGCCCGCTAAGGGCAGCAGCAGCTCAATTAACTTTTAAGATTAATGAAAAATAATGACAGTTAACTAAATCCTAATTCGCTTGACCACTCTCGCTGGTTATTGTCAAGCGGCGCGAGGCGAGAGCAATAAAAGTGATCCTTTAATCTGGTTTTTTTTCCTCAAGAGGTAAATATTCATATTATTATATTGAAAGGGGGTCCGTGGCATGTTAGGAATTCGTAAAGTGGCCCGTGACTGCAAATAGTTTAAGAAGCACTAGCTAATGAAAAAATGAAAATGAAATGAAAATGAATTTATTTAGTAAGCAAAATTAAATTTGCCACGGACAGAAAATAAATTATAGGTATTACTATACAATACAACACAATCGACAGCGACTCGATCCTCAATATTATGTACCTTACACTATTAATTAATTTTCGTTACATGTGGCCGTGCTATAAGGATCGACCCGCCGCCGACCGCAAGTACCAAACCAATAACTCAGGGATACCTAACTACATATTTAAAGTTTAATGCAAGGTGCAAAACAGTCCGTCCAGGCCCACTCAGTTGTTACCCTGGCTACCAAACTAGGTTGCCCTGTATCATGGAAGCCAGTGGTTCTACTGTCTTTGTGCAAAATATAAAGAGAAAAATAATAAAAAGGTGTCTACATAAGCTAAGCGAACGGAGTTTACCTGCAGCGCGGGCCCGTAGTCCATGAGCGCCACGTCAACGCAGATTAGGCCGAGCTGGAGCGTCACGTAGGCCCGCTCCGCGCGCGCCGCCGACCGGGCCAGGTTTAGGGCCAACTCGCCTGCCGGCACAAACGGTTAGCCCGGCTTTACAGTCACGCTGACACTCTAGAGTCCGATTTTTAATTCCGTAGAATTCTGACAGTTATCAATTCACAAACGGTTAGCCCGGCTTTACAGTCACGCTGACACTCTAGAGTCCGATTTTTAATTCCGTAGAATTCTGACAGTTATCAATTAACAAACGGTTAGCCCGGCTTTACAGTCACGCTGACACTCTAGAGTCCGATTTTTAATTCCGTAGCATTCTGACAGTTATCAATTCACAAACGGTTAGCCCGGCTTTACAGTCACGCTGACACTCTAGAGTCCGATTTTTAATTCCGTAGAATTCTGACAGTTATCAATTCACAAACGGTTAGCCCGGCTTTACAGTCACGCTGACACTCTAGAGTCCGATTTTTAATTCCGTAGAATTCTGACAGTTATCAATTCACAAACGGTTAGCCCGGCTTTACAGTCACGCTGACACTCTAGAGTCCGATTTTTAATTCCGTAGAATTCTGACAGTTATCAATTAACAAACGGTTAGCCCGGCTTTACAGTCACGCTGACACTCTAGAGTCCGATTTTTAATTCCGTAGCATTCTGACAGTTATCAATTCACAAACGGTTAGCCCGGCTTTACAGTCACGCTGACACTCTAGAGTCCGATTTTTTATTCCGTAGCATTCTGACAGTTATCAATTCACAAACGGTTAGCCCGGCTTTACAGTCACGCTGACACTCTAGAGTCCGATTTTTAATTCCGTAGAATTCTGACAGTTATCATTTTTTGACATGTCAGAGATTAGAAACCTTTTTTGGCCGGGCGCATTTTTCAATTTCAATACGAGTGTGAACATCTGAGTCTACACATTTAATTTGTTAGTGAATGTATCCATTTTATGAAGTTTGGAGCTCCAAATTAAAAGAGAATTCAGGGCGAGTGACAATTGTGTCCCTTTTCATCACACAAACAGTAAAAAAGTACAAGTAAAGAAAACATAATTTTATTAAAATATCTAATCATCATTAATACTAATATCACTATCATCATCATCATCATCGCTGACATGAATTATTAAGAGACCTAACACACTTTTCTACACTTCACTTTTCAAAAAAGTTTACGAAACCTTGAATTCGGAGGCAGTGATGCCAGCTAAAGAATAAAATAAATAAATTAAAGTTATTTCGATATACTGTTCGTGATATTGATATATTTGTTATTTTTGTATTAGGTCACTTGAGTAAGTAAATATTTAGATTAACCTTTTTGTAGGTAAAACTTAAAAAATACGTAGCATTTTATGTTTTATTGCCCTCAAATAGGTCAAATTGGTCCCATTTTCGGTGGAGAACTTTTTCAGTAGCAACACTTATGAAATGTCAGAATTCTACGGAATAAAAAATCAGAGATTAGACACTACGCTACGACACTAGACACTAGACACTACGAATCGCTCGTAGCCTGGGCTGCCTGAGTGATCTATAACCTCGTGAGGCCCAACCTTGAAAAGAACAATTGAATTTGTGATCACGTGAGGACATTGGGCCTCACGAGGTTAAGCAACATACGGCGCGTTCAGTCCACGGATGGGTCACCGTCTATGACTAACGCTAGTGGCATTTTTCCGAGCGATTCCGTGCTTCGCGAGGCACGTTGAGCAGTCAGTGCTGGCCGCTGTCGATAGATGGCAGTTGTTAAGCCGAGTCTTCTGGCAGTAAGACCAGCCACTAGTCTTACGAGCCTCCACCGATCCGGACTTGGCCCCCGTGGTGGAGTATGGCCTATACCTTCCTCTGGGAAGAGACCCGTGCCCCTCGATGGGGACATAATGGGTTGATGATGATGACACTCTGCGCTGACAGGCCAATATGTACTACGTCCTAAGGAGCGTTTTAGAAAAACGCCGACCGTTCAGCGCTGACCGGCCATACGTTTTGTCTATCGGCGATGACGGTCAGCGCGTGGTCGGCGTGACTCTAAAATCAGCCTTACCGACGAGACACATCACACAAACAAAAAAAAACAGACAAGAAGAAATAAAGAAAGAGAAACATTTATGAAGAAAGAAGAAGAAGAAAAATGTTTATTATAAAAACAGTATACACACCACAAAAACAAAATAAATCCAAAAATTAAACCAAAAAATAGTACATAACAAAAAATCAGAAGGAAACAGGAGGAAAATAAAAGTCACGGCGTGTAGCTGCTGTTATAAATGGCAGCTGACTCAGCATTATGCTGACGGACAAGCCTTCAGCGCTGATTTTCAGTCAGTGCCAAAAGATACTCCACGGATAATCTTAATCTTAAATTCTGGTTTTTGTTTTACTTGATGTAACAGAATCGCTTTTTTTTTAATTGCCTCATTGCTTTTGTTTTATTGTTGTCTGTTGTGTTACTATTTGTGTCTTGTTGCTACAAAATATGTTTCTTTCTATAATGTTTCAAAATGTTTGTATATTAAGAAATACAAATAAAAAATATATCTATCTATATCGAGATCAAGACACACCCGTTGTTTCCGCACACAACGGACCGCGCGATCAAATTGTACAAGCCCGCCTGATCACTGCCCCTCCTCTCCAGTATACATGCGTAAGTTTATGGATTATGTAGACCGTGTCGCCGGGCGACCGCCACCCCGCGGGCCTCGCGGCGAGGGGGCTCACCAATATGCAGCCGCAGCAGCGGGGCCTCACCAATATGCAGCCGCAGCAGCGGGGGCTCACCAATATGCAGCCGCAGCAGCGGGGGCTCACCAATATGCAGCCGCAGCACCGGGGCCTCACCAATATGCAGCCGCAGCAGCGGGGGCTCACCAATATGCAGCCACAGCAGCGGGGGCTCACCAATATGCAGCCGCAGCAGCGGGGCCTCACCAATATGCAGCCGCAGCAGCGGGGGCTCACCAATATGCAGCCGCAGCAGCGGGGGCTCACCAATATGCAGCCGCAGCAGCGGGGGCTCACCAATATGCAGCCGCAGCAGCGGGGGCTCACCAATATGCAGCCGCAGCAGCGGGGGCTCACCAATATGCAGCCGCAGCAGCGGGGCCTCACCAATATGCAGCCGCAGCAGCGGGGGCTCACCAATATGCAGCCGCAGCAGCGGGGGCTCACCAATATGCAGCCGCAGCAGCGGGGGCTCACCAATATGCAGCCGCAGCAGCGGGGGCTCACCAATATGCAGCCGCAGCAGCGGGGGCTCACCAATATGCAGCCGCAGCAGCGGGGGCTCACCAATATGCAGCCGCAGCAGCGGGGGCTCACCAATATGCAGCCGCAGCAGCGGGGCCTCACCAATATGCAGCCGCAGCAGCGGGGGCTCACCAATATGCAGCCGCAGCAGCGGGGGCTCACCAATATGCAGCCGCAGCAGCGGGGGCTCACCAATATGCAGCCGCAGCAGCGGGGGCTCACCAATATGCAGCCGCAGCAGCGTGCGCAGCGTGTTGCTGGGCGACACGTTGTCCTCGAAGCCGGGCAGGTCGACGGAGCGCGCGAACACCTCCATGTCCTCGTCGCTGTGCTCGCCCGACGGCGCGGCACCGGCCTGCCGGAACCCGGCGCGGGCCTCCTCCGCCGCTGGGGGCAGCTCCGACGCTCTGATAGATACATACATAGAATATTCTTTTATCTACTCTGATACTATAATACAAAGATTATAAAACTGAAAAGAAACCTCTTATGACTAACATTACGCGTAGGCCAAAAATAAAATAAAAAAAAGTTTTATTACGATACAGATCTTGTATAGACACCTGTATCATAATATAAATTTTTAATCATAACGATACACCTTAGATACAACCTCCAGCTGGACCGAGAAGGTTGAACCTCTACTATAAAAAAAAGTTGAATGAAAAAGGCCGCGGCGAGACAACACGCATGCGCAATCAATGTTTGCGCCACGGCGCCAACATTTTACATTTAAAAAAACTTGTCAATTTAAAGAAAGTTTGGTTCTGTTTGTAAAATAAATTATTTTTTGTGTAAAAACATGACTGAAAGCGAGGATAATGGTAAGTACCTGGGTGACCGAGCTTTGCTCAGTACTTTTTTTGTAATTTAATAAATTAAAATAATCCTTTTTCAACAAAAAAAGAACTTGGAAAAAAAAACATCATGACTCGAACCGGGTCTCTTGAAATCGGCCCGAAACGGGTCGCCCGTTTTCCCGTCAGAACTATCCCAACCTTGCAGATAGACGCGAAATTCTGTATGTTATTATAGCAAATTTCAATTGCCTTAAAACACGGATAAAACAACGTTTTCTAAAAATGTAACCTAGTTAGATCAATTAAACGCCCCCGAAAGCATCTGCCTACAAAATTTCGTGAAAATCGTTGGAGCCGTTTCCGAGATTCTGATTATATATAAATCTATATCCTCGTGAGGCCCAATGTCTTCAAGTGATCACAAAATCAATTGTTATTTTCAAGGTCGGGCCTCACGAGGATATACAAGAATTGCTCGTTTAAATAGATTAGATTGTACACCACCAGACATTCTGGAAGCTGCATCAAACATGACTATGAACCTGTTACCGGCGAAATCTAGAGATCTAAATGATACCACGAGTTCATGGAATGGAACAATAAATTTGTTGATATTCAGCGTTTTATTTGCAATATTATTTTATGTATTATAGTACGAGAGTAGATAAAGTAGTGTATGATACTGTACATAACTTAGTCTTATAACATTCGTGTTATAAGAACCCTTATTATGCAACAGTATCATAAACTGCTATATTGTATGTACAACAGGAATTGTCCATGTTGATTACACATGAATTTATTCCTCCCCGTTCATTTTCCTCTTTCGTTTGAGACTGCTCTCAAGTGGAGCCTGCTGTCTCGCTCGTAAAATTAAACATTTGTAAGTGATTGAATAAAAAAAAGAACAGAACTTTTGACTGGGTGAAGAAAATCATGACGATTCTTTTTTTATTTGAAAGCTGGTGCTTCCCGTGTGGTCCCATTTTAATTAGGGCCAGAAACGCAAGTAAGTATGAATACGCAATTATTTTCAACTTTTTAGCGCATGTGATTTGTTTTGGAATAGTTTTATGTTCGAAATTGTTTTTTTTTGGTAAAATTTTTGTTTTTGATTAATGTTGTCTGAAGGTTTGATGTGTAATTGAATTTCGGATATTTAAGACATATTTTTCTTAACCTCAACAAAATATTTGATGGAAAAAAATGAAAATCAAAAAATTAATAAACAACTTTTGGTTTTTTTTTTTCACTATGCACTGAAAAAGTCAGAGTCTGCATCCGGCCCCACATTAGGATACCCTGTGTCGTAAGAACCAGAAACAACGACAAAAAAAAGAAAAGGAGGTAAAAGTGTTTGAATTAACTAATACGTTTTAATCCGGGTCATATTTTACAACGAGGTAAAAGTTCCTGAATCGCTCACCCCGGCTAAAACGATCACGAAGGTTAAACAACATAGGGCACATTCAGTGCATGGACGTGTGACCGTTATATGACTAACGCTAGTGGCATTTTTCTGGGCGGTTCCGTGATTCGCAAGGCTCGTTCAGCAGTCGGTGCCGGCTGCCGTCGATAGATGGCAGTTGTTGAGTCAAGACAGAGGCCTCAGGGAGGCTCGGAAACTTCTGACAGTAAGACCGGCCGCTAGTCTTACAAGCCTCCACCAATCCGGACATGGCCCCCGTGGTGGAGTATGGCCTATACCTTCCCCAGGGAAGAGACCCGTGCCCCTCGGTGGGGTCATAATGAGTCGATGATGATAATGATGATGATGATGAAAAGTCCCTCGAAACGGAGCACTTGTCGCAGTTTGATTAGGAGGGGTGCGATCCGTAGTAAAAGAGGGTATCCAGGGGCACGGTAAAATTATGTTTTATTTTTAAGGTAAAGTAAAGGCACATAATTATGTGCCTTTAGAATTGTATGATTTTGTAAATAAATAATATAGGTACGGAGAATAGAGCAATCGTAATAATAAATTAGGTCGGTCGTAGTAAAATAGAAAGACGTTCACGTCCACTCAGCTCGGAAGCTCAGGGTTATCTGAACCACAGACGATATAGGGATACTACGTATCAGACCGCCAGCTAGAGAACAAATGCTTCGACCGTATAAAATAAAAAAAAAAGGCCTACTTTATAGAACGCGATTGGCTAACAAACGAACTTGGCGTGATTGGTTGATTAGTTTTTTTTTTTGAGGTGGTAGTCCGAAGTCACGACAAACAGCCAATGTTGGGCGCCGCAGGTGCATTTACTAATTATTAAAAAAACCTTTCATGGTTGTCTACAGCACATCAACCTTTACTATTTCCGAAACTTAAAGGTTGATGTGCTGTCGACTGTAGAATTAAACACTGGAGTTATTTAAATAACTTTTTATTTTTTATTTTTTTCTTATATTTATTCAGAGCTTTTTGCTGCATTAGTGGCAAAACTCTGCGCTCCAGCCGGATCAAATCAGTCCCCTTTAGAATTCTATTAATAACATTGCACCAATTAAAAATGAACAATTTGACTGAAATGCTTAGAAAGCAATCAAGCACAATTTCTTTGTGTAAGGGGCAATTGAGGAACTCAAAAGAATATTTGTCTGTCAGATTTTGTTGAATTCTTTTGCATACTTCGTTTTTATGTGCATTGACATTCAAGTATTCGTTTGTTGTTCTTACAATATATCCAAAACTTCTCACGGCATCTTCGGTTGGGTAGGCCAGTTTTTTTTGCTTTAGACATTTAAATTCTTTATGGTGAATATAAGAATGAGTGTCGTTTTCATCGTCAGTCACCAAATTGTTTCGGCATTTTTCGCATTTAATTTTTTTTAATATTTTCCTGGTGACCCACCCAACCGTATAGGCCCTTGAGTGTACATTCAGTCGTTCACGCTTTGCTTGAGCTTGAATGTTATCATGGTCAAAGCTGGTTTGATAATTTGATTCTTCAGTTTGTGAAGAAGCAGCCACTTGTGGTGGTGCACTGTTTAAATTAGGTTCGAACAGAGACTGAATTGTTAAGAGCTCACTGCCCGTGTCATCTTCACAATTAAAGTTTTTGGAGTGAAAGTTAATAAATCTTGTTATTAGCAGAGATTTAAATGTGCTCTCAAAAGAGTATGAGCTTGGGTCATTACTTCTGTAGTTGTAAGCTCTTACTTGGCCGAAGAAATTTTCAATCGGGTCTGAATTAAAGTATCTAGGCCTCATTATCTTTATATTTTGGGCCTTTAATTCTTGCCACATTCGCTGGTAGCTTTTGAGAGTAATGACCCAATTTTTTAAAGTCGGCACACTTTTGTTCTTTTTGTCCTTGGTGATGAATTTAATTTCCTCTATTTTTTTTATGGCATTTGGCCAGAATTTGTGGTGCTCCGTGGTTTCTCTGACAGCCTGTCGGAGATTTTTTCCTCGGCTCTCCTTCGCACCTCCTGCTCCATTCACGCTATCGAAGACGTCATCAAAGAAGGAGATTGCTTTTGCCGTGTTTTTAAGTGTTTCGCTGACTGGTTTCCCATCAGGATACAGAGCTGAAAAGACAGAAGTATTTTTAAATAGATTTTTTTTATCATTTAAATAATAAAAAAAGATAAGTGATGCACTTCCGAAGTTATTGATTGTCAACCAAAGAAAATGAGAATATTGTCACCTTGATGACTTTAGGGACCCCTTATAAATACAATGGTTATTACACTAATACTTACGAAACTGTGAAGTGTATGATAGTGCCGCAGAAACAGACTTGCTCATTACTCGTACACAATGCCCCACCTGAAATAACAAATAGAGGTTCATTTAGGAATCTTTATGTATGCAGTATATATATATAAAAAAAAACTAGTGAGAGTCGGATTCGCGTACCTAGGGTTCACATCTAGTGGTACATTCCAAAAAAATCTCCGTGCGCGAGCCCGACTCGCACTTGGCCGACTCCATTCTCACTTGAAAGGGTTTTTATTATATATTGATAGACTACTGAAGTAGTATGACACAAACTATCTGTCATTAATATGGTTTTAAAAGAAAATACATTTAACTCACCTTCATTTTCTTTACTTTTCCGGGAATCACATGTTGGTCAGTCAACTTGTGTAGGATTCTGGATTCGCCGTGGTTATTGTCTGCATTATAGACATCTAATATGTCTTGCCAACGCGCTTTTTTTCCTTCGAAAAGCATGTCTTTGTCCAGGAAATTATTTCTGACACCTTTGATAAGATGTGGCCCGTCATAAAAAACACTCAGCTTGTTTCCACTTAAGTGAATTGTTTCATCTAAAAAAGATATGTTTACTTTAGTCTACATAAAAAAAAATTAAGGGTTTGTATGACAACCACCATACAGGGTTATTTTCAAAATGCGCAAAGCCTGAAAGATAGATAGATAGATATAATATTCTTAATAAGACGTCAAGTAGAGTTTGTCATTGACAACAACTATTGTACTACGACATTAAAAAAGGTATAGATAGATAGATAGATAGAGAACTCTTTATTGTACATAAAAAAGGAAATTACACAGGTATTTCTTAATCTAAGAGTACAGACGGCGGCCTTATCACTAAAAGTGATCTCTTCCAGACAACCTTTGGATGGACTGGAGCAAAATATTGGAAAAGGAAGCAGATGTACAAAATAAGATAAAATAAAATAATAATTACTGAGATATATGTATCAATTTTATACATGCCTAGGCAACCAAACTGTTATAGTTATAAATATAATATAAATACTATATAATATAAATATGAACTATCAATAGATACATACAAATAATGTACACAAATAAATATGTAAAAACTTATGTAAAAATATATATTATATAAATAGGTACATAAATTTATAAACATAGGACATAAATAAAATACCAACAAGTTATGTTCAACGTCCCCTTTTTTTTTTTCAATTTGGCCTATTTCTAAAATGAAAAATATTACAGGGTTATTACTCTGTATAAATAAAAATAGATCTTACCGTCTTTTTCTCGTGCACGTAATTGATTTCTCTTTGTATCTTCCAACAAATCATTAATTGTAGATTGGAAGCTGGAACCTTGGTCTGATACAAGCGCTACAGGTTTAAGCCCTGTCTCTGTTACTGCAGCAATTATATCTTTCAATATCTTCTTCAACTCTGGTTTTGAGGTTGCACCTTCACAGAAGTAATATGCTATAGGCTGTTGCCATTTACAGACTGCACCTCGTAACATGAAGACAAGAGCGTGATCTGCAAAGTTCTCCGTCTTTTGGGTTAAATCCACGAAACCAACAATTGTGTCTTTGGTCGGTGAATACGTTGTTTGCAATTCCAGTGACATCTCATCAAACATCACGGTGCATAATTTTCTTCTATCGTCCCAATTCTTGACCTGAAAAAAATCTTGACTTATTTCCAAGATACTTTGTCGCTAGTTTATCATGTATTCTAAAAAATCTAAGTTTGTCTAATTGGCGAGCCCTTAACTTTCAGCATACTGGCATTTTTTTGGAATATAAAAACCTCACTGAATATTACTAACCTGATTTTTAATAAGGTCAAAAATTTGTGGATTAATGCCAGTTCCAATATTCAGCTGGCTTATCATCTTCTTTAAGATGGTTTTTGAGGGCAAAATAAATATTTTTTGCAGAAACTTGTATGACTTTGGGCCTTGCTTGTAAATAGATAGTGCAATAAGTTTCTCATCTATTGTATACCTCCTAGCCAATTTTTTTTTCGTGCAAAGCCGAATTTGCATCCATAAAACCTTTCTTGATAAGGGATTCATATTTTTTGTTAGTTCTTCCAATGACTTCTCTTTGGAGAAGACTAAAGCCATTTTGGTCCGTTCTTTGTAGTTGATTTGCCTCTTTGCTTTTTTGAACTCTTTGTATAAAAGCCGACATCTTGGTGTTAGTTTCTTGAAATCTTGGATGACTTTTCGTTTCATTATGCGCCTAGGTGTTTTGCAAATTGAGCCTGAAAAATTAAGAAAGTTTCAAATTGAGCCACACTGCATGTGTAAAGCGTAATAGGTATATAATAAACACGTAAGCTGTTTCCTCCGTGGCCCTTACCTGTGGCATTATCAGTTAGGGTTGGTTCACTTTTGGTAGGTACTACATTGTCAGCCACTGAAGGCAAAGTTGCTGAAACGAGAGATAACATTTAATTGTTATAGTTGGTAAAATATGCTGATTATTACAAGATTTAATCAATTTATAGCAATTACCTGAAACATTGCCTGTGCTGTCAATGTTTACAGTCTGAGGGTTTGGTGCAAATTCTAAGTGAGTATCTGAAAATATAATTAATGTTTTCATTAATAAAAAAACATGCCTACCAGTTGTTGAGTACCAAGCTGTTATTAATTTGTCAGTTCTGTTTTATGAAGTTTTTTTGAATCGAAATTTATGAAGTTTAGCTGTTATATTTGCAAAGATGAGCTTTAAAATAGCAGAGAAGGGATGTTACCTGGCGATTTTTGTACACTTGTGCTGGAAGATTCACCTTTGTGGCTTGAAGTGGAAGGTTGACCATGCATTTCTGAGGATAACGGAAACATACATTAAATAATTCTTAAATAAGGAAATATCCAATTAAAACTGGCCAAGTGCGAGTCGAACTCTCACACATAAGGTTCCGTACCATTGTACAAGATGTAACCCTGTAGTTTTTTGGAAACTTTCATGAGAGAAAAAAGAGAATTCTTTGAAAATTTAAAATGTATCTACCTATTGCAGTTCAAAAGATACAGGCATTGATTGTTATAGCAGATAATAATATGGTATTATTCTCTTTCAAAATTTTGAGTGCCTCCGTATGAGTGATTGTTAAGGTTTAGCAAAAGAAGGGTGGAAAAATCACTTTTATGATATGGGGCTTCAATTTTGAATACATTTTATTTATTATTTTGTAGTGGCAATAGAAGTACAAAGTAAATGAACTGTCTAACTAATATGATTCATGAGATAGCCCACTGACAGAAAGATGGACGGATAGTGGTGAATAAAAAGATATTCTCACCAAAAACTTCTTTACGTGAAACTTTAATAGGCCCATGCTCAAGTGACTTTGAATATGAATGGTCAATGTGGCGCTTCCTGGAGTAACTGTGCTCCTGTGTTACTTTTTCTGGAGTCACTGAAACATAAATGAATGCTTGGTTAATTCAGACTAATAGTTTTGAAAAGCAAGCAATTATACGCGGAAAATATAACTTCAAAAAGCAACTTGGATGGAATATAATATCTTACCTGTTTCTCTGACTATTGAGGGTTTCCCAGAAGAAACTTCCAAGTCAGTAAATAAACTTGGGTATGCGTTTATTCGCAAACGGTGTGACCGCACGCACAAAAACTTTTTCTCAAAATGCTTGTGGCAAACAAAATACAACTTTTCCTCTTTATGGCTAACGTCTGCCTCACCAAAAATACACATAATCCATTGTCATTTGAGCTCTTCGGCCGAGGGAAAGTTGTGTAAAATAACGTCCTGTCGTAAACTATTGCACTTTGGCACACAACACTTTCCATATAATTTAGGAGGCATTTTGAAAACTGTCCTAGAATCTTTGTGGCAACGATTGGTGGCGGAACTTAATCAACGCAGCACTTCAACCAAACAAAGAAAGAACAAGAAGATTACAAGAATTTGTGGCAAGGATAAGTGGCGGAAATTAATCGACGCAAACGCACCAAACTCAAACACAAAAACAGTAATGGCGGCCGGCCGCCGGTTGTCAAAGCGAGCGAGACAGACAAGATGGCGGCGACGCGTCGACGTCAGTTTCTGTTAAGTAGGCTTTTTTTTTTAATTCTGTACGGTCGAAAATATCTCTATGGGTCTTGCCAGGCGTGTATTTGAACCAAATACGTCCGAACACTGTGGCGAAAGTCAAATACTATACTCCGATTTTTAATTTCGTGTACTAAACTGACATTTGGTGGGTTGCCAGTTTTGGATTTTGTTGTACAATAAAGTACTCGAAGACTATCGAGATATTGAAACGAGATATGATTCGAAAGCCAAACTAGTATTCGGTTTGGTAATTTGAAAAAAAAGTTGGATGCTACATTTATGATTTTCTTCCTTAAATTAATTTAATCATTTTGAAAATGTTACTGTAGATAGAAATCAACGCTACTTTTATTACTGATCAACGTAAATTAAGATTCTAAAATTACTTATTTTAGTAAACAAAAAGAAACGACTTGATCACTCAGCTGATACGATACTATTTTTTTCATTACGATAAGTTTGCAACGCAGTACCTAGTTATCAATAAGCAAATAAAAAGTAGAATTTTAGCTGCCAATGTCGAGATCGAGACCGAGACCGAGAACTCGGTCGAGACTCCTTGAGCTAGCAACATTTTAAAAAAGAAAGAGCTCTTGCAACTGTCAGCTTAGTACACGAAATTAAAAATCAGAGTATAATTAAATTTAAAAAAGCGGTGGTGGCGTAGTGGGGTTGACCCTTGCTTCTCGATCATGAGGGTCTGGGTTCGAACCACGCATGTACCAATGACTTTTAGTTACGTACATTTGTTTGTACAGCAACACCATTCGCTGATAAATTGTGCCCGGATAACGGCGACAGGCTTGCCACTTGTCACGTTTGGGACCTAATAAACTCGGCAAAACGTGGGTCCAGTTCTAGAGACTGGTGCCTCTGCCTACCCCTTCGGGGATAACGGGCGTGAGTTTATTTATTTTATTTTTTTATTTATAATTAAATTTAGAATAGATAAAGGCCGAAAATGATTTAAAAGCAACGAGGCGGTCACCTCGTTACACACTGACCTGTTGCGTGAGTACCAAGCGGCCACGAGCCGGCGGCGCAGGCGCAGCAGCGCCCGGCGGGACGCCTCGCCCGGCACCCTGTCCCGCTCAAACTTATGGATCCACTCGGGATCCTCTGCTTCTACGAACACAAGGTCATTCCGTAGAGGAGAGGTTGCAAGAACGTCTATACCTCGTATGTTTAGGTACTTAACCCTTAGGTTCCGCCTGGCTAACCAGGCATGGGTAGTAAGAATTTTCAATTGGTTTTGGACTTTATTTCAAAGTGATAAGGTTCAATTTAAAGTAGTACCTATTAGACCTTTGCCTGGCTAAGGGTTAACTAAAGGTAAACAATCTTGATAAACTTTTTATTGAAATGTACACTTATTAACCAAAATTACACATTATCAATTCAATGTGAAACTAAATGAATTTCATAAAAACACATTTAATTTGTAAAAATTTTGATTTAAAAAGTGTATATTTCAATAAAAAGACGTATCCAGATTGTTTACCTTTAGTTAAGTACCTTCTTCTTCGTCTTCTTCTATTGACATAAGTTAGAATGAAAAATAACATTCTTTAGCAGCTGTTTTAAGTTAGCGGACTATTATGAATAAGGGGGATGAAGTATAGATAGAGAACATTTTAATGTAAATTTTATGTTTATAATCGATAGGTCCGAGAATTGATGTCCTCCTCGTCGTAGTCCGACGACGGCGACCTCAAGTATTGGTAGGACTTCTGCGACGGTGGGCTCTGATGTGACTTGCGAAGCCCAGCTTATTTTTGAAGGTTCGGTTACACAGGCCGCAGTAAAGTTCACCGCGGTCATTGTACGTATACGAGTAAGTGGGCTTCGGAAGGGTCCGAGAATAGGTTGTTATGTATTTCTCATACCCCTACCTGGCAAAACAACGTTTGCGGGGTCAGCTACTTAGTACTATTATAATTTTTGCGCTCAAATTGCATGTTGTGTTCACATCTAGTAGGATGTACACCCTTGTTAGCTTTTCTAGAGGTATACTGTGAAATTTTTTGTAAGTTTAAGCTGTAACCACAGAATACATAATAGTAAAGGTACAGAAGATTCCCTCCGCAAAATCAATTCAATCAATCAATCAATCAAGAATTTATTTCAACGTAAAGAATTTACATTCTGCTTGTTGAATGTCAATGTACATACAGTTATGTATAACGTTAGGCGCTGCCTTGGGGCCGTCTGTAGTGGAGAAAAAGGCAGCGAAAAAAAAACTCCACTCTGACCATCTTTTCTCAAATCACCTTAAAGCTAATACAAATAAAACATACAAAATAATATCTTGGATGTGTTGAACACTAGACACATTTATCCTCTGATTTAATTTAATATTAAACTACTATTTAATGCCATATGTCCTTGTCTTCTAAATAATCGTTGATTTTATAATAAGCTTTTTTGCAAAGAGTGTGCTTAACACAATTCTTAAATCGCGTTGGGGGTAACTCTAATATATCTTGGGGTATCTTGTTGTAGAACCTTATACAGTGCCCCATAAAGGAAGTATTAACTTTTGCAAGTCTAAATCGTGGAAATGACAATTTATGTTTATTCCTAGTATTAACGTTATGATGGCTACCAAGAGTTTCGAAGTCCTTAATATTTTTCCGAACGTACATAATATTTTCATAAATGTATTGGCTTGCAACTGTTAAGATGTTAGTTTCTTTGAAAAAATCTCTTAGCGAGTCCCTACTACCTAGCTTGTAAATAAATCGGATCGCTCTCTTCTGCAAGATGAAGATAGTCTCAATGTCTGCTGCCCGGCCCCATAGTATTATACCATAGGACATAATACTATGGAAGTAACTAAAATAAACAAGCCTAGCAGTTGCAACGTCAGTAAGTTCTCGGATTCTTTTCACGGCATATGCTGCGGAGCTTAGTCTATGTGCCAATTTTATAATATGTGGACCCCATTGTAGTTTGGCATCGATTGTGATGCCCAAAAATACAGTATCTTCAACAAATTCTAGCTTATTATTTTCAATTACAATGTTCTTTTCAACTAATTTTACGTTAGGTAGGGCAAATTTCACACATTCTGTCTTTTTTGAATTTAACAATAGATTATTTACTGTAAACCAATCTAGAACGTGCGAGAGAGCATTATTTGCTTCGGCAAGATTACTTTCCTGTCTCTTTATTTTAAAAACAAGTGACGTGTCATCAGCATATAGCACTATCTCACACATTTTTTGTACCAAAAACGGTAAATCATTTACATAGACTAGGAAAAGGAACGGCCCTAAGATAGATCCCTGCGGGACTCCCATTTTTACAAGTGAGCCTGACGATTTAATACGATTTATTTCTGCTTTTTGAACCCTTCCTTCTAAATATGATTTTAAAAGATCTAGACTTAATTTTTTTATTCCATAGTGTTTTAACTTTGAGAGTAATGTTTTGTGGTCTACACAATCGAATGCCTTTGACAGATCACAAAATACTCCTACCGCATCATTATGATCCTCCCACGCACTGAAAATATGTTTAACTAACATGACTCCAGCGTCTGTTGTATTCCGCCCTTAATCCGCTCCAATTAAAGATAAAGGGACTCTAGTAGCGATACAATTAAATGCAATTCAGATCGCACGGCGCTAAAAAAGCTACGTTATATTCACCTACATGTTGCCTCTCTTTCGACCGCGCTTGAATTCCTACCTTTTTGCCACTCCGGAGTGGTCGCCTCATGTACTTACGCGTTCGATACCGACACGCGTAGTGAAATAGCCCTGGTGTAACTTTCAGTTTTGTGAACCGTACAAAAAATAAAAATAAAAACAAAAACCTTCGTAGTAGTCGACGAAGTCGGCGGACTCTTGCAGCGGCCCGGGCTCGGGGTCCAGGGTCGGCTCGGGGGCCGGCTCGGGGGCCGGGGCCGGCGCCAGGGTGTCTGCAAACTCCAGCAGCTGCGCGATGCTGCGCTCGGACAGGTTCAGCCTCAGCGACGACATAGACACGTTCAGCTTGTACCTGGTGGGCGACACAACCGTTATAAACCTTTACATACAGGCACATACATTGGCCGCATTTAACTTAACACATCGATGAGTAATCGATTACAAAGTTTCTGCTGAACGCACACAAAAATCCGATGACTGACAGTGATTTATAGCAATCGAACGCCAAAAAAAACCAACACCAACGCAGTCGGGGCGGATGCTGCAATAGTGAGGCACTCGCCTGGGCAGCAGCCGGCAGTGGGGGCGCATGCTGCAATAGTAAGGCACTCGCCTGGGCAGCAGCCGGCAGTGGGGGCGCATGCTGCAATAGTAAGGCACTCGCCTGGGCAGCAGCCGGCAGTGGGGGCGCATGCTGCAATAGTAAGGCACTCGCCTGGGCAGCAGCCGGCAGTGGGGGCGCATGCTGCAATAGTAAGGCACTCGCCTGGGCAGCAGCCGGTAGTCGGGGCGGATGCTGCAATAGTAAGGCACTCGCCTGGGCAGCAGCCGGTAGTCGGGGCGGATGCTGCAATAGTAAGGCACTCGCCTGGGCAGCAGCCGGTAGTCGGGGCGGATGCTGCAATAGTAAGGCACTCGCCTGGGCAGCAGCCGGTAGTCGGGGCGCATGCTGCAATAGTAAGGCACTCGCCTGGGCAGCAGCCGGTAGTCGGGGCGCATGCTGCAATAGTAAGGCACTCGCCTGGGCAGCAGCCGGTAGTCGGGGCGGATGCTGGTGGAGCACACGAGCTGCAGGCGGCAGCGCGGCAGCACGTGTTGCGCCGACTCGGCCCGCCGCCGCGCCGCGCGCCACGCCGTCTCCGCGCCGAACAGCACCTGCCCCACAGACCACTCTTGCTATAATCCCATCAACGATAAGCTTAAGTCCGTTTTTTAATACGAAACAAATAAAATGACGCGGTGTTACCGCTATTCGGACTAGGCGGAGTGTGGCCTATACCTTCCTCAGGGCAGAGACCCGTGCCCCTCGGTAGCGAGATAATGGGTCTATGGCGCTTTTGCTACTGTAGGCCATTGATAGTCTATACGGAGTTATGGAGTTGAATAAAAGAGTCATTTGGTGCACACACTATAATAGTTATAAAACATTAAGTTCACAGAAAAACTACGTACAGCCTGATTATACTAAATGGGCTACTACGCTTTAGGAGCGGTGGGGCGCGACTGGCCGCGCTACATGAACTTGCTGACTAAACCAAAAGTGCGCGGTCAGGCGCCACAATATTCCCCCCTTTACAAAAAAAATTTTTACAAAATTTTGAAAATATCATAAAAGTTCACAATGTTCGTGGTCTAACTGTACCTGATAAACTACGCTATGCAAGACTTGTTCCGATAGCAACAACAACGCTGCCTCAAAATGCTGATGCTGAATTACATTGAAAACTAAAGGTGTTGATTACAAAGTTGAAAATATAATATGATACGTCTTGTTGCAACATTTGAAGAACATTTTTAGGTATCGATAAAGTCGTGGTAAAGTTACACAATGCTAAGTCATGGTACTTTCTTTGTATAAAATCATGACACAAATGAATATGTTATACAGGGTTCATATTCCTCTTTCGACCGTTTCCGCTGTGGTCCTGGCCAGTAACCTAGCAGAAAATGTGGAAGGTGGAATACTTCCGGCCAGCAGCATAAAAATGAATCTGCAGGTAAATTTTTATGCTCTGGAAACATAAAATGTGGTAAACGATACAATAACAAACATGAACGACTAAAACTCATAGTTTCATGTTATAAGACATCGAGTTCTTAATTATTAACAGTAACTCTTTCTTAAATCACGAATACACCTTATATAAAATGTCCGGCCAGACTCAACCATTGTACGTAGAACCACCCGTGTGACCTAATTAGAGTAACGCTGAGATGCACATTCCGCACGGTGGGTGTCCAATGATTGTGCCTGGTGACCTATGCTACACACCTTAAAAAACGTAGCTTAACTAAACATAAACTTACATAATGCTCTTGCGGGACTGATAAAATTACAAAATACATGCCAAAAATAATCAACTAGAAACTTGGGTACACACTCTAAAAAAATTATACAGTTATGTTAGATCCTATTCACTATTTTATTTCGTTACTATAGGATAACATAATACATCATTTTTATTGCGTCGTTCCAGAATACACGACTCTCGTTTGCAAATCCTACTGAAAACGTTACTTAAAAAAAACTTTTTTCACAAATTACATTATTTAAACGGGACTAATTATATTACAGTGACTTGTACGGTGGTTATGCGGGATATTTACAAGCAGGTTACACGAGAATACAATATTACCTCGTACCAGGGAACGCACTTTGAACCAAACATCTTCAATGACGCGATTCCTCTGTACGTTTCACATCCGGGCTATGGGCTTGCAACTCCACATAACGTTGCACTGGAGATACGCGGTGCTAACCATACATCACTGAAAGAGTTGCTGGGCTGACCGTCCTCTGGGGCATGACCCTCCCAGGCATGTCGCGCCACACACGTCGGCAGGTCGCTGTACATCCCTTGTATACATCCCTGTGGCTCCCTTTAACACCTTAACTGACCTCTGCAGCGGGCAGCGAAGCAGCCCTAAATGCGTATCATGGCTATGTGGCATCAGTTCTCCGATACTGCATTATCCTATGGGGCAATTCTGTTGAGATCGAAAGAGCTTTCAAAGCACAGAAAAATGTATCAGGGCACTTACAGGGGCGGGTTGTATTGATAGTTGTAAGCCACTCTTCAAATCCCTTAATATACTTCCGCTTCCATGTCTGTACATTCAGGAAATATGCATTTTTGTAAAAAAATACCCTCATATCTTTAAAAAGAACCACGAAATATTCAACGGAAGAGGTAGAAATTGTGAAAAATTACACGTACCGTCCCAAACACTAACACTACACTCTCGCAACTCTTATTGCATGGCCATAAAGATATATAATCACTTGCCTCAAAACATTTCAAACCTGCCTCTTAGCAAATTTAAAACACAATTATTCAAATTCCTATTACAAAATATATATTATAGTATACAAGAATTTCTCGACGACCCTCATTAAGCAATTTACTTTACAACTGAGTTTTAAGAGAAAAAAAAAGTTCCTAATAGTTTAATTACATGTTCGTCATAATAGTTTTAAGTGGTTTTCTATCATAATTTGTAACCTGTTTCTAATATTTATTCGAAAATTCTAAATTTGTTATTTACTCGTAGATTACTCAAGTCTAATATTTGCACACCTTAACCGGTAGAGCATGCATGTTCTTATAAGTTATTTTACCACCTACTGTAATGTATTTACCATGCTTTAGCAAATAAAATGTTTTTATCTTATCTATCTTATCTTTATCTCCTTGTGCTGTGATTATGGATATTTAACATCGCTCGGTCTCACCCTTTTGATGCGGTGGTTTTTACCCGTTGCGGCGGAACTTTCTTTACGTAAAAATCGTCAGCGGTTCGTACTAGCTCCGGATGTTACTTCTCTCCTCTTGACTCTGCCCTCTGCTCTACTTAGCCACATCGACACTTCTATAGTCACACACGGCACAGGTTGTTTAGTCCGGTTACTTGATCAGGCATATCGCCGTTTATATCAAGTGATCAGCTTTAGTTCCCACACCTTAAACGTGGTCTGTCTGTTCCCACAAGAGCTGCGAATCGCCCCCACCGACGCCCTAAAGCGCACACTTGCCGTTCCCTTTTGTTCTGCACTGAGGTCACCACTATGGCGCTTTTGCTACTTTAGGCCATTGATAGTCTATACGGAGTTATGGAGTTGAATAAAAGAGTCATTTGGTGCACACACTATAATAGTTATAAAACATTAAGTTCACAGAAAAACTACGTACAGTCTGATTATACTAAATGGGCTACTACGCTTTAGGAGCGGTGGGGCGCGACTGGCCGCGCTACATGAACTTGCTGACTAAACCAAAAGTGCGCGGTCAGCCGCCACAGGTCGATGACAATATTACCGCCATAAAATATTTAGGTTTCATCGTCGACCCATCGAACATCATCCCTACCGAGCGGCACGGGTCTCTTCCCTGAGGAAGGTATAGGCCATACTCCACCACAGGGGCCGAGACCATATCGGTGGAGGCTTGTAGGACTAGTGGCTGGTCTTACTGTCAGAAGTTTTCAAGCCGCAAGGCCTCTGACTTGCCTTAACGACTGCCATCTATCGACGGCGGCCGGCACCGACTGCTTAACGTGCCTTGCGAAGCACGGAAACGCTCGGAAAAATGCCACTAGCATCCTCGCGTCGCTCGCGCCCGGGTTCACACGGGTGTTATAAGACCAAGTTATGTACAGTGTCATACACTACTTTATCTACTCTCATACTATATATAATACATAAAATAATATTGCAAATAAAACGTTGAATATCAACAAATTTACTTTACCATTCCATGAACTCGTGGTAACATTTGTTATAGTTTCTCCTAGATTTCACCGGTAACAGCTAGGTTCATAGTCATGTTTGACGCAGCTTCCAGAATGTCTGGTGGTGTACAATTACCACTATCCTCGCTTTCAGACATGTTTTTACACAAAACTAATTTATTTTACAAACAGAACCAAACTTTTTTTATATTGACAAGTTTTTTTAAATGTAAAATGTTGGCGCCAAGGCGCAAACATCGATTGCGCATGCGTGTTGCGTCGCGGCGGACTCGTTCCTTGAAACCTTTTTTTAAAAATAGAGGTTCAACCTATTTGGTCCAGCAGGAGGTTGTATAGGTGTATCGTTATGATTAAAAAGTTATATTATGATACAGGTGTCCTTAAAAGACCTTGAAAGACCTCGTAGTGAAACTTTTTTTGTTATTTTTGGCCTACCTATGCATAATGAGAGTTTTCAGTTTTATAATCTCTGTATTATAGTATCAGAGTAGATAAAAACTAAAGTAAAATACAGTCCGCACGATTATGGAGAATAAAATACTGAAAGAATAGGGTAGTTTCCAGGGTCAAAATAATTTAATTCTATTTAGTCCGTATTTTAGATTATAAAAAAATATTGGATACGTATTTTTTCTTTTTTCGATTAAACAAAAAATAACAAAGATATAGCCCATTGAAGTTACGCGTGACGTCACTCAGTGCTACAAAATGCAGCACGGCGTGACGTCACACGTAACTTTAATGGGCTATATCTTTGTAATTTTTGGTCTAATTTACAAATAAAAAAATACGTGTCCCTTATTTTTGAATAATCTAAAAGACGGACTAATTACATTTTTTAGGGAAACTAGCCTATAAATAGGCACGCCGGCACGGCAGTACCTCCCAGTCAGATGTAGCCCCCGCTCCCAACAGTGTCCCCGGGGACACTACTCTCACTTAATTTTTCTTTCTGTCACTACGTGACGGATCCCCCTAAGCGGTAGCTCTAGTGAGCTCCGCTGTGCGCCCTCCTCGAGGGGGGTCGCTCATGATGTAGGCTTAGGGGTCCTTAGGACCAAACCAGCCCCAAGGTGGTGTTTAGTGGGTAGGCGCACTCTGCGAGTCCCACATTGGCAGCACGGCCGGGCCCGTGCTGTTATGCATGAGCATTCACCACCTCCCTCCCCCGTGTCCTCCGGAGGGTGCCCTTTATAGGGCTAAAAAAAAAGACAGTATTTATTTATTTATTTGTTTACAAAGCCAACAGCACTAGTTAAATAATATAAACAGTTATAAATAAAATTTATCATAGGCCAATTACGGGCTTATTTTATGCTAACGTGACTTGAAGACAGGCACAAAGTCTACAGAGGAAAATAGGTAAAAGGAAATAAAAATCAAACAAACTAACTTTGAAATACAAAAATCAAGCAAACAGAATACTAAAATTAGGTGTAAAAAATCATGACTGCAGACTGTACAGACTCCTGTGTGAGTACTGTGTGTGGGTGTCTGTGTGTACCTGGCAGTCGCAGTCGGCGTGCAGCCGGTCGTACAGGCGCTCCTCCAGCTCCATGCAGGTGGCGTCTTCCAGCGCGCAGTCGGCCGGCTGCAAGTCCGACCTCACCACTACGCGGGACACGTCCACCACCAGCACCCGCGGCGCCCTTGGGGGGATATCAACTATTTTGTTTTATTCGATAAAAAACAGAATACGGTAGTTGACAAAAAGTCAAATAAGTTACTTTTAAAACGGAATTTTGTATGAAAATACCGGTTTATGACGTCATATTTCAGAGCACTCTTTTTATGTTTCATCTATTTAAAAATTTTAATAACTAGTAGTTGACTAAAAGAGGTACATTTTCCAAAATATTTTGTGATTTTTGTTTTAATCGAGCATATCAAATAATTTATTGTTGGTCGTGTCAACAACCGAATTGACAAAGCATCAAAATGCGACGAGTTTCACTAATAACACGAGGCATCCGTGCATCGCATTCTTTCTCACACATTGGTGGCGATTTTTGAACTAAAACTTTCGTAAGC
Organism: Yponomeuta plumbellus; assembly: GCA_947310845.1. Lineage (NCBI taxonomy): Eukaryota > Metazoa > Arthropoda > Insecta > Lepidoptera > Yponomeutidae > Yponomeuta > Yponomeuta plumbellus. The sequence goes on along the minus strand of OX371205.1, from coordinate 1,617,926 downwards.
ACAACACATTGTAAACTTTTAGTCCGGATCTACTTACAGGTGTTGTTATATCGGTTATTTCGCTCCGATTCGCAGAGCTTAATCATGGTGAGCAGAGACGGAGCTCGCGTCGTCGGTCGGAGTGAAACCTGGTCGGACTCTTCCGATATAACAACACCCGTAAGTAGATCCGGACTAAAAGTTTAGATTGGTGGCGATGGTGGTGAGTTCGTGTATTGCTTCTGCTTGAAAAAGTGGGAGGGAGGGCGGTGCATTAACTGACCGCATGGTGCTTGTGGGATTTTGGCAAGTAATTTTCATATTTAAATGCTATTGTGGATTTCCGCAAAGTCACGCCTGATTCCGCACAAAAATTGACAAACTTACAAGTTAAATTAGAGTACAGTCGACAGCACATCGTCTTATACACCCATGCGCTCTACGCCGTTGCATTACGGGCGACTTTGCAACTAAACTGTAAAGTGTTTATAAATCTATAGAAGATTTTTTAATCATTTAGATAAAACTAGGTGCAAAGTAATTTGCCACTATTTTGTCGTATACTTAACAATGGCTCTACATTCGTTCGAACATTTTATATAACCCCTGCGAGTAATATAGGCGCCTCACGTAGAGGATATCGCATCGTGGAAACTGCTTGATTAACTTGCACGGGTTATGAATTATGATCCTTGAACGACTACTGTGCATTTAAATACTCCGTTCTGCCCCAGCGCGTCTCCTTAATACATATTAAGGAGACGCGCTGATTGTTTAATCTAACCTCATTTATATACGTCATTAAATTATGTTCTGTATTTGTTTTTCCTGGTACAATAAAGAATATTATTATCTTATGTAAATGTTTATGTTTATCTTATCTAAATTAGTGGTGGCATTAAGGAGTGGCATCTTGAGATCCCTGTCAGGTTTGGGGAGAAGGTTAGGTATACGTTCAATATGCGCATAGGGGAAGTCCTCGTGAGGCTCGTGAGAGATCATTCAAATCGTATTTACAGTTTGAACAGCTGAAGAAAATTAAAATTTGACGTGCTGTCGACTGTGCTAAAATAAAATTTGCCGATTCATCACAGTTATTTATTTAGTAAACGAACCAACAAACGTAAGAACGAATGAATGACAGACGCCATTTTTACTGACATGTGACGTCATTATAGAAACGGCCAATCCAGGCCGTTGTCGATACAATGGCGGCAGATACATAATTATCAATTTTTATGTAGTGTTTTTTTTTACAAATACATAATACATAGTGTTTTTTAAATAAAATGCCTTATAGCAGTTTTAAGACACAATGTATACGAATATGTCAAATAGCCTATAAGTGTCATGCCACTAATTGCATAATGTAGATGTGACGTGAAACTAGTGTCTATATAAAAGCATCTCTTTAACTACATAGAATACAGAAGAATATAGCTTTGATGCTGATAGGGCAGTGGCCACTGCAGTACTAACGATTGTGTGACATAATTTATATTACGAAATTACTTTCGCATTTCGGCAGATAAAGTCGCAAACCTCTTAAATCCGTTTTTTTTTTCAAATATTTTTTTTGCATCTTAGAAATTGAAATCATTAGGAAGTAAATTTCTGAACGCATCTTATAGTAAAACTCTTAAATAAAAAAAAATTAAATATAAAACGCAAAATATAATACCACGGAACTCCGTACCTTTAAATTTTGTCATTTGTAAATTTTGCCAAACGCAGACCACATATTTCCCCCGCTCAGAACTGTCTTAAGATGGCGATTTTATTGCACGTATTTTTTTTCCGCTATTAGGATGACATGTTTAATTTACGGCGATAAACGTGAAAATCAGAGCGAACAGGATGTCTAGCATTAAAATAGTAGTTTAATATGTATTAAATTTAATCAAAGGATAATTTGTGTCTAGTGTTCAACACATCCAAGTGTATATTTTTTTAAGTTAGTAATTTAGGCTAAAACTGTTTTGAAAAGAATAAATGTGGAGTTTCTTTGTTAGTTTCTTCTCCATGCAATCTATTAAATTGTGCAACTAACAATTTTGACGTTCATAAAGTAAACATTCTGTTTGTACTGTGAATAAAATATTCTAGTTTGAGTTTGAGCCTTCATAGACTTCATACACAATATTTCCGTTGTGAAGTGTTATGTGCCTCCTTTCAAGGAGTTAAGAGGGTTGCGACTTTATACGACGATATATCAAAACTACTTTCTTGAAACTGAGGTCAACATGCATGCCAGTAATTTCGTAATGAAAATTGGATCTAAAGAGTCACCTGTGCGCGGGCGGGCGCTCGAGGCGCTCGGGGCGCTCGGGCAGCACGAGGCAGAGCCCCTTCACGTCGACGTGGAGCGCCAGCGTGCGCTCCCGCCGCGCCAGCGCCCGCGCCGCCGCCCCCGCCCGCGCCCACGCCGCCGCCGCCCGCCCCCCGCGCGCCGCCGCCGCCCGCCCCCCGCGCGTCTGGAAGAACCGCACCAGCTCCGTCGCCGCCACCTGTGGCCGGGGGGGTCGCGTCAGGCTCACAACGCATAGGCTACATCTAAGATATCGCTCTTTCTTAGATTAATTTATATCACACTTTATTGTACACAAAAAAGACATTATGTTACAAAAATACAAACATAATATACATAGATGAGTACAAAGCCGAGATTATTATAAGCTACGCAGAAGAGATTTCTTTAAAATTAATAGTTTCGTAACTTCCAATAAAAAAATTACACTACACAATTTACTCTCTCTCTCTCTCTCTCTTTCTTTCTTTTTCTCTCTCTCACACATAAAATATTCATAAAACACTCAGAGAGAGGTGAAACACACGACGGCGCGAGGCCGAGGCCGAAGTCGGCGAGCGGGGACTGACCTCGCAGTAGAACAGCGTGACGGGCTCCAGCGCGAGGCCGAGGCCGAAGTCGGCGTGCGGGGCGGGGCGGCGCTCCAGGTCGGCGGACAGCAGGTGCGGCGCGGGGGGTGCGGGGGGCGCGGCGGCGGCGGGGGGCGCGGAGGGCGTGGGGGGAGGGGGGTCGCCGCAGCAGAGCGGGACCAGCTCCCCGTCCGCCCCCAGCCCCTCTACGACGATACTCTCGGCGCGCAAAGATAGCTGCGGGTGGAAAGGGAACTAGTGTGGTGACACCTCACCTATTACCTCTTAACCCGGTTTTAGAGTCACGCTGACACTCGGCGGTGGCCATTATTATGTACTACGTCCTAAGGAGTATCGTTCAGCGCTGACCGGCCATACATTTTGCCTATCAGCGGTCAGCGCGTGGTCAGCGTGACTCTAAAACCAGCCTTAGCTTAGTTCAACGCCACCGGAAAATCGTGTCCTATAGTCTGAAGAACCGTGTTAGCAATTATTGAATGTGACAATACTGAACAAACTGTCACTGTGACAGACGAGCTCTTAGGGGCGAATCTGCTATTGATCGACGGTGTGTATGGTATTAACAAGAGGCTATTTGACAGTGTGAAAAAAAACAGTATTATTTACACGTATTCGTATAAATTATGAGTCTTAAAACAGCTTTATTTTAACTAAATGACAATTATTATTTGTAAAAAAAACACAAAATAAAATTTAATAATTATGTATATGCAGCCATTGTATCGAAAACGGCCTGGATTGGCCGATTGTATGATGACGTCACATGCCAGTAAAAATGGCGTCTGTCATTCATTCGTTCTTACGTTTGAAGAGTTTTTCTTCCGTAAGTCCTCAGGATAGGTATTTGAATTTAGACGACTTTTCAATAGAAACTAGGTTTTAATAGATTTTAAAGGCTGTACAAAACAGATGCTTGCGCTACGCGTTAATGAATCTTACAAAGTGGCCGCTAGGCCGCGCGACAAGTAAGCGTATAGAGAACGCCTAAAATAAAGATGATAGCAATTACTTCACTATTGTATTTGGCAGGCGGCAACATCCTCCCCGGCCTTGGAATGTAAATTTCAAATTTCAAATATATTTAGATTAAATTGACAATCTATGTTCACAATTTCAAATTTACATGATCTTTGACACCTGGGATAAATACTAATTGTCTGAAAAATGTTGCAGAATTAATGGTATTAAGTTAGGCCAAGTGGTTTGAGTAGAATTTTGAATATATACGTATAAGCAAATCCGGTGAATTTAAACTTCTGGCAGCAAAGGGCAGATTTTCACGAAGGGTCTTCTGAAGGTTCCCGTTGCAGTGGTGACGTCAGCGACGCGCGCTATGCTGTCAGGTCCTTGGAATAGTTTGGTGACTCTGCCTAAGCGCCAACATAGAGGAGATAAGTTTTCTTCCTGGAGTAAGACGAGGTCGCCGATCTTCAGTTTGTCGTAGTTAGTTCGCCATTTGGAGCGTTGCTGCATTTCTGCTATGCATTCCTTTTGCCAGCGTCTCCAAAAGTGCTGCCTGATTTGTTCTAACCGCTCGTGGCGTTTTAGTCTAGTCGGATTGCAGTCTTCCAGGACAGGTGCGGGCAGCGACGTCAGCGATCGGCCAATTATGAAGTGTCCTGGGGAGAGGAAGTGGAAGTCATCGGGAGAGGAAGATAAGGGACACAATGGACGACTGTTTAAAATAGCCTCCACTTGTGCCAGTAAAGTTGTGAATTCCTCAAAAGTTACAAATGTGTTGCCAACTACTCTTTTTATATGGAATTTAGCAGATTTCACGCCAACCTCCCATATGCCACCAAAATGCGGAGCGTGCGTGGGGGAAAATATAAACTTGACTCCATACTCAGCAGCAGACTCAGATATGGGTGACTTATAGTTTTTAATGAAAGTGCCTATTTCCCTGGCGGCGCCCACAAAATTCTTGCCGTTGTCGCAGAAAATTTCTCGTGGCTTGCCTCTGCGAGCTATAAACCGTCGCAGAGTTGACAAAAATGCATGTTTAGTGAGTTCTGAGACCGCTTCTAGGTGAACACATTTATACCTTAAGCACACGAATAAGCACATATATGATTTTACAGTTCTCGAGCCCCGGCCCTTTTTATTAACAGTGAGAAAAGGACCAGCAAAGTCGACACCTACACTAATGAAGGGGAAATCCGCACCAACTCTCTGAGTGGGAACGTGACCCATGATGGGCTTAAGAGTTTTGCCCCTCAGACGAGTACAAACACTGCATTTATGGGTGGTTCGTCGCGCCGTATGTCTACCATTGATAGGCCATACGTATTCGCGAACGCACGCTAGTAATAGTTGCGGACCGGCATGCATGTGTGTTATGTGTTCGAATTCGAAAATTAATTTTGCGAGATGATGTGAACCGAGTAATAAAATGGGGTGCTTCTTTTCGAAACTGTAATTGGAAGTGTCTATACGGCCGCCCACACGAATGACTTTATTTTCGTCTAGAAACGGTGAATATTGTAAAATGTTTGATTTAGGGCTCAAAGGCCGGTCATTAAATAATAAATTATATTCTTTGGGAAAAGAATGTTGTTGTGCCATTTTGCATATTAAAAGGAAAGCAGTATTTAGTTCATCTACGCTAAGATGGCCACTCCACTTATTATGCTTATTTTTTAAATTATGAATGAACCTTAGCACAAAAGCTACAGTTCTTTTTAGTGTGGAGAATTTGGAAAAACGCTCAAATTCCATGAATTGATTAGGTTCTGTTTCTGGTGAGGTATGAGTTGTGTGGATGTGATGAGAGTGAGTAATCTCCGGCAAGTCATGTTCCTGGAGTTCATTAGGAGGGGAAGGCCATTGTGCTTCTTCTTGACACAAGTACTCCGGCCCAGTCCACCATATGAGTTTATCCTGCAGACAATCCGGACTCACCCCCCTCGAGATCAAGTCGGCTGGGTTCAGTGCCGTGGGGACATGACGCCACGAAGTTACCTGGGTTAGCTCACCAATCTCTACGACTCTAGTAGCTACAAAGGCCTTTAGTTTAGTAGGGCTGCTGCGCAGCCAGCCTAGGACCACGTTGGAGTCACACCAGTGGAAACAATGGTCGATTTGGCAGCGAAGTGAATCGAGTACGACTTTACTTAAACGGGCTGCGAGTAGCGCACCATATAGCTCAAGCCTGGGTATGGTTGTGGGCTTGATTGGCGCTATCTTGGATTTGGCACAGAGTAATTGTACCTTGACTTGGTGATTAGCGTCAGTGGACTTTATATAAACGCATGCACCATAGGCCTTAAGGGAAGCATCACAAAATGTATGGAGCTCTATGGAGCATGGAGAGTCGCATAACACAAGTCTTGGTATTTCAAGAGACGATAAGGCTGGGATAGATGCCTTGAAAGATTCCCAATCCTTTTTTAATTGTTTGGGTACGGGTTCGTCCCATGTTAACTTTTCCTTCCATAGTTTCTGCATTATAAGTTTAGGTATGACAGTACATGGTGAGATAAGTCCTAGAGGATCGAAAATCCTAAATGATGAAGACAAAATGGAACGTTTTGTGACGTTGCCTTCATCGGAATTGGATATGTCAACAGAAACATGGATGTGATCATCATTTGGGTTCCACTCAAGGCCTAGAGCGCTTGAAGAATTGCTCAAACACAAATTGTTACGCAGATTGACGTTGGATTGATTAAATATCGAGGGTACGTTAGACCTGAACTTTCTAAGATTAAAGCAGCCCAAACTTAAAGCTGTTGTGACTGCGTTTAAAATATAAAGCAGTTGCTCTAGCGTGTCAGCACCAGTAATTAAATCATCGCAGTAAAAATCGCGCTGAATGATTTCTTTTATTTTAATATCCGTGCATTCTTCCCCGAGCTGCCACAGGCATCTTATGCTTAAATAGCTGGCACTTGCGAAGCCATAAGTGACAGTATTTAGTTTAAGAGTTTGTAATGGTTCGGACTCATCTTCTCTCCATACAATTAATTGTAGATTACGATCTCTTTCGTCAAGAACTACACAACGAAACATTTTTTCGACGTCGCCTGTGAGAATGTACTTATATTGTCGAAATCGTAATAATATAGAGAGAAGCGAGTCCTGTAGAGTAGGGCCTGTCAGCTGAAGGTCGTTTATAGAAACGCCAGAAGAAGTGCGGAGCGAGCCGTCAAAAACGACTCTGAGCTTCGTCGACTCGCTGTTCTCGCGGATAACTGGATGATGACATAGAAAGTACGAGATATCTGGTTTGCGAGTCTCAGAAATTGAGCAATGACCAAGCGCCCTGTACTCTTTTATGAATTCGACGTAAGAAGCTTTAAGCTCTGGTTGCTTCTTAAAGCGCTTTTCTAAATTAAGAAATCGCCTCTTCGCAATAGGATAGGAGTCACCTAAGCAGTTTGGACTCACAATTAATGGAAGTCTGACTGAAAAATGACCTGTGTCCAAGCGCTTAGTGTGCGTAAGAAAATGTTTTTCACATTCCTTTTCGCTTTCAGATAGAAAAGGTTTCTTGAGCGCAGGTAATTCTTCGCATTCCCAAAATCTAGACAACTGTGAATCAATATCGTTCAACTGTGAGCTGAAGTTTGTATATGTGGTATTATTATTTAATTTTTGTGCATTTGTGATCGTACTAGGACCCGCGATCAACCAACCTAGCTGGGATGATCTAAGTTTAGGCGAGTTGTTGCCCAAATTAATTTGGTTTGACCCAAGAATATCCCAAAAAATATCGGCACCTAGTATAACATCTATAGGTGCAGGCTGATCAAAATTAGGATCGGCGAGTTTGATAGTGCTGGGTATTTTAAGTGCCTCCGCATCGACCTTGTGCTTTGGAATGTAGCTAGTTAGAGTAGGTAGCACTAGAAAGGTGAGCGTGGCCTGGAAATCGTTTTGTTGTGATTTAATGTGAGCAATGCATGACTGCACACATTGGCTCGTGTTGTTACCAATGCCGACTATTTTGACGTTAGTCTGATTCGATTGTAGGCATAACTTATCCTTTAATGAAGCTGTCATATAAGTGGACTGGCTTCCACAGTCGAGCAATGCACGTACCGACTCAATTTGATTAGTATTAGGGTTGCAAATATTGATTATTGCTGTTGATAGTATTATTTGTTTGTTTTGATCGGATAAGTGGCACTCGGTCGTCAGCGCATTGTTGGCCAGTGACTCATCGACCGGGCCGACTGCTTGTATTGGCTTATGTAATAACGTATTGTGCCTTTTTTTACAGGTGGCACAAGGTCCGAGGCGACATGCGCGGGTGCGGTGACCTGGCCGTAGGCAATTTAGGCATAGTTTCAGTTTAGTTGCTTCAGCTATACGATCTTCGACACTACTAGCCTTAAAAGTTGGACAGTCATAAATTCTATGAGAGCCATTGCAATAAGTGCAATTAGTTGTAGTACTGGTACTAGTAATGATAGGTGTCTCGGATTCTAATGTTGCATATGATTGTGTTTGTTTGTTGTAGTTAGGTGTTGCCGAGCGATGGCTTTGTGGTTGTGATTTTATGTTTGAGTTGTTATGAATAGTGCTGTTATTAAAATTAGTGTTTTTCGGCTTCAAAAGTTCGAGAACATCGGCTCTGTTTGATAAAAACCTATGAAAGTCACTAAGCGTAGGCACGTCGTCGCTAAGCGTACTGCGCTGCTCCTCCCACTTCATTAGTGTGTGGTTGTCTAGTTTAGATGCGATTAAATGAATTATCAAAAGGTCCCATTTGTCAGTGGGCTGGCCGAGGCTCGATAACGCTCTTAAATTCTTAGTAACATGGTCTATAATGTATCGCAATGCTTTATGTGATTCACGATGAATGGACTCGATGCTAAACAATGAAGTTAAGTGATAATTTATGAGTTGCCTTTTGTTATCGTAGCGCTCACAAAGCAAAAACCACGCGTTATCATAATTCGCTTGTGAGACTTCAATATTCGAAATTACGCGGGCAGCGTCCCCGCGCAAATAAGAAAGCAAATAGTGAAATTTATGTATCGGTTCGATTTGTTTATTGTTATGTATGAGTGACAAGTAGGTGTCACGAAACTCCAGCCAATGAAAATAGGCACCGTCAAACTTGGGAATTTCTATTTGGGGCAATTTAAAGCCATGATTTTGATTGCAGTTTGACAGTGAGACATTTGAAGGAGATAAACCATTATCATCCGCTGAAGAAGACGATTTATTCCTTTTAATTATGTCTTGAGCTAAAGCAATTGATGATATAAAGTTCTGCTCGACTATATCTCGCTCATTTGTCTCACTCTCCATATTTTCAGAGTTTTCCACTTCAATCTGAGTCTGCAGGCTGTCAAACGTGTTCATCAGTATTTCCAATTGGCTAAGCTTCAAGGAAAGCTCGGTAACGTGAACTGAAGTTAAAGTAGGTAAATTTTTTATAACTTCTAGGTACTGTTTGAACTTTGTTACACGTCCTTTAATCGAAGCTCGCTTAGCAATTAACTCTTTAGACAAAGATTTCGAACCCTCCATCTTTACAGAAAGGCTAATGATTCACGTCTGCTTAAGGTAGGTATAAAGTCAAGTAAACAAATAACTCTCACGCAAACTCCGCGGGGCCCGGCGCACGACCTTGATCTTGAAATCAGCTGTGCCCGTAGGTAGGTATAGGCCGCGGATATGGGAGACTAACGTAGACTGCGTTGCACAACCTGAAAACAGTTCGGCAGATCTGTTTTAATAACGTGTACTGGTATTGTTGATTGAAAGGTTTAATTTAGTATAAATTTCGAAATTTATCAGCTAAAAAATTTATTTACTTTTTTCTGGAGGGTAGGGCAACTTAAGTTTGTAACCGATATTTTAGAGCAATCACTGGATAAATTTTAAAAATAAGCCTTCAATATGATAGGCCTGGCACAAGCAAGTACTATTTTAATAGGTTTAGGTTGCTAGAGGAGTAATTAAGGGAATAAAGGAACGGTATGTGGCGCGGGTCGTGTGGGGTAGGATGACACTTATCTCGGATAGGCCTTTCGCGATGCTGATTGCTGTCCCGAAGACTCCAGACAAGCGTTCCTGGTGCTGATGCACCTAGCGGCTGGCTGTAGTAGATCTTGCAAGGTTAGCCGGCCGGCTGCTTCAGCTGGATACCACGGTTCCCGGCTTGATATTTGAATCGTTCGAACAGGTTTTCGGTCTTCTAATAACACGTATTTACTTTCACGGTCGCCAAATGAAGAGTCAGGATAGGTATTTGAATTTAGACGACTTTTCAATAGAAACTAGGTTTTAATAGATTTTAAAGGCTGTACAAAACAGATGCTTGCGCTACGCGTTAATGAATCTTACAAAGTGGCCGCTAGGCCGCGCGACAAGTAAGCGTATAGAGAACGCCTAAAATAAAGATGATAGCAATTACTTCACTATTGTATTTGGCAGGCGGCAACAACGTTCATTGGTTGGTTTACTGGCAAGTGACGTCATAATTCCTGTGCGACGCCATATGTCCAAGATAGCGTTTTGGTGGCTTATTTGAAAAAAAAAAGTAAAAAGTTTTTTACAAGAAATACAAGAAAGAATTTAAAATGACCACTTTCTGAGGACTCCATGAACTCCAACAAACAATACAACAAACAAACAAAAACCATCTCAGGTTTTTAGAAATCGGTCAAATAGCCTATTAATATGAATTATTATTTGAATTTATTTTTTAATATAATACTTTAAAATTCATGTCCTATTTGATTCTTTTATAATCGAAATGTAGATCGCTTAACGCAGACTACCTAGATTCTAGTATCAGGGACAAGTTTTGAGTGTGAATGGAAGCTCTCGACGCGCAAACATCCCTGCAGAATAAATGAGTTTGGAAACTTTACTTAGATTAGATTAGAACTCTTTATCGTAGACACCAGAGAAACAGATGATTTACTTACAAATCAACATTTTTCCGTATACAATAGGCTAGTTTCCTAAAAAAATGTAATTAGTCCGTCTTTTAGATTATAAAAATGCACTAAAAAGTGCTGCATTTTGTAGCACTGAGTGACGTCACACGTAACTTCAACGTGCTATATCTTTGTTATTTTTTGTTTAATCGAAAAAAGAAAAAATATGTATCCAATATTTTTTTATAATCTAAAATACGGACTAAATAGAATTAAATTATTTTGACCCTGGAAACTACCCTATTGTGGGTCGCTAAAACTGATCTTATAAATCTTGGAAACAACGCTAGAATAACCTACCTTATAGGCCTTGGCCGAAGGTCTAGTTTCCAGCGAAACCAGGAACTGTGTGAGGGTCAGCACCAAGATCTCTTTGCTTCGATTCATCAGCGTCAGCGAACAGTTCGCCAGCGTCAAGTTCAGCTTGTGTTCTGTCAAAGAACGTTTAGTTTTGAGTTTTGAGCGAGGGACTTTGAGGTAGGCATAGTTAGAAAGATATTTAAAAAAACATACTTTGGCCTTTCGCTCAATACCACGAATCGCTCGTAGCCCCGGCCGCCTGAGTGAGCTTAAACGATCACGAAGGTTAAGCAACATAGGGCGCGTTCAGTGCATGGTGGGTGACCGTTCCATGACTAACGCTAGTGGCATTTTTCCGAGCGGTTCCGTGCTTCGCAAGGCACGTTAAGCAGTTGGTGCCGGCTGCCGTCGATAGATGGCAGTCGTTAAGCCAAGTCGGAGGCCTTATGTTTCATTATTGTGTGATGTTATTGACAATGAAGCGAAATTGATTTGTCAATATCGTGGCAAGTGGCAAACCCTGGTGTCCGCCTACCCCTCTGGGATACAGGCGTGAACTTATGTTTGTATAAGTAATTAATTAAATTTACAGCTTACCGATATACTGTTTAGGCTTCTCTTTGCTTGGTGCACCTTCCACGTATCCGATAAGCTCGCAAATCTAAAGAAAAAAATACTGTGTCACTGAAGTACTCTTCGAGGAATTAAAAGATATAATATGTAAGTTTATGGTCCAAGATACATTTTAATTTAGTTGCTCTTTCAATATCTTTTTAACATTAAACTAACTTCACAAACGTCATAAGATGAAAAAATAATAATATTAATTTATCTATAGTTGGGGTCATCAATAAAATACGTCACACGAATTTCATGATTTTTCGACCCCTCCCCGTCCTTGTCACAGCTGGTCACATTTGTGAGACCCCCCACCTCCCTACTGTGACTTCACATATTTTGTAATTTTACATCTATAGTGAACGAAATTACTTTTATTACCGATAGAGTTGCAAACAGAGTTATGAGTAGATAAAATTGCGTTCAAAGTTCGTGTCTTATAACTTACATCATAGTAATGGACTATGAAATGTGACGGCACGAAATTTAGGACCCCTTGTCACACAATATCACATTTCGTCGACCCCCTCCCCCCCTTAACGTGTGACGTAATTTATGGATTGCCCCTTTCCCCTACTCATAAGTTTTTGTAGTAAGAAAACAGCCAAGCCTAAGTGACTAAGGGTTCGTAGCCACTACATTCGGCCCTAAGGCAGCGGCTAACATTAACATTACATGTACATTGACATTCAACAAACAGAATGGAAATAGGCTATTTGACAGCGTGAAAAAAAACAGCACTATTTATACGTCTTCGTATAAATTAACTATAAAAACAATTAGGTATTATTGTAAAAAAACACAAGATAAAATTTGACAATTATGTGTCTTCAGCCATTGTATCGAGAACGGCCTGGATGGGCGTTTTCCTTTCTTTTTTTTTCTTAGTTCCTTGAGATACACTAGATGGCGTCATTCGTTTCTTCATACGAATTTGCGACTCGTAGCAATCAATGTCAAAGTCAGTCCACAGATCACTAAACAAGAAAAGGAACCAGGGTTGCTATTCGGACGAGGTTTCTCGTAATAAAAATAAAAATTCAAACCCACAATCCATAGCAAAGACTCCAAAATATCCAAAAGCGCACGTATCACCAAACGACAACAGAATTTTTCCTTGTAACCAACCATCACAAATTCCACAGAATCATAGTATTATTTTTTGCTTTGACGTTTATTATTACGGTACGGCAGCGCCACCTAGGGATCCTTTTAAAACTAAATTTGACGTAAGGAAAAACGCTCATTGCCGAGTCTATGGTGACGTCATGTCAGTAAAAATGGCGTCTGTCATTCATTCTTCTTACGTTCATTGGTTGGCTTAATGGGAAGTGACGTCATAATCAATGTGCGCCGCCATATTGCCCAAGATAGCGTTTTGGCGGCTTATTTCAAAAGTACATATTCGTTTGGCTTTTTTAGAAGAAATACACGAAAGAAATTAAAATGACCACTTTCTAAGGACTCCATGAACACCAACAAAAAATATGAGATGGCATTCAGAAATCTGTCAATAAGCCTGAGGTGATACGGGGTTCTATATTCGGTAAAACAACGCGTTATCACCACATAGAATATATTACAGTTTCGATATCGGTTCGCGGAAAAGAATTAACGTTCAGCGTGTCGGCCAGGTGACAGGTCTCTTCTGTCTGTGGTCGGCTGCGCAAGAAGGCTGGCTCACGCCGCGCTCCCCACGCGCCCCGCCCAGACGTCTCTGGCGCCGCGGCTGCGGTGCTGCCTATTGTTTACGTTAAATAAATTAGACGTAGTTTAGCAAAAAGGTTCCAACCCACAACGTGGTCATTTTTGAATTAAATATACCAAAATGATCACTATGCTCTATATTTTAAAAATCAAAGACTTTCATAGCGATCCGATGAGTATGTGCAAAGTTATGGCACATGGTAGTCCAACCCACAGTATGGAGAGCGTAAATCAGCTTAAACCTAAAAACTCCAATATCTAAAAAATCACTTTGTGTGGGTTGGAACCTTTTTGCTAAACTACGTCCAATTGGGTAGTTGACAAAATGTCAAATAAGTTACTTTTAAAACGGAATTTCGTATGAAAATACCGGTTTATGACGTCATATTTCAGAGCACTCTTTTCATGTTTCATCTATTTAAAAATTGTAATAACTAGCAATCGACTAAAAGAGATACATTTTCTGAAATATTTTGCAATTTTTGTTTTACTGCAGCATATCAAATAATTTATTGTTGGTCGTGTCAACTGCCGTATTGGTGATGTGTGATTACCTTCTTTTTTTCGGGGCTGGTGAGGTGCGACCACAGCGAGCGGCTGCGGCGAGCCCGCGCGCGGAGCTCCAGTTGGGCGCCCGTGCCCGCGCCCGTGCCCGTGCCCGCCAGGCCCGTGCCCGCGCCCGCCGGGCCGCACCAGCCCGGCGACAGGGCACACACCTGCACGCGGCCCGGCTCGGCGGCCAGCAGCTGCCGTGCCCATCATTGCGCGTCACATATCGTCGGCCGGTATCATTATTCGGTATGAGATCAGGCGTTAGTTTGCGGAAATTCATAATAGCATTAAAAAGTGAATTACTTTGCTAAATTCCGTCGAAATTCCACAAGCACCATGCGGTCAGTTAATGCACCGCCCTCCCTTCCACTTTTTCAAGCAGAAGCGAGACACGAACGCACCACCACCGACACCAATACCAATATTGGTGCTTGTGGGACTTCAGCGGAATTCAACAAAGTAATTCACTTTTTAAAAGTATGCAGAATGGTGGATATTTTGAAGACATTTCCGAATCACTAACGGTAAAAAGAACAAATCAAATTATTTTTTATCCGTCGCAAATACTGAGCCTGAGCCAGTTTTAAAATAGGTGAGTCTGGGCTCACCTCAATCTTGGCGTGCTCGCGCGCGATGATGACGGACACGATGGGGAGCGTGTCCTCGCACTTGTGCACGTCCAGCTGGAGCTCCGTGTCGTTGGGGCGAGATACCAGCTGCTTGTACGCGTCCTGAGGGCAAACAGCGCTCGCAGTTTTAACGTATCATATTATCGAATCGCTCGTGGCCTGGGCTGCCTGAGTGATCGTTTAGGTTAAGCAACATACATTTAGGTTAAGCGTTCAGTCCATCGATGGGTCACCGTCCATGTCTAACGCTAGTGGCATTTTTCCGAGCGGTTCCGTGCTTCGCAAGGCACGTTAAGCAGTTGGTGCCGGCTGCCGTCGATAGACGGCAGTCGTTAAGCCAAGTCAGAGGCCTTAGGGCGGCTTGAAAACTTCTGACAGTAAGACCAGCCACTAGTCTTACAAGCCTCCACCAATCCGGACTTGGCCCCCGTGGTGGAGTATGGCCTATACCTTCCTCCGGGGAGAGACCCGTGCCCCTCGGTGGGGACATAATGGTTTGATGATGAGATTATCAGACAACTCTTTTTATATACACGACAGTAAGGGCTCGAAGTTGTGTTTCTTGATCCGATGTAAATCTCTATGTTTATAATTTCGTACCGATCTACGGTAGACTCGAACGAAAGGCATATCAACTTGAAGAGCGTAAAAAAATAGTCGATCCGAGTCGACTAATTACAGGCGGTAAATTCGGACTATCGAGTATTTTCAATGTAAAAATGATCATCATCATCAACCCATTATGTCTCCACCGAGGGGCACGGGTCTTTTCTCTGAGGAAGGTATAGACCATACTCCACCACGGGGACCACGTTCGGATTGGCGTGGCGAAGTAAACATGTCAATGTCACCTATGCTATATTTGATGCAACGGATCTCCCTGGCAGTGCAGCGCGGCAATGCTGCCAGTGTTATGGGAACCTTTGGGTCGGATATGTCTCGGGGTGGTTTGATCGACTGATTCTATTTTATTTGTTTTTTGTGTGTGTGTATAATTTTTATTAGTTATTAGTTATAATGTAATGTGACATGACAATTAATTTATTTCGGTTTGTAGTTTACCGCTAAAATAATTCTTCATGTTATTTTTGACGAAGCTTTATGTGAATTTTTGTTGTGTTTGTAATGTAATTTTCTTTAATGATTAATATATATCTATTGGGTAGGTACTTGGCTTTTTTTTCAGACTTTAAGCGACACTAAATCAAAAACCTTTAGCGGTGTTGTTTGAAGTCTGAAAAAAAAGCCAAGTTAATAAAGCCAAAAACAATAAATTATTTGATATGCTCGATTAAAACAAAAATTACAAAACATTTCGGAAAATGTATCTCTATTAGCCAATTACTAGTTATTAAAATTTTTAAATAGATGAAACTTAAAAAGAGTGCTCTGAAATATGACGTCATAAACCGGTGTTTTCATACAAAATTCCGTTTTAAAAGTAACTTACTTGACCTTTTGTCAACCCACCCACCTTGTAGCTGCGGTAGCGCTGGCGGTGGCGGCGCAAGTAGGCCCAGCTGTAGGGACGCACGCGTTGCTCAAGCACCACTTCGGTGGCGTACCGCCAGTACCGGCGCGGGTCCTTCCCGGCCCCGACCCCCGGGTGCAGGTGACGGTACTTCCTGCCGATTAAGGGTTCTCTTCTCAATAGGGTCCAGGGGGTAACACTAGCGCTACCGCGGAAAACAAATCATATCTTTTTTACACATCGAATTTGCAGTGTCTGTTCAAAATCCGCATTGAGCACGGTCAATGTGGAGTTAGTTAGTTGGTTTGACTTAGGATTTCCGCACTTGGCCTCATAGTTGGGCCATTGTACGTAGCAGGGCTGTGAGCTTACTCCGGCCAGCCTATCTCTTTCCAGAAAGCCAGCAGTGCTCTGATGTCACTGCAGGCCTCCTGAAGGGTTCCCAATTTCCCAATGGTGGCGGTCCGTTGTTTCTCCACGCCTTCGCAGTAGATGGTCACGTGGGCGGGTGTTTCCTTTTCTTTCAGGCATCCCCGGCAGAGCGGGCTTTCGGTTAGTCAGTCAATGTGGAACAATCTCCTTCAGAATACTACAGCCACAGCCGTGAGCGCTGACCTTTGACGACCTCTGTGGCGTAACGGTTAGCGCATCTGCTTACCGTGCGAGAGGTCCCAGGTTCGATCCCCGGCTGGGGAGAAAAAAAAACTCCAGGTCTTGGATGTTTACATGTTTGTGTCGTCGTTGTTTCTGGTTCCCACGACACAGGGTATCCTAGTGTGGGGCCAGAAGCAATACATGTGCTTGTATGTAAATGTTTACTTTTACTTTACCTCGGCTGTTCAAATGTAAAACACTGAATAATATACCTACGCCATTTCACAAATTTTACAGAAGAGGACTTTTTGTAAAATTCTCTTAACAACAGACTTGCAAACGTGGATATTCTGTGTTTTGACGGAAAATATAAGCTATAGAAGCATGGGTGTCTTGAATTTAGATCGGGAAAAAACCCAAAACATCCAAAACAGTTGAAAACAAAGTTTCGAAAAAAATGGCGTATTCAGTGTTTTACATTTGGACAGCCGACCTGTTCAGGGAGATCCTGCGGAAGGAGCGGCGCAGGTTGCGCAGCGACAGATACTGCCGGCGCGACAGCTGCAGCCGTGGCCCGGCAGCGCTAACCTGTTCAGGGAGATCCTGCGGAAGGAGCGGCGCAGGTTGCGCAGCGACAGATACTGCCGGCGCGACAGCTGCAGCGCGCTGTCGAGCAGCACGCCGTCTACTAACAGCTTGGGCACGCGCGCCTCGCCCGACCGGTTCACGATCACCTTCACCTTGCACGACACCGGCTTCAGCACTGCGGGACAGAACGGTTTCTTGAGCCGGCGCCGAGCACAGAATAGGGTAGTTTCCAGGGTCAAAATAATTTAATTCTATTTAGTCCGTATTTTAGACAATAAAAAAAAATTGGGCACGTATTTTTTCTTTTTTCGATTAAACAAAAAATAACAAAGAGCCCATTAAAGTTACATGTGACGTCACTCCGTGCTAAAAAATCTAGCACGGCGTGACGTCACACGTAACTTTATTGGACTATATTATATCTTTGTCATTTTTGGTCTAACTTACAAATAAAAAAATACGTGTCCCTTATTTTTGAATATTCTAAAAGACGGACTAATTACATTTTTTAGGGCAACTAGCCTATTAACCATTTGCATTTTATAAACATAGTCAAAAGATCGACGGCTAAGCTTCATCTGCTCATCCTCTGTCATTCTCCATCCCCTCGTGTTTCCAGTCTCGCCGAAGACTGTCATTATTTTGTTCCTTAGGCACGCGAAAACTTTAGACACAACTCTTACTTCTTTAGATCTATACGATAATTCAACAATCTTTGTATTGAAATCAAAGACATTAACGTCTCCCCGTTAAGGCTTCATTTTGGTGTATGTGTATGTGTTTGTTCATATTATGAAAATTATTATCGTAGAGAAAAAAATACAACGTCTAATCATCTTTTAACGTGTCCACTCACATTCCATTAAAACAATTTTAGTTTTCGTAGAACGATTTCCCTATACTAACCACTTCAGTCTACCCGTGACCACGACGGCTGCTTAGTACTGTATTATAAGCAATGTATGTTAATGTTTATTGAGCTTTACCATGTTTGAAGACAAATAAATATTTACTATTTATATTTATTTCTATGACTAACGCTAGTGGCATTTTTTCAAAGGGTTCCGGGCTTGGCAACCCACGTTAAGCAGTTGGTGCCGGCTGCCGTCGATAGATGGCAGTCGTTAAGCCAAGTCAGAGGCCTTAGTACGGCGGCTTGAAAACTTCTAACAGTAATATCAGCCACTAGTCTTACCTGCAGACCTCCACCAATCCGGACTTGGCCGCCGTGGTGGAGTATGGCTTTTAGCTTCCTCAGGGAAGAGGCCCGTGGCCCTCGGTGGGGACACAATGGGTTGATGAATATATATTTTTTGAGGTTTTCATAATCACAAAAACGTAAAGAATTAAGTAAAACAAAACTAATAATAATAAAACTAACTAAATCACTTACTATTCGAAAACACCCTTCCACAAAATCCTCTGTGACAAATATTAAAGACGCAACTCACAGAACTCAAACTCCTCTCGGTGCATACTGAACTTGTCGAGGCCGGTCAGCATGTAATGCTTCCAGTTGTAGTACTGCATGGGGGTCAGGCTGGCCGTCTCCGCGTCGTCCAGCACGGTGGCGCGCGGGTTCCAGTACAGCGAGAGGGACTCCAGACGCGCCAGCTGGTACAAGGCCCCGGGGGAAGGAGGGCGGGAGCCGCACGGCTTCCACTTGCTAGGGACGACAACGGCTATGTAAGGGCTAAGCACCGTGCATCGCTGTGTGTGCTGACTTGGCATTGTCCAGCACACCGCTACCGCCCGCCAGTCGGCTCGAGCCACTCGCCCAATACACACTTATATACTAAACAATGTAATTCTGTGTCGTGAATAAACTACCATGAAGAGTTAAACGACTCCTTCTTCTTCCACCGTCCAACAAACAACATCTGCTGTGCGACAGAGCGAGGGCTGCACACGCTCTCCTCTGCTCGTACATAATGGTCCTTCGAGCCGGAGGCTAAGCACCGTGCATCGCTGCGTGTGCTGACTTGGCATTGTCCAGCACACCGCTACCGCCCGCCAGTGCTTAGCCCGTACATGCTCCCAACCCAAGATGAAGTTAAAAGTTAAAGTGAACAGTTTGCCTAAAGCTACATCAGTAATAAGTATTTAAAACAGTTGTTGGTTACTACAAAATAATACAAGTGGCGAAATGCTGACTAGTTACCTATACAGTGGTCGGAAAGTTGACACCGGGTCTAATTCCATTATTGAGAATTAAAAATGATAAGACAATTACAAGTTATAGTGGCCTACGTTACTCTTTTCGCTGCTTTGGCAGTTTTGAAGTAGTTTGTTAGCGTATGCAAAGAGACTTAGGTAGGTACCTACTACAAATATCAAGTTGTACAAAGTACAGGCTGCCAAAGAAAAACCTGAATTAAATGAAAGTAATGGGTAAAATAGTATACAATGCAATGAAACTAAGTGAGTCGTCACGTTGTTTTCTTACAATACAAAAAAGCTAAATTATTCAGGTAAGCTAGTTAAGTTTTGTAAAAAGTTGAGTTAATATTAGTTTGACACCTAATCTTATAATAGCAGCATTTCAGTTATAAAGTTAGACGTTTTAAAGTTAAGAATTTTCAGTTCAAATATTCATTACAAGTTTGCAGAATACGATGAAACAGACAAGTTGACAATAGTTAAAGTTTATCAATAGGTACATACCAATTATAAATTTAGTTCAAGTTAATGTTACAGCAACACAATAAGTGTAAAATAAAGTATAGTGTAAATAAGTAGTAAAAAGTTAAATAAGTTGTAAATGTTAAGTATATAGTTGCTGCTTTTCCTTTATGGATGCTGCCAGGTGTTTTCTTGAGGTATGTCGTGTGTTCCTGTCGCCTACTGTACTTAGTTCAATGCACAGCAGTGTAACATCCTTGTGTTAGTGCAAGTCGATAGTTTTTCTGTGGCGACCACGACGATAGGTTTTAGTTGTAGTAGATGTTACATGAGCCGGCGAAACGTCTTCCGTCGACTCCTTGAGTCCATTCCCTGGGTGTAAGGGAGCGGATGGACCCCAACCAATGTTAGCTGTGAGCATTTGCTCAGTTAATTTGTGGCTCAGCGTCCACCAGTTGATGAGGCTTCTTCCTCCAGTTATTTGAGAGCAGTATGCTCAGGTTAGTTGTCCTACCGGCAGTTTGGGACAGTTTGGTCTCCAATTAGTTTAGTTCAAGTTCACTCCAAGTTGCACATCAAGTTCGTTCCAGTTACCATCTTCAGTTCCATTGGGACAGTTTGGTCTCCAGCTAGTTCAGTTCAAGTTTACTCCAGTTGCACGTCAATTCATTGATGTTTCCGTACCTCAGTTCCGTCGGGACAGTTTGGTCTCCGGCTAGTTCAGTTCAAGTTCACTCCAAGTTGCACATCAGGTTCGTTCCGGTTACCTTCTTCACTTCAGTTTGACTGGCATGTTGTAGAGTTGAGGCCTACTCCTGGTTGTAAGGCAGAGAGCAGGCCGAGTTGTTTGGCGAAACGTCTTCCGCCGATGTACACGTTTTGCAATGTCAGTGGTTGATGACCTCATTTCACCCGGGCAGCTCCGTAGCGTTGACCCGCTGAGTTGGTGCACACGTTGAAGTTATTTCCACCACCGTCATGGTGTCTGTCTGTTTCTGAGGATGAGGGCGCTGCAGATTCGCAGGCGCTGGTTGTTAGGATGATCGAAGATGGTCGCGAGCATACGGCTCGAAGGACCATTATGTACGAGCAGAAGAGAGCGTGTGCAGCCCTCGCTCTGTCGCACAGCAGATGTTGTTTGTTGGACGGTGGTGGAAGAAGAAGAAGTCCTAGTTTATCTCTTCATTGCAGTAGTTTAATCGTGACACAGAATTACATTGTTTAGTATATAAGTGTGTATTGGGCGAGTGGCTCGAGCCGACTGGCGGGCGGTAGCGGTGTGCTGGACAATGCCAAGTCAGCACACACAGCGATGCACGGTGCTTAGCCCGTACAGCTACGCTCAAAGGAGAATGCCAATATTTCTATGACACTATGCCCCACCGGATTTTTTTCAGTTACACAAATGAATTATATATCAGTTGATAGGTTATAATTTGTACTCTTGAAATCATAGAACATGAACTATGCTAAAGCTCAGACTCCTAAGTTATAAGGGTACAAACATACCATAACGAAAGCTCTCTATATTACAATAACCCTATTTTATCATAACGTTTTTCTATGGAAAGCATTTTTTTTAGCCACAGAAGTGTGACTGAAGATAATAGATACCATAGGTACCCTTAAAAAAAACTAATACATATTTTTAACAGATTCGTAGGTTATAAAGTCGATATTTTGAATTAAAAAAAATATATTTGCTGCTTTTACAGGTCTTATTTATACATAGTATTTCTTTATTATTTTTAATAAAATCATTTATGCATACTTTAAGTCCGTAACTGAAAGTATTTTTGGATAAGTAGTCTTGGGGCACGAATGGGCATTGTCTTTTGACTGCGTCCTCGTCCTCTACGCGATGAGGCGCTTAACTAAAAAGCCCAGTTGTGGGTTCCAATCCTACAGTGTGCCGGCGTACATTTGGAAATGAAGAAAAAGAAAAGAAAAATATATTTATTTGAAGAATGTTTTCAAAAGTTTATTAAATCCACTGAGGATGCCATTGAGCGTAATCCTAGGAGATTTTGGTCCTACTTGAAATCACGCTCAAATTCAAGAGGCATACCAAGTTGTTTGTATTATGGTCACACACAACTCAACACTGGCAACAACATCTGTAACGCTTTCTCCTCCTACTTTACTTCTAATTTCTTAGACAACCTATTAGACCCTGATTCACCTGGATTTCCCTACAATAGTGAGCCGGACACTTGTTGTCATATCTCAACGATAGAACTCAACCTGAATATATTAACACATATGCTTCTAAAATTAGATCCCTCAAAATCAGCAGGCCCAGATGACCTACCACCGCAGTTCTTAATTAAGAGTGCCGAGAGCATTGCGAAACCAGTTTTGCTCCTGTTTCAGAGATCACTTGCTGAATGTGTTGTACCTGCGATTTGGAAATCAGCTTATATCACCCCTGTTCATAAAAAGGGGCCAAAAACTGACGTCACCAATTATAGACCCATTTCTAAGCTACTTGAGAAGTTCATCCATCACCAGGTTTATAACGCCTTAAAAACTTCATTTAGTAACACTCAACATGGCTTTGTTCAACGTAGGTCTACTGTGTCTAATCTAGTTCGACTTAATGAATTTCTTACTAAATCTATGGGTGAAGGTGCGCAAGTGGACGTGATCTACCAGATTATAGTAAGGCCTTCGATAGAATTGACCACGTTATACTATTAAAAAAAAATTACGAAGCAGGAATTAGAGGTGATCTCTTTCGATGGTTCCAGTCTTATATAAAAAATAGGTCACAAGCGGTAGTCGTCAATGGCTATAATTCCAGATGGGAAGACATTCCTAGCGGAGTCCCGCAAGAATCTCTGCTCGGTCCATTAATTTTTGCAATAATTGTTAACGACATAAATAAATGTTTTCACTACACTAACTTACTCAGTTTTGCAGACGACATGATTTTTTTTTCCAAGGTGTCGTCTCAGACGTGACAGTAAAATTATGCGAAATGATAATTTGACCAAATGAATAAAATGCGAAATGAAAACTTGCTAAAGTTTCATTTGGGAAATGAAAGTTTATTGGGAAGTAAAAATTGGCGAAAAATACTTTGGCTAAACGGCGGTATCCCGATCTATTCAACTGCAATGCAAAGTCGGTCAGGCAATACTTCAATGACAACTTCTTTCATAACTAAACACTTAATAATATTTATATATATGAATATATCTATTAACAATGGCTGTATGTATTCATCGAACATATTGCGATGCATGCTCAATGTACCTACTATGTTACTACTCTTTTTATTTCCTTGCAGAAATGTAGCAGTATGTTGCTATAGGTGAAAACCTGTAATTGGCTCACTAACTAGTTTTATAAGTTTCATATATTGTTTTATCAGCTGTTGCTTTTCCATAGATAAGTAATAAAAATAAAAAAAATTGACGACACAATACTCAAAAACACAAAATCACGCAACATAATACAACATTCAACAGAAAACACAAACGGGTGACGGTAGAAATACAAGTATACAAGTAGTTAACAGTTAACATAAAGACAAACCTACAAAAAATATCTAACAATATATCGGGATGTTTAGGTATTGAGTCCCCAAAATGGGCCCCACTCAGCATAATGTTGCAACCGAGAGATCAGTTGCAACGCTGATTTTCAGTCGGGTCCATACTGCGGTTAGTAATGTACGTGTATTTGATTTATTAATTTATTTGCGCCTTTTACAAATAAACTCAGGTTCAGGTTCACGTCGTTACCATAATACAGGGTATCCTAGTTTGGACCCAGGACAAGTGATTGCGCTGTAAGAAGTTATTTATTGCTTATCGCAAACCCAAAATTACCCAAACCCAGTACCCGAATTATCTGAAACCCAGGTTTATGATGTTTACATGTTTGTGACATCGTTGTTTCTGAATTTTACTCTGAGATTGTAAACGACACTTTTGTGAATTTGCTGTATAATTAAATAATAAAGTACCTACTTTTTCTTTATTAGCCGTTACTGCGTCCCACTGCTGGGCAAAAGACTCCCTTTTTGACATCCACTCCTCCCTGTTCCTGGCCAAGCCTCCCCTTACCCAGGTGAATATTTGGTCAGGTCATCTCACCATTTTCGCCTCGGTCATCCGCGTCGGACGGCACCCAATCGGTGAAAATGTTTGCCCATTTTTGCGGGTCCATACGTCTGACACAGTACAAATACTTGCTACAAAAGAAAATGTAATTAAAATAGCAACTTGCCTATTAGTAGTCTCAATGGACAGGCTCTGCAGACAAAGGCCGCATGCCAGCGGGCCGTCCCTCGAGCTGATGGAGTCCTCATATCGGATGTGAACGTTTCGCACGTACACTTGCAGGTTGTTCACGATCGCCGTGATCAGGCTCTCGAAGAAGTTCTGGGGGCCGGTCAGGATCTCACCTGGGGATAAGCAGACCGAAGGTTTCCGCACTTAGCCTCATAGTTGTATGTTTACATGTTTGTGATGTTGCTGTTTCTGATTCCCAAGACACAGGGTAACCTAGAGGCCATCCCTAAATTACGTCACACGTTAAGGGGGAGGGAGGGGGTCGACGAAGTGTGACGTGGTGTGACATTGCGTGACAAGGGGGTGGGTGGGAGGGAGTCCTACATTTCGTGACGTCACATTTCAAAATCTATTATAATCTAACACCGATATTGACTACTTTACTCTTAGCTAAGCAGCACTTCATACTCAACTTGGTAAGATTCGATTGTGAATACGAAATATTTATAAGTGCGTGATTTTGACAATTCTGAGACCAGTCTTTGCTTAGTTCGTCTCTGAATGTCAGCGTAAGTGTTAAAACATGAACTTTGAACTATCAACGAAAAATACAGAAACGTTTGCAACACTATCTGTTTATAACCCTATTCGCAACTCTAGAGGAAATAAAACTAATTTCGGAACTGCTGTTTTAATTTAATAGAAATCTACATGTAAAATTGCAAAATATGCCACGTCACACTAGGGAGGGGGGGAGTCGCACATATGTGACCAGCTGTGACAAGGACGGGGGGCTCAAAAAATCATGAAATTCGTGTGACGTAATTTATGGATGGCCCCCTAGTATCTGTATGTAAATGTTTGTTTGTTATTGGCAAGCACGTAGCGCAGTACCGAAAACACTGAAAAATTGGCTTATTCCATCTAGTCATACACTTAGTTCTACATGTATGACTACTAAGACAAAAAAAACCGCCTAGTTCTACATCCATACAATTCAATACAATACAATCCATACAACACTACATACATAAATACAAATTTTTTCATTAGTATTCATACATGAAGAACTAAGTGTATATGTCATGTTCCAAGTAGTCATACATGGAAGTAGAACTAGGTGGATTTTTTTTTCTTAGTAGTCATACATGTAGAACCAAGTGTATGACTAGATGGAATAAGCCGAATATGTTCAAGAGAATTTGTATGGGCCTGTCAACTCACCTTCCCCCGCACCTTCAACTGTAGCGCGATCAGGCTCGCAGCTTTGCGTATTTGTAGGCGGGCGTTTTCCGTGATTTCCAGTCACGTCAAACTATTCCTAGACGTCCATAGGGCGAAACTAAACACGCTGGCACAATACACAAGTCCAGTCTCAATCCAGAAAATATCTACAGCACACGTACAAAAAAATGCAGAGCGCAACTTCTTTCAAGTTCAAACACAAGAATGAAAAAATGTGTCAAGTCGCCGTTAGGGGCGCGACGATCGCCCGGAAGGCAACAGTGCGAGTATTCAGATTGGATCACGGATCGTCACCAGGACAAAAACTTTTATTGTCTAAAATACGAGAATCATTCCCGAATGTGTTGTGAATTAAATGATAATTTTAGATAGATAGATAGAATATTCTTTATTGTATGTCCACCGGAATTACACATGAGATTAGACAATAACATAGTACAGTACATTTGGCGGCCTTATTACTTAAAGTAATTTCTTCCAGACAACCATTGACGGGAAGGAAAAAAAATAAATAAATAGAGAAGCTAAGTAAATGACGGGTAGTCGGTGCAACTATAACAATATTAATAATAACAATATTAAACAAGATATCTTTATGTCTAATACACATACATAAACAGTACATAAATAAAATATGTTATTTCAACTACCTATAATCGTACGAAAGATACTCGACTTCGGATTTAACGTTTCGAGTGCGCGTTTACTCACTCTCCGACTCGAGCGCTTGCAGCAGCCTCCTCCGAGCAGCCCTCAGCAGTTGCTTCTCCCTCTCCGGGTCGAAGTGGGTGTTCGATATCGCGGGCCCCACGAGCACCAGCACGTCCTCCACGCGCACCACTACGGGCGCAGAGCACAGGGCAGCCCACGGGATCTGGATGTGAACGCGCCCGATGGTGCCTATCTTCACGTCGATGGGTAGGTCAAGCTCATACTGAAAGGAAAATTGTAAAGTGAAAAGCAAGTCAGGATCGCGAGGAGAGGGTTGAGAGTGGAGGTGAAAAAAGTGCCTATAATTTTTCAGTAGACTAACAAAATATTATGAACTCGCGGCAAATTCAAATCTTTCTTTCTTATTCCTTTCAGCCTTTGTGTTGCAGTTTTTTTTATCGGATCGTATACATCAGGAAACTGAAACACATTTTCGCGTCCAATATAGATAGATAACACTTTATTGCTCAACCAGGATACAGAGTTATTTTAATTTTCTTATGTCTAAGTAACGATATACAACTGGCGGTCTTATCGCTTAGAGCGATCTCTTCCAGACCAGAATATACCTGTGTCTCGAGACATCGCGTCGGCTAAAGTCGCAAACCTCTTAACTTAATTTTTTTTTTTTAATGTAAGAGATTTTCTATGCGATGCATCCAGAAATTTACTTTCTAAGAATGCAAAAAAAATTTTTGAACAAAAATGGAGTTATACTTTAGCCGACGCATCGGTGTATAACGATGTGTGGTGCCAGGTCCCAGGTCTTGGAAGTTTACATGTTTCTTTAAGACCCCAACAGATGGAGACACTCGCATCGATTTTAGAAATACGTGCCAAAAGCTTTCCGTCGTTAACTCGCGTGTCTTACCAGCGCCTCGGGCTTGAGCTTGAGGTCGGTGAGGGTGACGTCACCGGAGAAGATGCCAACGTTGAGCAGCTCCGTGTCCAGGTCTTGCACGTACTTCCCGAGCAGCCGGTTCAGCAGCCCGGCCGCCGCGCCCTCGAACATGGCGGTGCCGGTTCAATCGATGCCACTGACAAATATACAAACACACTTGGCATAAGCATACAGAACGGGCTGGGTATGTTAGGAACCTCCTATTAACAGCGTAGTTACAAATAAAGTATAACGTCAATCTATTATCCGAACGACTGGCGACCACTTAACCGAACTGGCTACGAATCTCGCTGCCTGCTTCTTCCCACTACCTACAAACATGCGATTGTACAGGAAAAAAAAAAGTTGTAGCTAGCGCATATTTTATTACAAAGTAGACTACTTTTGAAAATAAGTTAATATTAAATTTAACCACAGGATAACTGTGTCTAGTATTCAATAAATCCAGGAGTAATAATTTTTAAAGTTTGTTAATTAGGCTAAAACTGTTTTCAATAGAATAAATGCAGCGTTTCTTTGTTACTTTCCTCTCCATGTAATCTATCAATTGTGAAACTAACAACTTCGACGTTCATAAAGTAAATATTTTGTCTGTAAGCACTATGATTTTTTTTTATTTAAATTACATAAAAAAGACTATTTAGATAAGACGAACTACCCAAACGCAGTACAAATAAAAACCTAACCCACCTAAATGAAGTGTCAAGTAAAATAAACAGCATTTACTGTGTAAAAGCTACGTAGACGTCCTTGGACATTATTTATTAAACTACCAAGCGAGCACAGTGCTAGTTGTAAAAATAGACCAAATTATCGACTAGACAATGTTATTGAAACATTATCGGCGGATAACGAACAGGTTTGCGATAACGCCAGTAAAAGCTAATCTACTACTAGCCAGGAGAATTTCGAAGCTTCGCTATAAGCTCGCCTTTCTACGTGCTATTTCTTACATAATATTATTATCCTGTTAAATGTTTATGAATATTAACAAACATTTACATACAGGCACATACATTGCTTCTGACCCCACACCAGGGGTGCAATTACATAAGACTCACTGTATGGCGTTGTCTGATTTAGCCCTTTTGTTCCCGGTATGTCACACCACCTTATGTCACACTATTACGTTCTGGGACTTTTTTTCCCAGTAGGTATCTCATACCTACTCCTACTCCGAACTGTCATATATGTACGTTTTAATTTTGACTCTTTCAAGATGTCTAAATGTTTAACACGATAGAGTGGAAAGTTAAGTAATACGAGTATAAGGTCAGGTTACCCTGTGTCGTGGGAACCAGAAACAGCGACATCACAAACATGTAAACATAACAGACTCTGATCACAGCACGGAAGTGGAGGCAGCCGTGAAGTGAGCCTTTACGAAGAAATAACATAAATAAATATATTGAAGTGAGCCTTTACGAAGAAATAACATAAATAAATATATTGAAGTGAGCCTTTACGAAGAAATAACATAAATAAATATATTGAAGTGAGCCTTTACGAAGAAATAACATAAATAAATATATTTATTTATGTTATTTCTTCGTAAAGGCTCACTTCACGGCGTGGTTCGAACCCAGACCCTCATGATGATCATTCGAACCACGCATGTACCAATGACTTTTAGTTACGTACATTTGTTTGTTTGTACAGCAACACCATTCGCTGATAAATTGTGCCCGGATAACGGCGACAAGCTTGCCACTTGTCACGTTTGGGACCTAATAAACTCGGCAAAACGTGGGCCCAGTTCTAGCGATTGGTGCCTCTGCCGACCCCCTCGGAGATAACGGGCGTGAGTTTATTTATTTATTTATTTACAAATATATTAGTAAGTAATATATTACTTTTTTATACTAAGACTGGCCGACCCTTCAAACATTGTTTTTGCAAATTGGTTATCCTTATCACTTAAGCGTATAAAAAATAGATAACAATCTAGTCTCAGACCTTTCACGAACGTTTCGGAGGAGTGTGCGCACTGACACTGACACGAGAATTTTTCATATTATACTTATTTATATAGAATGAGTTGCGTTTCCACTTTAACTATCTGCCATACCTACCCCACTCACTTTTTTTAACAATCAAAATGTTTTAGGCTGGCTGGAAGAAATTTATTTAGAAGTAAGTCCGCCGCACGTAATTTTTATCACAAAGAGTGTAACAACAACATAGATGAAAAGAAGATTTTTACAAGATTTTTTTCTAAAGAGGATTTTTATACCACTGCCGAAATTAAAAGATTAGTTCAGGGTATGTACGTTCGTTCGTTTCTATAATCCACAATAACTGCTAAATTGTAGAACCAATTTATTCAGAAGCATGTGGTGTGGAGTAGTTAGGATTCTAGTCATCCAAGGTGATACGAGGTATCTAAACTGGAAGACAGTTTTTGTTTTGTTTTTATAATATTCCGGGGAAGTGTGGGCAAACAACCGACGAGATGGACTGAATTGGGTATTTGACAGGATGTCAAATAAGTTACTTTTAAAACGGAATTTTGTACGAAAATACTTGCTTGTGACGTCACATTTCAGAGCACTCTTTTTATGTTTCATCTACTTATGTACTTATGTATGGAATGAGAATGTATTGCATTTCTTAAATTAGGTGCATGATTAGTTTTACGATTTTATTTTCTCAAAATTGATAATTCTTACGTTCAAAGCCTTTAGTTTCTATTTTTATAACTATTGCCATTAGGTACTATTAGACAAAATTAGTTTTAGGCAAAAGACAAAGACAAAACTATATAACGAGAAAAAAAATCTACTTCTTTTCCACTTCACGTTTCGGCCAAGCTATATTTTTTGTGGTATAGGTTTTAAGTTGAGCTTTTTACAGAAGGAACGTAGGACCTTGAATACTAGAAAAGGCGTGTACTTCGACGGGATGTGAACTTTGTGGTATTAAAAAAAAGTCAACCAAAAGCTGGGAACGAAAGCTTAAGCAGAGAACGCAGTGAAAATACGACGCCTTCCCAAAATAGCAGGAAAAGTCGGCGCTTTAAAATAAGAATAGTAACTTTACTTGGGACTGCTGTAAAGTGCAGACAAATACGACGACTGAGAATCTTGCGTTTTTAGTAATCGTGCGAAGAATTTAATTTGTAACTAAATTATGCAGCCCGCATTTACTGTGCCGCGATTAAATAGCTAAGTTGACGGAGACATGCAGGAATTCAAGTCTCATGGAGAAAAGATAAAACGTTTTCTATTGAGTTACTAAACCCCGCTCTTTTTTACGATCAACAAATTAAATAAATTTCTGCTTTGTGGCTGTCAACGCAACAGAACTGTAATAAAATATTACATATTTTCAGTTTTTTTTTTGTTTTAATTTCGATGGGCGTAGAAATTACATAAGGAATCCCTGTTTTCCACTAACCAAACAATACACATTCAAGTGAGTCCATTTACTGTACTTTAGATGCTATGTAACAAGAAATATAATGGAAGAGCCGGTTTCACATCGTCGATAACCAATAATACTCATCATCGGACCGAGGGGTCCATTTGTTAGAATGAATATTCGTGGTTTGCTGTGACAATCGTTGTACCTACGTTGCAGTTTGCAGAGAATTAACCCACACATGAAGATGTAGTTACATCTAATAAACATAATTTACAACAGATACATAAGCTCACGCCTGCATCCCAGAGGGGTAGGTACAGACCAGCACTTATAGTTATTTCCGGGTATCCCCTTAATAAGGACGCTTTGCATATGGTGTGTGAACTTCCTATGTACACTTATTGAACGATGTCATGTCGTTATAAGTACTGTTATCAACTAATGTGAAATCGGCCATTGATCGGCTTGATGGGAAGGAAGATAAGGGAAATCAGCCACAAAGAGCAACAAAAGTCACTGGAGTCATCCAGACTTGAACACTGGTTCCACTGGGAAAGAAAGATCTCAGAACAAGTTTACAAAATAAGTTCCATTATAAAGAGAAAAAGATCCAAAAGGATCTAAGCAATTAAGGGGAATTTTCCATCTGTTGACATCTTTTGACGTCATTGCACCTGTAGGTATTGAAGTCTAAATGTCACGAAGCAGGCGCAATATCGAATTGACAGTCGCGCTCAAGTAGGCACATCTACGATCCAGACTATAAATAGAACAAGCCGAATCAAGGTCAACCCGATCACCCTAGACCCTAACAACCAAAACCCCATAGAAATTTCGCCTCTTCGGGAATTCGTTCTGGGGAATTCAGGAAACAGCTGTTGTAATACAATGAAACTTATAGAGCACGAATTGAAAAACACCGACAGTATTATGTCACCTACTTTCTAAATAAAGATCAAAATGATAGCCAACTTAAATAAAAATGAAAGAAAAAACTGAAGCAGCAACAGATACGTACGAAGTCAAGGTTTTTACCTGGTAGAAGTCACATCACGTTCACCCAGAAGAGCAGTTGAAAATCCTCGAGCCGAAAAACCCTGTGATCCTCAAGGAGCCAGGAGCAAACAGACTGATTTTGACAGGTGTCACGGACACCCGCGCATGTACGGATCCGGCGCATGCGCTGTGGGACACCCTGGGTGAGGTACCTACTCTGGTAGCCAGGAAAGGCAACGCTGAGTGATTGGGAAAATAATAACTAAAGGGCTGATACGAGGAGGTGATAGCTAGCTAGCTGTAATTGACCAATCGGCTATTGAGGCAAATAGGAATATTGAGAGGTAGGAAAAGTAGGAATTGCAGATAGCAGCTGTGAGGTGACACGTTAATAATACTTTTTTTAATGCAAATATACAAAGCGTTAATCTTTTTCTATAATATAAAAATGAATCGCTGAATGTGTTGCTAAGCGCAAATCTCGAGAACAGCTGAACCGATTTCGCTAATTCTTTTTTTAGAATATTCTTTGAAGTACGAGGATGGTTCTTACGGAGAGAAAAATTTAAAAAATTGCCTATAAAAATTCTAAAAAAAAAAGAAAACTTTAGCGGTGCGAAGTTTGCCCGGACAGCTAGTTAATTATAAAATGATTATTATTGCGTTGTAATCTAGGAATATTATTAGTTGTTATAGATACCTAAAGCTACTAATAACTAAAAGAGCCTTACCTATGCATTCTCATTAGTAATTAATATACACATACATAAAACCATGAGCTCACGCCTATATCTCAGAGAGGTAGGCAGAGACCAGGGACTGCCACTTGCCACGATCCTGACAGATCACTTCTGCTTCATCATCATTCATTATTCCGGTTACATGTTATCTTAGCCTTTGCTAATAAAGTGCTTCGCTTATTTGCTCGGTCGTACGTCCGCAGGGACGTCCCTTACCTGCCCTTCCACCAACCTTCGCTCGATATATTTGCACACAGAAACCTTAGCTTAGGCCATACAAACAAAAGGTAGGTAAAGGTACGTTTCTCTGTGTGCAGAATACACTCCCTGGTGTGGGTGGAAGGAAATGCATCCATCTCTATGCGGCGTTCATCTGTTGCTTACACAACGTGTGGTTAAGCGCAATGCAGACACTAATTGAAATAGAGCACTTCAGTAGTACATACATATAATCCATTTATCCATACTTGGCATTTTTTTTGGACTTTCAACACTGAATCAAAAACCTTTAGCGTCAGAAAACTCGATACCGTTTGCAAGGGGTTATTCCACTAATCCCCATTGAAAATCAAAAGTTCACAAAACCCCATTGGCGTGTCTTCGTATTGGCAATGGGCATTTGTGAACAGAAAGTTCATAAATCCCCATTGGTATATAAAACAAAATTAAATATAAAGAACAACACACTACTGTGGCTAGTCACATTAGCACTAAATTTGCAAACTGTTACGAGCCCTCTACCGCTAAAGGTTTTTGATTTAGTGTCGTCTAAAGTCTGAAAAAAATGCCAAGTATAGACAAATGGATTATAGATAGGTACATAAGCTCACGCCTGTATCCCAGATGGATAGGCGAATGGCCAGGAACCAGAGACCAGACCGCCACTTGCCACGATCCTGACAGATCACTTTCGCTTCATCGAAAATCATTAGATACTTTTCAGTAGTCTAAGGACCGGTTTTTGAATTGGGAATTTCGCTAAGATAATCCTTAAGTAACGTTCTGTCGCGCTCTTTTCTGGGATATTTGACGAGACAGCACTACAGTCAGAGGCGGCGTAAGGCGTGGGCGAAGTGGGCCACCGCCTACGGCCTCACGGCACAAAGGGCCTCGCGCCTCAAAAATTTGCATGCATTGCTTCAAAGCGAGTTAAAATAAAAAAGATAGTGTGTTCAATGTTTTAATAATATTTAGTGAATAAATAGATAGTGTGTAGGTATATTGATTGGTCCTGTAATTAACTGAGCCAAAATTAAAAAACAGTGACTTAATAAATGGTTTTTTAACCTCACTCGCTTGGAAAACCTCATTTTATAGCGCGAAATCTGCGTGGAAAAGCCGAGGTATTTTATCCGCTAGCGTAGAAAAGTAATTTTTTTAATATAAAAACTCCTTCAACGCCTATATGATTTCCTAATAATATAATTATAATTTCCTAATGCTAATAATAATCCTAATAATAATATAATTTCCTAAAGCAATCAGAAACATGTTTTTTTATTACAGATTTTAAACTTTTTTTTATCTACACTTTAGTTTATGTCGAATAGGTTTAATTATAAAGACTAATAGTATTTCAGTTTAATTTACATATTTTAACTAATTAATCGATTAAGTAAAACACAATTTTTATGTTTATTTGATATAGAAATTGAAACATAAGACTGTAATTTCTAAAAAAAAAGAAGCAAAATTTAAATAGTTAAATAATTTAAAAAGTTATCTTATCAAAATTCACGTTAATTTGTCGGATTTGTCATGTGCTAAGCTATTTGAACTATAAAAATGAGTGACTATAGCAGCGATGACGATATTATTTCAACACATACAGAATTAATGGACGTTTACAAAATGCCGAGTTGAGTTTCTTCCTGAAAAATCGCGCGATAAGTATTTATTTTTATTGTTTTTCTTGCCTCTCGCATTTTCCTCGCTGAAGTGAGGTGAAAAGTTGTGTGTTCCGCATGGCTGCAAAATTATTTGTCGTCTCGTGTCTTGAAAGCCTCGCTACGCTCAGGAATCTAAGATTCCTTCGCTTGCTCAGCTTTCAATTTCAACTCTCGCGCCAAATAACCACTTTGCAGCCTTGTATAACAAATAACTATTGTTTTCTTTGTAATGTGTAACACAACGGTACCTGTACTCATCTATTTTACATACGGTAAGAAATAATTAATTGGTAATAGCTAAATAAATAACCCAATTTTTAATAACATAATTTTTTGGCGCAATTACGCAATATCCTTTATAAATAATCACTGAATCGATAAATTAGAAACTGTCGATATTTTAAAACATGTTAACATGATATTTTACGGGTGCATAGATCATTGACCCCTCTGGTGGTACCGTATACAGCATGAAGAAAATATTTAAAATGTAAAATTATATCCTGACTGCAGCTGCTGTCCTGATTGCATAAATAGGGTGACGGACCCAAATGCTGGCACTGCACCAGTTTATCGGCACCCCGAAAAAAAACCTCAAAATATAAGATATAATATCTGTAAATTCAAAGTTCCAAGGATAAGAAACAAATTTTGATAGTTTAATTATTGTGCTAACAACAATGTGTATAGTTTGAGATTTATCATGGCGCTTTTATATTGAGGAGGAGTGAACGTTGTGTGATTAAAAGTGATTTTCGACCATTCTGAGCCATCAAGGGTAAGATTTTGCTTACGTTTATTACATACATACACATACATACATAAGCTCACGCCTGTATCCCAGAGGGGTAGGCAGAGACCAGGGACTGCCACCTGCCACGATCCTGACAAACCACTTTCGCTTCATCGACATTCATTAGTCGTTGCATGCACGCTCGCCGGTTTCGGGTACTTTTTATCTTGGTACGTTTATTAATCAATGAGTAATGCTATTAAAGCACTATCTATAAATACTGGTATTTAATCACATTCACACATTAAATTGAAATATTTTTTAGATTATTTGTTACTCACAATAGATAAATAATAAAAAAAAAAAAGTAAAAAGTATTTATTGCCATTTTAAAGGTAACATTTAAACATTTGCTGACCACCACACTAGGCAGAGCCTGTCCCGTGGGGGAAGGATTAGATGTGGCTGATTACCTTACAGTTACGGCGGTACATGCAAAATCTTAAGGAGGTTTTGTAATCTTAATGAGTAAATACCTAGAGCATGCAAATCTAGGTAAGTACATAAAAATATTGTGGAAAATGTAGCAAGTATACTAGAACCTATTTGCTATATTTTTGATAGCCAACTTATTTATTTTAGACTATTTACATCTTGTATGCTATGTGAATTGAAACTTTATGTGTGAGTGTATGTGAGTGTGTGTGTGAGGGTGAGGGTATGTAAGGGTGTGTGTGTGTGTGTGAGGGTGTTAGGGAGAGGGTGAGGGCGAGTGTGTGTGTGTGTGTATTTGCGAACGATTTTGTTTTGTATCTCTTTAAGGTTAACTCTGCTTACAATTTGTTTAGATTAGACACTAGGCGTTAACATTTTTTCGGTGGTTTGATAATCTTTGGTGTTTAACCAGCTTAGAACTTTTATTTTGGCCTCCTTTACAGTGCACAGTTTTATATCGCAGTCTTTGACCGCAATATTGTATAGATATTGGTGCCGAAAAGGTGCGAGTCTTCGGGCAAAAGCCGTTTTTACTGTTGCCTTTTCAATCCTAAACACTCTCTTTTTTAGAGTATTGAGATATTCACTGGAATTGATTAATTTTTTGTGTTGTGCCAGGATTACCTTAAGGATATAAAGTTTTCTTATACTTAGTACTTTGTTTTCCTCGTACAGTTTGGTGGTGGGGTACATTCGGGGTTTCTTGTTCATTACTTTAAGCACTGCGCGCTGTGCCCTTTCAACCGCGATCATGTATGTAGTCGCGGATCCTCCCCAACAGCTGACGCAGTAGCTGAGGACGGATTGACATAGAGCTAAGTATACTAGCCTCAGTGTTTCTTTAGGTGCACCATTACGAAGCAGTTACATAATGGTGCCAATAATTGGATACAGAACTTTCAAGTGTTCCAATTATCAGCACCCTGCTGGTAATAGGTTAAAATAGACGTAATTATAAGGTATTCTTTTAAAATGGACTGCGTGTAACTAAAAGTATGGTTGAGTGTTGTGTATAAAGTAATTTTAGCCTTGTTTTCCAAATTTTAGTCTCATGCTGAAAATCCATTTACCATTTATCATCATGGTGCTGATATTTGGTTCAAAACTATGCTGTTATTTGGTTTCCTTGTAAAGTTAAATTTCCTGATTTTAAAGATCTGTCCATTATAGTCGACTGAAAGTTGAACAAATTCATTACATTCCTTGTGCTAAATTGCCATTGGTGCTTGTAGTGCAAATTATGTATTGAAGGAAAAACGATGACATCTGAACTAGTGGTAAACTGTATCTCAGATGTCAACGCCCACTACCGCTAGCTTTCAAATCTACACTAGTACCTACTAGTATGCATTATTTAAATAAATGTTACATCAATTGGAAAAATAGAAATACAAATTAAATTAGTTATACAATTTGGTAAGTGTTGTGAGATGTATAGATAAGTGTGCGAAGGAGCCGGGATGGGAGATGTGTGTGTTGTGTGTGCGATGGGTGTGTTCGTGTAGTGTGTTTGTGTAAGGAAGAAAGGAAAGGATGGGAGAGACAGGAACGGGCTAGGATATTTCCATTTGAGAGGCTTTTACTGTATAGTTTTCAGTAGATCCTCCGTTTTTGGGTAGTCAAGATTAAGGAGCCATTTCTTTGTTAAGTCTTTGTATTAGATGTTAAGGTACATATTGACGTGCCATAATTAATACAAACATAAAAAAGTGATTATCACTAAAAAGAGTACTCATTTCTAAACGATATTTTATTTTTTTACCTTTAAAACGTATTACAATTCACAGTGCTGATAATTGGGTCAATAGGTGCTGATAATTGGTGACGACTGTGCTGATAATTGGTGACAGGCTTATTTTTTGATAAATTCAAATTTTGACTCAATAAAAACTACAAACATTGAAAAATCTTACTTTACACCACAGGTGAATAAAATCTCAACATTAATAACGTAACACAAACGTTATTGAATACTGTAGTATATGAAATATTTAGAGTTGAAATAAGCTAGTTTCCCAAAAAAATGTAATTAGTCCGTCTTTTAGATTATTCAAAAATAAGGGACACGTATTTTTTTATTTGTAAATTAGACCAAAAATGACAAAGATATAGCCCATTAATATTATCCAATATTTTTTTATAATCTAAAATACGGACGAAATAGAATTAAATTATTTTGACCCTGGAAACTGCCCTATTGGGTCCGTCACCCCATCACTGCCAGAATCATCGTCAGTACTATGGAGCCATGATTTTTAAAAAATCTTTTCGACTGGAAGCATCCTTTGAAAGCCGATATTTAATTTATTGGTATTGTCATCTCTACGAATATATTTACGATTTGTATTTTTTCATTAATATTAATCTAATTTGTATTTTTATGACTAAAAACTTGGCAGTGTTAATTGTTTCTTTTTTTTTAATAACTATAATAAATAATAAATTCGTTTATTCATTAAATAGAGTATCAAATTACAAGAAATTGCGTCGGAGCCCTGTACTAAGCCGAAGCCTGTGTTACAGTAGCCCCGCTCCTCCTCTGATTTTCTTTGACAGAAGTAATTTGAAAACAAAATTTTGCAAAATATTTACCGAAACAATAAAATATATGAAGAAAACATGCTTGTGAAATAAGTAAATATTACATAATTTAAGACCTAAACAAGTAATATTTAACATTAGTTGCAGGCAAAATTTTCAATACATTACAAATTAATTAATATAAATCATGATAATTAATTTAAACTTATGCAAGAGTGGATTGTGTGAGTGAGTTATGTATGTGTTGGAGTGTGAATGTAGTGTGTAAAAAGGGTGTGTAAGTATTTGTATGTAAATTTATGACAGTATAACTAAAAGGGACTCAGTGGAATCGTACTTAATTTAAATGGTTTTAAGTACGAATCTAGTGTTGTTTTACAGTCGTGTTGGGATAGAGGATAGATTTTTAAGATTTTATTTAGTATATCCTCCTGAGGCCCGACCTTGAAAATAACAATGGTTTTGTACTATTTTTAGGACACGGGGACTCAGGAGGTTATTGTAAAGAAGGGCTGAGCTTATTTTAAACTGTCTCCGAGCAAAAGTAGTCTTGTAGATAATTTCGAAACACAAGATCTTGTCTTCTCAAATTTAAAATTTCAGGATCATAAATAAGTGAACTATGTCTTATAATAATTGATTGCTTTATATAGAGATGACGTACTGTAAGTAGTCCGTAGTCATTATAGAGTTCTCTTGTAGGGGAACCAAAAGGTTTAAAAAACATGACTTTAATCAAGGACCTTTGTGCCCTTTCTAGGTCTAAGAGCTTTGTTTTGCGGGCACCTCCCCATACAGGGATGCAGTACATAAGTATGGAGCGACCCAGAGCAAGGTAAATCGAAAATAATATGGAGGGAGGTACGATATGCCTCAGCTTCTTAAATATAAAAATTAATTTGCGTAATCTCTGCGTTAGTAATCTAGATGAAGATACCAGTTTAATTGGTGGTCCAGAATAACGCCAAGATATTTGATATTTTCACCTCTTTCGATAAAACGACATTGGAAATCTAGTAAGGTTTGATTGCTGCACGAGTGGATTTTGATCGAAAAAGAGATTGACGGTTTGTTTGAATTTAGAATGGAGAAGGCCAGATACTTAGTTTTTTTTACATTAAGTGTCAGGAGGTGGTTGCATAGCCATTTGGCCACAGCACGAAGACCGAACTCAGAGTGCTCGCGTACCTGTTCCCAACTTGCATCATGAAATATTAAGGCAGTGTCATCGGCGTAGGAGAAAATATCGCAGTTCTTTAAATTGAGCTCACATAAGTCATTTAAATACAAAAGAAACATAGTAGGGCCGAGTACACTGCCCTGTGGAATTCCGAAGCTAATGGACGCGTCTGAGCTCAAATGGCCATCAATTTTGACCTGTTGGTGACGATCCTCCAAGAAGTCTTTGAAAATGTTAAAGGGTGTGCCCCTAATACCAAACGTAGGGAGTTTGGCCAGCAGGTTGGGTACAGAGATGGAATCGAATGCTTTGGTAAGGCCGAGGAATACACCTATACATTTCTGTTTGTGGTCAAGTTGCTTAACAATTACATCAGAAAGAGCTAGAACAGCGTCTTCAGTAGACTTGCCGTTTTGAAAACCGAATTGATTAGCCGAAATTTAAATTTAATTAACAGACAACGGAAAAGCCTAAATTAGGTCTTAATTTAGTAGCACAAAATATTCAGGGCTTTTCCGGCAAAGAAAATATGATAGAGCTTTTTTTAAAGGATTTAAATGTAGATATATTATGCTTAACGGAACAATCAGGAATGGCTTTTAATTTAAAAGACTACTTACCTGTTATTACTTTTAATAGAAATAAAGCTTTAAGGGGGGGTTCTATGATAATTGTAAAAAATACTTAAAAAAGTAAGGAAAGCAAAGATATTGTAAGCCTTTCTGTTGAGCGATTAGTTGAGATCTCGTGTGTGGAATTGGATAGGTATATTGTTATGTGCGTTTATAGGCCACCTCAAACCAATTACATTGACTTTGAGTTAGTCATAGAAGATGCATTAAAACGTCTTTTCGTGAGTAATGAGTCCATAGTGATATGTGGCGACTTTAATATTGATCTTTTAGTTGAGAGCCCTCTTCACACTAAAATTATTAGCTTATTTAGGTCATTTAACTTGCAAAACCTGTTTACTGCACCGAGTAGAACAACAGCAACTAGTGCTACATGCATAGATAATGTTTTTTGTAATTGTGAGCATATAGGAAAAAGGATTATAAATAATTTACAGTCAGACCATAGTGGTTTATTTGTTGTTTTACCTACAACAGTAGATAAAAAATGCAATGAAATAATCTGTAGGCCCATAACTGAGAAAAAAATTGAATTATTTAAAAGAAAATTAGGAACCCGAATAGGCTTACTGCAATTTGATAGTAATGATCCCAATACATTATATAAAGAATTGTTTACCACAATATCATACGAATTCGAACAGGTTTTCAAAATTAAAAAAATTAAAGGTCTTAAAAGTGGTTTTTCAGAATGGGCCACTCCTGGCATACATAGAAGTAGGAAAAGATTGTATGAATTATATGAACAAAAACAATCAAATCCGGATCCGAGCTTTACAGAGTTTGTTAAGAATTATTCTAAAACCTTTAGAAAAACCTGTTCCATAGCTAAATCTCTTAATATAACCAAAAAAATAGAGGCGTCAGCAAATAAAATAAAAACAACTTGGCAAATAATTAATAAGGAGACCGGCAAGACAAAACCTAGGGATAATAGTTTTTCACCAAGGGTAGATGGGAAAGTGGTAAATACAAGTGAAGAAATAGCAAAAATATTCGAAAATTTCTTTACCAACATCCCCCTGAACATAACGGCGGGCTTAAATTATTCCCCAGAGTTAGCAGAAGCCTTGATGTTAGAAAATATTACACCCTGTGCAACAGACTTTCAATTCTCCTACGTTAGCCCTCG
Source organism: Yponomeuta plumbellus (assembly GCA_947310845.1). Lineage (NCBI taxonomy): Eukaryota > Metazoa > Arthropoda > Insecta > Lepidoptera > Yponomeutidae > Yponomeuta > Yponomeuta plumbellus. Next base: position 1,577,268 of record OX371205.1, on the reverse strand, counting down.
AACTATTATCAAAACATTCAAACAGATAAATATAAAGAAAACAGAAGATCTCTGGAGACTATCGGTTAAACTGATATCCACGGTAATTGATATCATAGCACCACATCTTGCTATAATTTTTAATAAATGTATTGATCAGGGGACTTTTCCTGATCTCTTAAAGCTTAGTAAAATTGTTCCTCTATTTAAGTCTGGTGATAAGGAGGACCCAAACAATTTTAGATCCGTAGCAATCCTGCCAGTATACTAAGTAAAGTCTTTGAAAAAATAATTTTACACCAATTGCTGACACACTTTAGCTTGAACAAACTGTTCCATAAAAAACAATTCGGTTTCACTAAGGGTCGTTCAACAACAGACGCAGGTGTCGCGTTAATGAATCACATATGTATTTAATGCGTGGGAGGAGGCGCAGGATGCCATCCGGGTTTTCTGCGACCTATCCAAAGCCTTTGATTGCGTAGACCACAAAACGCTCCTTTGTAAGTTAATTAGATATGGTCTCAGGAACAAATCTTTAGGACTTCTTACATCGTATTTCGCTAACAGAGTGCAGAAAGTTGATATAAATAGATGTAAGTCTTCTGGATCCGATGTTAAAGTAGGAGTTCCTCAGCGTTCCATCTTAGGGCCGTTCCTTTTCTTAGTGTATGTAAATGACTTGCCTTACCTAGTAGAGAAATTGTCACAAATAGTACTGTTTGCGGACGATACTTCTTTAATATTTAAAATAAAAATAGGTCAACCTAATTTAGACGATGTAAACAATGCTCTGTCTAAAGTTTTGAACTGGTTTACAGTTAACAATCTTATGGTTAATGTCAAAAAAACTAAATGTAAAAAGTTTTCATTGCCCAATGTAAAAAAAGTGGACACAAGCCTAACAATCGCTGGTGACAGACTTGACTTAGTTGAGACAACGGTGTTTTTAGGCCTTACAATAGACTCAAAACTGCAATGGGGTCAGCACATAGAAAAGCTAGCGAGTAGGTTGAGTTCAGCTGCATTTGCAGTCAGAAAAATTAGGCAACTAACAGATGTAGCAACTGCGAGGTTAGTCTATTTCAGTTATTTCCACAGTATTATGTCATATGGTTTGCTTTTATGGGGCCGTGCGGCATATATAGACACAGTCTTTATTCTTCAAAAAAGAGCTATTAGAGCTATTTATAATTTACCAACCAGGCAGTCCCTACGTGAGTTTTTTAAGGAAATAGGAATTCTTACGCTCGCTTGCCAATATATGTATATTCGATAATATAATGTATGTGCGAAAAAACATAACAACATTTAAATTAAACAGGGATATCCATAATGTTAACACCAGAAACCGAAACAAACTTGCCTCATCTAAATTCAGATTAGCCAAGGTAAATACATCGTTTGTAGGATATAGTGTACGTTTTTATAACAAAATTCCAGAAAATATACTATCCCTACCAGCAAATAAATTTATTTTTTTATTAAAAATGCGCTATGTATAAAGGCCTACTATAGATTAGACGACTTTATGAATGATGTGAATCCTTGGCAGTAAGCCAATTCCACAACGAGATGGTCGCTGGTGTTCCGTAGATAATCATGAATATTTGTTTATTAAATTTTACAGAAATGTACAGACGCTGTGATTGCATACCAAAACTATGCTATTATTATAGATAATTGACAAGAACTTTATCACACAAGTTTGCCAAAGGCCATGCGAATGGTGGCGCGGTGGCCGGGTCGCCTATTTCCCTCAAATATGGTTGAGTGAGACTGGCGATGGCTGACCCCTGCGTTATGCTCGTGAACGGGTGCCGTCCGTGTGTCTGGTCGCAGCATTGGCGTTTTCATACTTGTTTATGAATATCAAATAATGTTTGACATTGCAAGTATTGATTGCACTCATGGGTCTTGAATTTTGACATTCTTAGGTAGATGGACATTCGTACCTACCAAACTTTGTATTAGATTTAAGATGTTTTGAGAAAAGATGGTCAGAGTGTTTTTTTTTTGCTGCCTTTTTCTCCACTACATTCGGCCCTAAGGCAGCGGCTAACATTATAATTTCATGTACATTGACATTCAACAAGCAGAATGTAAATTCTTTACGTTGAAATAAATTTCTGATTCTGATTCTGATTCGGAAATAAGATTATAGTTACTAAAAAAAGTTTTCAGTCTATTGTTAAGTAATTTTTCGAGGATTTGCGAGAGAATAGGAAGTACCGATATAGGTCTATAATTGTTGATTTCATCTCTGTTCCCACTCTTGTGGATTGGAGTTTCGTACTTGACAGTGTATTTGATGTGCAATTTCGGGTCTACGGTAGACTCGAACGAAATTCACACCAAATTAAAGCGCGTAAAAAAAATAGGCGATCCGAGTCGAAAACTTACAGGCGGAAAATTCGTATTTCGGTGCATTTTCAATATAAACATTATTAAATTAAATTATGTCGTTGCGAAGTAAACATAAATGTCAATGTCACCATTGGTGTCATTGTGAACTGTAAGGATTAATTTGTGAAGGCTAATAAGCTGTGTAATCTGTGGTGTTTTTCATTGGCGGGAATTGCTATTGACTTTTGGAAAGGTCTGAGAAACAATTGAGAAGGAAATCAGATCATCATCATGGTCATCATTCAGCCACAAGGAGTCAACTGCTGGACATAGGCCTCCTCCATGGATTTCCAAAAAGATCGGTCGGAAGCGGCTTGCATCCAGCGTTTTTCCAACCCTTGGATGAGATCGTCTGTCCATCTTATGGGAAAAGGAAGTAAAAGTCTTAATTGATCTTTATTGTCTTGCTTAAGTAATGAACTTATTAAAATAAAAAAGGAAATAGATATGAATACCAAAAATCAAATGCTGAACAAAAACATGTGGTCAATATAATAGGTACTGAAAGCTGTTAGTCCACAGAGAGAAAGCTGTTTTTCCTCGATTGTCCAGGTGGATTCTACGTTTCATATGTCGTTAAATTCACTGGCTGTTAAGTTTGTGAAGGAAGCTCATTTAATAATTTGTGATTTGCACCCACTACTAAGCGATGATGCGTTTTCGATTTTATTTTATTTTTTATTTTATTTTATTAAGGATTTCGCCTTGCATTCCTTCGTGTGTGGCCAGAACATCTCCAAAAGAGCAAGATTGACTATCCATAATGGTGTGCTGGTCGTAACATTAATGTGTGGTAGCGATACTTGGGTATGGCAGAAGAATCATGAAAGTAGGATTAATGCAGTAGAAAAGAGTTCCTTGAGAAATGTGTGTGAGGTTACTTTGAATGACAGAATACGTAATAGTGTGATCAGAGAACGTTGAGGACTGAAAGAGGATGTAGTGACTAGAATTGAAAAAAGGAATGCTGCATTGGTTTGGATATGTGGAGAGGATGAACGAAGAAAGACTGATGAAGTAAAACTACGGGTCAATGTGAGTGAAAGGGCCGGTAAAGGATGCCCCAGACGGACATACTTCGATCAAATAGAGGATTTATTTGCAAAGGGAAAGATTAAACGTACCCAAAACTGACGTGCGTGCATGCAACGACTAATGGATGTCGATGAAGCTTAAGTGATTTGTCAGGATCGTGGCAGGTGGCAGTCCGTGGTCTCTGTCTATCCCTCTGGGATATAGGCGTGATCTTATATATGTATGTGAACGTATTATTTATTTTGGTAAATAAGATTTAAGAGCTATATCTGCTGGTGGTCGATAAATACCGTGGCGTCGGGTACCCTACGTAAGACCGAATGACCAATAGCCGAATAACATATGCCCGAAGACACATGCCCGATTTGTTAATTTACCAAAGCATCAATATACCTTTAACTTCAAATCCCGATCGTTCACAAGGCCGAAAACCAAAAGGCCGACGCACTAACGCCCAAAAACTATTGACCGAAAGAAATCGTGTAGGAACACAAAGTCTATGTATTTTCCATAATGTATTTCTTACCACATTGACCACTTATTTACAATCGACAAGGAGGTAAAAACACAATATTTTTGGAATCTTGCCGCCCTCAGTGGTCATTTAAGAAACATAATGAAAACTACGCTCTTCCCCATTTAACACTCATAAAAATTTCGCAAGTCCCAGTAGACTGCAAATAAGTGGTCAATGTGGTAAGAAATACATTTATGGGAAATAGATAGACTTTGTGTTCCTACTGGGGCGTCCTTCTCCGGCCCTTCCACTCACATTCGCCCGTAGTTTTACTTCATCAGTCTTTCTTCGTTTATCCTTTCTACATGTCCAAGCCAACGCAGCATTCATTTTTTTTCAATAAAATAAATCCGTTCAGCCGTTCTCGAGTTTTTGCGAGACTAACGAACAGGAATTCATTTTTATATATTTAGATGTCGTACAGAACAATAATTTAATGACGATATTACTAATTTGCTTTAGGCCGCCGCCGACCCTACAAATAACATAGCAAAACAACGTTTGCCGGGTCAGCTAGATTTGGATAGTGAAATAGCTTAGCTATTAGCTTTCATTAGCTGTGCCTCGCGGTGTATCCCGCGGTTTAACCCACGGTTTATTAGGTAAAATAAATTGGTAAAACAATTTTTTGAAAAAGTTTTGTACAAAGTTCCCCATACATTATCCGCGAATTCATTTTTATGTATGATGATAGGATATGAAGTATGATACGTTTTTTTCACCCTGTCAAATAGCCTATTTAAGTTCAGTTAAACCGTAACACAATAGCTATACATTGACTGTTAGGCGGTACGAAGTTCGCCGGGGCAGCTAGTTTATTTATAAATTCAAGTGATTCAGATGTGGTAGTTTTGATGTTTAAAAGTTCAGGTTTTGAGTTTTTTGTCTTTTGAATATTAGCAATGTTTCGAATACATTTCCAAAGCAACTTAGGATGATTACATGATTTAGCCAATTCAGATTGTTCGTAGAGTATTTTAAGTTTTTTTACGAGGTTATTGCAAAAGTTCCTGTATCGTCGATAGGTTATTTCAAGAATAGTGTCCACAGTATTTTTCTTTAGCTTACTATGCATGCGGTCCCTATTTCTTATGCACCGTAGTACACCAGGAGTTATCCATGGTTGAATTGTGCGTTTTGTGCTGGGGATACCGACTATACTTGTGTTATGTATCTTGGATTATTTGCATTAAAGTAGTAACAAGGGTATTGGCTGCTTCATTTGGGTCGGTAAGAGATGTTACAAGATATAAGTTTGATTTTGCCAGTGCGAGTGCAGCTTTCTCGTAATTTAATTTAAGTCGGTGAGAAGGTGCTTTTTGTCTAGGACTGGTATGATTTAGACTAAAAAGAATGGTGGAGTGGTCGGTTATATTGGTGTCTATTATGGCCACCACTGGCTCAGGCAATTATACCATCATCGTGTGGTCTAGACATGTTTTATTATGGGTAGGACAGGTGTATGCTGGAAGTAGACCTTGAGTTGCTAACATATTTAGGTATTGCGAGCTATTTTTGTCTGTATTGTGAGTCTTGATGTCGATATTGATATCACCTGTGACAATAATATTATGAGTGTGATTTTGAACTGATAAAAGTGTGTCCAGTGAGTCCAAAAAGCTGCATGCATTATTATTTTTCGAAGGCGAGCGATAAATTCCTAGGATAAGGTAGTTTCCGATTTGAAGTTTTAAACAAGAAGCATCAGAGAGTGACGGTTCTTCAATTTTAAAATTTATATATTTTTTACGTACATAACAACGCCATCGTTTTTGTTTTTTATGTATTCTTAGTTTGATACATTACGAAGTCCATAAGGTGTGGTGGCTTTTTTAAAGGAGACAAATAACATTCAGTAAAGATCAATACATGAGGATTAATTGAAGCTGCAGAAAGTGACACTAAGAAATGATCCATATTTTTATACAGGGTTACAGGGAAAGTCGTACACAATATTAAAGGAGATCATTATTTAGGTCATTTCTGATGGATTTTATTCTATTATATAGGGTCCGAAAATTAACCGTTATGGAGATAATGACTGTTAAATATTTAAAAAAAATATCAGAATAGAGCTCATAAAGTGTTTTTTTTTTATTTAAGGCAGGTCAATTGATAAAAAAATATCAGCAAAAGCTGCACTACTAACAGCTTTAAAAAACTGCTCGACAACGGTTCGAATTAAATACTTTTTCTCTAAATATTTTTCACATTGGAGCTCTTAAAAAAAAATTTACGTATGGAACTTATTCTGCAAATAATTTTAAAAACTTCTACGACTCTTTAACTATTCAAAAAGGTATAACATTTGAAAAGTATGTGCATGAAATTCTAAAATAATGTTATTTGAGTAGGCTCTAGTGGTAGTACCGACATAACTGAACTTCGATACAAAAAAAATCTTTTTACTTCCTGGCACCTTTAAACTATGTAAAAAGGTCAGATAGGCTTTTTCGTGCTCTGGAGACATACTGTCTCAGGTGTTCAGGTACCTACCTATTTCAGTATTTCTTTTTTAGCATATTCTATCTATCTATTATTTTTGTGTTAGTCTGCTCGTGTGATTCTTCCGTAGTAGATGTGTTAATACGTGGTCTGCAAATGATTTGCGTTTTAGAAACTTCTACGTCTCTTTAGGTATTAAAAAACGTATATCACTTGCTATTATTATTATTATTATTATTGTACATCGAAAAAACGTTAGCCAAGTGTCACTTAAGAAGGCAAACGGTAAATTTTTATTATTATTTCGAAAATCTAAAGGAAATGGTCTCGTCTGACCAAAGTGGCCAGACGGACGCCCTCCGGCTGAGGAGTCCAAGCGGCCGAAGGTCAGGGCGACAGCGAGAGAAAACGCCGGACTATCCGGGCTGTATCAAGCAGCACCGCTTTCTGCATGATAGCCGGAAGCATGCCCACACGGAGTTCCAACCGCCTCAGATGGTTAGCGAGACTGGTTGGAACTAACCCATTCGCGGAAAGGACTATAGGAACGATTTCGGCCGACACCACCCCCCACATGTCGACAACCTCGTGCGCCAGGTCCAGATACTTGGTTTTCTTATCTGTTTCGGCTTTCACGAGGTTTTCATCATACGGAACAGTGATGTCGACCAAAAACGCCCTATTCTGCGCCCGGTCCACCACCACAATATCAGGCTTATTCGCAAGAATAGTCCTGTCAGTGATAATGGGCCGGTCCCAGTAGAGCTTGGCGCGGTCGTTTTCGAGCACGGCTTCCGGTGCGTACTTGTAATACGGTAGTCCCTGTGCGACGAGGCCATATTTCAGAGCGAGCGCCTGATGAAGAATCCTGGCTACGAGATTGTGTCTATGCAGATACTCAGTGTTAGCAAGCGCCGAACAACCGGATATAACATGCCTGAGTGACTCACCGGGATGGCGACACGCCCGACAAATATCGGCAGTGCCATCCTTCAGGATGTATCTCCTGTAGTTGTTGGTCTTGATAACCTGATCTTGTATTGCACATACAAAACCCTCGGTTTCCCCAAACAGGTCACCGAATCGTAGCCAGTGTAGGGAGGCCTTCGTGTCCACGTGGGGCTCGTGTAGAGCCTTGAAGAACCTCCCATGCAGCTCCTTCTCCTTCCATATGCCCTTGCGCCCAGAGACAGTCAGTACCACCGGGTCTTGCCATTGCTCGTTGGCTAAGGCCGGAGGGGAGAGTCCTTTATCACATCCCATGACATCTCTATGCATCGGACTGTCCGTCATCGTCAGGAAGTAATTACGGAGGTTGCTTACCTCGCGATTGTGCATGGTCTGGACATTCAATAACCCACGCCCACCATGCTTTCGCGGCAAGTACAACCTCATCACTGACGACTTCGGGTGATGCATTCTATGGAGAGTCATGGTTGTGCGGACTTTCCTATCCAGGGCTTGTAGCTCAGTCTGATTCCACCTGAGTATGCCGAACGTATACATGATGGTGGGCATGACCCAGCCGTTATAAGCGCGTATCTTGTTCACGCCTGACAAATAGGACGTAAGCACTTTTGTCAGACGTGAGAAGAATACGCTGCAAACTGACTGTTTCATGTCCGCCTCCGCGATGCTGATACTCTGCGACATACCCAGGTAACGGTATGTTTCAGCCTCGGAGAGGGTTCTTAAGTTTACGGGCATAGAGGGTTCTACGCCCTCAGACTGCGTTATGCTCCCCCTTTCCACATGCATAACTGCACCCTTCTCAACCCCTAGCTCCATCCTAATGGATTCACCAAAGTCACATGTGATTTTTAGTAGATCCATCAGGCGAGCCCGTGTTGGGGCGAGAAGCTTGAGGTCATCCATGTAGAAGAGGTGAGGAACTAGTACCTCCTCTCCCAAACTGAAAGCCCGCTCCCGATTTCTCCAGCAAAGTGCTTAGAGGATTCAGGGACAGGCAGAACCATAGTGGACTCAGACAATCGCCCTGGAATATACCCCTCTGTATCCTTATTCGGTCTTCAGCAGCAGCCGTCAGCCGCTCACCTGGAAGACACAGAATCGTACTCCATTGTCCCATACAGGCCTCGAGGAAGTCTCTCACTGTAACATCTATTTTGTATAGTTCGAGGACCCTCTTCAGCCATGTATGTGGGACGGAGTCGAATGCTTTTCTGTAGTCTATCCAAGCAGCAGAGAAATTTCGACGGTTCCGCTTCACCAATTTGCCAGCAACCGCGTCAATGAGGAGGAGTTCCTTTGTACCGCGACCACCCGCCCGACATCCATTCTGAGCTCTGGACATTACCTGATGTTCCTCAAGGTGTTGTGATATCTTGGAGCTCAAAATGGATGTAAGTGTCTTGTAGATGGTGGGAAGACACGTAATCGGGCGGTAGTTGGACGGGTCAGCGGTATTATCTGATTTAGGAACTAGGTGAGTGACACCGGTGGTGAAGAGGTTCGGGAGCGCCTTCTGCTCGAGGCTATCCTGGAACTGGCGAGCAAGAGTAGCGTGACAGCTCGTGAACCCCTTTAGCCAGTAATGGTGCAGTCCGTCTGGCCCCGGACTTTTCCAGTTCGGGGCTTTACGAACTGCACCGGCTACATCGTCATCGCTGATGATAACAGGGTTCATCGGAGCTGTTTCTTCGCATGCTTCCTCTACAGCGCCTATCCAGGAACCCTCCACATGACTAACGGGCTGAGACCACAGGCCGCGCCAGAAATTAACTGATGCGGTCCTGTCCGGTCCTTGGCCCGCCACACGTGCTTCAGGCTGCTCCATAGATCTATAGAACCTCTTCTGGTCACTCTGGAAGAGGCGATTTTGATTGTACCGCTTTGACCTCTCTGTATATCGCCGGATTCGCTTCCCCCAAGCAGCGACTTTCTGCTTCAGATCGTCGATGCGCTCTGTCAGTTTTTGGGCAAAGTCTGGTTGGGACAAAGTAATACTTGTCCCAACGAAAGCCATTCTAACAGAGCGCACAATCCTTGGCCTTGTATTGCCCGATCTGAAGCTAATCAGTCTGCCAATGATGGCTCTGGTATCGGCGATGCGGCTTTCAATACGTCTTCTCCAAGCTGGGATAGAACTACCCTGACGTTGGGTAGCGCGTCCAGACTCCTGGAGTTTCAGGCCTAAGAAGCGGTAAGCCGCTGCTGCAGCCCCGAAGAGAATTGAAGCCGTATCGCCAAGGTCCAAGCTGGCCGCCAAATAAGGGGCCAGCATCTGGTTCAAAGCCATCACGACATCCTGATTTCGCCTGCTGAGTTTTATGCGGGGAAGCCGCGGTCGGTTTTCAGGAGGTAAGTTGCGGAACTCTATAACCGCCTCCTCCAGTAACCTCCTCATGTGCTCTACGTCTTGGGCGACCATATCCTCGCCATCTCCACCCGCTGCTGCCGGATGAACTGCCTCTACTATCTCTTCTCCTCTCACCTGAACTGTAGGAGGCGAGGCAGCACCACCCACACAGGCATGCGGAGACGACGAGGACATAGTCTCGCGTCGCAGTCCTTCGAGTTCGGTATCGTTAAAAAGTCCTGATCGTAGGATGTACCGAACTCTGTCCGCTAGGTTTTGCTCAGTGAGGGCTATCATAGGCTCCAGCACTGCAAATTCGCGGTGCATGACAGCCCGGTTACCCAAACCCGCGTTTTCCCTCATTGTCGCCCTGTAATACGCTCGCAATGCGTTTTTATTCATTTGTACGGACCAACGCATTCGGCGCACCCCACTAGTGGCGGGTGCCGATTGCTGGGCCTGCGAAGGCCCTGCCGACACCAAGCCATCTGGTGGCGATGGTAGAACATTAGACTGGCCAGGTGGTCGGGCCAGTCTGCGGGTGTGGCTGACGTCCCGCATGCTGCCGCGTCCAGCGCCAGCTCCAGACGCGCCCTGGCGATAGCCCCCAGGCAGCGACCCTATACGCGCTCTGTTGCTCTCCATCCATACTTTAGGCTTAATACAACTGGGGGCGCCCATTTCCCAGACGGGACCGTTGATTTGAATCACACCGATGTTAGAACGACTGCAGGCACGGTACCTAACACCTGCAGTCTCGGCGATTTCCCTTAGTCGCCTCGTACGAAACCCGCGGGAAGAAATGGGGTGGTGCTATTCTATTATTATTATTTATATTATTATTATTATTAGTTTATTATTATTATTTGTAGACGGGCAGGCAGTTGGAACAACTGATAATTGCCCGCATCCAGTTTCACTTGGTTTTTTTTTTTTTTTTGGTCAGTGATGTGTTTGTCCAGTAAGTTCTTGAATTTGTTGACGTTTGGTGCTGAAACCACTTCTTGTGGTAATTTGTTCCATCCATTCACTACTCTGTTAGAGAAAAAGTGTCTGTGAGGATTGTTGTTGGAGAAACAAGTTTGTAGTTTAAGGTGGTGTCCTCTCAAGCGGGTGTTGTTGTCTCTTCGAAGAATTTGTTTATCAAAATCCTGTAGGTCGTAGTGTCCATTTAGAATTTTGTAGGTTTCGATTAAATCACCACGCTCTCTACGCTCCCTTAAAGAAGTAAGCCTCAGCGCTTCCAGCCTTTCTTCGTATGATCGGTTTTTTAGCTGTCTTGGAATTTTAGTAAAGCTGCGCTGAACTTTTTCCAGAATGTCAATGTCTTTAATGAAATATGGGCTCCAGACTTGGAAGGCATACTCAAGTAGGGGTCGTATGTAAGTTTTATAAATGGTTAACATCATTTCTGGGGTTAGTACTCCAAAAGCTTTTCTGATTAAATAGATAAAACTCTTTGCTTTTTTTGTTATGGTTGTTATGTGTTGCTCCCATTTTAAGTTTTTAGAGATAATTACTCCCAGGTCCTTTTGTTCATTAGCTGCGTGAAGCTCAACATTGTTTAAAGTATATGTTAAGTGAGGATTGTTGTTTCCTATATGCAGTACTGTACATTTTTCGGCATTTAAACTTATGAGCCATTCCTTTGACCATTTAGCAATTTTGTTCAAGTCTTCTTGGAGGCGATCGTAGTTCACTAATGGATCAGCAAATATTTTAGTGTCATCCGCGAAGATACTAACGTTGTTACTTAGTTCGTCAGGTAGGTCAAATGTGTATATGATGTACAGAATAGGGCCCAATACGGATCCTTGCGGCACTCCGCTGTGAATCTCCCTGTGACTAGAAAGAACATCACCCACTCTTACTTGGAAAGTTCTATTCCGCAAGAAACTCTCGATCCAATTCAATAACCTTCCCCGTATACCAATAAATTCCAACTTATGTAGAAGTCTTGTTGTTGGGACTTTGTCGAAGGCTTTTTCATAGTCGAGATATATCACATCAGTGGGTTTTCTTTCATTGAAACTGTCTGTCCAATATGAGAGGCACGAGAGCAAGTTTGAAATTGTAGATCGATGCGGACAAAAACCATGTTGTTGATCGCTGATGATTCTGTGCTTGGTTAAGAATTTCCTTATGTGATAGACAATAACTTTCTCCATGACCTTACACACAATACTTGTAAGACTTATTGGTCTATAGTTTGATGGCTTCAGTTTACTGCCTTTTTTTAATATGGGTGTCACTGTTGCTGTTGAGGTAAATACGTGCTCTTTGATAATCTCCCGTAAAACGCGATTTAGTTTGGATTTTTGTATTAATTCATCTTCATTCTGTGACTTGGCTTGGATTTTGAACTGATTCATCTTCATACTGAGACTTGGCTTGGATTTTGGACTGATTCATTTTCATTCTGTGACTTGAATGGCGAGACACCTAAGAAAACTTTTTGAGGGAGGAGTTACCCTTGTTGATGGACGACATTTCTATTGCATTGAGACGCATGGTTGGACGAGAACTTCCCAAATAAATGGATTAGAAAAGACGGTCCCATTGCATGGCCGGCTAGGAACCCTGATCTAACGCCAATGGATTTTTATGTATGAGATCATATTAAAAGCATAATTTAAAACAAAATTACGCCAATTGAAATTGTCGAAATTTTGAGACAGAGAATATTTGCGGAAACGACTGTGAAAATAAGGAGAAACCTGCGAACTTCTGTAGTGAAGAGTAATTAAAAAAAAAGAATGAGAATTTGAATAAGAAATAGAGGCAACCATGTTAAAAACGAAGATGAATCAGTTCAAAATCCAAGCCAAGTCACACAATGAAGATGAATAATACCAAAATCCAAACTAAGTCGCGTTTTACGAGAAATTATCAAAGTATTTCTTTGTTGATTTACCTCAACTAAAAATTTACTGTTTGCCGTCTTAAGTGACACTTGGCTAACGTTTTTTCGATGTAACAGCAAGTGATATACGTTTTTTTAATACCTAAAGAGACGTAGAAGTTTCTAAAACGCAAATCATTTGCAGACCACGTATTTACACATCTACCACGGAAGAATCACACGAGCAGACTAACACAAAAATAATAGATAGATAGAATATTCTAAAAAAGAAATACTGAAATAGGTAGGTACCTGAACACCTAAGACAGCATGTCTCCAGAGCACAAAAAAACCTATCTGACCTTTTTACATAGTTTAAAGGTGCCAGGAAGTAAAAAGATTTTCTTTGTATCGAAGTTCAGTTATGTCGGTACTACCACTAGAGCCTACTCAAATAACATTATTTTAAAATTTCATGCACATACCTATTAAATGTTATACCTTTTTGAATAGTTAAAGAGTCCTAGAAGTTTTTAAAATTATTTGCAGAATAAGTTCCATACGGATATTTTTTTTTAAGAGCTTCAATATGTGAAAAATATTTAGAGAAAAAAGTATTTAATTCTAACCGTTGCCGAGCAGTTTTTTAAAGCTGTTAATAGTAAGTGCAGCTTTTGCTGAATTTTTTTTATCAATCAACATGCCTTTAAACTAAATACATTAAAAAAAACACTTTGTGAGCTCTATTCTGAGAAAAAATCAATCAAAAAGCCAAAAAAAAGTAATATTTTTTTTAAATCTTTAACAGTCTATATCTCCATAACGGTTAATTTTCGGACCCTAGAATAAAATCCATCAGAAATGACCTAAATAATGATCTCCTTTAATATTGTGTAAGTACGACTTTGCCTGTAACCCTGTATATGCTTCTGATGTTTTGGGTTACAAAAGTGATATTGTTAGAAGGCAAACTTCGTAATAGCTCGTCACAAAATATTGTTTAACATCGTATAGCATTTACAGTGCATAGGGAGTCTAATTCATTATTAATGCAGGTGGTAAAATCCATGTAAACCGTTGGATAGGGATGTCATCACATGAGTTGTAATATTTAGTACGCCTGAAAGTGAAGGGAAATGGCTAATAAAGGCATTCTTCTGATTGTTGGTGGATTGTCGCCAAACAAAGATGGACACGAGGGTAAAAAATAATGTCGAGATGAGTGACTCATAATTTACGATTTCACTGCGAGTGTAGAGACGTAGGTACATGTTTGTAGAAGAGAACGTGAGAGTTGTTTCTTGTGAGATAATGTGTGAATGTGTTGTGTGTTTGTGTGTTTGCGGCATATGTGCACAAATTTGAGTTTTGATATGAGTTAGGAAAGGTAATGTCTGTATAGTTTACAATTTTATAGAGAATTATTTGAGGTTCTAGTCAGTCTTGGTTTTTGAGGTGAGTAGTTGAGCTTCCGTTTTAATCTGAATTTGAGGTAATGATTCGTCTTTTCTCAAGTATACTTTGCCATACGATGTCCAAAAGAACTGGAACTTGGAGGTCCTGGCCAATTCTCTGGCAAGGAAATAAAGACGCCCCGCTTTCGGTGTAAGTTGTTCGACTATACTCTGCACAGAACACAATTACTCAAGAGAAGAAGTTCAACTACAAACAAAAAAAAATAATGTGCGTACTAGCGCCACCTGCCGGATGCCCACAGCAACTTCTCAGTGGCGGCAAAATTTGAATGTTCCAATAAGGTGCCAGGCACATAAAAACAAAAAGTATTTTGGATGATTAAGCAATTTCATTAATTGCAAACTCAGAAACTTTTTACAATACTACAAGACTTTTAAAACGATTCTGAGTTTGCAAATGAAATTGCTTATTCATCCAAAATACTTTTTGTTACTTACAACTAAAATACTTCAACGCCTTTTAGAAAACAATAAAATATTAAAGTGAAATATTTAATACATACTTTTATGTAAACAAACCAATACAATGATACAAGATTATTCATAATAAAACAACATTACAAAGAAGAAGCACAAGCTCAACTCGACGTCGTATGTTGAATAAGAGTCACTTTCTCAAAACGAACTAGGAAAAACACAGACGGAGAATCACAAACGAGCTCAGCTCGACGTCGTATCCAAGCAATTACACAAGAAATATTTCAGAAACAAACCGAATCCGTTACCGAAATAAGTATAATTCAATTCAATTCAATTCTGTTTTATGGACTCAATGCACTGATTGTCCAGTACAACTTCGCCAATATCCTGTGTTAGACAAGACTATAGCCAATCACAAGCGAACAAGGCTCGGTCAGAATTTTGAGTAAATCAGAACTGTTCTTTTTTTGAAATAAGTATACAACATACGCAAATAAAATTCGCCATCTTGTAAGTAAGCATGACGTTTGGCGTCGCCAGTTGCCACACTCAAAGTAAGTTTCTACTAAGTTTTTTTCGACCAAAAACAGAAATAAATTTCAATAACGCACGAAAATTGATATACTATTTCACAATTAGTTACAAATCTTTTGGTCTAAAAAATTGTGCATTTGTTTTTTTTTACAATAAGTCTAGGCCTGACTGGAATTCTACAAATCTTACCGAGGATTTTTTAATTTCAAAATGGTAATGAGGAAATCTAGCCCACGAAGGTATTCTCGGTCGCCCATACAAAGTCGACACCCCCTGATACTCTGATTTTTAATTTCGTGTACCAAAGTGACAGCTGCAAGCGCTCTTTCTTTTTTAAAATGTTGCTAGCTCAAGGAGTCTCGACCGAGTTCTCGGTCTCGATCTCGATCTCGACATTGTCAGCTAAAATTATATTTTTTATTTGCTTATTGATAACTAGGTACCGCGTGGCAAACTTATCGTAATGAAAAAAACAGTATCGTATCAGCTGAGTGATCATGTCGTTTCTTTTTTAAATTTACTAAAATAAGTAATTTTAGAATCTTAATTTACGTTTAACAGTAATAAAAGTAGCGTTGATTTCTATCTACAGTGACATTTTCAAAATGGTTAAATTAATTTAAGGAAGAAAATCATAAATGTAACACGCAACTTTTTGTTCAAATCACCAAACCGAATACTAGTTTGGCTTTCGAATCATATCTCGTTTCAATATCTCGATAGTCGTCGAGTACATTTTTGTACAACAAAATTCAAAACTGGCAACCCACCAAATGTCAGTTTAGTACACGAAATTAAAAATCGAAGTATAGGTATACAGGGGTGATATCGTTTTTGAAACCAAGGTGTGCCGCATTCAATTTAGCGGTTTTGTGGGTTGCATTAAATTTTCTCGTTGACTGTAGAAGTTCGGTTTTTGTAATTGTCGATGAAAGCTCCGTCACAATTGATTTAATAGTATCCTTCTTACCAGGCATCCTGTACATATCATTAATATCTTTTTTGCACAAGGCCATGCCGGTTGTCTTTGAGAGATTAAGCATGATATAATTATACCATCCTTGCACTCGTTTGGTTTTCTAGGCACATTTTTGAGTTCCACACAAGCTTTGCGGGAACCTCTCTGAAGGTCTTCTACTTTCTCCTCCAAGAGTACAATATATTCCTTATCTTTTTTCTTTTCTATTTCGAGCGATTGTAATTTCGACTTCAAATCTTCATATTGAGAGGATAGAAAAGAAATTGCTGTTTCGATTTTCGTGTTGACCTGTTGAATCTCTTGCAGGCTTGGATTTAAGTTTTTCAGACTATATAGATTCTCCTCCTGCTGAAGCATCCATGCGTTGATCATGTCTTGCATCTCTTGTTTGAATTCAGAGAGTTCCTCCCCGATAGTCGTATTATCTTCCCGTTTCCTTTTGTTTCGAGCCACAAGAAAATTTGGGGGTGTCGTAGGTGCGCTTTCTGTATTTGTCGAGTCTATTTTTACCTCTCTGGAGGCGGAGGTAGATTTCGGGGCAGAGGCGGACATCATAAGCGACGCAAACGCTCGGACAGACGGGTAAAGCTTATCGGAAACCTATTATTCTTTAACGTTCTGTCCGTTTAAAACTGGCGAGCCCGCGGGCCACTGATCTGGTCGTCGATTGGAGAAATGGCGGATTGGCGGTTTAACTTATTGCTGCACACGAAAGAGCGAGATGAGACTCACAAAAAATATGCCTCGCGCTCACACACCCGTCACGTTATCCAGTCAGAATATAATTTTATTGCTTCAAAAAACACTTGTTCGCGGTACACGGATTCACACTGTGTTACTGTTATAATACGAGTTAATTTACTTTGGTATAGTTGGCGTAAAAAATATGAGAAGCGGTAACACGTCTGCTCGCGATCGTATGCGCCGAGGAAGAGCAAAGGACATTGACCACTTTCGGCTATGCGTGAACAGCATGTTCATAATGATACAAAGTAATAAATGGTCATTATTAATAAAAACACGAATATTTTTTATATTTTCGGAGTAACCATTTAAACGATAAAAACAATCAATTTAATAAGTTTTCTTCCTGTCTTTTTTTGCCCCTTTCGGCTTTGGTGTTGCCAGTAGTAATTATTAATTTATTATCGATTGGGAAATAATTCATATCATGATTTATGTTATGTTCTTTTTAGTGTGTTTTGTAAACAATGAGGTGTGTTTTGTAACCAATGTTTTGTGTGGAAAGAATAAATAGGCAAAAGTGTATCAATTAATATCTTTAGCTACTCACAAACCCCTCACGAGCAAATGAAAAGAAATACGACAAGAATCGAATCGGAAATCGATTCCTTTTTTTCTGGCAACAAAAATAAGCTGTCAATAGCGTCAATCACAAACTATTCGCTTCGTCTTCGTGCGGCATGAATATTTTCTTTACCTGTTTTCATCTTTTAACGACTTGGCTTGTGATAATGGACCCCGATATCTTATTAATTACTAAAAACCATTACAGTCCTAAAAGATCAAAACTTTGATTGCCAATTTACTGGAGTATAGTAAATTTTGAAATGTTCCAGTACTGTCTCCGATAGACGATTTAAAATATAGACGTGGATTATTTTTATAATTATTTTTATTTGGGCGTTAATGGGTTAACTGCTTCGCCGGCTCTCCAAAGTTTGCTCGAGGAAATCTCTTATGTATTACCCTGTTTTTGTTTGCACTAACAATATTGATCAGTCGAAATTCATCCTACTGCATGGCATAGACCTGAATTAAGTTTACAGGTAAATTGTTTTGCGAGAGTAATTTTATTTGTAGCTACAATGTTGTCATTTACTATCATTCATTGGCTTCCTGAGTAAAATGTAATTTTATCCACAACTTACTTAAAAATTAAACTCAATCATCATATCATGCAGTACGACGCGAGTCACGCGTTTTGTGGCGCTAAAATGTCAGAATTTGAAAGTTAATGTACAGGAAAGTCGCGACTTTTGGCGTTAGGACCCGCGACTCGCGTCGACGTACTAGGATGGGCACTACATACGACGTTACAGTACAGAAGTCGTGGGTGTTACAATGCAACGTTATCTAAAGTCCGTTCGCTTAGATAGTGTCGGTACACACGAAGGGAGAATCTTGGTTTTAGTAAAAAAACATTTCAATAATACAACTTAGACGGCAAAAATACTTTAAATAGAAAAAAAACATGGCACACTATATACCTAATGAAGCACAAAATAAAACACTACTCTTTATCACTCGAAGTGTTCTCAGAATATTCATCTCCACCGGTATTTAGAACAGGTACCTACCTAAGTGATGCAGGATCGTCTCGTTATAAATCCATTCTAAAATAGCTACTGATTGATTTACTTCTTTAATTGCGTGACCTACATAATAGTAGAATGAGACGAGCTGCGAGCCAAATTCACTGGCGTGTTTGCGCCGCGTCATTTAATTTCTTTTGTGAAAAGCCGCCACGTGCCGAGGCGGCAAATATCAAAGTGACACTATGATAGCGAACAGACTTTACAAGAAGTGGGCGAGTTAGGGAGTCCTAGGCGCGGTGGGCAGAAGGCGGCAGGCATTGCAGGATCCGTTGGGGATGGCCGCAGCGAAGCAGTCCTCTGGACAAACTGGGCACGCACCGGCGTACTGACGCGCCGCCGTGCACTCCGCTGCGCTCGACCACTGGGTTGGTAGCGCGTTCTGTCGATAACCAGAGATAGTGCGGTAGAAGTATCTTTGGTCGCTAAGACTGAGCAGACTGCCACCGATAATGGACAAGATTCAAGAATTTTGTAAAACATGAAAACTCCAGAATGTTTTGACATTTTCGAATTTTAAGGTATTTGAAAAGATGACCCGTAGAAAGTTTTTTTACACTTTATTGCACAGTAATGTAAAGAGCATAGATGTATCTATGGGCATATGGGTAACACAACTTCTATGACAATGATGAGTATAAATAATCTGAACTGGGAAGTCGTTTTGTCAAGCGCCATCTTTTGAGTGGTTAGTCAGAATTCTTCTCTACGTCTGTCAGTCACACGCTAGGATCATCGCACAGCGACATCACAAACATGTAAACATCCAAGACCTGGGGCTATTTCGTCCCCACCCGGGAGTCGAACCCGGGACGTCTCATGGTAGGCCGATGCGCTAACCGCTGCGCCATAGGCTGTTCTCTTGGTAGGTTACGTATGGGTAGGCGAGGCAGTCAAATCTTACCCTGTAGAATCCAGTTAGCGTGCAGTGCAGTACATCGTACGCCGGACAGTTGAGGTACCTCCCCTGGGCAGGCAGCTCTGAGGCGAGGCAGCTTGTGTTCACATACTGCACGGCCTGACTCCACTCGGGGTGGTCTTTAGCGAACTGCTCGAAATACTGGAGGACCTTTTGCCTCTGGACTTGGTACCCTTTGCTGTCCATCCAGCCCGACTTTTTGAAGACACAAGTCAGGCGCTCGCACTGGAATTTTTATTATTTACATTTACGGTTGAGATATAGGGCCGATTTCTGAATTGAGAATTGCGCTAAGTAATTACTCAACTGTAGTACTGTCTCATTAATGTTCCCAGAAAAGAGCGTGATAGAATGTTAGTTGAGTGTTTACTCAGTGAAATTCTCGATTCAGAAACCAGCCCTAACAAGCTGAAAGTTGAGAAAACTTACCTCAGATGTTTTGTCTTTGCACTGAGCTGTCGCATCAGAGTTATCGATTATTTTCGGACTTCCGAGACATCTGAGGATCTGAGAAAAGAAGTTAGTTAACTTTATATCTCACTGAAGTACTTAACTTTCACACAACAGAATCACGACCTGGTCCAAAACTAGGATACCCTGTGCTATGGTAACCAGGCAAGGAAATTACAAATTTGTGAATGCACCCAGACAGGCCATTTGTTCAAATGTGGGGCAGCTCCCATTGGGAATGAAACCCACGGCCTCAATTTTAATATGTAGTTAGCGCTTTAACCGCTAGACCAACGAAGTCATTCAGTTTATCTATTTCTCTATAAGACTATAGGACTTAAAGTACAACTACTTATGTGAAATATGGAGATCCTGCATGTTTTGCCCTTTGTATTACTAATACAAATATGTTAAAACAGAGCGCCATGTCAAAGATCAGGGTTCTATTCTCAGAGGAACCTCGTTTTGCCGTCGATAGCAGTCTAGTTGCGATCATTGGTGGTGTGGTTCGATGTTGTGATCATTGATGTAGTTATGAGGTGGGTGGTCTGCGCCCATTCCAGGACGTAGACTCTTGTAGTACAATGCCAACTGCATGGACATGGCGATTTGGTTTCATTGCCACTTTAAGTCTACGCGCGCCCACATACCAAACTGTCTAGGCGTCAAGGGTAAAAAAAAATCTACCATCTACTATTATCAATGCACTAGTAAACGTAGAATCGAGGCCGAGAATGCCCCCCCCCAAAATGTACCTAAGGTTTTATAGAGTCTTATTTTCTTTCCGTTGTAAATAGTTTACTTTTTTTTAACTGTATGACTTGGGCTTGAAAATTTCTGACAGACCAGCCACTAGTCTTACAAGCCTCCGCCAATCCGGACTTGGCCCCTGTGGTGGATTATGGGCTATACCTTTCTCGGAAGAGACCCGTGCTCCGCGGTGGGGAGTGGGGGTGAAATAATGGGTTGATGATCATGATCATGTATAACATAACATAACATTTACATACAGGCACATACACTGGTTCTGGCCCCACACTAGGATACCCTGTGTCGTGGGAACCAGAAACAGCAACGTCACAAACATGTAAACATCCAAGACCTGGGTTTCTTTTTTTTGTCCCCAGCCGGGATTTGAACCCGGGACATCTCGCTGTGACTATGAACGACACAGACGTACCAAAATCAATAAACTAAATGTCCCTTACATTGTCCGGCTGAATTCCGCAGTACACAGCCGACAGCGCAGGTGACGCCACCTGCATAATAAAGACTTAATTAATTGCCGCTGGCATCTGCTAAGTTCACAGAACCATACCATAGACGAATAAGCTCAAAAAAGAATAGAAAGAGCTGATTATTTACCACTGCCACTAAAGTAACAACGATTAAACACTTCTGCATTTTGGTCGTATGGATCGCGTCAGTCAATGACTACGGTACAATGAGGACTAAATGGCTGAAGAATAATCAAGATAGCACAGGGTCATTGTGGGAGGAGGTCGGTAGAAGCTAATGTGTCCAGATGTCAATCGCTAGTATAATTTGTACTAGCGCCGGACCTGTTTGGCGTAAGATAATGATTCGTTGTTTACACTACTTGTCATGGAAGTATTCAAATGAGGCAAACGCTCGTTGTCCTTGATTTTACTAAAGTTCAATGGGCTTACAGTTTAAATTTGTACCTACATCGAAAAAATCCTGGAATATAAATTCTAAATAAATCAATATTTTTACTGGATTTTAGATCCTGCGATACTAACAGGTCTGCCTAGCGTGGTAGATGCAGTTTTCTGTTAAACATGTAAAACTTTATGAAAATAAATACCTTTTTAATCCCAGAGGGGTAGGCAGAGACCAGGGACAGCCACCTGCCAGTGGCGTGCCTAGGGTCTCCAATTAGGGCAAGCCCAACTTATATTTTGGTACCTAAAAAAAAAATTGCTATCGCAATAGGGCCTCCTACAGATATAGATAGACATAGATAACTTAAACACGTCAATCTGTATGAAAACCAACCGTGTCACTTTTATTCTACCTACTGTGACGTCACAAGAGCGAATTAGTGATGTGAATTCCTCCTTGTCCGCGCAAAATCGATTCAAAGGCGACGCCCGCCGCCTCACGCGCCGTTCGACTCTACTCGATTCAGCCTGGCCGCAGATGTACCTACGGAATTCCAGTACGGTTTCCATATGATAGACAGAGACATTTTTTGACGTCATTCCTTTCAGAAACCGAACGAAAATTCCGTGCGTGTGCGGCCACGGCCAGGCCAGTCAGAGGTCAGTCTTTGTAGTAGATGGTCGCGCGCGAGTTGTGACTTGTGAAATCAAGCGTTCCGACTTTTTAACACCTACTATGACGCTTTTGGATACCTCTGCATAATCTCAAATAAGTATCATCATCATCTACCCATTATGTCCCCACCGAGGGGCACGAGTCTCTTCCCTGAGGAAAGTATAGGCCATACTCCATCACGGGAGCCAAGTCCGGATTGGTGGAGGCTTGTAAGACTAGTGGCTGTCTTACTGTGTCACAAGTTTTCAAGCCGCCTTATGGCCTCTGAATTGGCTTAACGACTGACATCTATTGACGGCAGCCGGCACCAACTGCTTAACGTGCCTTGTGAAGCACGGAACCGCTCGAAAAAATGCCACTAGCGTTAGTCATAGACGGTAACCCATCCATGGACTGAACGCGCCGTATGTTGCTTAACCTTAGTGATCGTTTAAGCTCACTCAGGCAGCCCGGGCTACGAGCGATTCAGTTAATTCAAATTATAAGTATATTCGTTGCTATTTAAATTTAAACACGTATAGACATGCATGACAAGAAACGCAATAGTTTTAGATAACCTAAAAATCATTATAACAACAAAACCGGACTCAATCGCGTACACGAAGATGTTTATTTAATTACCCTCGACGTTTCGAACGTTACATAAACACCTGTGTATACGCGATTAAGTCCCGTTTTGTTGTAATAACCTAAAAATCACTAATCACATGAATGAAATCGATTTTCTGACAGACGAATGATATTATAAGGAATTATTAAATAAAGGATATATGAATTACATTTTAAAAATAGAACTAGTAAGATTATTAGCTCTGTGAGCTGTACACCTCGCTTTGTTTTAAAATGGTTGAAATTTATAATTTTTAAGTTTTCTACCTCCATTTCTTTGCTTATATATGTATAA
The DNA here is from genome assembly GCA_947310845.1 of Yponomeuta plumbellus. Taxonomy (NCBI): domain Eukaryota; kingdom Metazoa; phylum Arthropoda; class Insecta; order Lepidoptera; family Yponomeutidae; genus Yponomeuta; species Yponomeuta plumbellus. The sequence goes on along the minus strand of OX371205.1, from coordinate 1,554,407 downwards.
GTATATGTATATTTGCAAGGTTATTATATTAGAAGGTATATTGTAAGGTTTAACTACAAAAATCTAAAATTGTATACCTATACACAAGGTATACAATTTTAGATTTTTGTAGTTAAACCTTACAGTTACATAAGCTTGTATGCATATTTTACTTGTTGTAGGCTATGGAAAGAACCAGAGAAGATATTTTACAAGCCAAAAGAAGAGCTAGCCGAATATGCCATGAATAAATAAAAAAAGATTCGAAACTAAGTGCACTGAGTAAATAAAAACAAAACGAAAATTATGCAAAGAGAAAGAGAGAGAAGCGTGTCGTGTCTAAAAAAATATTTTATGGGAATAGATGAGCAGCAAAAACAAATACAGAATTATTAATGTCGACAAAATTCGAGAAAATATTCCTGCAAAAAAAGCAGACTAAGAAAGTACTCCAAGTGAATATTAGGGAAGAAGAAGAACGTGAATTAATTAATTCCAGCGGCGGTAGTGACAAAGATCCCTGACGAAGATTTACCCTCCTTTTTTAAAGCTGTCGTTTAAAATTAGGACATATTATGAGCTTGTTCTTATCAATACCTACTAAATTGTCTATTTGACACTTTTCGGAAAGATATTTTAAAATATACGGTGTAGGTTTATTTTATAAGCACATCTTACAACCATTTTATCGTTACAATTGTTAAGTAGCCAATTAGCGTTCTTAAAATGGTTAATATAATTCGTCTGTCCGATATCGATTAAAATCGATTATCGAAATTATGTGGTAGAACGAACAACACTAGTTGCTAGATTTGACAGACGAATGATAAGTTGCCTTGTACCACGAACTCGAAGCGATGAGCGACAGTATCGCTTGTTCTCATGTTCATCGTGTCTTAACTCACAGCGTCAGATTAAACGCTCAAAGCAAACGCAGCAATGTAATGTGAACATTGTTTACTTACCGTTAATCTATAGTTACTTAGGTACAGACTTGGAATCGTACCTCGGAATACTTAAAAAAATAATTTAAAATGAATTTATGCATAATATAATTTGAAAATAGCTTATCTGTGATAGGCAACATGTCCTTGAGTTTGTGTGCATACAATTTTTGGGCTATCGCAGTTTAGTAAGACGCAACAACGCATTTTCCTAATATTTACGGACGACCGGTCGCCACAACAGACGCGCGCGGAATATCTGTAGCGACGGCCGAGTGTGAATAAACTCAGTGTTGCCGACTTGCCGCAACTGAGTTCCCAAAATGTACATCGACGGTGGAAAGGCAACCTTGCTGAAGCGCCATTTTGCAACTTTACAGGAGAGCGATTCAAAGTTATAAATTTTCGAAAATAAATCGTGTAAAATCAATTTTCTATCCGTTTTCCCAAAAAAAAATGTGAGAATGCCGAGAAAATAGTATGTCACAGAAACTCTTTAAAAAATATTGAAAAAAACGTTACCGGACAAATTTAGGTGGCGGTTCAGCAATAAATGACCAGGACTCTGGCGAGGCTACTTTACTGATAGGACATAATATTGCAGTTCATAATGTATCTGCACTTTTTGCTTATGCACCATAAACAATGCTATTCATATCGGAGCAAACTGTGTTATCTCCATAGTCATTCGGAGATGTCGTCCGCATAATTCAGTGATGTAATCAAACTACCCCAAAGTTGTCTTACCAGAAACTCTGAACTTCCAACTGATCTAAAAGTCTGGCGTAGACTTTTTACTTAAGGGTGAACAAATTTTGAAATAATGGAATTTCCAAAAATTATAAGTACCTTGAATTCAATAAAATGACATTTAATTACTGTTTTAGGCTTCGGAAAAGGCTATCAATCAAATAAATCTGATTTTATTGAATGCTTTATTGCACAAGAAAAGATGTGCACAAAACGCGAGCTTAATATTAAAAAGTATTTTCTTTCAGCTAACCATGGGTGGTGTGGAGGAGTAAGGTGTCTTTCTAGTGTCTTGTCTTTTCTGGTTTCCACGACACAGGGTATCCTAGTGTGGGGCCAGAAGCAATGTATGTGCCTGTATGTAAATGTTATGTTATGTTAGAAGTCCCAAGTAAAATAAAAAAGATAAATTACTTACTTACAGAATACCAGTGATGTAATATCAATATAATACTGTTACGGGCTAGGGTTCTGGATTTGGATGTAAAACGCCAATGACAACTTCTTAGGATTTATTCACGCAGGGTCTGGTCTGCAGGTCTTCACGACACGAAGTCCACACGTAGAATCCAATCGCAGGTCCAATCGAAGTCCAATAGTATCGCTGAGGTCGTAGGTTATCGCTCGTATCGCAGGTATGTTCGCTCGAAGTTCACTCTTCGCTATTCCAAACGGAACTGACTGCGCGCCGCGGCGGCCGCTATTTATATCCGGCCGCAAGGGCTCTAGAACATTCCCGTACCTACGTGCCTACTCGAGGCAACGTCGCTCGAACAGTGCCCCATTCAAATGTTTTGAACCTTACGCTAGTGGACATACGAGTCATTATTGCTTGCAGCGTTTATTGTTTACTAAAACGCAGCATGCGGCGACTATTCGATAGGCTTCTAGAAGGCTCTATTCTAGATGGTTCGGGATAGGACCGCGACAATACGTAAACTTCTAATACATTATTCCTACTACAATACATATTAATACAATAATAAATTATGTGCCATTACTATTGTATAGGCACATACAATAAATAAATACTTTCATAAATATCATTATGTCAGATTGCTTTGAAGTACAAAGTATTCAATTCAATTCAAATATTTTATTCATAATCCAAATAGAACATTTACTTTATGAACGTCAATGTTGTTAATGTTGTTAGTTTCACAATTAATAGATTACATGGAGAAGAAACTAACAAAGAAACTCCACATTTATTCTTTTCAAAACAGTTTTAGCCTAAACTACAAACTTAAAAAAAAAAACTCTCGGATGTGTTGAACACTAGACACATTTAACGTCTGTTTAAATGTAATATTAAACTACTGTTTAATGCCAAACGTCCTTGTCTTCTAAATAATCGTTGATTTTATTATAAGCTTTTTTGCAAAGAGTGTGCTTAGCACAATTCTTAAATCGCGTTGGAGGTAACTCTAATATATCTTGGGGTATCTTGTTGTAGAACCTTATACAATGCCCCATAAAGGAAGTATTAACTTTTGCAAGTCTAAATCGTGGAAATGACAATTTATGTTTATTCCTAGTATTAACGTTATGATGGGTACCAAGTGTTTCGAAGTCTTTAATATTTTTCCTAACGTACACAATATTTTCATATATGTATTGGCTTGCAACTGTTAGGATGTTAGTTTCTTTGAAAAGATCTCTTAGCGAGTCCCTACTAGGTACCTATGTAGTTTGTAAATAAATCGGATCGCTCTCTTCTGCTCCTAGTCTCAATGTCTGCTGCCCGGCCCCAAAGTAGTATACCATAGGACATAATACTATGGAAGTAACTAAAATAAACAAGCCTAGCAGTTGCAACGTCAGTAAGTTCTCTAATTCTTTTCACGGCATTATGTTGCGGCAGTAATGCTCATGGATCGCACTATTGACATCTAATGAACACTTCGGCCGACGGGGCCTAGCGTATGTACAGCGGTAGAGCGTTCTTCAGGCGCACAGCTGTCACAGTAAAGGAATCCGAATAGCCTGCCGTACAATGCAAGGGGGTTTCGAGAAGCAAGTCTTTGCAAGGGCGCTGAAGGTGACCATGCGCGCCACGAAAGGCGAAGAGTTAGCGAAGATACTGAGGGGCAGAGAGGTCATGTAGCATACCATAGAAACTTCTTTATAGAATGCTACATGACCCCTCCGCCCTTAATTATGACGCCCCTGACACAACGTGGGCATTCCTGCGAGAGCGGATGTTTAACCAAGAAAGCTGAGTGCGAAAGTGGGCCACGTGAACATATTTACGAAAGCCCAAAATGTAACGAATACAAACGCTAAGAAGGCGATCAAGTTTATCAAGTAGTTCCTCAGTGAGGCCGGGGTAACACACATCTGCATAACGTAGTGGCACCAATGACCGACAAGAACCAATAACCGACACTTTATTTTTTGATTCAATAAAATAAGGGTAGGAAACCGATTTCTTAATATAGCGACACTGTACCGTAGTTAGCACACTTTTGACTGTCTCCCATTGACATTTGAGCGAAATGTGCGGTTTTGTTTGAAAATGGCGACGTGGCAAGTGATTGCGGCTGGAGTACGGTGAAAATAACAACATTTCTTATTAAAATCCTTAAGGAAGTGAGTACATATTTTCTTAATTAAACTAATGTATTGTAAATTATTTGAATTTTATGTTTTTCTCGGGTTATTAGAAGAACTATAGGATCGATTTTTGTTATGACGAAAGTTTAAAATTATTTTGATATTAGTAAAATGTAGGTGTCGATCACTGGTTTTTTCAAACCGACTTTTCCAATAATCGACATGTGTCGATAATAATTTTCTTAAACATTTTTCATTTGGCAAGCGAATATAGTTCTTCTTATTTTGCTTATTTGGTAGATATTTGAAGTAAACTAATCAAAGTCGAGCGAGCTACCAGTAATCGACAAGTGTCGATTACTGGGGAATAATTAGTGTCGATGATTGGTTCTTACAGATGGCTCCGAGAAAACATTATACTCCCGACCAGTTAGAAAAATATATAGTTACTAGCGATCCGTCCCGGCTTCGCACGGGTGGCAAAAAAAAGAATTTTTAAAATCGGCTCAGTATTTTCTGAGCGTACATTACAAACACAAAAAATTCAATTTTTTCCTCTTTATAATCTATAATATAAAAAAAAGGAGAACCTGACTGACTGACATATCAACGCGGGGCCTAAACTATCATCATCGGCCTACGGTTCTCCACTGCTGGACATAGGCCTCTCCCATTGCACGCCACTGAGCACGGCCCTCGGCTACTCTCATCCAGCTCTTGCCAGCCGCCCTGCGAAGATCATCGCTCCACCGAGTCTGAGGACGTCCTACACTACGTTTACCGATCCGCGGTCTCCACTCAAGAACTCTTCTACCCCATCGGTTATCAGTTCTTCGGGTGATATGGCCGGCCCACTGCAACTTCAGCATGCTAATTCGGTGAATATGTCGGTGACTTTGGTTCTCTGTCGTATGACTTCGTTTCGAATTCGATCTTTCAGAGAAACCCCGAGCATAGCCCTTTCCATAGCACGCTGAGCGACTTTAAATTTGTGGATCAACCCCACCGTGAGTGTCCACGTTTCGGCACCGTATGACATGACGGGCAGGACGCACTGGTTGAAGACTTTCGTCTTTAGACTCTGTGGGATTGGCGATGTGAAGACTCGACGTAGTTTCCCATACGCTGCCCAGCCCGTATCCAGCTGTATTCTTCTATTGACCTCTTTCTCGAAGTTGTTTTTACCTCATTGCATGGTTTGCCCGAGGTAAACGTACTCCTTAACAACTTCAAGAATACTGCCTTGAACAGCAATTGGCTCCGGATTTACGTGTTCATTGAACATAATCTTGGTTTTATCCAAGTTCATCCGGAGACAAATGCGTTGGGAAGAATCAGCTAGGCTACTCAGCATATGTTGCAGATCTTGCAGCGTTTCCGCCATGATGACGATGTCGTCTGCAAATCGCAAGTGTGAAAGGTACTCGCCGCTAATATTAATGCCGTACCCCTTCCAGTCCAGCGTCTTAAACATATCCTCCATAGCATTTGTGAACAATTTGGGGGAAATAACATCCTCTTTTCTCACACCACGATGTATGGGGATAGGTTCAGACTGCCGGTTCTGGATTTGGACGGCCATAGTAGCGGCGTTGTATAGACCTCTCAGCACTTGGATGTATCGCCAGTCGACTTGGCATCGCTGCAAAGATTCCAGAACAGACCAGGTTTCGACTGAGTCAAAGGCCTTTTCATTGTCCACAAACGCTAAGCACATGGGCCGATTATACTCTTCGGTCTTCTGTATAATCTGCCACACTGTGTGAATGTGGTCTAATGGTTCCGTAACCCGATCTAAAGCCGGCCTGCTCAGGTGGCTGAAACTCATCAAGTCTCCTCGCAAGACGATTCGTGATGACTGAAATGGGTTGGTAGTTTTTCAAAAGGGTTTCATCACCCTTTTTGAAGAATAACACGACAACACACTTACTCCACGCCTCCGGAGTTCTCCCATCAAAGAGGACAGCATTAAAGATCTTCTGGAGCTCCTTCATTACGGGTTTACCGCCGGACTTCAAGAGCTCAGTTGTAATACCGTCCTCTCCAGGGGCTTTTCTCTTTTTAAGCTGTTTAATAGCCATCGCGATTTCGTGTAGGCTGACTTCTGGCAAGTCTTCAGTATAGTGGCGTGTCAATGTAGCTTTGGAATCTTCATTTTGGGGATCAGGCCGAGATGCATGCGCAGCGTACAGCTGGCCGTAGAAGTTTTCATCTTCCGAAAGAACCTCTGAAACAACCACTCCATCCGTGGTGGTCAACTTTGTCAGATGGCTTCTCCCAAGAGATTGAACAAACACTTTCGATCCCCGATTTTGCTCGATTGCTCGTTCTATTGAACGAGTATTGGAGCATCGGAGATCGCGTCGAACTAGTTTGCCAATTCTCCTGTTTAGAGCATGCCTTTCTGACGCAGCGACTGGTGGGCGTTCACGTCGTTCTTCCATAAGCTTGAGTGTTTCTTCCGAAAATTTCGACTTCGTGCCTTTATGCCGCATATGCCTCCCTGAGGATTCCGACTACATTCTCGAGGGCCTGGTCAATGTCAACGTCATTTGTGGTTTCCACGGTAGCGAATCGGTTCTCCAGGTTAGACTGGAACTTTTCAGATCCCACTATAGTTTGGTGCAGGTTTGGTCGGAGCCTGGATTTCATTAAACGGACACGTTCGAGCTTAAAATTAATATTCAGAGAGCCTCGCACAAGTCGGCGATCGCTTCCGGTATTAAACCTATTGATCACTGAAACGTCTCTGAATATACGCTTCTTGTCCGTTATGATGAAATCGATCTCATTTTTTGTCATAGTGTCGGGGCTCTGCCATGTCCACTTCCTTTGGAGTTTTTTCTTGAAGAATGAATTGATCAAGAATAACCCCTCCCTTTCGAGGAAGTTGACTAGCATTTGCCCCCTATGATTCCTGTTTCCATAACCATGGGATCCTACTAGGTATCGATTCGTTGCAATATTAGTATTTGTAACTTTACAGTAAATATTGTTGTTTTTTGCAATTTAAACTTTTTGACATTGACGTTTTTTATTATATTAGAAAAGTGTGTACACTATGTGTGTATTTGTATGATTTAGAAAGAAAAATATGAACATTGTACTGTGGACAATAAAATTATTCTTTACATTTGGGAATAAATAGAAATCATCGGGAGCCAAATCAGGGCTGTACGGTGGATGACGGATCAATTCTATTTTTTGACCATCCAAAAATGTAGTTGTTTCCTGAGATGTATGACAGCTGGCATTGTCATGGTGAAGTATGATCTGCGTCGCTGGTTGTTTTGGCGTATTTCTTCAAATACTTCCGGCAAACAAATGGTCGTGTACCACTCCGAATTAACCGTTCTGCGATTCTCCAGTGGTATTGTAGCCACATGGCCATTAATACCATAAAAGCAGGCCACCATTTGCTTTACAGTGCTTTTTGCACGAGCCACTTTCGTAGGGTTCGGCTCATTTTGAAACACCCAAACTGTTGATTGTTGTTTAGTTTCGGGATCGTACATACGCGTAGATCCAGGATTCGTCACCTGATAGATATTATAAACAGATTTTGAGTCGCCTCCGTTGAATTTTTTTAAGGTTTTCTTGCACCATTCGACGCGAGCATCTTTTTGATCCTGAGTTAAGTTGTGCGGGATCCAACGCGAACAAATTTTTTTTACAGACTTATTTTCATGTAATATCCTATGAATGCTCGTCATACATATGCCCAGAACAGCCTCTATCTCGCGATACGTAACATGGCGGTCTTGCATTATTAGTTTTCGCACAGCTTCAATATTTTGTGGCACAACCACCGATTTCGGGCGACCTTCTTTAACTTCGTCCGTGAGCTTACTGCGCCCGCGATTAAACTCACTATACCAGTGATTACATAGTCGTTTTTGATGGAGCTTCACCACCAAAAGTCGAAGTTAATTGATCTACGCGCTGTTGTTGCGTTAAACCACGTCGAAAATCGTAATAAATCATAGCACGAATATTTCCATTCCATTAGAATGTTCCAAATAGTTCCACTTTTTCAGCGATATGACATTTTAAACCCAACAACAACAAAACACTAACGTATATAAGAGAAAAATATTAGCGGCCAGTATTTAAAAAAAGAACGAATTTGACCATGGAGGTCAGACATTGCGTTTAAAATTATTGGACTCTCAGATTCCGCATACATAAGTAGCAGCCTATGTATATCTGTGGGGCCTCCTGTAAGGATAGTAAATAAATAAGGTAGAAATAAAAGGTTTGTGGAAATAAATAAATAAAATGTTGCGCACTGTTATACCGATTTTGAAAATCCTCTTTTAAAAAAAAAACACTTTTATTTAAGACTAAAAGAAATATAATTTTGTAGGGAACAATTAATGTAGAAACTAATACAGAGAAAATAATACAGAGGTGTTGATACTCGTACAGAGACCGACGAAACGAGACTGCCGTAAGGGCCAGCTCCTGGCTTCGGCTTAGCTCTAAGATCGCTGACAGGGCAAGGTGGTAGGCAGCTTTGCCTACATATCTAGGATATAACAACCCCCCGCAGAAGACTGAAATTCGGGGTTAACTGACGAATTTCAAGGAAAATTACGCGATTTCCCTTAATCGGGGAACTGGGACAGGAGATCCTTCGCTTTGTATATGATTGACGTCATCGGCTGTAGGGGTTGCTTTCCTAAAGGATACAACAAATTTGTCCTTGGATTTAGTAACTAACTTGAATTTTAAAACTAATAATGATTATAACAATTAGTGAGATTACACACATAAAACTAATATAGTAATTTCCGTACCTCACAATGAGTGGTTTTTCTTTAATTATCTTATCTAATTCAGACAATCTTTCGTCTTGATTTCTTACATTTAAATCATCTATATCTAAGTTTAGTAACAAAATAGGGTTGTTTTCATTCACCCGGTTAGGCTTAGAACTTAATCTACAGCACGAGTCATTAATAATACTAAAATCTAAGGTATACTTATATTTACGACACTGTTGGACCGTTGGACGATATGAGTCTAGTGTTTTTGGTATACACTGTACACTGTTCCGGAATGTTTAGAACACCTGTACCGGACACTATTGTCTCACGTAATAGTGAATTAACGCAGTCGATCGAGATCTTATAGCTCGAGATTGTATAAAAATCCACTGGTTATTAGATTGTTTTTGCCAAATGTCTAACTCGCCGAATATTGTCTTTGTATGGCACCGTTCGGGAATAGCACTGATTGTTTTAGTTAGCAGTTCGCTTTCACACGTGGGATTGCCACTTGATAACAACACTGTAGGTATTTCGCATAGAAAGAACTCAGAGTTTATCGTCCTACACTTATCTAACTTATCTAAGGTACAGAAGTTAATCTTATCTTTAGATAGAGCAATATACGAACTTGATGGTATTATTAAACTAAAAACATTTGGATGTTCCACGTCGTGTGGGACTGGCAAAGCCATGTTATGGTATAGATTAAATTCCTCGTTAGTACTTAAAGGTAAAGGTACTTGTAATACAAACACAAGTTTATTCCTATAATAATAACTCGCTACATTAGAAATAGGTACTTAAAATTAAATGGATAGTATCTAAACTGACAGGGAGGGGAATCCGAGTGTAGGTAGATGTCTATCGTTATCGACAAGTTCCCGGTATAATTGCGCTGGGGTCAAAATGTTTGGGTGCAATATATTTCGACCACTTAGAATAATTGCGTTAATCAAGTCCTCGAGTTGAAATGACAAGGTAAGTAATGAACTTTCAAGGTTGCTAAATATGAAGTTAACCTTCGTTTCCACAATTAAGGAATCCGCAACTCAAGTTATGTTATTTGTTTGAGCTAGCAACTGATTTACTGCCGTACTGAGGCTATCTTGATTTATCTTTAAGGTATCAATGCTTTTCCTATAAGAGTTCAATGTAGAAGTAGTGATAAGAATATTTTCTTTCATCAGATGCGCTAACTTTTTCTCATCCTTCTGGATGGTATCTATGGCGGAGTCGTACTTAAATGCGTCATCCTCATCAAGGGTAAGTAACGTCCACAATTTGTCGGCTTCGTTTGGGTCATGCTTGCACCCCGGTTTTCCTTGCGAAAATACGGGTGAGGGACCACTCCTTATGTGAGTGTGGCCTAGACGAGGGCACATTGGATCATATCTTTTTTAGCTGTCCAAAACTATCTTCTTCACTTTATAATTATCTACCTCCAAACTTCCCTCTCCCAGCTAACTTTCGTTCTGTGTTACCTTTAGTGTTTACCCCATTCATTAATGTTTTGTGTAACTTTATAAAAACTAATAATATAAAATTATAGATTGCCTGTCTCTACTATATATAAATTAATTTGAGACGTGTCTATATGTATTTTGTGATGTTTTGTTTTAGGTTTCTCAACTAACGACTACACCGGTTTAAAAAAAAAACTCAACGTGCCATTTCCAACGTGCCATTTCCAAAACTCGTCATTGGCAGAATCCAAGGGTAGCCATAAAAAAGAAGAATTGAATTGAACTCATCAAGGGTGCCAAAAATGTGCTTAAATGCAGTTCCTACTATGCCAAACCAAGACTGCACGTTTACTGCGATTCGAAATTAAATGTGAAATTGAGTCGTATTTGCGTTTGATGTCGTTATACCGAACAGTTAGCGGAGATAAAATATTGTCACATTGATTATTATTAGATTGCTGACAAATAAACCTTATTGTACCCAAAATTTCATTGAGGTTTGCAAGGTGAGGACTTACATAAGAAATATCTACGTAGCTAATTACATTAAGTTCACCTTTAATTATTCTAAGTTTCCCTAATCTATCAAAATAAATGCCGGAACTCGCAGTGAATGCTGGACAAAGTCCGGATGCGCATTTATTGCCGCACTGAAATAAAATAAAATTATGTTTCAATAAAATAAAATTATGCCTGTGATTCAAACTACTCTAACTAAACTAATCTAACTAGAACGTGCAGACAGATCACGTGGTCTCGGTGACTTCTGCAGGTTTTATTTGGTCAAAATGATGAGTCACATGGCGCCTGTTGATAAGGAGTGTAACACTGTGATTATTGTTAACTCTAATTATTTTATAAGGCCCTTTCCACACGGGTGACAGAGCTTTCCGAAGTCGCTGGTGGTTTTTAATATGTACATAATCACCTGTTTTGTATCGTGGTGGAACTCTGGCACGGGAGTCATAATATGACTTTGATGACTCTTTAGACTTCTGTATGTTTTCTAAAGCTTTCTCTTATCTGGGGTACTAATATCTGAATTTGTGCTGCAGCATTTTGAGGTAATCAGAATACGTAGTATCGGGATTACTTTCGTATAAAGAATTCGGGATAAGGGGCTTGTGCCCAAAGATAAGTTCGTAAGGGGTAAACTTGGTTGTTGAGTGAGCTGTGGTGTTATGTCAGCATATATAAACGTAGGTGGGCCAGTTATCTTGAGCGTTGTTTACAAAGGACTTTAAGTACTCTTTTAGAGTAGAATGACTACGCTCCAAAGCGCCTTGAGTCTGCGGGTGATAAGGCGACGACCACAGCTGTTTGATTTTCAGGAATTTGCATGTGACTTTGAAAAGTTCGGCCGTGAAATTTGTGCCTTGGTCGGTGAGTATGGATTTTGGAATCCCGAAAAACGAAATGAAGTGAATGAGACAATCGCTGGTTTCTTCGGCCGCTGTGCTGCGTATTGGATAGGCTACAGAGTACTTCGTGTATAGAGTTTCGAGTAAGAATGATTGTCAAAAGGATTTTTGAAGTCTGAGATAGCAATGTCTGTTGTTTCTCCGGATTTTAGTAAGATTTCGTCTCGTACTTGTTTCAGTGTATTATATATTCCAGGATAGGGTGATTCATCGAAATGGTGTACTTTAGTGAATATTAAATAGACGACTTTATCTCCATGATTTATTGTGAGATAAGAATATAATTGCTTTTCAGAATTTCAATTTCTTCTTTGTTTTCCGTGTTTAACACAACCTCTGGGATGTATGAGTTGGACTCATCTAGGTCGATTGAAGTGGGAATTATCAATATTTTACAAGAAGATTTTAGTACATTTTCATTATGTTCCTTCAACTCGGTATTTGAATGCGTTTCTTTGTTAGAAAGGGATTTTAAGAAATTAGAACAATCGTCATGATTTAAATTGGGACGAAGTCTCGTGTCTGATACAGTGGGAGAGGGTACTTCGAGGTTTTCGAAGTCCAGATTAAGCTCTTCGCTTTGAGGGCTGGTGATTAATGGACCTAAATCAATGAGATCCGTTCCTGGAGAAGGTTGATCTTGAACTGACGACGGATTTGGCATTAACGGAGTCGGAGGATCCAGGAGAAAAGAATCAAAGTCCAAATTGAGGTTGTCATTCGTTGGACTAATATTTAAATCAGAAAGTTGTAGAAGTTCTTCATCTGAGATAGTAGGGTCTGTCGGGTTGGGTACTTGAACAGGGTTAGTATTCTGATTTGGAACAGGGTCGCTACTTAGAAGTTGGTCGTGAACTGGATTGACTGGATAACGTGAAATTGCGTCTGCGTTGCTGTTCATCTTTCCCTTTGTATAAGGAATTTAAATGCGATTGTAAATATAGAATAAAACTTTAATAGAAATAAAATAAAATAGAGACAGATTTGTATGCAACGGGGTATAGAACAGAAGTGAGCTTATTGCCATAACTAAAAAACATTAAAATCTTATTAATGTTACCACTTACAATAAAAACATAAATACTTCATGTTTATTTATTAAACATAGTTGGGCCAGCCAATAAGTAAAGCAAAAATACATAAATCATGCTTTTCCATACATATTAGAAACAGTTAGCTAAAATATGCGAACACTGTACCCATAGATCAGTATATTTACTGACTGTACCACATAAATTATGATTCAATTAAATTCAATTCAATTTGAACTTAAAGGTACAGGTGACTTAACTTCCTATACGATCTTAAAAAAGTTTTTCTATTAATATTCCCTATACCAATTATATTGGTTGCCTTACATTTAGACTTGAAAGATAACTTCTTCATAAAAGAGGATGTGATGAATGAGGCTTGGCCGCCGCTGTCCAGCGAGGCTCTCACAAATAGTTCATGTCCCCTAACATCAAACACTTTCACTTTAACAGTTGGTAATAAAACCTGTGTAGAGGAGCTATTTGTGTGAAACGCAACAGCTTGCACTGGATCTGCATTGCCATCACTATGCAGCAGCGTATTGTGGCCCAGCTTGCAGATTTTAATTTAAAATAAAACCTGCACCGGCCCTTCTGATCGTTGAGGCAAGTTGTACACAACTTTTTAAAGGCGACAAACTTAAAGACGATCACTTGGATCGTTGAGGCAAGTTGTACACAACTTTTTAAAGGCCACAAACTTAAAGACGATCACTTTCAGGTGCCATTTTGAAGCGTGGGCATTCAGACAATAAAATGACCTACATTATCGCAAAATTTGCAAGAATAGGTACCTTTCATGGCAACATTGGTAACTTTTGAGGGTTTTTAGTGGGAGAGCTCTCGTGAGCATTGGTCTCCACTATCTTCGAGCGCCATAGCTCGCTTTTCTAAATAAGTTAGAAATTCAACCATTGTAGGCAGAGCTTCTGGATTTCTGTCCAGTTGAAAAGCTCTGCTGGTATATTGGTCCAACTTTTTAGTTAAAATGGATATCAGCAACATATCCCACTTCTCTGTAGGCTGCTCTAAATTTTTCAGAGCATAAAGATGTTGCTGGACTTCTGAAATAAAAGACCTTATAGAGGCTGCAATACCCCGCTCCATAGCTGGCAATTCTAATATGAAGTTGATGTGGTTATTTATCAACCGAGCCTCTTTCTCAAACCTCCTCTTCAACAAAGCAAGGGCTTCTTTATAAGATTCATTCACAAGTGGCAAATTTACAATCACAGCTAAAGCATCATCTCTTAAATACTTTCGCAGATAAAACAACTTTTGAATATCTGAGAGTGATGTATTCTGATCGAATATCGCAGTGAACAAATCCATAAATGGAACATATTTTGTAAAATCCTTGCCACTAAATATAGGAATCTCAATATCAGGCAGTTTTGCGGTATTCGGACTCTTTGAGACCGTGGGAGAGGGTTCAGCAGTAGACTTTAACGCCTTGTCCAACTTTGGAATAGTTAAAAAGTACTTATCCTCAACTATTTGGACATCCTCATCATCTTTCTCATCAAGCGTTAAAATCTCTAGCTGGATCCTCTCATAATCCCGCAAAGAAGAGACCAACTTATCCCTACGAGCTTCTAACATTTCACGTGAAGACGAGGTCAAGTTCTCAGCATCAGTTACAAAGTTTAATAATCGAGTTATAATAATAATAATAATAAACTCACGCCCGTTATCCCCGAAGGGGTAGGCAGAGGCACCAGTCTCTAGAACTGGACCCACGTTTTGCCGAGTTACTGCACCTTTTAACTGTCCGCGTTGTAACCGGAGTACAGCCAGATTCACCGCCATCGTAAATACTAAGACGCACTTCTGCACACGTTATTGAAATCCGTTCTCAACTCCTTGTTTTGCTAAAACTCACCAATACCGGAAGTTTGTTTATTTACAAGTGTCAGAAGGATGACAAGACAGGTGTGCCAACCCGGCGTCAAACGATGAACACGCAGTATGTATGGCCAATCAAACGGTAGCGGTATCACAGATTAATCGATTCCGTGTCAAACCATAGTGTCGTACTTTTCGAACTTCTTTTGTTTCGAAAGATGACGATCGACTTTTTCCTGATATAATATCAGGAAAATCACAGAAATCTCTCGTTTTTTCACACTATTTTCTTTAGCGATTTATCACGGGACAACTGCGCTTTCTCGTAACTCGGCCCGCCAAAAACTTTTAACACCTCCACATAGGTATCGACACCACATCACATTAAACTCCAGCGAAAAATAATTTTGGGCACTGGTTATCGAAGGACCACGAATCGCATGTATAAGTAAATTAAATGCGATTGTAAATATAGAATAAAACTTTAATAGAAATAAAATAAAATAGAGACAGATTTGTATGCAACGGGGTATGGAACAGAAGTGAGCTTATTGCCATAACTAAAAAACATTAAAATCTTATTAATGTCACCACCTACAATAAAAACATAAATACTTCATGTTTATTTATTAAACACCCTTTTTATAATCTATTTCGTAATCGAATTGCTCTAATTGCAGACGCCACTTAAGAGGCTTGTGGTCAGTAATGATTTTGAAGTGTTGGCCATAGAGGTATGGTCGGAATATTATAGTCCCGTACAAAATTGCCAGACACTCTTTTTCTGTCACACTATAGTTTATTTCGGATTTGTTTAACGTGCGCGACGCATAGGCTATAGGGCGGTCCTTTCCTACGGGCCCTTGGAGAAAGTATAGCAGAGATAGCAAAATTGCTGGCGTCGCATGTCAAGACAAAAGGTTTCGTAAAATCAGGGTAGGCAAGAACTGGACTTGTGACAAGTTTATTTTTTAGAGATTCGAAAGCGAGCTGTTGCTCGTTTTTCCAGACGAATGGCACGTCTTTTTTAAGTAGTGAAGTCAGGTGGAAAAATCTGGTATAAATCTTCTATAGTAAGAGACCAAACCCAGAAAAGATTTGATGTCCTTGGGACACTTAGGAACTGGAAAATCATCTACTGCTTTGGTCTTTTCTGGATTTGGTTTGACTCCTTCATCACTTATCAAGTGTCCGAGATATGCAACTTCTTTGCAGAGGAACTCGCACTTGTCGGGTTGCAATTTAAGGTTGAAATTACGGATTCTCTCGAACACTGCGGAGAGATTTTCAATATGGGTCTTAAGATCATGGGAGTATATTATGACGATGTCGTCCAGGTAAACGAAACAGCGAGTTCCTTGAAGGCCAGAGAGGCAAGTTTTCATTAATTTCTGAAATGTCGAAGGTGCGTTCTTCAAGCCAAATGGCATTCTAGAAAATTGGAAATGCCCTTGAGGGACAGAAAAGGCTGTTTTCTTAGCATCATCACTTGAAATAGGAATTTGGTGAAAACCGGAAGCGAGATCCAAAGTGGAGAAGTATTTACTATGACCTAGCTGATCAAGTATTTCTGTAATTTGAGGGATAGGGTAGACTTCTCCTATCGTAATATCGTTCAATTTACGGTAGTCAATAACTATTCTCCATTTTCTTTGCCCGGAGGCATCAAGTTTTTTAGGAACTATCCAAGTTGGTGATGACCATGGCGATACCGAGGGAGTTATGATGTCCTGTTCCAACATTTTAGTAATTTGGGTCTCTACTTCTTTCTTATGACATTCAGGGAACCTGTCAGATTTAGTATGAACAGGAACAGAACTCGTAGTTTCGATCTGGTGTTCTATAGCTGTAGTAAATGTTAGTTTTTCTTCGGGCAAATGAAAAATATCAGAATATCTTGTTCAAACATCGATCAGGGAATCGGATTCTTCTTGATTTAGATGCGAAGTTCGAAGCTGGCTAAGTACTGCCTGAGTATGAATGAATGAATGAAAAATTCTTTATTGCACAAGAAAAGATCTGCACAAAGGCGAGCTTAATACTAACAGGTACGTGGAGAAACGTTCTGATCTAACTTGGAAAATGACATAACAGGATTTGTTTCGAGTGGTTCCAACCGAAGTTGTAAGTCGGAATGGATATTAATAGTATCTTCTGAGATATTGATAACAGTAATGTTGACACGATTGTTTTCCTTGACCTTTACTATGCAATTTGCTACTAAGAGAGATTCTGAAATGTGTTGGTCTACTATGATACCCTCTTTTAGATCTGGGTTAGCTACGCTACATTCAGTTACTGCCTCTGTCCGTGGTTGAATGGAATAAGTAGGGTCAGTGAACATAACTGGAATAACGTGTTTATTCAATTTCAGAGTTTCTGCTTCATAATTGAGGTTAAAACCTACATCTTTAAGTAGGTCTGTGCCGATGATTCCATCATGATTAGGATTAATATCCTCTACGACATGAAATTATTTAAGATTTTATGTATTGTTTTATTTCTTTTGTGCAATAAAGTGTAACAAACAAACAAACAAATTTAAAAGAGATTGGATTTTGTTCAGGAAATAAACACAAATTAATGCTTCCTAAGGTTAGAGTTACTTCATCACCTGGGTCAATGCCTTTGAGTTGAATTACATCGTTATCTAATTTAGACATCTTCTGAATTGATGTTTTCTTAACAAGACAGACTGAAGAGCCACTATCGACCAAAAGGGACAATGGTTTTTCTGATACAGAGGATTCAACAAGAATATGGGGTAGGTATCTTTGTTCCGAATTGTTGTTTATTTCATAAATTTTTATACTTCTTGATTTCAGTCTTCTTGCACGTCGTGAGGCGGACTTAGAATTTCCGGACTTAGAACAGTTTCAACTAATACAACGGGTTCAACGAATTCAGTGCGTTGAACGAATACAGTGGGCTTAACGAATTCAGTGGTCTTAACTAATTCAGTGGGTTCAACGAATACGACGGTACGGTGGGTACGACGACCTCTGTGGCGTAGTGGTTAGCGCATCTGCTTACCATGCGAGAGGTCCCGGGTTCGATCCCCGGCTGGAGAAAAAAAAAACTCCAGGTCTTGGATTTTTACATGTTTGTGACGTCGCTGTTTCTGGTTCCCACGATACAGGGTATCCTATTGTGGGGCCAGAAGCAATGTATGTGCCTTTAAAAAAAAAACAGCGGGTTCAACTAATACAGTGGGTTCAACGAATTCAGTGGTTTAACTAATTCAATGGGTTTAACGAATTCAGTGGTTTTAACGAATACAGTGGGTTTAACGAATTCAGTGGTTTCAACGAATACAGTGGGCTTAACGAATTCAGTGGTTCTAACTAATTCAGTGGGTTCAACGAATACAGCGGGTTCAACTAATACAGCGGGCTCAACGAATTCAGTGGTTTCAACGAATACAGTGGGTTTAACGAATTTAGTAGGGCTTATGGTATCTGCTTTAACTTTACGAGGGGTATTTCCCGAGCGATACCCATCGGGAAATCTTAAGCGTTTAAATCATTGTCTACTTCATCAATACCGTCATTATCTTGTTGGCTCATGGTGAAAACTCTACGTGAGGAACTTGGAATAGGAGCCGATGATGTGTGGTTTGGGTGACCTTGAGAGGATGAGGCATTAGATTGGTTTCGGCTCTCGTACTGTCGTTTGCGACAGTTTGCAATGGTTTGTCCTGGGTTGTTGCAGTAATAGCAAACAGGGACATTGTTAGACTGACCAGGACGACCTTGTGTCTGTGTGATGTTATTAGGCCGCGGTTGGAAGTCGCGGCGAGGTGTGAGCCTTGATCTATCTGGAGTATTATTATATTGAGTTCGCGGTTGGACCCTATTCGAACTTGCGAGTATTTTTTCCTCAGCAACCGCGAAATTAATGGCAGAATTTAGAATATCTGGGTCACGGCACCTTACTATTTGGGACAATCTTGGGTGAAGCCCGACCATAAAGGTATGGAGTGCCAGGTCTTCCATAGCTGCTACGCGACCCGTTAACTCAGTTTTACGCTTCGTTGGAATGGAGATGTTTATCTCCGCGAGTAACTTTGCTAAACACGTCTCTATTTTTAATGCAAACTGATTGACAGTCTCTGCTGGATACTGTTTGCACTTCTGGAGCTCAGATAAGAGGTGAGCATAATGCTTCTTCTCACCAAATTGCTGTTTGAGGAAATCGATAAATTGTTCAAAAGTTGCAAATTCCTTAATGCTGCATGTAACTTCTGCTCTGCCTTACAGTTGACTAAGTATATACCTGAATATTATCAGCTTTTGTGATTTTGTAGCCAGGTTATATGCGTTTTGGCAGTTCGAAATAAAGGGGTTTAGTTTCTCCCTTGTGCCATCAAATGGTTTAATAAATTTCAAAAGTACGTTTAGCTCAATTTTCTCTTCTAAAGGTGTTTGAACATAACCGGGACTTTGTCGTGACGACATGGCCCCGGATCCACTGGGTGTCTCCTCCCTAGGGGGAATCACGAGTGACTTTCCCTTCATAGCAACTTTATCCTGCTTATTATCTTTAGACTCTATGTCGCTAGGCATGATTGACAAATGTGAATATACCGAGAACAAAAGCTTATCGGCGCGACGCCGGAACTATAACATAAACAATTTGAGGCACAATGTAAACAATAACTTAGTAATGTCTGACTGCTATATAGTCCTAACGATGTTACGATGGACACTTTATACAGAGAATTCTGGGCACTCACAGTAATGTCACCAAAAATAGCACAGGCGCCTGCATGGCTGCCTCCTCAGGATCGTAGACTGGGCTGGACAATGGATAGGCGCACCAATTGCGCCTTTGGACACGTAGATAAGGAGTTGTCGCTGCGACTGCGTAATCCTTGACGAACTCGGCGGTTTTGAGGGTAATCCAGATTGGTAATCCAAGTATTTTGTGATCACTTTTGTAAGTAGGTACTTGTTTTAACGCTTCACTAAAATCACAGATCGGAAGACGTATTTGGGTAAATTGGGGACTTTTTCGCATCGCACCGCTGCCACCAAAATGTTATACCGATTTTGAAAATCCTCTTTTTAAACAAACACTTTTATTTAAGACTAAAAAGAAATATAATTTTGTAGGAAACAATTAATGTAGAAACTAATACAGAGAAAATAATACAGAGGTGTTGATACAGAGACCGACGAAACGAGACTGCCGTAAGGGCCAGCTCCTGGCTTCGGCTTAGCTCTAAGATCGCTGACAGGGCAAGGTGGTAGGCAGCTTCGCCTACATATCTAGGATATAACAGCACGTTCCTGGGACTTCCCTAACACCAAAATTCCGCAAATTCCGCAAAGAATCCACTTGATCCTTCTTCACACTTCGAAGCTGGATGTTGGCGCGTAATATGAAAACAAACCTAATGAGGTGCTACCTATTGCGGTTAACATGTTATCATAAAGGAGGAAAATGGTTTCTCTGAACAACATCTGCTCTGAGTAATAATGGCGTAGAGTTCCTAGAAAAATGATCTTGAATGCTGACACAGAGAGTTACAATATTCCAAGAGTCAGTTCCAGTGCTCCAATTGCGCTCTCGTACTTTCAGTTCAGCGGTGGGTTGGATGATAGTGTTTCTATTTATTTATTACACCGACGAAGGTGTGTTATGGGATGGTGTCTGTGAACATAGTCAACCGGGTGATGAGCCGCTGGCGCCGGGAACCTCAACCTTTTCAGAGCAACGATGATATATAAGACAACAACCCTTGCTGCAAGCAAAGAACTCATCCAATGGTGGCGCGTCTGTTCCTGAATAGCGGAAACAACTTTTGATACCGGTGTAGAACATTTCACGTTCGTAACTGGCAATACGGTCCCAGGTGGCCAGATCAAAGCAGACATTGTCGTCTGGATTGTTCATAACGATTTTGATATAGCATTTGGGGCAACTGACATCGACAGAACGGTTGTATAGTTTCAAGTGTGGTATGTGCTTCTCCGCGTAGCTCAGCTCCACCGGGTGTCGGGTTCTTTTAAGATGGGTGTGAGAGAAGGCGAAACCACAGTCGCATACGACTGTCTGACATGGCACTATGAGCGTTTGAGCCATGAGCTCAGTGCCGAATGGAACAGATCGCATGAAATCGAGGGGCATGCATTGATGTGATATCGAGAACTCGCAGCGTCTGCACTTGTGCGTTTTCAGGAAACGATCGCTGTTTGCTTTGATATACGACATCTTCCGAGACAATTGCGTAAATGACTGTTGTAGTATATCACTTTGTTCTTTTGTAAACTTGGCATCTCGCAGTACCTTGCTGTACTCCAACTCATTGAAGTTTTTTTTCAATTCTTCGAGACAGAATTCATAGAGGGAATGTTGTTTTGGTGACGACCCAGACCCTGCGGCAGATGTTCCAGCACAAGCTTCATCTTGGCATGGAGCATGCATCATGGAGCTCAATAATGGTTCGTTGGTTAGTTGGGGCAATTTTGCTTTTGGCTGCTTCTGCATGTGTTGCTGTTCTTTCTTATCTTGGCGTTTCTCTTCACCGTCAGACTCATCGGAAGACATGGCTTTGGGCTTGTGAGCTTTCTCATTGGTGATGCTCTGCTCCAAAGCTTGTTTCTCTTCCACTGTACTGATGGTTGTTTCAGAATTGTCATCCGCAAGTGGTTCAACGTAACGCCGCTTCTTGAGAGGCACTACTAATGTGCTCTTTTCCTCAGACGCAGCATCAACCTTCACCATTTCGTCCTCAACCTCCCTCTTAATCTCTTTCAGAACCTGATCAATTTTCCCTTCTGCCAGTTTGTTCGGTCTAACTCTCTTAAAAGTCAACCGCGGCAATGGCAGCTCACTCGATGACTCACCGTCCGATCTTACCTTTACTACCGCTAACTCGTAGTCACCTACGTGGGAATATTTCCAGTCATCATTTTTAAATTTTCTATAAACCTGCTTCGATCTGTTGGAGCGACGTCTGTCTTCTTCAGTGCAGACCATAATGAGAACAAAACGGATGTAGAACTTGAAGCGTACGTGACGACCACGCGCTACAGATTCTCATCAAATACTGGTCGTTTGGCACGCTTGAAGTTCTACAGGGTTACAGGGAAAGTCGTACACAATATTAAAGGAGGTCATTATTTAGGTCATTTCTGATGGATTTAATTCTATTATATAGGGTCCGAAAATTAGCCGTTATGGAGATATTGACTGTTAAAGATTTTTAAAAAATATCAAATTTTTTTGGCTTTTTGATTGATTTTTTCTCAGAATAGAGCACGTAAAGTGTTTTTTTTTTAATGTATTTAGTTAAAAGGCATGTCAATTGATAAAAAAATATCAGCAAAAGCTGCACCTACTACTAACAGCTTTAAAAAACTGCTCGGCAACGGGAAGAATTAAATATTTTTTCTCTAAATATTTTACACATTGAAGCTCTTAAAAAAAATTTACGTATGGAACTTATTCTGGAAATAATTTTAAAAACTTCTATGACTCTTTAACTATTCAAAAAGGTATAACATTCAATAGGTGTCTGCATGAAATTTTAAAACAATGTTATTTGAGTAGGCTCTAGTGGTAGTACCAACATAACTGAACTTCGATACAAAAAAAATCTTTTTACTTCCTGGCACCTTTAAACTATGTAAAAAGGTCAGATAGGCTTTTTTGTGTTCTGAAAACATGCTGTCTCAGGTGTTCAGGTACCTACCTATTTCAGTATTTCTTTTTTAGAATATTCTATCTATCTATTATTTTTGTGTTGGTCTGCTCGTGTGATTCTTCCGTGGTAAATAGATTATGAGCTCTATTCTGAGAAAAATCAATCAAAAAGCCAAAAATATTTGATATATTTTTAAATCTTTAACAGTCAATATCTCCATAACGGTTAATTTTCGGACCATATATAATAGAATAAAATCCATCAGAAATGACCTAAATAATGACCTCCTTTAATATTGTGTACGACTTTCCCTGTAACCCTGTATATTTATACCACAGTCCGCCATTGTATTACGCTTACGCTCGAGTCTCAATTGCACATGATGACGCACGCTTTTCCATTATCATTATGCCTCATAAACTCCAACGACTCATGGGGCTTGTGAAGTATATGTTTTTGCCAATCACACTTTTACGTACGACACTTTTTGCAATACTTGACAAAATGGAATTGCCAACTTTGAAATTTGAGGAAAAATATTCGATTGACTCCCATGATACAACGCTCCGGAGCCGTGATAGATGCCGGACTGAGCGAAAAAGCACGCCGATCTTTTTTTATACCGGGCGTCGACTCACTTCCGTTATTGATATTTTTGTACAAAACACAAATGGCGGCATCCCAATTACGCGTCAACTCTAGAATGTTAGCTTAAGTCAAGGTCATTCACATTGTTTTTGCATAAAGATTTATGGTCACGACCTGTTTTCGTGCCAACATGACCACCCGTTGGCGTCGAGGGCGATAAGAACATGCGATAAGAACAGCATTAATTCAGACGCTGCATGGTACCCGCCCCAGCTTCGCACGGGTGCAAATAACAGTATTTCGCCACTATTTAATGGATGTTATTATAAATAATTATAAACTTTTCTCTTCAATCACTCTATCTATTAAAAAAATCGCGACTTTGTTTTATACTATGTAGTGATAGTATAGTATATGTAGAGATAGATTGTATTGATAAAAAAAAAACCTGCTTTGCAGAACAAATATCTTAAAGTAATATTAAAAGAAAGGACATTGACCATTTTGTTTGAGCATCAGGCTAAACGTGAACAGAATATCAGTAAAAAGATAACTTGGTCAATAATTCTTATTTATTTTTAAACAAATAATTTTGCTTTCTTCGTTGTAACCATTGAACGTAAAAATAAAAAAATATTTTGCTCGATCGACATTCTTGTTGAGATGAAAGACGCCAGTGGCCTTCATTTTTAAAAGTTTCAAGTGTTTTTAGGTACGTACATGTTTTAAAAGTAAAAAAATGTGACTTACATAATCACAAAAATAAAGTTTTTAAAATATGATTACCTATCCTATAGGTCACCCGTTGGGCAATAGACATTGATACTATCTTCGTTTTGCAAATGAGAGCTCGTTTTATTTGTAGGTTAACTGTTTGGTACGATTCTTCAGGCGACTTCACGCAGCAGCAGCAGACGACATGTTTCTAAGAAATACCTTCCGTAGTTAGCGACACGTCATAGAGCAGGACATTTCGCCCGACCGCAGATCAGTAGGTAATATCGCCCCAATGTCAATGTTCCGTGGGATAAGTACGGCCGCTATCGTCTTCACGTATCCCTAGTCATGACCACAGCGACGTACCTACCTATCGTCTGCTGCTGCTGCTGCGTGCAGTCGGCTACAGAATCATTTTTGGAAACATATTCCAAGATAGCATTGTCCTGTTGCTAAAATATTATTATGAGCGTCGGAACTAAAACTGTTAAGGGCTTTATTAGGGTTAACGCTGTACTTTTTTTTTCTTCTAATGATACCATTTGATTTGCATAAATGTGCCTATAACCAAATTACATCATTAGTAAAAAATGTCACGTAGATAGAGATTTATAGGTTATCGGTATTTGTTCCGATGCATCAAGAAGATTTTTATGCAATAAAACACATTTATTTTATTTTATTTTTATTAATCTGAATCATATCATTAAGTTAATAATATATGATCAGGAAATTCAACTGGGGGGTACCTTGCCCAGCCCAAAAACCAAGTGACTGTCATAATATGAGCACAGCAACCTACTGTCCTTCGGCCCACCAAACAGTTACAGTAATACTGTCTTATTGCTGCTCTTCCATCCATATTATTTTCTATTGACTGGACTGTTTAAATATCCCATTCACGGCTTCAAACACCCATCGGCAGATTGTGACTGTTCTTGATTTGTTTGCAGCGAGTGTTGACATTTGACTTTCACCAGCTTGTACAGATTCAGGCATATGCACAGAATAGCCACACTCTCGCAACAGCGGCACAGAGTCTCTGAAGCCCCTATCCAGTATAAAAACATCTCCTAATTGAAAATACTCTCGCAAAGGTTTCGTTTCATCATTAAATTCATTTAACAACACAGTTGCATCTGATGTTGTGGCTGGATAGGGACCCAATACATCGACAATGTATCCATCAGTACATACAATTAGAAAAGGCTTCATCAGGTTCCTATACTTGTGCAAGGAATATGTGTCTTTTTGGTACAAATAACTAGAACTTTTTTGGACATACAGATAGGTACCATCCATGATTACCACGGGCCGTCTATTGTCACCCCCAAAGAGGCCATTTGGTATGTGAAGATTCCGGGAAGCAATCATGGCCCTAGTTATATTGTTTATACCCAATTTTCTTGGAATAAAATCTTGCTCCAGCATGTCACAAGCTTTGTTCATCAGTCTTGCCAATGTTGTCCGTGGCATATTTAATAATGTTGCAATTCGTTCATCTGAGTCTCCTGTCCTTAACTTCAATAAATATGCTGCAAGTGCTAAAGAGCCACTATGCATTGCACGTAGTTGTGGCAGTTCTGCAGTTAATTGCCTGAATTTATTTTTATTTAGCCCAATCCAGTACTGCATAACCTCATCACACATTCCTTCAGGATTCGAAAAGTCCAATATAAATTGCCTTTCATTAACGAAAGTTGCAAAATCTTGCACATGTTCCGCAGTGAAACTGCGAATTGGATACACCATTTCCGCTAAAAGCTGCCAATTATTATTATCCAAATGGAATGTGCATATTCTGCAGTTTAGGGGCACATAAAAGCTGTGCTCAGCAAATAACATAATCCTTAGCCATTTTGGCACCATCAGTCTTTGTATAGAGTCACATTCCGGGACGAAGCATCGAGCATGTGTATCTGGTGCTCTTGAATAATTTGGCAAGACTATTGTGCCTTCTATTATTGAATGTTGTCGTGCAGAAGAGTGGTTAGCAGCACAATCAGTTTGTTGCCAGCAAGGGTGACAGATTAAATCTGACTGTTGCAACTGAAAGGAAAAAATATATAGTTGTAACATTGAGCCATTACATATATTTGTTCTCCCAACTAGACTAGCAAGAGAGTATACTGATTTGTATCACAATTATGGCACAGTTTGGAATCATTCCTTTGCAACACCCATGCCATAGCTTGATGACAGGTAGTTAACATCATCCGGATCATTATCTATCTTTCTTGTAAACAAATTAAACAATGTCTTGAAATTGTTGAGCAATAGTTGGTAAGCAGTAGCTAGGTTCATCTGAACTTGCCATCATTATTTGTTTGCTGTAGTGCATAGTTAAAATGTTAAATTCTTCAGAGTTATATCACCAGAAATACCAAAAATATTACGTTGGGATCTAATAAATTCAGCAAAATATCGGGCCAACTCAATGAGTTGGTGCATTTGCCTACACTTCTGGGATGAGAGGTTATGATTTTATTCATTGCAACAATTATGTATTGTTATTCACTTGTAAATTACTTACTTGTTGTGGCATTATCCATTCTGATATTGTATTTCTGATAAGCAATTCTCTTTCTGTGTCCGTGTGCAGCATGTGGAATCTTGTCCGATACAATGAGGTACCACAGTTGACACAAACACTACGGCGATGGCCAGTATTGCTTGAAGGTTCATCATGCACCACGAACTCTGGTCTTCTTGAGTGATTTAAGGCCAGAGTCCAACAAGTGTGACACACTGTACTGCTGTCTTCAATCTGTTAGAAAAAAAAAAAAAATATATAGTACAAAACAAATAAGTGTATTTGATTTGAAGTAAACAACAACTTTGTAACAAGGGCTTTGTATTTCGAAGTTAAATACATTTGTGGATTTTTACTAATACTACTCGCTAATGTGTAGGAAAATATCCCGGAAACCCACATCATTTGGTTCTACACATATTGACATTGTCTTTCCTGTGAATTAAGCAGACTGTACTGTGACAATGGCATAGATGCTGGGTACCTATGCATATTCTGTCTAAAATATAATGTCCCAAGCAGTGTATTGTACGAGTGGTCACTTCAATAACCTGAGGTAGGTCGTGTATAGGTCGATATTATTAGTTATCAACAGTGTAGGTAGATATAAGAAGCTTACAATTAGTGGGGAGATCCAATCTCTTATAACAGACGCCACCTCCAAAAGACCGAGGTTGTGTCTTCTTCTTTGTGTCAAGTCGGATCCACAATTTATACACCTCGGCTCCACGGTAGCACCTTGCTGCGTTGAAGGCGTTTCATCCGTATTAGTGGTCAGGTCGTCGTGTACAGAAGACTCAATTTCCAAGTTCAAGCCAAGGTCATCGGTAAGAGCAGATGCGGGATTCATAGAAGCGCCAGGGTCATCGTAGAATGGAAGTCCAGTGTCCAAAGATAAGCCAGGGTCACAAGTTAAAAAATATATAAAAGGAGTGTTCGAGAAATTCGTATACTACACTAGACTGCAGCGGTCTAGAGCAGTCTATTTTGAAACCTTTGGTGTAAAAAACTGGATTTTCGAAATTTTGGATATGTTCCAGTATGTCTCCGATAGACGATAATGTTACAGTTGTCTCTTACACACCTACTTTAAATAATAACACACTTGTAATTATGCTAAACAGTAACAATAGTAGGTATACCTAACCATTGTAACTATATTACCTATTATACCTAACTTCATCACATTGAATGAGTGCCTTCGATGTCATTAGCATCTATCTCGCTCGCACTAACAGCGTTAGGCAAGCATCTGTGTTTAACTGTTTTTATGTTGGTGACGTATTTTCTATGAGATGCACTCGGACTTGCAGCTCTCATACTGTTTTGGCTCGCGCCAACAACCACACGCCCACAAATAATAATTGTAACCTGTGAGAACGTCTAAGTAAAACCCTGCGTTAAAGTTACCTACATCGTTTTATTGACCACCCATTACTTATCAGAAGTGGGATTGGAAAATTTAACGATGTGTGGTTTGCTGTGGGAAATTAATTGGAATCAAGCGAGACATTTTTATCTTCTACAAACTCTGCTATACCGATACGACACCGAGTGGTCAAACCGATTTGATACCAACGTTCGAGCACGACGAAAGTGAATGACATCGCCATCGGTATCAAGAACGAAAAGAACCGAAGTCCTGACAAAAAGGCCCAGCAAATGTAACACGACAACGAAAAGGGTTCCAGAGATTTTTCAGCGTGACAACCAATGCAATAATCCAGAAAAGCTACACTATTCAAGTGGATGGCGGTAATCAGCTCAGCACGTAGAAAACTTGCCTTCAGATCTGTGGTCCTCCTGTTTTAAAATATGGTTCGATTGCATGAAAAAATGTTTAAAATGTAAAGGAGAGTATTTTGAAAAGCAATAAACATAATATTTTGGTTATAACATGTTGGTTTTTTAAGTTACGCAAAACTTTTAGTGTGACCTACGTATTAGCTTCAAAACATTAACATTGATTACTAATAGATGCTAATAGTTATGTTGATTTCTACATAGAGACCCCATATTTAATTTCATAAACAATTCTGAAATTAAACAGCAACAGGTTCGTATCACTTTGCAAAAACCAGTGACATTAGTTTATGTTATGGTATTTACTATCCAACATATGTATTTAGCTCTTTTCTAAAATCATGGGTTTCACCACCCCAAGATTGCTAAACCACTTACGACACCCACAAAGAATGTCGAGTGGCTACGGGGAACGAACAGGAACAGTCTCATAAGTCAAATTAATGGACACCAGTTTTGGGAATTTATGCACGCACCTAAATGAACAATTTAACCGATCAAATAAGTTAGAAAGAGATGCTCCAGGTATTGAAATTCAATGCATAATACCGGAATAAAGATTAATAAATAAGAAACACTAATTAACGAACGATTGGGCATAAATACGAAGTCACAAACAGTTATTAGTTTTTCCCATGAACAGTCGCGAATAGAACTATAAAAATGTAAGGTATAACTTAATTATTATTCATTGGTACCTATTATTAAATAATAAGCATTCATAAGCTCATTGCTTATGCAAAGGACTAAAAAAGAAAAAGAGGTAAAACTGCGTGACCTAAAACAAAAAATAAAACTAAATTGTCAAGTTTCGTAAAGGTGAATGAACGTTTTAATGTCCTGCGTTAGCAATAGAAAAATAATGCTAAAACCTCAGAAGAAGGAGTACCATAGAAGGAGGAATAAAATAAAAAGTAACAGTTGTATAGCTGTCCATGTTACTCTTACGATAAATCTCTGCGCCTAAAAGAGACAGCTGTAGTCAAGAAGAATCAAGAATTTATTTCAACGTAAAGAATTTACATTCTGCTTGTTGAATGTCAATGTACATACAGTTATGTATAACGTTAGCCGCTGCCTTGGGGCCGTCTGTAGTGGAGAAAAAGGCAGCGAAAAAAAAGCTCCACTCTGACCATCTTTTCTCAAATCACCTTAAAGCTAATACAAATAAAACATACAAAATAATATCTTGGATGTGTTGAACACTAGACACATTTATCCTCTGATTTAATTTAATATTAAACTACTATTTAATGCCATATGTCCTTGTCTTCTAAATAATCGTTGATTTTATAATAAGCTTTTTTGCAAAGAGTGTGCTTAACACAATTCTTAAATCGCGTTGGGGGTAACTCTAATATATCTTGGGGTATCTTGTTGTAGAACCTTATACAGTGCCCCATAAAGGAAGTATTAACTTTTGCAAGTCTAAATCGTGGAAATGACAATTTATGTTTATTCCTAGTATTAACGTTATGATGGCTACCAAGAGTTTCGAAGTCCTTAATATTTTTCCGAACGTACATAATATTTTCATAAATGTATTGGCTTGCAACTGTTAAGATGTTAGTTTCTTTGAAAAAATCTCTTAGCGAGTCCCTACTACCTAGCTTGTAAATAAATCGGATCGCTCTCTTCTGCAAGATGAAGATAGTCTCAATGTCTGCTGCCCGGCCCCATAGTATTATACCATAGGACATAATACTATGGAAGTAACTAAAATAAACAAGCCTAGCAGTTGCAACGTCAGTAAGTTCTCGGATTCTTTTCACGGCATATGCTGCGGAGCTTAGTCTATGTGCCAATTTTATAATATGTGGACCCCATTGTAGTTTGGCATCGATTGTGATGCCCAAAAATACAGTATCTTCAACAAATTCTAGCTTATTATTTTCAATTACAATGTTCTTTTCAACTAATTTTACGTTAGGTAGGGCAAATTTCACACATTTTGTCTTTTTTGAATTTATCAATAGATTATTTACTGTAAACCAATCTAGAACGTGCGAGAGAGCATTATTTGCTTCGGCAAGATTACTTTCCTGTCTCTTTATTTTAAAAACAAGTGACGTGTCATCAGCATATAGCACTATCTCACACATTTTTTGTACCAAAAACGGTAAATCATTTACATAGACTAGGAAAAGGAACGGCCCTAAGATAGATCCCTGCGGGACTCCCATTTTTACAAGTGAGCCTGACGATTTAATACGATTTATTTCTGCTTTTTGAACCCTTCCTTCTAAATATGATTTTAAAAGATCTAGACTTAATTTTTTTATTCCATAGTGTTTTAACTTTGAGAGTAATGTTTTGTGGTCTACACAATCGAATGCCTTTGACAGATCACAAAATACTCCTATCGCATCATTATGATCCTCCCACGCACTGAAAATATGTTTAACTAACATGACTCCAGCGTCTGTTGTATTCCGCCCTTTAATGAAACCGAACTGCTGACTATGGAGGAGTTCGTAATTATTGAAATGAGTAAGTAATTGATCTAAGATAATTCTTTCAAATATTTTACTTAATACTGGTAGGACTGAAACGGGTCTAAAATTTGTTGGATCTTGTTTATCACCGCTTTTAAATAAGGGTACTAACCTACTATATTTCATGAGGTCTGGAAATACTCCTTCATCTACGCATTTATTGAAACGGCAAAGCTAGGATATTTATCACTGAACTAACTATTGTTACTGACATACCCCATAAGTCCTCGGTTTTTTTAAGATTTAATAATTTAAAATTCTTAACAATGTCATGGGGCTCTATGTAATTAAACGTAAAATCGTGTTCGCATGCGGGGACATTGTCCCTTAATAATGTCGCCGCACGATCAGGTGACGAGTCTAACGGAGCTGTAGTTATGATTGGGACATTAGTGAAGAACTGTTCGAAAGCTGCAGCGATACCTTCATTTGATGTTATTATTTTGTCATCAATCTTAAGTGAAATATCTCGGTCTCCTAACTTTGCTTTACCCGTTTCTCTATTTATTATGGTCCAAATTGTTTTTACTTTATTCGGTGATTGTAGGATTTTACCTTTTATATGATCGCATTTAGCTTTATGGCAGACGGCCTTAAATAATTTTGAATATTTTTTTACGTACTGTATGAAGTTGGCGTCATATGTATAAGTCTTTTTGTCATATAATTCATAAAGTGTGTCTCTGCTCTTTCGAATACCTGACGTAGCCCATTCACTGAATCCTACTCTATTGTCCTTGCTTTTTAGATGGCGCAATTTAAAAATCTTTTTAAAACTACCCGACACCACTTCGAATAACTCTTTGTAATGATCATTAGCATTTTCATAATTTTCTTGAGTCCTTATACTACTTTCTAGGTCTGATTTAAATGAAACTAATTTTTTACTTGTTACGGGCCGGCAGAGGATAACAGGTTCGGCCTTTTTTGTATCTATTTCAAAATGCACAACTTGACCGCTGTGGTCTGACTTTAGACAATTTACTGTAGAATAATCGGAAAAATCGCAATCGCAGTAAACATTATCTAGGCAGGTGGCAGTAGTTTCAGTTATCAGTTATCCAAAAAAATATTTGCTAGATTAAACGACTTGAAAATAATTGTCAATTTTGTATTTAAAGTGGTGTCTGCCATCAAGTCAATGTTGAAGTCACCACAGACTATGACTTTCTTATTGCTGCTACAAGCTACCTTTAAAACATCCTCTAATATGGTTTCAAATAAACTGTAATCACTGGTAGGGGGCCTGTACAAGGCTACTACAATGTGTCCAGACAGTTCAACACACGATATTTCAATTACTTTTTCAACAGAAAGTCTGCAAATATCATTCCGTTCTTTAAATTTCAAATTATTTTTTGCTAGAATCAAGGACCCCCCACGCCTTGCAGACTTTCTATTGAAGCAACTGGCTATTTGATAATTATTCACAGAAAAATTCATTTGAGTCTCTAGTAGCCAGTGCTCTGTGACACAAAGTATATCCACTCTGTGTTGTTCTAAAAACAACTCTAGTTCTAATAATTTTCCAGAAAAGCCACCCTGTATATTCTGATTAGCTAAAATAAGTTTTTTTAAGGAGGGCTTTTCCTTTGTCTGCGCTGGCAGTTTAAATCAGCGGTCAAATTTAACCTACTACTAGTTCTTTTCACAACCTCTGAGTACAGAGGTTGGCAAGTGTCACTTGTCTTACAATTTGTATGACCTGGAGGTCCCTGTGCTATTGTATTAACAATAATAGGGTCATAAACATTGAATGCCAACATTTTTGCAATTAGTCGCTTAGAAGAGAGGGGCACACTCATTGTGTCCCGGGTTAAAATAAAGTCTTGAATAAATTTATTCGTATCAAAGAAATGGACTTGGTCTCTATGACCAAAGGTCAAATTATGTAATAGCCGGTTTAATTTGTATATCTGGTAATTTTGCACTTCTGAAAGAGTTTTTGAATAGGGAAAAGCACAGATGATAATTTTCCTTATGTGCAGAGCTACTATGGACTCAGAATAATTTATTAAGTCCCTTTCTTTTATTCCTGTGCTGTTCCCCATTAATAGTACAATAGTTGTGTTTCTATCATATTTTTTGTTAAGTAAAACATTCACTATTTTAATATAAGATGCATTTGGCATACATACATTTTCTACATGCTGTTTTAAGTTGTTCTGAAGCCTAGTTCCTAAACCTACACCTATTTTATCAGAGTAAATTAGAGTTCTAAAGGATGTGTTGTTGTCTTCAACCAAGCTGCTTGTGAGGCCCGACTGTGGTGATGTCATTTTGGTGTCTTTGGTTGCTGTAGCTCTGCCCCCGCTTTCAAGTCGTCCGCTTGGCTTTCCCCCATGCCGTTGTGCACAATCTAGCTGTATAAAGGCTGGTATGTCTGGCACAATGCACGGCTGTAGACTTGGCTGTGGACTAACTTTTTCACAGATCAGCTGCTGGTTGGAGCTCGGATGTAGAAGGGCTGGGTCTCCAGGCAGGTTAGACGGTGGTGGCAGAGGTGACAAGGTTAGTTCTTCCTCAGAGTCATCCGAAATGTGGACCATGTTCGACTCAATGCGTTCCAGATTGTCCTTGCTTAAAGCAATCAACCCATTTACAGATGAAATGCAGTCAATGTTCTGGGTCTGTGAGACTGAGTACTTACAAGTGATGTCCAGTAATTGAAATCTCAGATCTTCCACTTGCAATTGTAGCTCAGCCATCGCTAGCTCATGGTCCACTTTGTTGTCAAATAGTTCCTTTTGACACTCAGCCATTTCTTTTTCTAGTTGCATCTTTTGGCGGTAAAGAGGTACACGTTCTATACTTTTCCGGCTTTGTTTTATCAGTTTTTGCACCTTCTGAATGTATTTCTTGGTTTTTATATACTTTCTGATTTTATTTGCACTGTTCATTTTCATACCGCTGTTGTTCTCGTTAGTGAAGGCCTTATCGCTGGTTGTAGTTAAGTCAATAGTTGGTATCCCAGCTTCACTCATCATTTCATTGTACAAAGACAAGGTTTTAGATGTTTCCTTTTGTTCTTCTCGCTCATTGATTTGCTGGATCTCGTGGTGTGCCTCAGCAAGCTGGTGTTCAAGCGATTTTATGCGCTGTAGTGCCATATCATGGACATCATGGCACTTGTTAAATGAGTCGAGTTGATGTTGTAGCTCGTCTCGCTGGGCAGTAAGGTCTTGGCATTGGATGTCCAACTCGCTTAGCTCTTCTTTGAGTGCCTTGTTTGTTTTTATTTGTTTTTCAATCTCTTCTTCACTGTCTGATCGTTCTAGAAGCAATGTATCGCAAAGCTCTTTACTTTTCTTGAGCTCTAGCAGGGTCGCCTTTAATCTCAGCTCCATGTCACGCGCAGTCATCTTGCCCCGGGTCAGCATGTTACTAGCCTGGAAAACCGGGAATCGGTGTCAGTGTCTGATCGTTGAAATAGTAGGTATTTGCCGATAGTGACTTGACAACACGTTTGTAGATGTGCAGTGTGAGTTTTTGATGGCTGAGGCTTGGTTTTGTCGTCAACTTTTCTTCCACTTTTCGTCAAGTAAAGAGAGTCAAAACAGTGCCTGAGTGTATGTATAGGACGTATCTCACGTATGTGAGGTTATGTACAGTGACTTTATGGAGTATGAAGTGCCGGTATTAGGTGAAATATACAATGTTAAAACAATACTTCCCAGATTATGCCGTTGCAATTCGAACTGTTTGACAGTTCGATAGTCCAGTACAAATTATCAAGTTCTCCTTGAATTTGTATGTTTTCACTGTTTTATTTCAATATACACTTTATTATTAGCAATAACTACGTTTTAAATGACACAATAAACATTAGAAATACAAATAAAATTATATAAAACTACTGAGCTGCTTTCAATAACAGCTGTTCGGTCTCAAAGTGTGTACTCATGGGGAGACGGTAATGCACGTACCGCGAATGCACAGCCCGAGAACGTACGCCCCGGGAATGTACAGCCATGGAATCCGTGTACATGTACATGGATTCCCGTCCGTACGTTATCGGGTCGTGCATTATCGGGCTGTACAAAATCGGTACGGGCGAGAATCCGTGTACAGCCATAGACACGACAGAGAGGTGCCTCGTTTCCATTATGCGTATTTCATTCATTTCGCAGCCATTACACGCTCGATCTAGTGCGTGACATTATCGAGGCTATGAGTCGCAAAAGATTGACGTCTTGATCTGGCTGGATCTTACACTAGACAAGTCTGTTAAAGTATAGAGGTTCAATTGGCAATCGACTCACGCTTGACACAAGATTTAAATATAGAATGTTGATATTTGTGGTATGTCAATTTGAATGTTAGACATATCACTCTTCTGACTGACTCAATGCAGGAAACTCGTGTTTGTTGATTATTAAATCATAATAAATACTCTAATGGATATCTAGTGCCTTCACTTTATTCAATAAAGCCCCAAAGACCTCCTACAAATTTAAATAACAGGTCATGGGCTCGCAATAGCTTTTAAAGATCAGTATAATCGTTTTTCAGTGTTTCAGAAATATAAGTCTTTTTTCGTACACATCGAGTTACGAAGATAAGCATAGCAACCAAACAGTTGTTGACAAAATAAGCATAGCAACCAAGGTGACATTTTAAAATTTTGAAGAAGAAATAAACTGTACGTATTTCTTGAATAATTATGGAGAACATTAATAAATTAAATGCAAATACCAATTATCCCAATTGGAGGAAGCTTACAAAATTGTTTTTAGAAGCAAAAGGAATCGGAAACGACAGCGAGGAAAAAGGTAAAGACGCAAAATCAAAATATTTTATTTTAAATTCGATTGATGAAAACATTTTACATTATGTTATTAATTGCGCAACTACAAAAGACATCTTTGAGAAATTAGATATTGTATACAATTATAACGTCGAGAAAGATAGTCATCTCAAAGTCATTGAATTTTATAATTACAAATTCAGTGGAAATATAATACAGGACATAAGTAAACTACAGAATTTGGCTTTTGAATTGGAATCTACTCAAAATAAAATAAATGAAGAAATGATAATTCAAAAGATTTTAACAATTTTGCCCACAACATTAAATCATTTTAGAACAGTTTGGGAAATAACCCCGAAATGTGATAAAAATATTCACACTCTCATAGAAAGAATTCAAAAGGAAATACGGTTAATCGAAAATACAACTGAAATACCCGCTAATATTAATGAAGTTTTTAAGAGCGATGAAAGAAAGTGCTTTATCTGCAACAAAATAGGACATATTGCCAGATTTTGTAACAATAAACAATGTGCAATATGTAATAAAAATGGACACACTTCTATTGAATGTTTTTCAACAAAAACTTGCAAGAAATGTAATAAAAAGGGACACATAGAAAAGTTTTGTCGCATGTTTACCATGGTAAGCGAACAAATAGATAACGAAATTTCAATCAAAGCGATTATTGACTCTGGTGCATCTTCCCACATGTTCAATGATTATAATATTATACATTTTACAGAAAAGATAAACACAGAAATAAGATGTGCAAATGCTGGAAACCTCGTCGCTCAAGCAATAGGCACGATAAATACAAATACTTTTGACCTGCAAAAGGTATTATATGTTCCTGAAATATCAAGAAACCTGATTTCTGTAAGTTCAATTACTGACCATGGTGGATCTGTACTCTTCGCTGGAAACGAGGTATTTATAAAGAATAATAACCATATTATATTGAGTGGGTACAAAACTAGAAACGGCTTGTATGAGACAAGTTTTTATGCAAAGAGTGTCCGCGAAGCTTTGCTTTCTGAAACTGTCGATACCTGGCATCGTCGGCTGGGTCACGTATCGGATGTGCGGCGCCTAGCTAAATTAGTTAACGGAATTAAAATTGGGGGGGATAATCGAGAAAAATTTTGCGAAATTTGTATTAAAGCCAAAATGAGTAGGAAACCGTTCGTAAATAATAGGGTTAAAGCAACATTTCCTTTGGAAATTATCCATACGGATGTTTGCGGAGCAATAGAAACTCCCACTTGGGACAACAAAAAATATTTTATTACATTTTTAGATGATTTTACGCATTTTTGTGTCGTGTACTTAATCACCTTTAAAAGTGAAGCCTTTGATAAAATAAAACAATTTGTGACTTTAGCGGAAAATCATTTTAATTCAAAAGTGAAGAAAATCAGATGCGACAATGGGAGGGAATATTCGAACAATAACCTAATGTCTTGGTGTAACTCGAAGGGCATTATTCTTGATTTAACAATACCCTACACGCCACAATTAAATGGGAAAGCAGAAAGATTGAACAGGACGTTATTAGAAAGAACAAGAGCTTTAATGTTTGATGGTTGTGTTCCAAACTACCTATGGGGCGAAGCACTCTTAACTGCAAGCTTCCTTATTAACAGAAGTCCCACCGAAGGCAGAGACAAAACTCCAGCCGAGATGTGGTTTGGTATCAAGCCAGACGTATCTAATGTTAGAAGATTTGGTTCAACAGCTTACTATAAAATAAACTCTGGTGTACGAAAGTTGGACGTTAGATGTGATAAAGGAATCCTGATAGGCTACGTCAGGAATGGTTACAAAATATGGGTGGATGAAACTGAAACAATTGTAAAAGCGAGAGATGTTAGAATAAATGAAAATGAGCAAGGTATATATTTAAATGAAGGAAATGGTGATAGAAGTGGAGGTTTTTGGAGGATGGATGAAGAAAATCAAGAGTCAGTTGGTGAAGGCACAACACAAAGAAGAATAGATAATAGTCAGGAAGAAAATCAAGTCGGAAGAGTCAACAACAACGAAGATCGAGAAGGTGATATATTAAGAGAAAGAGGAAGAAGTAGAAGTAATGAGAGTGTTCGAGAAGGTGAAATATTAAGAAGAATAGTAAGTAGTAGAAATATTGAGAAGGTTCGAGAAGGCGATTTTCATTTGAGAAGATTGGGTAGCGAAACAAGCGAAGACGAAACAAATGAAGGCGAAACAGAAGTTGAAACAAATGACAACGAAACAAATGACAACGAAACAAATGACAACGAAACAAATGAGAACGAAACAAATAACAATGAAACAATTGAAGTTGAAAGAAATGAAAGAGAGACAAACGAAGTTGAAGAAGAAATAGAACAAAATAATGAAGTTTATTCTGATGGAAATGAAGAATTCTTTGATACTGAACAAATTGAAAATCGGGTCGAAAATAATGAAAGTCGAAATAATAGGGATAATAGTCAAAATAGAAGAGTTCAACCTGCCAGAGAACGTAGACCACCAGATAGATATAAAGATTATCTGATGGATTATGACACTGAAGCATCAATGTTGACATACGAGGAGGCAATAGAATCGAAAGAAAAGGACAAATGGAAACAAGCTATAAAAGAAGAAATTAAATCCCTTGAAGAAAATAAGACGTGGTCATTTGTGGATGAACAGGAAGCAGTAGGAAGAAAATTAGTCACCAGTAAATGGATTTTTACCATCAAGTCCGATGGTCGATACAAAGCCAGACTAGTGGCAAGAGGTTTTCAACAAAAATACAAGATCGATTATGATGAAACGTATAGTCCAGTGGTCAACAGTACTTCGTTGAGGGTATTATTATCAATCGCAGCAGATAAAGGTTTAAAATGAAACAGTTCGATGTAAAAACAGCATTTTTACACGGAGACCTAAAAGAAAGTATCTATATGAAGGTGCCAAATGGATACAATAATAAAGAAGGTAAGGTATGCAAATTGAACAAGAGCTTATATGGATTAAAACAAGCCCCGTTAATGTGGAATATAAAATTTACAGATTTTTTGACAAAGATGGGTTTCAAACAAATGAAACAAGATCAATGTATATTTGTCATGGAAGGCGAAAGAAGGATTATCCTTGCGGTATATGTAGATGATGGATTGGTTTTCGGTGAAAGAGAAGAAGATCTTCTTCACATAATAGAAACGATTGGAAAAGCCTTTGAGTTAAGAGTCTGTGATGAAGTAACTAATTACATAGGTTTAGATATTAAACAAGATGAAAATGGGATTAAAATTTTTCAAAAGACTTACAGTGAGAAAATAGTCAAGAAGTTTAACTTGAATAATGCTAGAGAATGTAAATGTCCAACTATATTGATAGAACAACATTCATCTGAGAAAATTGATAAAAAATCTCATGAGCTTTACCGTGAAATGATAGGGTCATTGTTATATCTCGCGAATAAAACACGACCAGACATAAGTTTTCATGTAGGTTAT
Source organism: Yponomeuta plumbellus (assembly GCA_947310845.1). NCBI lineage: Eukaryota > Metazoa > Arthropoda > Insecta > Lepidoptera > Yponomeutidae > Yponomeuta > Yponomeuta plumbellus. The sequence goes on along the minus strand of OX371205.1, from coordinate 1,515,621 downwards.
TGTTCGAGACATCAAAATTCTCCAAATCTAAATGATTTTAATAATGCTAAAACGATTTTGCGATTTATCAAAGGATCAACAGGAAAAGGGATTCACTTTACGAAAGGTGATAAAGTTCTCAGTGGTTATAGTGATTCGGATTTTGCGGGAGATCCAGATACTAGGCGCAGCACTTCAGGTTCTGTGATTTGGCTGAACGGTGGACCAGTGGCATGGAGATCAAGAAAACAATCAGTAGTCGCGCTAAGCAGCACAGAAGCAGAATACATAGCGGCAGCTGAATGCTGTAAGGAATTGCTCTACATAAGGGACCTGATCTATGAGATAACCAAAGAAAAACTTGAAGTTGAGATGAGAGTGGATAACCAATCAGCAATTTGGCTTATGAAAAAAGGAATTATGGGCAATAGAAGCAAGCATATAGACGTGAAATATTGTTACTTAAAAGAAAAAATAGATGAGAATCAGATTACAGTAAAATACTGTCCAACAGGATCACAACTGGCTGATATACTAACTAAAAGTTTACCGGCTGTAAAGTTTGAAAAATGTCAACGAAGATTAGTGTATGAGTGACAATGTGAGTCGTAGAGTGTAGTATAAGTGCGGGCTAAAGTGAACTTTATTCTTTTTCGGTTAATGTCGGGGTTTATTTTATATCTTATGGTAGTATGTAAGGTTTTATAGGGTGTGTAAACATTTAATATGTATAAAAGGAAAAACACTTAAGGATTATTGAAATACGTAACAAGTTCAGACAGATTTAAAGGGGTGCTTAATAATGACAGATTTAAGGGGGTGCTTAATAATGATTCACTTAAGGGGGTGTATGTAATGTAATATTAATTGAATCATTATTTAACATTTAACTTGTCAAAAGAAGAGTAAAAATTTAAAATTTTTATTTCTTTACACATTTTCTGAAGATATCCTTAAGTATTTTTTCTTAAAATTGAATATATATGAGGTATTGTAATTTTTATATGTTTAGTGATGGTGAATCGAGTGGAAGAAAATAAAAGAATATAGTTGAGGTTATTTTATATGATGGTGATGAGTCGAGTGGGAGAAAAGCAAATAAGATAGTTGAGGTTATTTATATATGATGATGGTGGTCGAGTCGAGTGGGAGAAAATAAAGATGATAGTTATACTTATGTATTTATATATGATAATGATGATGAGTCGAGTGGGAGAAAATAAAATAGATAGTTATACTTATTTATATGATGATGATATCATAGTGGTGTTGATATGAGTGGGAGAAGATGAAGATAAAACAAGATAGTTGTAGTTATTTATGTCAGTGGTGACGTGATGTGTCGAGTGGTGAAAATAGAGATAGATATGGAATAAATAGTTCATATTGTTTGTGGTGAAAGATATACAGGGTGAAAATGTTTATATAGTAAAGTTGAAAATTTGATATACAGGTTGAATATTTTTGATATTGTATTTTAAAATATACAGGTTGAGTTATTATTGGGTAGTGAATTTTCGAAATTAATTTGATGATGTATAAAATATAATTTTGGGAAACATTGTTTAGATGCAGTAGGTAAATTAAATTAATTAAAGAAATTGTTATTAATGTTTTTACAAGCAGAGTCGATTGAGGGGGTGTGTTAAAGTATAGAGGTTCAATTGGCAATCGACTCACGCTTGACACAAGATTTAAATATAGAATGTTGATATTTGTGGTATGTCAATTTGAATGTTAGACATATCACTCTTCTGACTGACTCAATGCAGGAAACTCGTGTTTGTTGATTATTAAATCATAATAAATACTCTAATGGATATCTAGTGCCTTCACTTTATTCAATAAAGCCCCAAAGACCTCCTACAAATTTAAATAACAAAGTCAATCCAAACGATGTCAGTAAACGGACGGATCGCAGCCATCAGATGTGTTCTCAAGTCTGGGTAGGTCTCAGAATAAGGACTAAAGATAAGCGTCCACCGCATCGGATCGGAATCGCAGCGTACGCATCGTACGAGCCGTCGGCATTTACAAAATGCCGAAAGGGTGCGTCTACGGATTTTCCGTCGGCAATATCGGTATTTTCCAGTGTTGCCCACCCCTACAGAAAAAAATTCCCAAGAAAATCATCAAATTGCCCTTAAAAACCCCCAATTTTTTTATTGTTATATCCACAAATAACATTTCATCGCTATGTGTTGTGTAGGCTTTCAACAAGTAGTTTTTACTCATAAAATAAAACGTATTTTATTTATTTAATAAAACGAACTTCATTATATTTTTCTATACGGGTGAATATACGCTATTTCAATTACTATGGTCCATGGACAAATATTATGTTAAACTTATTATATTATTGCGTCTGTATACTTAAGCATTAAAGAATATGGTCTTTTATTTGGCCCACGTAGTCTATTCACGATAATTGATTAATTTAAGACATTAATCGTTAAAAATAGCTTTAAATGTATACTCCTCTGGCCTCCCCGTTTCTAGATTATAATGATTTTATAGCGAGATATTTTAAATACATATGCCGTTATGTTTTTTTTAAATATGATCATATGCTTTTATAAACATCGAAACATATTTCATCAAAATATAGAGTAAAAAAAATTTATTAATATAAAGAAAAATAACTTCCTTTCATGTCACGTTACAATAATGTCACTTCATCTGGCGAAACTCAAAGAAGAAAAATTTGACTTAAAACCGCAAAGGTATGTTTCTGTCCATGAACTACGTGCATACAATAGTGTTAACACGTTCCCAGTCCAATGACTCTACATGGAGTCACAGAAAGTACTGACTGGGACGTCCATGACTCCAGTAGGAGTCACATTCGCAAGGTAGAATAAAGTAAATTTATTTTGTGGACGTGCGAGTTGGAGCAAAGATATTCCAATGGGCGTATAAGTTAGAAGATGAAGTATTTAAAACGTAAAAAACCCGACGAAATTTTTTTTCAAGAAATTTTTATGTGACATTATAAATTAAACTATTCTTAAATTATAAATTTTATATGTAATGAAAAACAAATCAACGGATAGCATTATAACAAGTGCTACAGAAAACTTTTTTTTATTTTGGTCATAAAGTTGTCACTTTTGAAACAATTTTTGAAGTTTTACTTTCTGAAACCAGTTTATTGTAGCATCCTACACAGCGTTTCTTGTTAGAGGTTCGGTTTTTGTTGGTTTTTCAAGATAATCATCTCAAATATGTGTTTACTTTCGGATGATGACTCTGCAGCGCCAGAAAATGACTGGCGGTACATTTTTTTTTATTGCAAGCAATTTTTTCATAATTACTTCATGAGCTGCATTTTTTTTCTGGCCAGTGTTTTTACCATTAATTTATAACAGTGATTGACAACAAGTTCTATGTTGTTTTGGATGTTCATAGTACATATAGGAGATTCCTGACCAAAAGCATATCCTCTTCTTCTTCGGAACTTAGCTCCACGTCACTGTTTTCCAACACTCGCAATATATCTGTATCACGAAATTTTTTACCAATTTTTGTTACACAAATTACGAAATATCTTCCATAGAATGTTAGAATGCACCATTGACAAGCTGTGGTCATTTTAATATGAGGCTATATTAAAAATACTATAATTTTGGTAGGTGGTGCCATTGAAAATAAACACATTTTTATCGTCATACGTTCGTGACTCTAAGCGGAGTCACGAGAATTTGGATTCATACGTCCATGACTCCATACGGCGTCATCGAGTTTTTCCGGGAAAATTAACAAATTTTCCATTTGTAAACGCATATTCGGGTAAGTACTAGGCCATTAGTTTGTGTTAAAACAAAAAATCTATTGGACGTATGGGTAGTACCAAAGATCTTGTATGGGGACTGGGAACGTGTTAAGTTAGAAACAAGCTAATGGCGTTAAGCAAAATTCCAATAATATAGCGTCAATTTGCGATTCACTGTAGGACATTAAAGTTTAATTCCATAGAGGAGCAAAGTCAAAAACACCTACGTAGCACAAACAATTTTTACTTGGAAGTGTAAAGAAGGGCAGGAACTCAAACGACAAAGTTAATCAAATAGAAATTTATTTGGGCAGAGCTTCGCTCTATTAAATAATTACAACAGGAAAAAAGCCGATCCCACATTTGCAACGGCTTAAATAGGCAGGCGTTGTTTCTCCCACCCTCGCAACCGGCCGGTGCAAGCGAGGTGGGGCAAACGGGCGGCGCGCGGTGCGGCGCGCGGCGGTGACGAATGCTGACGTCACGGCTACTCTGGCTTGGCTATGGCTGGCTTGGCTATGGCTGGCTTGGCTATGGCTGGCTTGGCTATGGCTGGCTTGGCTATGGCTGACTTGGCTATGGCTGGCTTGGCTATGACTGGCTTGGCTATGGCTGGCTTGGCTATGGCTGGCTTGGCTATGGCTGGTTTGACATGGCACTGGACTGGGCTGAGCGTTACAGTCGGCCATCCTGGAACAATTGCTCCCGCAAATGGGAACATAGAAAAATACTCGTATTAGCTCTCTAGTAAGTCTATTAGATCTTCAGTTTCTACCTGTTCGTCTGAACTACTGGCACTATCTGTCATCGGGGCAATAACTACTTCTGTACTGTCTAATTGCATCAGATGAAACTAATCCCTGAAAGCTCATTTATAACCACGCATACCTTTAATGCTACAAATCTGATACCTGTCATTAGGTACTACCTTATTTATTAAGTAAGGTCCCGAGTAATGTCATCCAACTTTGTGTTCACTTTACCTGCGCTACTAGTAGGAGCTTGTCTCCACAGTACATAATCCCCCTTCTTATATACTGTGCTGTATTTATCCCGTTTGTCGAAATTACGTTTCATCCTGTCACTCGCTTTTTTTATTCTCAGAGTAGCCTCAGTGCGCTTTGATTGCACAGGCTCAGGGACACGGTCGGGAATAACGACATCGCATAGAGACATACCTGAATTGGCAAACATCAAGTCATATGGTTTATAGCCAGTCGATGCATTCAAAGTACCTATTGGTAAAAGCCTTCACATGGTCTGAAACGCTATCCGTTTAATCAAAACAATTATTCGCTTTAATTTCTCGTCCTGACTCTGAATCGTATAAAACCAATCTGAAATTTCTAGTCAATTACGTTTACAGCGTCGATTGTGTTTCTACTTAAAGCATCCACGTGCTTCATGCGCTCACCGGGTCTGCATTCAATACTTATATGTCATAATCTTGAATTAACATCCACCATCTTGCTATACGTGGTACTAAGCCTCAGTTTCTGAAAGAGTGTTCAAATGTATAACAAGAGATTAATCTAAGATTAATTCAAAATACCGGCACGTGATTGGCTGAAATTAGCTTGACGTGAGATTAACATGAGATTAACATTTGATCACTGTTCTAGAAACCGAGCGTAAGTCGCGTTTAGTCAAAGTCGCACGTACCGCGGTGCAATCTGTAACTACCTTCACATTTAGACCTACAATGCAAACACGGAACCTGCACAGCGACTCTACAATGGCAGGTGTTTCTAACTCGTAGCTATGATAGACACTTTCCTCTCAACTGGTAACCCGGCTAAAGTACATTACGGGTCTCAATGTACCGTCAGGTTGTTTTTGCAATAAAATTCAGGCTATATCTAACTTGCACGCATCCGTGTGAATCCTGGTGGGCAACGATCGATCGTACAATGCTAACACGGGTTTACTACACAATTGCTTTTTTTTTAATTCCTCAAAACTCAGCAACTGCTCATTGCTCCATACCCAACTAGCATTTTTTGTCAAATCTGTGAGTGGGCGAACTATTACTGCAAAATTAAAGATAAACTTTCTGAAATAGCTGCATAGTCCGATAAACTGGCGTACTTCATGTACATTTTGTGTAACTGGAAATTTAGAAACAGCTGCCAACTTAGATTCACCCGGCTGTATGCCCTCCTCTGATATTTCATGACCTAGGTAAATACGAAATGTTTTCTTGCAGAACCGAACATGTTTAGTCTTAAGTTTTCTGTGTTAAATTTTTGTAGAACCTTTGTTAGCAATAGTAAGCCAGGGTGGATGTACATCGTACGAGGGAAGAAGTATATCGTCTAGAAATGCAAGTATTTCAGGGTTGTGTAAGCTGCCAACGATTTTATTTATCAATCTCATGAAAACCGCCGGCGCATTTGCTAGACCGAATGGTACGTGTAAAAATTCATAATGCCCTTGTGGGGTAATAAATGCGGTCTTGTGTGTATCAGTAGGACAGATTTTTGCTTGATGGTAACCCTGCGCCATATCTAGACTAGTAAAACGCTTTTTACCTGCCAATTTAGACACTTTGTCATCAATGTTTGTTAATGGGTACCTATCTCGCACTGTAATCGATGCATAACAGACTATCACGGTTGGTGGGTAAAGTTATCACCGTTTTATTTTTAACTAAAATGACTGGGGAAGCATAGCTGGACTCAGATTCTTTAATTATACCCGCAGCTAATAAATCTTGAACTTTTGATTTCACTGTAGCCTATTCGCTATGTGATAATCTATAAGGGCGATGATATACAGGCTCATTGCTAGTGACATTTATTTTCATCTGTAGTAAATCTGTGCATACTAACTCATTAGTATCGCTGGCAAAAACAGTTCCTAAACTCAAACAAAATTTCAATCAAGGTTTTTTTTTCTCAATTTCATTTATGGGTCCTACAGAAATATTTTCTATATCTACCCCCCCAATGGCAGAGTGTTTATCAAGGCAAGTTGTTAGTACACTTTTGGCTAAGCACGAGCAATCGGAATGGCTAGTAATGGCAATTGGGCTAACCTGCGTATGAAGCGGCGTGTTCGCGCAGGTCTCGGCGCGTACTAACAGCTCGCCCGGCCGGCTCCGACACGATGTCCGTGGTCCCGATGTTGATCACCTTCATGTAGCCTTGATTGCCTCGTAGGATGGTTGCAGGCAGCGAGTAGGCCAACTCTTCCATCTCGTGATGGCGCACAGGTGTGATCACGTCGTTATTGTATTTGTTTCTTAGTATTTAGACTTTTGTAATAGATGTTCCGGGCGGCAAGCATTCTTTAGAAGTTCTTGAACCAGAAGATTTTTCAGTAGTTTTCTAGCAGGCGGTGAAGGATCTTCTCCGATTTCGGTGAGCGAGACTTGGATCCACGTGGCGGACACGAAGATGTCTCGATTTCAGGAGACCGAGGCCTTTTTCTTCTTGTTTGTAGCGCGAGCACTCTTCGTGAGTAATACCACTTCTGAATGTAAAGAAGGGCAGGAACTCAAACGACAAAGTTAATCAAATAGAAATTTATTTGGGCAGAGCTTCGCCCTATTAAATAATTACAACAGGAAAAAAGCCGATCCCACATTTGCAACGGCTTAAATAGGCAGGCGTTGTTTCTCCCACCCTCGCAACCGGCCGGTGCGAGCGAGGTGGGGCAAACGGGCGGCGCGTGGCGCGGCGCGAGGCGCGGCGCGCGGTGCGGCGCGCGGCGGTGACGAATGCTGACGTCACGGCTACTCTGGCTTGGCTATGGCTGGCTTGGCTATGGCTGGCTTGGCTATGGCTGGCTTGGCTATGGCTGGCTTGGCTATGGCTGGCTTGGCTATGGCTGGCTTGGCTATGGCTGGCTTGGCTATGGCTAGCTTGGCTATGGCTGGCTTGGCTATGGCTGGCTTGGCTATGGCTGGCTTGGCTATGGCTGGCTTGGCTATGGCTGGTTTGACATGGCACTGGACTGGGCTGAGCGTTACAGAAGTAAAATGGAATAATTTGTTTTTTGTGGACTAGGAACATTCGGACAATGGATTGCATTGAGATGTCAACGTGACTGTTTTATTTTTTGCATTGAACTAAAAAACAGACATAGATGAATAATCGTTTGGTCAGTAGACGCGAACCGTTTGTTCAACGCGTTGCACGAGTGTAATTGATCTGTCTTTAAATCACTGGTCATAATCGTGGATCGAGATCTAGATGGCCCCATTACACGTTGATGACAGTCAACAAGTTATAGTAACAGCAGTTTAACCTACCATAAAAAGTGAGGCCAAACTGTAAAATTAAATCTTCGCCAGTTTGTACTTACTGAACGGGACTGAACGGATTGGTCCCAGTCAAACCAAGCAATTGGTTTTGTAAGCAAGGGCGTCGCCAAGGGGGGGCGGTTGCCCCCCTCCCCCCCCCCCCTCAACCCCTTAGATATCAAATGTAGCTAGCCGCAAAGCGACCAAAGTGCGAGGACTTGACTTCCTTACCTATTAATAGGGTCTACTATGGTTCTGTGGAATTTGTGATGGTTGATTACGGAAAAACAAATAATGCTGTTGTCGTTTGGTGATAAGTGCGATTTTGGATATTTTGGAGTCTTTGCTGTATATTGTGGGTTTGAATTTTTATTTTTATTACGAGAAACCTCGTCCGAATAGCAACCCTGCAAAGGTAGTGTGAGGACGTGAGTCGCGCGCGACAACGTCAAAAGTCGCGAGAATTTGACAGTTAATGTACTGGAAAGTCGCGACTTTTGACGTTGTCGCGCGTGACTCGCGTCCTCATACTACCTTTGCAGGCGGTAAAGCCCATTACACAATGAAAAAACATAAGGTATAAGAATAAGAAATAAGGAACAAGAAAAAGGAATAGCGGAATCCAGCAATGGCAGCACCGTTGAGCAAGACACATTGATTTCTGTGCTATTCCTTATTCCTGCGGCCGTAGCATGCCTATCTCACCATGCCACTCGTGAGTCACCACTACTGAGTGACATTTTGTGACTCGAGAACGCGTGTCACTCAGAGCCGCACGCGACACCCTACAAAAACGCCACTCGGGCCGTGTGACTCATCAGTGTTACTAAACTTTTTGCGAGAAACCTAGCTTTGAATGAACGGAAATCAAATTCATTCACTCTTTTAACCTGTGTGAACGCTCTGTTGTCTGGTAGGTGTTCTGTGGTTGTCTGTGACTTGTTGACATTTGAAGCTTGTGTTTATTTTGTTTCTAAACTATATTAAACTTAAATTGAAAGATTTCACGGTTAAAAAACAGTTCACGTGCCATGTCGATGTGTCGGCAGAAATCCTTATATGTATTAGTAGCATTCTCACTACATAAAAATTGGGAAAGGTTCATAAAAAAGGCAGCGCATCGCCATCTCAAGTAGCGAACAGGAAGTTTACAAATAAGGACAGCAAACGTGTAAACCACTGCCTACTAAGTGCTCAGGTGCCTCCACGAGTTGAAAAAGTTTCCACAAACAATCGAGTTACGATACCATCGTCATAGCAACTTCCAAATGTTGACGCTGAACTTGTCAGCAGTGGACCGAAACTACAGTGCAAGGGCTTGAACAATGTACCAATAGCTTACAATCACTTTAAGGAATGGTTAAGGGGAAGAACCGACAACTAGCATTTTGAACACCTGTGAAGTTTGCCAGAGAATGCAGCTGCAGTGCGGATGACTAAAATTGCTACCACATACAGTTTACAAAAGTATACAATGTAGCTTGCCATGTCTGAGAAGATATACAATGAAGTTTAGTGCCAAAAAAACCTTACCATGGGATTAACCAACAACTTGTACCTACACTACTCTACTAGGCTAAGGATGTCACAAAGAACATCCATTCCTATGAGAATTATTTACTGTCAGTGTGGAGATGTGTTGGCACACCATCATCGAGAAACTGCAATACCCGCGGTTTCTGGATATCAAAGATGAATACTTTTGAAATCTCCGTTCTCACCATCTACCTTTCATCGGAGAGTTCATGAAATACTCTGTTTTTTTTTAAAGTTTGTCGACCGGATTTGGGGAGGGTGGCGGGGGATCAAATTCAATTAAGATAAGATAAAAAATGTTTAATTGCACACAAAACAAAATACTGTTTTTATTAAAGTAAAAATATGCAAACATGTTTTCCTGCGTTAATTTATTTGCTTTCTGCCGTGAATAATGTAGTATTGAAAGTAGTGTGGGTATTAAAATTCACTAGCAAGGCATATTATAAGATTTCGTTAATTATTCAAAATAACTCAATTTGAAGTGCAATTATTGTTTTATAAAGTCGGTCCAGACTTAACTCATATCTACCTTGGAATTTCTTAACTCACCAAAAAATAATACTAGCACAAATGAGTGTTAGGTTGGATTTTAAGTTGTACAATGTGCATGTAATATATTTTTAATCTAACATGGGTTGCCTGTCTATAAAATAAATAAATAAAACTTGTTACAATGTGACTCCAAATGTGAATGATCCATTCTGTTAATCTGCTACAGTCTGTAGGCAATAAAATGTTTTATGAAAATGTTATTGCTGGCACTGGTTTACTGCAGTTTGCGTAGCTACTTGTGGTAGTCTAAAAGAAAACTTAAGAAATTTACATAAGTTTCAATTATTTTAATCATTCCTATATTACTTTTGTGAAACTGTACTTTTAATTTAACTTACCAACTGGGCATTAATAGATTTTATTGAAACATTAAGCAGAGGAAATAGCAATCAAAGTAGTTTGCAATGCCGCACTAATTATCCGTATTGTTTGTTCTGTTCCTGGCAATAACAGCCAAAGTGGATTCAGTCTGAAACTAAGTAATGAGATATTATCATCATCATCACCTTTACGTAGACGGCGAGTGTTTGGCGAGTTAAGTTGAGAAATTGGCACCGATAGTTTTCCCATCACTATAGGTACCTACACTTTTTACTGCCGAGAAAGTATCTTATTCATTGTAATAAATTAATAAGATACTCCCTTACAATGACACACAATGTTGATATCAAGCTTTAAATATTTTTTGGTGGTTGATAATGCAGTGTTTTATCCAAATAATATGTGAGTCGCGGTCTCCGGAGACGTTGACAAAAATGTCGCACGAAATGTTAAAATTCGCGAGATAAGCCGCGAGAACTTGGCTCGCATAAATTTTTCATGCTCGAAGCGAGTCACATATTATTTTGCGCGACTCAATGAGCCGTTTTCAGAAGAACTAAAAAAAAAAAAAAAATATGGCTGTCAAAGGAATGCAATTTTGGACCTCAGCGCAATAGCCATGTGTGATACGTCATAAAATAGGTCTCAGCGAGCTGAACAAAAGTTACTATGACGCCAACAGCCAAATGTTTGTCCTTTCGGAGTTATATAGTATTGAAAAAAAACTAACATTTTCAACAAAATATAACTCCGAAACGACAAAAATTTGGCTGTTGGCGTAGTAGTAACTTTTGTTCAGCTCGCTGAGACCTATTTTATGACGTATCACACATGGCTATTGGGCTGAGGTCCAAAATTGCATTCCTTTGACAGCCATATTATTTTTTTTTTTTAGATCTTCTGAAAACGGCTCATTATTTGAAGTATTCGCTTGTCGCGAAAAGTCACTCAAAGTCGCGAATTTTGACAGATTTACATCACAAAACGTGTGACTCACAAAGTCGCGGGTTCGCACATGTTCGCATTGCGCGACTTTAATAGGTCGCGCAAACTTCTCATGCTCGGAAGCGAGTCACCTAATGGCGTGTGGCTTGCTACGTACATTTCTATGAGTTTGTTTTAGTCGCTAGTCGCAGCCGCGCCACTACGCGATGCATCTACGTTCTACGGTGTCAATCACTTTTTTTAATTTTAAGTCTGTGTAATCTGTGTTTTTCACCGCTCTCTCTTCTACAAACAAGCTGTCAAACTAGCGGCACAGACTAGCGGGACTGCGTCCGCGCCGTTAAATTACTTTTTGCTGATTTTACTGAATATTCTCAATCTACTGGGTTTTAATCAAGATCCGAAACATCTGGCGACCGTGATAGGACCTGCAACCAAAAGAAAATGTCCGGAAAAACACTTCGACTCAAAACGTAAAATCACGCCACGTGCCACGCCCTACGCTTCAGTCGCTGATTATACTGAATATCCTCAATCTACTGGGTTTTAATCAAGATCCCAAACATCTGGCGACCGTGACAGGACCTGCAACCAAAAGAAAATGTCCGGAAAAACACTTCGACGCAAAACGTAAAATCACGCCATGTGCCACGCCCTACGCTTCAGTCGTGCAGCAAGGAACCCCTAACGAAAGCAGAGTGTTTTCGCCACGATCCTTCAACTGCGTGCCTAACTACGTGTTTACATCGTGCGGCCAGACCTCAAAGAGCACTTCTCCGTGTTGCGTGCAACGTACCTACAAGTTGTGCAGCCTACGTAGCCTCTCAAGAAAGCAGAGTGCATTCGCCACGACCCTTCAAGTACGTGCAATTAGTGACCGGGAAGATGTTGACCCATCCAGAGAGCTAACCCCAAGACACCACACCTACAAGCTGACCTTGCACACTGGGACCTCGTCTACCTTGGCAGTCTACAAGCCAGCAGCCGGAAGAAGACCGACTCAGCAAGGCCTACCTGCCCTACTAATGTGAGCCCATTCCTTTCTATCTATCCTATTTCCCCCTCGACTAGCGTACTTAGCTAGACTAGTTTTCTCGAGGGTCAAAGCTACTTCTTTTATCTATTGTGTGTGGTGTGCCTATTTACCTACAGCGGGTTGCCTATTTATCTACAGTGTGGTTTGCCTATCTGCCTACTGTATGCATACGCCTACAACAAACTGCACGCCTACATTGAATTTTTACTGTCTTCACCTATCATATATCTGGCACCTTCTTTAAGCCTATTTTGCCAGCATATCAAAGTCATTAAGCAGCCACAAACCTAATTTCTTATTTGCCTAAGGCCCTACTAATCTTTGCTTGCCTACTAAATTACATACATACCAAAAACTTATTTATTGAACCAAAAGGTCACCTTAACTTAAACTTAATAAAGCCTCTTTTTTGAATTTTAATCTTACTATTGCTCTTATTCAAGCTAGTTTCTATCCATTATTCTGCCAGTTCTCTTTGCATCTCCAGCACTTAAAACATTTTGCTGGCAGACATTTAAGCTATCCCAATTAAAACAATTCCAGCACATCAACGCTGCGCTCCCCAATCGTCACCTGGCCCCTACTGACACGCTGCCCCTACTTCGACTACGGCTTGCACTGTACTGCGTGACAGCGCCAGTAGTCTTTACTTCGGCTTCGTGTGGACCAGCTGCTACTTGGAGTGAGGAGCGTATCGTATGCTATTTAATTTACCGTTTCAATTGTGTCTTGTCTCGCTGGTCTCATTGTTTTAAATATTAACTAATCATGGCAGATGAAAATAAATTTAAGGAATTGTATACCAAAAGAAGTTCCGTTAAAGGACGGGTTACAAAATGTTGCCATAAAAATTATTTAGAGCAAATTCAATCGTTTGACAACATTTCTGAAACAGAAGCTAGTCAACTTGTCATGAGGCTAACGAGAATGGAGACACTTTTAATTGAATTTGATGAGCTGCAGGGTCAGATAGAGATCTTGAATGTCGCAAACCAACTTCAAGAATTCTAACCATTGCATTGCTACAGCACAGGGACTTGTAAAGGCAAACTCACCTTCCAAGCCAATCCCAGAAGAGGCATTTGTTCAAGCCAATTCGATGTCTTCACACTGCCAACATGAAAATGACTTGGGCTTTCGACTACCTGTCATTAAAATCCCAAACTTTGATGGAACCTACTACAAATGGCTTGAATTCAAAGAAACATTCAGCTCATTGGTTCACGACAATCCTAAGATTAAAGGCATTCATAAATTCTACTACCTCAATTCTTATTTGGTGATTTGGTGAGGCTGCTCGAGTCATCTGTAACCTAGAAGTAACTGATGAAAACTACTATAAAGCTTGGGAACGTGTAAACCACTGCCTACTAAGTGTTGGTGCCTCCACGAGTTGAAAAACGTTCCACAAACAATCGAGTTACAATAACATCGTCATAGCAACTTCCGAATGTTGAAGCTGAACTTGTCAGCAGTGGACCGAAACTACAGTGCAAGGGCTTGAACTATGTACCAATAGCTTACAATCACTTTAAGGAATGGTCAAGGGGAAGAACCGACAACTAGCATTTTGAACACCTGTGAAGTTTGCCAGAGAACGCAGCTGCAGTGCGGATGACTAAAATTGCTACAACATACAGTTTACAAAAGTATACAATGTAGCTTGCCATGTCTGAGAAGATATACAATGAAGTACAATGAAGGTTGAAGTGGTTGTACGGGAAGACCCAGCAGAGGATGAACTTCAACCTGAACCGCAGCCCCCTGCCTCTTTGCACTGTGGCATATGTTCCGAAAATGTGCCTACATTGGCACTTGTACCATGTGGACACGTTTTGTGCGTTACATGCAACGGGAGGTTGTTGAGAATCTGCCCGTATTGCAGGAGTCCTACTAGTAGTCCTACTTTTAATATAAAAAATCTCAAATAATACATTCAGCCCTATAGCATTGTTCAAAGTTTAAACTATTGTTAGGCATCATAACCTTAATACTATGAATAAAAGTAAATTGTCATTTCCACGATGTTGACTTGGAAATGTTTTATGGGACACTGTAAGGTTCTACAATAAGATACCCCAAGATAAATTAGAGTTACCTTCAATGTGAATTGTGTTAAGCACACTGTGCAAAATAGCTTATTATATAATCAACAATTACTTGGAAGACGAGGCTGTCTGGTATTAAGAAGTTAATACATATTAAATTTAACCAGAGGATAACTGTGTCGGTTGATAAAAAATTGTTATATCCTGACTAAGCGTTTTTGAACAAAGACCGTTATTTTGAAACTGATAATTGCTATTCGACTAAATTGTTAACTGGACTAGTAGGTTTTACGTAGGTAATGAATAGTATTCATGTAATTTTATATAATAGATCTGAGGGGATGTTGCTGAGTTTGATATAGGTACACTCGAAATTCTGACAGCAATTAGTATAGTAATACGATGGATTTACCCATTTTTTAAGTAATATGCATCTTATGCTGTACAACATCTTAACTATGTTGCCATAAAAAAATACTTTTACCCATTTTGGGTTTAACCAATTTTAATATCAACCGACACAACTGTATCTAGTGTTCATAGGTAACACATCCATAGGTATCTTCTCCATGTAATCTATCAATTGTGAAACTAACAACTTAAGTAGGTAAACGTTTTGTTTTTTGTTATGAATAAACATGTTTGAATTTGGATGAATGTGAAGAAGCAAGGAAACTATGTTAACTTGCCATCTCCCTGCAATGAACAGAATTTGTTACTGTCAGCCTATTGTGTCATATCTACCTTCTAAAAGAGATTATGTTACATAGAAAGATTATCAACAGAAATGCGTTTAATATTGTACAAAAAGTAGTAAGGTAACAAAGATAATATTCGGGGTATTTAAGGATTATTAAGGATATAATTTTTTTCAGTATTGTTGTTTACATGTGTTGGTAGGATTTTTTTTTTTTATTTGGAATGTTATGACAAACTGTCAGTTTGTCATTAATTGTATGTTGTATCTTTTTCAACATTGCCAGTTGATTATTCGATACAATAAAATTATGAAGATTTTTTTCAAATGGGACAGGAAACTTATTTTAGTTTTTGTATAATAAAATGCCATAATAAAGTATTTTGTTGGATTCTAAAATAAAAAAAGGTTATGTTACTTTTATCGAGAAAATGTTACTTTTTGATCTGCCTCGCTCGTGTTATATTTGACTATCTGCCACTGGCAACATTGCAAACTGAAAGCATAACCCTATCCGATTTTACCGATTAACATGAATTCTGCTTGCTATGTAATATACCTAGTTTCAAATTTGGAAAATAAGCACAATCATTATGTAAATCGAAATGGTTACATTTGTTATAATTTTAGAAAGTATTTTATTGAAGTCGCCTGACACAAAATATTGCAGTTGACAGCAAATAAACCTTTACATGTGCTTTGCAGTTACATTTAGGACGAATTAGCAAAAAAACTGTAAAGGTTGATCTGCTGTCGACTGTACAATTTGACTGTTAAATTGTTTACCTACTTATGTACCTACTAGCTACCAGTTATCAGTAAGATTTCTCAAGATATATTCCTTATCGATATTTATTCTGTTGCAGTGGCAATGTAACTCCGCTTCACTTATACCTAATTTGTAAGCAGGTTGATTTTAGTCTGTCAAGTGCTAGATGTGTGTGGTTCGACCTTCACAGACTGAAATCTTAGCCTTCGGCTGGCCTCTCCATCTCTAGGAGCCGTACTTATCTCCGGAATAACGCGAAGACAGCAGCCTCATATCCACCGAGCTGATGGAGCAGGAGCTTGAGCAATGGGAGCTGGAGGTGATAGTAGGTTAGATGGTTATGTGTGAACAATGTAAATACATACAGTGTATGTGCCTGTATGTAAATGTTATGTTATGTTATACAGCCTCACTCAAGTTAAATTGTTCTCCTTTTTTATTTTATGTAGGTACTGTTTTGTTTAATTTGTTATTTATTTACAATTTTTTTTGATAAAATATTGTAAACGGTTGGAAAAAAAAACACTTGCCATCTTCACAAACCCGACATTAGCAGAATCCTAGGGGTGCCACAAAATTGAATTGAATTGAATTCTTTCTGGGGCAGCAAGACGGTTCTTGTATAAAATAGACGTGATAAACTGTAATTTTCTAATAGGAATGTGTAAAAGGAGTAAGATGTGCAAATCAATAGCTGAGACTTTTCGCTTTCCCATGACCACAGAAAACGGGGCCCCGCCACACCGCCGCTTCGCTTCACGCGACCGCGCCACCGCGCCACCGCGCCACCGCCACCGGACTGCTATGCCGCATTGCCGCCTCATTGCCACACCGTTTGCATTTCGCGCCCCTACCCTGCCACGTCGTCTCGCCGCACTATGGAAAATCGAGGTTTGTTTCATACCTATCAAAAATCGATAACTTTTTTGCTTGAAGCTAATCTTTGACGACCTCTGTGGCGCAGCGGTTAGCTCATCTGACTACCATTCGAGAGGTCCCGGGTACGAATCCTGGCAGGGGAAAAAAAAACCCAGGTCTTGGATGTTTACATGTTTGTGAGGTCGCTGTTTCTGGGTTCCACGACATAGGGTATCCTAATGTGGGGCCAGAAGCAATGTATGTACCTGTACGTAACTGTTAAAAAAAAGACAATCACACGTTATTAGTACACAGAGAGGTCAGGGTTCGTTGGAGGCATTACAAGTTGCTATGGCATGCAAGCTACCACCCTTTTGGAATGTTGATACTGCCATAATCAATTCAGATCTCAGCCAAACAATGAGGTTAGTTGAAGCTTCTACTGCTTTCATTACAAGCCACCAGCGCTAAAAGTGACCAGGCAACTTGATACTTGCTCTATAGTCTCTGGCTGGAGAATAGAGTTTCGCACACAGAACATAATGTTCTGTGGTTTCGCACAAGTGCTAGCAAAGTTCCCCAACATACACAGTTCGGTCACCCGGCCTTCCAAGAATGACTAAACCTGAGACATCACATCATATTATTAAATTTATATTTAAAAAAAGTTACTTAGACTCTGATTTTTTATTCCGTAGAATTCTGACATTTCATAAGTGTTGCTACTGAAAAAGTTCTCTACCGAAAAAGGGACAAATTTTCTCCAATTTGAGGGCAATAAAAAATAAAATGCTACGTATTTTTTATGTTTTACCTACAAAAAGGTTAATCTAAATATTTACTTACTCAAGTGACCTAATACAAAAGTTTCAAATATTTCAATATCACGAACAATATATCGAATTAACTTTAATTACTTTATTTTATTCTTTAGCTGGCATCACTGCCTACGTATTCAAGGTTTCGTAAACCTTTTTAGAAAAAAGAAGTATGCTGCTGTTAGCTCTCTTAATAATGCATGTCAGCGATAATGATGATGATGAAGATACTTATATTAGTATTAATGATGATTAGATATTTTAATAAAAATATGTTTTCTTTACTTGTACTTTTTTTACTGTTTGTGTGGTGAAAAGGGACACAATTGATGCTCGCCTTAAATTCTCTTTTAATTTGGACCTCCACACTTTATAAAATGGATACATTCACTAACAAATTAAATGTGTAGACTCAGATGTTCACACTCGTATTGATATTGAAAAATGTGCCCGGCCAAAAAAGGTTTCTAATCTCTGACCTGTCAAAAAATTATAACTGTCAGAATTCTACGGAATTAAAAATAAGACTTTAGATGCACCATAGAGAATTACAATCATCGTTTTCGAAATTTGAATGACTTTTGCACGCTAGCGGATAAAATAGGCTTTCCGAGCGAGTGAGGTGAAAAAAAATTGTACCCCCGTTCTCATTGTATGAACATATTTCATGACAGAAATAACGCGTACCATTCGCCCCCATACTATAGTTGCCGGCAGCTCCTCATCCACGCGCGCATCTCTACGGGGACTACATGCCCGGCCAGTTTGCAGTCTTCACAGCCGCTGCAGCCACCGCGTCATCGCCCCCCCGGAACAACTTGCCCATTATGGTATGCATATGTCGTAGGACGATTTGATAAATCGAATTTTCGCAAAAATTCTAGGGCTATTGCAAAAACACGGATAATTAATTAGACAATGGCTTTGACATTTCTCAATCTTACTGAAAAAAGAAAGGGCTTTTGCAAAAACGCGGGTTCCTTTAGAAAGATTGCGAAAAGAGTCGTTGGTTTTTATGACCTAAGCACACTGATTGGTCGATCGCATCGCTCAAAACGACATATTTTCTGATTGGTTGACGACTTGACGCATCACCTGTTATAAATTCTATTCTGTCACGGGCCTTGCTGGCGATGTTTTTATGTTTTTGCATTCGCTGTTTTATGATAACTAAATAGTGTGTCATGTAATTTAAGGTGTGTTTGTGAGTGCAAAATGACAGATACAAAAGAAATTAATGCCGAATGGAAAATCAATTTTGAATTTATGTCTGATAAGGAAAGATTCAACATAAAATAAGAAAGTTTTACGCTAATAGACAGGTCGGAACTACTAAACCAGAACGGACTAAAGAACGGATAAATAGTTTGATTGCTTCAATAGAAGGATTAGGTATTTAGCGATAAAAAACGCAACAAAAGTATAGAAATGAAAAAAAATACAACGTGATAAGTGTTGGTGAGGAAAAATTTTTGATTTCGAAAATACCAGATGTTGTCTTGTCAAAGTCAAAATTTTTTTGAATAACATCTCCTGTTATTCAAGTACCTCCAACTAATCAGTACTATGATATTATTCTGCAAATACATAGGTACATCGACTGGACAATGCGAGTCGAGATGAAACGTTAGATAGCCTTAATATTTGATACCGGTACCAATTATAACAATATTTCTTAACTTGTGCAAGATCGTCAAAGTTATTTCATTAAAATGTCATATTTGGATTATAAGTTTCTAATAATAAATATTGCCGATATCCTTTTTTGTGAATTCAAAATTCAATTAAGATGGGTGCGAAGTTAGTATGAAAGTTCTCTGATTTTCAAAGTTATTTTAATAAAATGTTGTATTTGGGTTGTAAGTTCCTAATAATCATTATTGCTGACATCCCTTTTTGTAAATTCAAGCCCTAAGGGGGTAAAAGAGGGTTGCAAATTTAAATAAAAACATAAAAAACCTACATTATTTCATTGAAATTTTGTATTAAGGTTATTAGTAATGATTATTGACGATATCTTTATAATGATTATTGACCATATCCTTCACTGTTTAAAGTATCGGATTCAAAAATGTAGAAAATCCTCTATGTAGCGGGCCACATGCGCGAGGTAGGGGGCAGGACGTACAGTCGATAGCACATCATCTTATACACCTATTCTCTCTCTCTCTCTACTCCGTTCCGTTACGAGCGAATTCGCAACTAAAATGTGGAGGTTGACGTGCTGTCGACTGTACGTAGTCGACAAGTGGGCAACCCGAACGCGGGCAGACGTAGTAAATGGTCGCTTCTATTATTATTCGACGAATGCTAGGCAAAATAAAGATTTGTGTAAATGTGCACATATATCTTATTTGAAAACACTTTTCTCAACTGAAGCCCACACGGACGAAGTCGCCGGCAACAGCTAGTATTCAATAAGAAGTAAAGATACTATAGTTTCGATTGTCTTCTCTTAGTCTTTATAACTCTATGACAAAGTACCTGAAATCAACAAGGAAAACTAGGGACCAATCACAACAAGTGTTGGACTGTTAACCAAAATCAAACCAATCAGAGTTCAAGATATTCAATCTTACTAAGAGAACTCGCGTTTTTGCAAAAGCCCTATCTTTTTTCAGTAAAATTGAGAAATGTCAAAGCCATTATCCAATAATCCGTGTTTTCGCGATACACCTAGGATTTTTGCGAAAATCCAATTTATCAAATCGTCCTACGACACATACACACACTTCAGACATACATACAGGGTGGTCCAAATATCATGGATTAAATGAAATGGGGAGTTAGCCAAGGTCATCTTCTACCAATAAAGTCCTATACAGGGTGGTAAAATTCTCAACGGTTTTGAACTTATGATTGATTTTCGGTTTTTTTTCAAGAAAAGAGTTCCTACTACTTATTAAGAGCAATAAAAAAAAAGTACTTACTTTTGGTGGTTGTTTTTTTTGAGAGTGACGGTCCATGATGAGAATGTAACAAAAAAAAATTCATCGTCCCTGTCTTTATGGATCATGAGCAGTGGTCGGATAATCGGATGCATATTTACCTAAAGTTGAGATGTTGGCAGTTATGGAGTGCACTTTTGTATCTGAAAAATCCTGGGATTCCGGAATCGACAAAATTTTATTTTTTCTATTCTATTGTATGCTTGTGTACAATTAAGTTTTACTGTATTGTATTATTTGTTTTTTTTTTTAATAATACCTGCACGAATAATTATGTAATCCCGGAGTCTCGTGTTTTTTAAAATGAAAACCACATACAAAAAAAGTCATTTACATACCATGTTACCGATCAGTTTTGCATTCTTGCATATTTTAAAAAGTACGTTTTAAGAAGCCGCTTCCATAATTTCCTAGCCAAAAATTAACTTTAGGTAAATATACATCCGATTATCCGACCACTGATCATGAGAAATTAATTAATTTTTTACGGATCTCGTATCATAATTGTTTGATCCAACATTTTCGTCATTGATTTAAAAAAAAAGAAGTGTACTGCGGAAACCTGCCCCAGTAGTAGAAAAACTGGACCATTTCATGAGGATTGTAAAAAGATACAACTCAAAGCCCTATCTCTCCTGAGTCTTTTATTATTAACCTTTATTCTCAGCAAAGTTGCATTTTTTTAAATCAACTTTTGGTCCTAACTAAATTGAGTTACAAAGTACTGTTCTAGGACATAAAATAAGTCGCAAAAGGATAAAAAAATTACACTAGATAATTAGAATAGACAGTTTAATCAAAAATAAAAAAATAAACTTTTTCATAGAAGATGTTCAAAATTTCTACCTCTCACTCGGAGGCAGAGTCGACATCTTCTAATAAAATTTATTTTTAACAATCTAAAGGCCCGGTGATTATTTTTCACCTGGTGGGTGGCCGCTGATATTCGTCGTCGAAGCTCCTGCTCCGTGTTGCACTCCTTTTCGTATACCACTTCCTTGAAGTAACCCCAAAGAAAAAAATCTATGGGGTTTAAATCGGGAGAGCGCGGTGGCCATTGAATAGTTCCACCGCGACCAATCCAGCGATTTGGAAATACTTCATTTAGGTGACTCCTCACGTCACGAGCGAAGTGCGGAGGTGCGCCGTCATGTTGCAGCCACATAGCGCTTCTTGTTTCAAGAGAAACGTCTTCTAATAATGGGTCGAGTTCCTCTTGTAAGAATGACAAATAAATTTGACCATTCACTCTTGCAGGCAGCTCGTGTGGTCCTATTAACTGTCCTTCGACGATCCCGGCCCACATGTTGACTCCGAATTTGTGTTGGAAGTGGTCTCGTCGAATAATGTGAGGATTCACATACTCGTAGGGGTGCAGATTGTGAATATTAAAAACACCAGTGCGTTGAAACATACTTTATAATTTTATTTAGAAAATCGGGATCTTCTCTGTTGCGCCGGAGCATCTCTGTGCAAAAAAGTTGTCTTTTTTCGTAATCAGCCGGCAGCAGTGCTTGCACGCGCTGGACATGATACGGATGCATCATGTTCCGTTTTAAAACGCGTTGCACAGTTGTTTTCGGGACACCTAATGTTCTTGAAATTCGCCGTTGACTCGTCGACGGGTCATTCGATATTTCTTGAAGAATTTGATCTTCCATTTCCAAATCATGTACCATAGGGCGCCCGGTTCTCGTCGCGCTACTTCCAGGAATATGGCCCTCCACGTAAGCGTTGTCTACACGCTGGAATACTCTGTAGTCGGGATAGCGATCACGATTCAGAAAACGTCGCCGATATTCTCTTGCTGCTTCACGAGCGTTTCCGTCACAAAAACCGTACACAAAATGCATGTTAGCATAGTCACGGGCTGAGTAAGCCATTTTTAATAGTCCAAATTCACTAATACACAACTGAGTCCAGTAAGAAATGCCAAGTTCGTAGGTGAAAATCCAAAACAGAGTCCAGTAAGAAATGCCAAGTTTGTAGGAGAAAATCCAAAACAGAGTCCAGGGAGAATGCAAAGTTCGAAGCGATAAAAAAAGAGCAGCGCAAAAAGTGACAACCGAATAACCGTGTTAAGTAGCGAACAGCAAGCAGAACACTAAGTAAAAGTTGCTGGAGGCGTGTAAAGGGTCACTAGCAGGTAGCTAGCGCAGGTAGTAAACCTCTCTTTGTTCCTGGGACCCCATGTCCAACGGGTAAATTCTCAGAATACAAACAAAGCTTTTGTTTAGTGTTATTTTATTAACTGGTGGTACCACAAGAAAAGTGACACCGACGGGACAAGAGCTACGAAAAAAGATCGTAACGACCTGTCCGTTGTTAGAACTTAATTTTTAAATCCATTTTTGACTTATTTTTATGTCCTAGAACAGTGCTTTGTAACTCAAATTAGTTAGAACCAAAAGTAGATTTAAAAAAATGCAACTTTGCTGAGAATAAAGGTCAATAATAAAAGACTCGGGAGAGATAGGGCTTTGAGTTGTATCTTTTTACAATCCTCATGAAATGGTCCAGTTTTTCTACTACTGGGGCAGGTTTCCGCAGTACACTTTTTTTTTTAATCAATGACGAAAATGTTGGATCAAACAATTATGATATGAGATCCGTAAAAAATTAATTAATTTCTCATGATCCATAAAGACAGGGACGATGAATTTTTTTTTGTTACATTCTCATCATGGACTGTCACTCTCAAAAAAAACACAACCACCAAAAGTAAGTACTTTTTTTTTTATTGCTCTTAATAAGTAGTAGGAACTCTTTTCTTGAAAAAAACCGAAAATCAATCATAAGTTCAAAACCGTTGAGAATTTTACCACCCTGTATAGGACTTTATTGGTAGAAGATGACCTTGGCTAACTCCCCATTTCCTTTGATCCATGATATTTGCACCACCCTGTATACTAACTGACAGGCAAACTG
Source organism: Yponomeuta plumbellus (assembly GCA_947310845.1). Taxonomy (NCBI): domain Eukaryota; kingdom Metazoa; phylum Arthropoda; class Insecta; order Lepidoptera; family Yponomeutidae; genus Yponomeuta; species Yponomeuta plumbellus. The sequence continues at coordinate 1,492,165 of OX371205.1, read as the reverse complement.
AGATACGGGTCCACAGTTAATAGATAGGCCAGCAGACAAAAAGAAACACAGATTGTCTTCACAGTTACCATTGACCGCACTCCTCGACAGGACGCACGCACGCACGCACGCGCATACACACACACTGACACACACACACACACACACACACACAGTTTCACTCTAATTTATCTCTTACCACCCTCCTCCCCCTTTATAATGCGAGCACGATATTACACACATTGAAACACACTCTTCATTCAATTAATTCCACTCAGATTCACTGTAATCCACATTCGTTTTACAATATTTTTTCTTTAATTTAAACTGTACTTGTAATTGTCTAAAAGTCTCGCCTTAATTTCCATGTACCTACTGCTGCAACTCCTCTCTCGAACCGTTGCCATTGTACATGAATTCAGTAAAAGTACCCCTCGTGCAAGAACACACTACTCTTTTGCAATAACTTTCAAGTCGTGTTGTCTAAGTCGAAACAAAATGCTTAAAATTAATGTGTATACAGCAAACTGTACAGACTGTATGCTTACCCCACCTCTTGTTTTGCAGCCAACCGGGACCAGACCGCACCCGGGACGGGACAGGACGTAGACCGAAATCTAAAGAGAAGCGGGAATGACGCCCTATTCCTGAAGCACCGCAAGATAAAAGCGTCCGCGTATTTTTTTTGCGGCGATGGACACGTGATCATGATCTTCGACGGTAAAAGCACCAACAGAAACACAGCCTGCAAAAGCAGCTGACAATGTTGGCCTAGGGAATTACGCCGGCAACGAAGCTGAAAACCTCACCGCGAATAGGTATATCGCGCAACTTGCTCCCGAGAACAAAGATGTGTACACAGCTCCGATGAACAATTCTAACGACACCAGCGATGAAGACGGTAGCAAATGACGGCCCACCGGCTGAGCCCACAACACTGGCTCAAAAAAATCTCACTACTGAAACAATGTTTTAAAATAACGTTATACCCTTAAAATTTAGCTAAGTAATGAAGTATGTAGTTCCACGAAAAGAACAGCACTGGAATTTCTTATTTTGAGGTTCCATACTCTAAGGGTACGGGACCTTATTACTAAGACTCCACTGTCCATCTGACTGTATCAGTCAGTATCTCGATATCTACACATTTGAAATTTTCACAGATAATGTATTTAAGTTGCTGCTGTCACAACAAACACTAAAAACTTGGGCATTTTTAGTGTTTGTTGGGCAAACAGCTTTTTTGCTCGATATTAGTAACGCTTGATGTTTTAAAATGTTGTATAGATAAATGAATGGTACGGAACCCTTTGTGCGCCGTCCGACTCTCACTTGCCCGGTTTTTTTATTTTTTTACTTAATCTTTTTTTACAACTTTAATGGGCATTTGTTAACCGAGAAGCTAGTATTCGCCCTCGCTTGTATCTATACTTTAATACTTGTTTAGAAATGTCATGAATGTTTCTAGGGTTATTATCAACATACTGACCCTGAAAAGCGAAAGCGAATCCTTATGAAATATATAGTACTTGGCATTGCAACATTGTCCTCCCAGAGATTGTTGGGATAGGTACAATGGTCTTAGTGAATATTCTGCTTTCCTCAATACTTATACAATATTTAATATTAATATTGTATGTGCTTACGCCCAGTTGGTCTAGCCACTAAGGCGCACCAAGACGGGTCGTAGATTCGATTTCCACTGGGGGCCGCTGTACATTGGTACAGAGTGCCTCTTAAAGTGATCTCAACAATACCTACTCATCACAAACATGAAAATACATCCAGCTGAGTCTGACTGTATTTTCATGCTTTGGGTATTCTACACGTCCTTCTTATCCGTCACAAGGTATCCTAGTTTAAGACCAGCACTAGTGATTGTATTATTGTGTAAGATATAATTTTTAAAACTGTATGTCTAGCACCGTCTCACTTGCACAATCCAACATTTTCATAATATAACAGGTGCAATAACTAACGAAACCTCCGATTTCCTACGTAAACAATCTGTCGGCAGGCAGGTCGGCAATTATTTGTTACGGACTTTTGTCGTAAGAGAAACTTCGGTAATTCTATACTCAGTACAATATCTGATTTTAATTAATTTAGGGTATCGATACAAGGAATCCTAAAAGAAAATACTATCTACTGTAAGATAGAAGAATATCTAGAACATAACAAATACTATTTAATAGGAATGTGTTAAAACGTATGTACATAGTTACAAGATTTAGTAATGTATTATAATTGTTAATAACCATGTGTGATATTAATATAATATTTAAATAATAGGTAATGTTCAAGAGTACAAACATGTAATTTGAAATGCAATTACATTGGATTAGTTTATGTAAAAGCCTCGTATAATTATAATGTAAGGTCCACAAACAGAACATGTTCAGAATTTTGCTTTTTTGCAATCACTCAAACACGTTAATAATAGTGATTTTTAGCGGTGTGTGACTAGATAGCATTTATGCCAAATCAGCCATATTTTGTGAGTGCTGTCTTATTTTACGATTTACTACGTACGACAAATCTATCATCCATAGTTTGTATAGTCATTTACGTTATTGACCCTAAAAAAAGTCATTGTTACGGTGAGCCAAAAATTCTACTGGTTAAAGGGCAATTTTTCGTTAGTATACTTAAAACTTTAAAAAATCTGATATTCGTTGAACTATAAGAAAACTATGACAGCTAAGAAGGCTTTACTTTTAAAGGAGTAATAGACGACCAACTAATAATAAGAAAATTTCGTGCAAAATTCATTTAAAATTAAGCTGATGAAGCTAGTTCTGTAAAACACATAAGAAAAACATACTTCTACAGAACTCTTCATTGATCGTATCCCAACACGCAATTGGCCGTTTTTTTTATTGGTGGCGGCGCTAGTCTTACTGCATAGAGCACCATATGTTTAAATATCTTCATGTACTGTTCATACTTGGAGGATACAAAAAATATTGGAAATATTGTTAAGTTTAATAAATAGTTTTAAACTTACTGTCTGGTTTACTTACAACTGCTGTTAAATAACTTTCCTTCACTTAACTCATTATTACACTATTATCGTAAAGCTACATTATAATTGTAATTATTATATATTGGCGAAAACGTAAAAAAATAATAACAGAGTATGGAATTTCTGGAATAGTTTACCTATGTACTGAAGAACGAAATCGAAATAATAATTAATAAAACGGTGTTATTTGTAAAAACACTGCTCAACTAATGTACTCTTCATCAAGTTTTTTACATCTTTCCTTTTAAACTGCCTGGAGAGAAGCATTGTAAAGCATCGTATTTTAGAAATTATCAGAGTTTAGATGTTGAGGAGCGATACATCATCAATCCATTATATACCCACCGAGGGGCACGGGGCTTTTCCTTGAGGAAGGGAAAAGCCCCGTGCCCCTCGCTCCTATACCTACAGGCCATACTCCACTACGGGGGCCTAGTCCGGATTGGTGGAGGCTTGTAAGACTAGTGGCTGGTCTTACTGTCGGAAGTTTTCAAGCCGCCCTAAGGCTTCTGATCTGGCTTCACGACTTCCATGTATTGACGGCAGCCGGCACCAACTGCCTTGTCTTGCAAAGCACGGAACCCTTCGGAAAATGCCACTAGCGTTAGTTATAGACGGTTACCCATCCATACACTGAACGTGCCCTATGTTGCTTATCCTTCGTGATCGCTTAAGATCACTCAGGCAGCCTGAACTATGAGCGATACACCTATTTTAAAATATGAACCGTAACCCTTGAATCAGGCCACCTACTATACTTTCGAGAGGGAGATCAGCTATCTCAGGGTGGCGTAGGGTTTCTGGTAAATAGAGCTCTCCGTGACAACGTTGTAGAAGTTTCAAGTGTGTCGAACAGGGTTGCGTACCTTGTCATTAAGCTAACCGAGAGGTATAACCTTAAGGTTGTGCAGGTTTACGCACCGACCTCGACGCACTCGGACGATGAAGTGGAAGATATGTTCGATGACATATCAAAGGCCTTACACTCCACCACCAAGGCCCACTACAACGTTGTCATGGGGGATTTCAACGCCAAAGTGGGAGTACAGAATTACAGCGAATCGGTAGTAGGATCCCATGGTTATGGAAACAGGAATCATAGGGGGCAAATGCTAGTCAACTTCCTCGAAAGGGAGGGGTTATTCTTGATGAATTCATTCTTTAAGAAAAAGCCCCAAAGGAAGTGGACATGGCAGAGCCCCGACACTATGACAAAAAATGAGATCGATTTCATCATAACGGACAAAAAGCGTATATTCAGAGACGTCTCAGTGATTTATTTATTTATTTATTGATACTTTTATTGCACTTAAATCAATAGGTTTAATACCGGAAGCGATCACCGACTAGTGCGAGGCTCTCTGAATATCAATGTTAAGCTCGAACGTGTCCGTTTGATGAAATCCAGGCTCCGACCAACCCTGCACCAAACTATAGTGGGATCTAAAAAGTTCCAGTCTAACCTGGAGAACAGATTCGCTGCCGTGGAAACCACAAATGACGTTGACATCGACCAGGCCCTCGAGAATGTAGTCGGAATTCTCAGGGAGGAAGGTGTGAGATTTTGCGCAATGCGGCATAAAGGGACGAAGTCTAAACTTTCGGAAGAAACACTCAAGCTTATGGAGGAACGACGTGAACGCCCACCAGTCACTGCATCAGAAAGGCATGCTCTGAACAGGAGAATTGGCAAACTAATTCGACGCGATCTCCGACGCTCCAACACTCGTTCAATAGAACGAGCAATCGAGCAAAATCGGGGATCGAAAGTGTTTGTCCAATCTCTTGGGAGAAACCATCTGACAAAGTTGACCACCACGGATGGAGTGGTTGTTTCCTCCATACCAGAGGTTCTTTCGGAAGTAGAAAACTTCTACGGCCAGCTGTACTCTGCGCATGCATCTCGGCCAGATCCCGAAAATGAGGATTCCAGAGCTACATTGACACGCCACTATACTGAAGACTTGCCAGAAGTCAGCCTAGACGAAATCGCGATGGCTCTTAAACAGCTTAAAAATGGAAAAGCCCCTGGAGAGGACGGTATTACTACTGAGCTCTTGAAGTCCGGCGGTAAACCCGTAATGAAGGAGCTCCAGAAGATCTTTAATGCTGTCCTCTTTGATGGGAGAACTCCGGAGGCGTGGAGTAAGTGTGTTGTCGTGTTGTTCTTCAAAAAGGGTGATAAAACCCTCCTGAAGAACTACCGACCCATTTCACTCTTAAGCCACGTCTACAAGCTGTTTTCAAGAGTCATCGCGAACCGTCTTGCGAGGAGACTCGATGAGTTTCAGCCACCTGAGCAGGCCGGCTTTCGGTCGGGTTACGGCACCATAGACCACATTCACACAGTGCGGCAGATTATACAGAAGAACGAAGAGTATAATCGGCCCCTGTGCTTAGCGTTTGTGGACTATGAAAAGGCCTTTGACTCGGTCGAAACCTGGTCTGTTCTGGAATCTTTGCAGCGATGCCAAGTCGACTGGCGATACATCCAAGTGTTGAAAGGTCTATACAACGCCGCTACTATGGCCGTCCAAATCCAGAACCGGCAGTCTGAACCTATCCCCATACATCGTGGTGTGAGACAAGGGGATGTTATTTCCCCCAAATTGTTCACAAATGCTATGGAGGATATGTTTAAGACGCTGGACTGGAAGGGGTACGGCATTAATATTAGCGGCGAGTACCTTTCACACTTGCGGTTTGCAGACGATATTGTCATCATGGCGGAAACGCTGCAAGATTTACAACATATGCTGAGTAGCCTAGCTGATTCTTCTCAACGCATTGGTCTCCGGATGAACTTGGATAAAACCAAGATTATGTTCAATGAACACGTAAATCCGGAGCCAATTGCAGTTCAAGGCAGTACTCTTGAAGTTGTAAAGGAGTATGTTTACCTCGGGCAAACCATGCAGTTAGGTAAAAACAACTTCGAGAAAGAGGCCAATAGAAGAATTCAGCTGGGCTGGGCAGCTTATGGGAAACTACGTCGAGTCTTCACATCGCCAATCCCACAGAGTCTAAAGACGAAAGTCTTCAATCAGTGCGTCCTACCCGTCATGACATACGGTGCCGAAACGTGGACACTCACGGTGGGGCTGATCCACAAATTTAAAGTCGCTCAGCGTGCTATGGAAAGGGCTATGCTCGGGGTTTCTCTGAAAGATCGAATTCGAAACGAAGTCATCCGACAGAGAACCAAAGTCACCGACATAGCCCACCGAATTAGCATGCTGAAGTGGCAGTGGGCCGGCCATATCACCCGAAGAACTGATAACCGATGGGGTAGAAGAGTTCTTGAGTGGAGACCGCGGATCGGTAAACGTAGTGTAGGACGTCCTCAGACTCGGTGGAGCGATGATCTTCGCAGGGCGGCTGGCAAGAGCTGGATGAGAGTAGCCGAGGACCGTGTTCAGTGGCGTGCAATGGGAGAGGCCTATGTCCAGCAGTGGACAACCATAGGCCGATGATGATGATGATGATCGCAGGTACCTAACCTTTAATTCAGGCGTTGCGAACGGCTTATTTTAACACGACTTAGGGACACACCAGCAACGTGATGCGGAACTTATGGAAGCTAGCTTCAATCTCTGTTTTTTACACCAAAAACACTGCTAAATTATCGAATTCAATTCAATTCTGCTTTACGGACTGACTGCACTGAATGGTACTGATTGTCTAGTACAATTTGGCTAATGTTGATTAACGAATCTGTCTGAAACAAAGCTTTTACATTTATTCAGAAATTATATTCCGTATTCCCCAAATGTCAAAAAGTCTTGATATTGTAGTGAAATGAATTTCTAAACGAATCCCAAATGAACACACTCCAGTAAAACGCGCAAAACCTATGATGTGAACAACGTAGTTATTGTATTCTCTGTGATCTGAACGAGGCACCGAATGGTCACCGATTCCAGGGCTGTACGTTCCACGTCCGTGCATTCCCGGTACGGACCGGGATTGCACGGACGGGAATGTACAGCCAGGAATGCACATCCCGATAATTCGTGTCATTTGGGCACGAATTCCCGGGCTGTACATTCTCGTGCCGTACATTCTCGGTCCGTGCAATATAGTGACCCGTCAAAAATTTGGCCTCCACAGATTAACTCTAATAACAGAACTCGAACCAATCTATGGAAATAATATTCCAATGCGGCTTCAAGAACTTCTTGCCGATCCAAGATCCTTCACCCCCCTTTGTAAATACATAGTGAACACGATTAATACTTTGTAAATAGTGAAGAGTGTAAAACAGTGGAAGTGATAAAATAATAAACTAAAAGGCTCAAAAGGACTAGTATCCAGGGCCGTTAAACCTTATATTAAAAAAAAAAAAAAAAGCGGAAGATGGTGGAGTTTTGTGTTGTTTGTTGGTAGGTATCACAGATTAAGAAGGAGATACTATCGAATTGGCTTCAGTTTTTTGATAAAGGTGTGGGAAAGTAAAAATACCGATACAAACTTCATATTATGAGGAGTCAAGTGAAAAATATAGCTGCATTGCATAATAGTTGAGACACCGACTGAAAAGTAGGCATGCTGATATGTTTTGGTAACCTTCCTGTAACTGTTCAAAATATCTAAATGCCGAAGAAAAAAGCCAACAAAAAACCTACTTCACAAGGTGAGGAGATTTATGCAGGCGCATTTTCCGAGTCATTAAACCGAACAACTGAAAGGCTCTTCTTTTTTTCAGATTTTACCTTGAACGACAGCGCCAATGCCGCAAAACCTGTAGGTAGAATAAAAAAATCTACTACGGTTGAACCAGTCATTCCAGAGATATCCTGGGACCAAATAGCTGATGATGAATTTGACATAGTTGAGGAAATCAATGCTGATGGTACAAAAAATTTCGTTTATAAGAAAAAGCATTACCAATGTAAGTCAGTTCATGATAACATTGAAGACCGCCCAGGTGTGGCCTACCCTGAGATTGTCTGGTACTTAATATCCAAACATATAAAACCAGAGCAGATTGGCTCCTTCGCTGGTATAAATAAAGTGTGTTATTTTCTAACAAAGCGAGAATCTTTTTGGCGGACACTTTATGAAAGACATTGTAAAAACCATTATAAGCTCCCTGCTCGATTGAGAATCGAGAACAGCTATAAAGTATATGGTCTACGGCAGAGGGTCATACGAGCTTTGTACCATACTTACAATGTATTTACAAAGAAAATCTCTGCACTTGCAAGACAAGACAGCCAGCCTCATTCCCTGGTTAAACGACGCTGCACTAGTGTGTGGTACTGCAAGGGAACTTCTGACTGGTCGGTCTACTTTAAATTCAAAAAAACTTATCCTTATCAGAAGATTGAAACTAGTCAACAGCCAGATTTTATAAAAGAGCTGGGACGAATTGAAGCCAACCCAGAAGAGGATTGTCAAGTATTACAAGTAAGAACATCTACATTATTATTGTTCTTGATATGTGCATTGCGCTGGGTTTTATGCTTTCTTTTATTCCGTTATTGTTTCACCGTTTTATGGTTGCTTTGTGGTAATTATTAATTTGCAAATTTGATTAAATCTATTTTGGTGGTATTTCATCATTGTAACAATAAAATTGTTACAATAAGTGCATCATTTGTCTTCCTTTTGCAAGACTTCACTCTACACTCCATAGTCTGAACATGCATATACATCATCTGACATGTCGTCATAGTGACATATTATTTTTCGACATTAACAAGTTTGCTAAAAATTATTTTATGACGAGAGATACTGTGTACCTCTCTAAAAACAGTCGGCGTAAGGTAGCTAGATTATTAGCTTACAACATTTTTGACTCCGTTATATCAAGTCAGAATGGCAACCGTGATACTAGCAGTAGTATCAAAACATCAGCGGGCTCACAAGCCAATGAATCATTGGCAACAGACCACAACAGACAATGGAAAAGCCTAAAGTAGGTCTTAATTTTGTAGCACAAAACATTCAGGGCTTTTCCGGCAAAGAAAATATGATAGAGCTTTTTTTAAAGGATTTAAATGTAGATATATGCTTAACGGAACATTGGCTAAAACAATCAGAAATGGCTTTTAATTTAAAAGACTACTTTCCTGTTAGTACTTTTAATAGAAATAAGGCTGGGTGGGTTCTGTGATAATTGTAAAAAATACTTTAAAAAGCAAGGAACGCAAGACATTGTAAGCCTTTCTGTTGAGCGATTAGTTGAGATCTCGTGTGTGGAATTGGATAGGTATATTGTTATGTGCGTTTATAGGCCACCTCAAACCAATTACATTGACTTTGAGTTAGTCATAGAAGATGCATTAAAACGTCTTTTCGTGAGTAATAAGTCCATAGTGATATGTGGCGACTTTAATATTGATCTTTTAGTTGAGAGCCCACTTCACACTAAAATTATTAGCTTATTTAGGTCATTTAACTTGCAAAACCTGTTTACTGCACCGACTAGAACAACAGCAACTAGTGCTACATGCATAGATAATGTTTTTTGTAATTGTGAGCATATAGGAAAAAGGATTATAAATAATTTACAGTCAGACCATAGTGGTTTATTTGTTGTTTTACCTACAACAGTAGATAAAAAATGCAATGAAATAATCTGTAGGCCCATAACTGAGAAAAAAAATGAATTATTTAAAAGAAAATTAGGAACCCGAATAGGCTTACTGCAATTTGATAGTAATGATCTCAATACATTATATAAAGAATTGTTTACCACAATATCATACGAATTCGAACAGGTTTTCAAAAAATTAAAGGTCTTAAAAGTGGTTTTTCAGAATGGGCCACTCCTGGCATACATAGAAGTAGGAAAAGATTGTATGAATTATATGAACAAAAACAATCAAATCCGGATCCGAGCTTTACAGAGTTTGTTAAGAATTATTCTAAAACCTTTAGAAAAACCTGTTCCATAGCTAAATCTCTTAATATAAGCAAAAAAATAGAGGCGTCAGCAAGTAAAATAAAAACTACTTGGCAAATAATTAATAAGGAGACCGGCAAGACAAAACCTAGGGATAACAGTTTTTCACCAAGGGTAGATGGGAAAGTGGTAAATACAAGTGAAGAAATAGCAAAAATATTCGAAAATTTCTTTACCAACATCCCCCTGAACATAACGGTGGGCTTAAATTCTTCCCCAGAGTTAGCAGAAGCCTTGATGTTAGAAAATATTACACCCTGTGCAACAGACTTTCAATTCTCCTACGTTAGCCCTCGAACTATTATCAAAACATTCAAACAGATAAATATAAAGAAAACAGAAGATCTCTGGGGACTATCGGTTAAACTGATATCCACGGTAATTGATATCAGAGCACCACACCTTGCTATAATTTTTAATAAATGTATTGATCAGGGGACTTTTCCTGATCTCTTAAAGCTTAGTAAAATTGTTCCTCTATTTAAGTCTGGTGATAAGGAGGATCCAAACAATTTTAGACCCGTAGCAATCCTGCCAGTACTAAGTAAAGTCTTTGAAAAAATAATTTTACACCAATTGCTGACACACTTTAGCTTGAACAAACTGTTCCATAAAAAACAATTCGGTTTCACTAAGGGTCGTTCAACAACAGACGCAGAGTGCGTATACTGAGTTTTTTCATTCACTTTCGATAGCGAGAGCGTTTGCGATTTGCATAGGAGTGACAAAGAGACAACTAGGTGGCGCGCTCTGTCACTCCTATACAAACTGCAAACGCTCTCGCTATCGAAAGTGAATGACAAAACTCAGTATAAGCACTCTGGTGTCGCGTTAATGAATCACATATTATTATGTATTTAATGCGTGGGAGGAGGCGCAGGATGCCATCGGGGTTTTCTGCGACCTATCCAAAGCCTTTGATTGCGTTGACCACAAAACGCTCCTTTGTAAGTTAATTAGATATGGTCTCAGGAACAAATCTTTAGGACTTCTTACATCATATTTAGCTAACAGAGTGCAGAAAGTTGATATAAATAGATGTAAGTCTTCTGGATCCGATGTTAAAGTAGGAGTTCCTCAGCGTTCCATCTTAGGGCCGTTCCTTTTCTTAGTGTATGTAAATGACTTGCCTTACCTAGTAGAAAAATTGTCACAAATAGTACTGTTTGGGGACGATACTTCTCTAATATTTAAAATAAAAAGAGGTCAATCTAATTTAGACGATGTAAACAATGCTCTGTCTAAAGTTTTGAACTGGTTTACAGTTAACAATCTTATGTTAAATGCCAAAAAAACTAAATGTATAACATTTCCATTGCCCAATGTAAAAAAAGTGGACACAAGCCTAACAATCGCTGGTGACAGACTTGACTTAGTTGAGACAACGGTGTTTTTAGGCCTTACAATAGACTCAAAACTGCAATGGGGTCAGCACATAGAAAAGCTAGCGAGTAGGTTGAGTTCAGCTGCATTTGCAGTCAGAAAAATTAGGCAACTAACAGACGTAGCAACTGCGAGGTCAGTCTATTTCAGTTATTTCCACAGTATTATGTCATATGGTTTGCTTTTATGGGGCCGTGCGGCAGATATAGAGACAGTCTTTATTCTTCAAAAAAGAGCTATTAGAGCTATTTATAATTTACCAACCAGGCAGTCCCTACGTGAGTTTTTTAAGGAAATAGGAATTCTTACGCTCGCTTGCCAATATATATTCGATAATATAATGTATGTGCGAAAAAACATAACAACATTTAAATTAAACAGGGATGTCCATAATGTTAACACCAGAAACCGAAACAAACTTGCCTTATCTAAATTCAGACTAGCCAAGGTAAATACATCATTTGTAGGATATAGTGTACGTTTTTATAACAAAATTCCAGAAAATATACTATCCCTACCAGCAAATAAATTTAAATGTTTTATTAAAAATGCGCTATGTAAAAAGGCCTACTATAGATTAGACGACTTTATGAATGATGTGAATCCTTGGCAGTAAACCAATTCCACAACGAGATGGTCGCTGGTGTTCCGTAGATGATCCTGAATATTTGTTTGTTAAATTTTACAGAAATGTACAGACGCTGTGATTGCATACCAAAACTATGCTATTATTATAGATAATTAACAAGAACTTTATCACACAAGTTTGCCAAAGGCCATGCGAATGGTGGCGCGGTGGCCGGGTCGCCTATTTCCCTCAAATATGGTTGAGACTGGCGATGGCTGACCCCTGCGTTATGCTCGTGAACGGGTGCCGTCCGTGTGTCTGGCCGCAGCATTGGCGTTTTCATACTTATTTATGAAAATCAAATAATGTTTGACATTGCAAGTATTGATTGCACTCATGGGTCTTGAATTTTGACATTCTAAGGTAGATGGACATTCGTACCTACCAAACTTTGTATTAGATTTAATATGTTTTGAGAAAAGATGGTCAGAGTGGAGTTTTTTTTTGCTGCCTTTTTCTCCACTACATTCGGCCCTAAGGCAGCGGCTAACATTATAATTTTATGTACATTGACATTCAACAAGCAGAATGTAAATTCTTTACGTTGAAATAAGTTTCTCATTTCATTTCATTTCACTGCTTCAACCTAACCAAGATAAGTGGCTTTCATTGGACTTTTTCATTTTGCTTTTTTATTGCATGATTTGTGCCTGAACATATAAAATGTTACTAACTTATATTGAATGAATATGACATTGTTGTTTAAATTTTATGCAATTAGCAATTTTATGGAGACCTTACAAATTCTGTTTGACACATACTTATAATAAAATGTTTGGTGGACCGAACGGCTAACCTTAACAATGGTTTTTAATTGTTCTTTTTAAGGTCATCATAACGCAAGTGATTAAAGTAAAAGAAATTTTAAGGATTTTTTTTAGTAGTTTTGTTGTTAAGATTATTTTAATTTTTTTTGTGAAACTAAGGGATCTTACTAACAAACCGAATTTCAACATTCCAGGTGAAATGCAAAAGCTTCTTCGACATACCTCCACTTATGGGTATGACACTTTCCTCTGTCAGTGTGGTACTGTCCCAAGGTTTCCGGTACCACAGACTGCAGCTCGGCTTCAACACCAGCTCCTACACCACCAAAGATATTCTCCCGGAGTGTTATGTGGTCCTGGATACCGTTGTTAATAACTATGTGTTTGATTGGTGGCATCCGAGGTATCCACCGTTTGACAATACACTGCCAGCTAGTTTTAGAGATGAAGAGTCATTACCAGTCTTGAAAAAAGATTTCTTTAGTGAGAAACTGGATTCATGAGAGGATTTGAAATGTGATATTATGTAGCAAAGAAATAATAAAGTATTTTGTTACTGTTAACCTATTTTTTGTTAACAAATTGTAATGGGTGGTCAATAAAACGATGTAGGTAACTTTAACGCAGGGTTTTACTTAGACGTTCTCACAGGTTACAATTATCATTTGTGGGCGTGTGGTTGTTGGCGCGAGCCAAAACAGTATGAGAGCTGCAAGCCCGAGTGCATCTCATAGAAAATACGTCACCAACATAAAAACAGTTAAACACAGATGCTTGCCTAACGCTGTTAGTGCGAGCGAGATAGATGCTAATGACATCGAAGGCACTCATTCAATGTGATGAAGTTAGGTATAATAGGTAATATAGGTACAATGGTTAGGTATACCTATTGTTACTGTTTAGCATAATTACAAGTGTGTTATTATTTAAAGAAGGTGTGTAAGAGACAACTGTAACATTCGGCCATCCTGCACTTGTCGTGTCCCACGACATCATTAAATCAAAATTGTCAGACACATAGGAGAACAAACATTGTTTTAACTAAGGTAAAACCCTGGCCCTCTTCGCAATTGCGTAAGTGGTGGAGAAGAAGGGGCGAAGAAACTCTACGAGTTTTGATATTTTTTTTCCATTTTATCCTTTAACTACAACATTTTCAAGTCTCAACTAGAAATCGTTCGTACCTAGGTAATAAAAATAAGTGTCATTAAACAGTCATCGGCAGCTTGCGGTTTCTTTCCCGTGGTGTATGTAACCAAGTACCTGAAATGAGAAGAAAAAAAAGGGACAGTAAAGATTCTTTTTGCTCACAAATTCAGGAACAGGAGTTCAGTATAAGGATTTCTGTATTGTTTATTGGTTCCACTTCATTTGGCTTTTCAAGTGGGTATTACCTAAAGTTTCCAATGAAGTGGGGTATCGGTATTGGAGTTTTACTGTTTCTTTAACTTTTGAACCGTTCTTTTTTTTTTGCTTGTTTCGGAATTGTGCTTTGTGGTTGCTTTTATTGCTCGACTTACAAACAATCAGCTGGTTTGTATTCAATGTTTTGCTATTAGGCATTGCATGCAATTATATCCTCGTGAGGCCCAACCTTGAAAAGAACAATTGATTTTGTGATCACCTGAGGACATTTTGGATTGGAGAGGATTTGAAATGTGATATTATGTAGCAAAGAAATAATAAAGTATTTTGTTACTGTTAACCTATTTTTTGTTAACAAATTGTAATGGGTGGTCAATAAAACGATGTAGGTAACTTTAACGCAGGGTTTTACTTAGACGTTCTCACAGGTTACAATTATCATTTGTGGGCGTGTGGTTGTTGGCGCGAGCCAAAACAGTATGAGAGCTGCAAGCCCGAGTGCATCTCATAGAAAATACGTCACCAACATAAAAACAGTTAAACACAGATGCTTGCCTAACGCTGTTAGTGCGAGCGAGATAGATGCTAATGACATCGAAGGCACTCATTCAATGTGATGAAGTTAGGTATAATAGGTAATATAGGTACAATGGTTAGGTATACCTATTGTTACTGTTTAGCATAATTACAAGTGTGTTATTATTTAAAGAAGGTGTGTAAGAGACAACTGTAACATTCGGCCATCCTGCACTTGTCGTGTCCCACGACATCATTAAATCAAAATTGTCAGACACATAGGAGAACAAACATTGTTTTAACTAAGGTAAAACCCTGGCCCTCTTCGCAATTGCGTAAGTGGTGGAGAAGAAGGGGCGAAGAAACTCTACGAGTTTTGATATTTTTTTTCCATTTTATCCTTTAACTACAACATTTTCAAGTCTCAACTAGAAATCGTTCGTAGGTAATAAAAATAAGTGTCATTAAACAGTCATCGGCAGCTTGCGGTTTCTTTCCCGTGGTGTATGTAACCAAGTACCTGAAATGAGAAGAAAAAAAAGGGACAGTAAAGATTCTTTTTTTTGCTCACAAATTCAGGAACAGGAGTTCAGTATAAGGATTTCTGTATTGTTTATTGGTTCCACTTCATTTGGCTTTTCAAGTGGGTATTACCTAAAGTTTCCAATGAAGTGGGGTATCGGTATTGGAGTTTTACTGTTTCTTTAACTTTTGAACCGTTCTTTTTTTTTTGCTTGTTTCGGAATTGTGGTTTGTGGTTGCTTTTATTGCTCGACTTACAAGCAATCAGCTGGTTTGTATTCAATGTTTTGCTATTAGGCATTGCATGCAATTATATCCTCGTGAGGCCCAACCTTGAAAAGAACAATTGATTTTGTGATCACCTGAGGACATTGGGCCTCACGAGGATATTTAGGATTTTCGCATTGCGAATTTTATTCACCCCATACATAGGTAGAGTCCAGGAATAGATAGATCATACAAATGATTGCATTTGAATGATTATTATGAGCGTACCTATTGGTCGCAGGGATAAGCTGTGGTCAGGTTTATGTTTAGTACCGCCCAGACTGATATTAGGCCACACAGGGAGTTTTAGGTCACACAGACTTATATTTGGCCACACAGGCAGTATTAGGCCACACAGGCAGTTTTAGGTCACACAGACTGTTATTGCGCCACACAGGCAGAGGTTTTGCCACACAGGCAGAGGTTTTGCCACACAGGCAGATGTTTTGCAACACAGGTTTATTTTAGTGTCACACAGACTGATATGAGGCCACACAATCAGTATTAGGCCACACAGGCAATTTTAGGTCACACAGACTGTTATTAGGCCACACAGGCAGTTTTAGGACACACAGACTGATATTTGGCCACACAGGCAGTTTTAGGTCAGACAGACTCTTATTAGGCCACACCGGCAGTTTTAGGTCACACACTCTTATTAGACCACACAGGCAGTTTTAGGTCACACAGACTGATATTAGGCCACACAGGTAGTTTCAGGTCACACAGACTCTTATTAGGCCACACAGGCAGACTTTTTACCACACAGGTTTATTTTAGTGTCACACAGACTGATATTAGGCCACACAGGCAGATGTTTTACCACACAGGTTTATTTTATTGTCATACAGACTGATATTAGGCCACGCAGGCAGATTCAGGCAACAGAGACAGATGTTTAACCACGCGCGCAGGTATCTTTTAATTGCTTACAGCTTGTCCTCCTCTTGCTAGGAAATGCAATACCTACATTATTATCATTCAAACAGACCAATCAGTAGTTACTATAGTTCGTAACAGATAAACTTGCACAAAAGTCCATTGAACCCAGTCTGTTGTAAAAACCAAAAGAGAGTAACTTAAAAAAATATATTTTCGACGAAAAAAATCTTGTTTTTTTTTCTATTCTGATTGTTAGTAGAAACAATCTTAACTTAATTTATTTTCTCATTTTATAAATTTTAGTGTAGTAATGACTGTAACTTTATAAAAATGTCGTTCATCACTGTAAAAATGTCTTATTTTGTTTTATTTTGCGACTGGCAATCAATTAACCCATACTGTAAATATTGTATTTATAATAAATCTATTTGAAGCATTCTAACAAGGTATTTTAGACTTGTTAAAATTACTTGATCAAAAATGAAAAAAAAAAAAATTTACTCCATTTCATTACTGACTGCAGACAGACGAAGCATGCAGCGGTGCACAACTGTCGGCCCCCGTTTTGTCGTTCAATCGCTCGCTCGCGTCACACATTAGAGAAAAAATGTTTTCTCGCGTCATTCATTCGAGCTATTCTGTGCTTTCGAGTCGGGAACACAAAGTACTATATTAGTTCAGTCATTATAGATTTTGACCCGTGAATAATCAGTTCTTAGATTTTTTTCGTAGCTCCCTCGGGGGGGTCACTGGGAGTGTAAATTCAAAAAGTAGACTTAATCAGGCTACTGCGTATATTCGAAAGATGTTTTTTTAAAAAAAAAAAAAACGGGTTTTCTTAAACAACTCGGCCATATTTGATTTTACAGTAAAACCGTGAGAACAAAAATTGTAGGAAATTTGATTTTCTACAAGTTTGGCTCTTACAATTTTTCTTCTAGGATCGATATTTTGGAAATTAAACTTGAAAAACCCGACAAATTCAAAATATTATAATTATTTCCTATAGTCCACGTTTTACGGCATGAATGAAGAGAAACAAAGTTGTAGAGAATCAAATTCTGAACAATTTTGGTTCCCACCTTTTTTTCCCCCAAAATTGATATTTTATTCAGGTTTAATTTTCAAAATATGGATCCTAGAAGAAAAATTGTAAGGACTAAACTTGTAAAAAATCAAATTTCCTACAATTTTTGTCCTTACCGTTTTGCTGTGGAATCAATAATGGCCTAGATATTTAAGAAAAACCGTTTTTCGAATATATACAGGAGCCTGATTCAGTCTACTTTTTGAATTTATACTCCCAGCGAGTCCCCCGTGGGACCTACGAAAAAAAAAATCCAAGGACTGATTATTCACGGGTAGGGTCGGTGTTTTGGATATAATGACTGGACTATACAGGGTGGCCGGGGGATTGACGTCAAAAAAAAAAAATTAGGTCCCTCTTGTCATGGGGTATCCGAATCACCCCCATGTATGTTCCGCGATTTTGTATAGTTTCGGAGTTATGATTTTTTTTCTGAATTTTCATGAATTTTCGCCTTATCAATTTTGAAAATTTCTAAAAAAAAAACTAGAAACTTTTTTCAATTACTTTTTTTTGTAACTGAATCTTCACAAGTTGTTCTTCTATGCATAAAATAATCAGCTTCGTAACTTTGATAAAAGCTATTAAAGTGTTGGTCTAAAGTCAAAAATTTACGTTCGGTAAATTATGACTTGAATTTTCAAAAATAAATTAAAAATCCAAACAGATGTTTTAATGGTTTCTTAGTTAGCCTCAGAAATGCGCAAGACTCTCAGATTCCATAATCATTAAAAAAAAGTACTGCTTAACGAGCTACTTTGTGTACATTCGGCCTTCGAAGACAGCGAGGTGAAGAATTATTAAAATTAACAAATTTTTTTCTGCCATTTCGTCTTTTCTTAGTTTATTAATGAACGAGTCGTCATCATCATGATGAATAAAAGTGGTTTTGTCAATAAAACACAGATTAAAATGTAAAAAAAATGTTTATTATAATAGGTTTTCAAAGTTGCCACCTCCAGCAGCAATACACATTCTACACCTACGTAGGAAATTATCTTTTAATCGTCTAAAAGCTGCTCTGTTTTCCTTTACAACACGTTCGGCTTCTGTTAATTTCTGCCTCAGCTCTTGTTCACTCCCACTTTCTCTGGCGTATGCTATTTCCTTAAAATAGCCCCAAATAAAAAAATCCATGGGGTTGAGGTCAGGTGAGCGTGGAGGCCACGATATTGGTCCGCCGCGTCCGATCCATCTATTGGGGTACGCCTCATTTAAATAATTTCGGACTTGCGTTGCGTAGTGACATGGAGCGCCGTCATTTTGAAGAACCATGGATCGTCTTAGTTCAATATTCACGTCTTCTAGCAACAATGGAAGTTCATGTTCCAGAAAGTGTCGGTATCTTTCTCCATTTAATCTGGACGGCAATTCAAATGGACCAATCAGTTCGCCATTGAGAATACCAGACCACAAGTTAACGCTGAAACGATGTTGAAACGTCGACGCTCTCATTTCGTGTGGATTTTCAACCGCCCACGTGTGGTAATTATGAATATTGAAAATTCCAGTGCGCTCAAAACGTGACTCATCTGACCATAAAACTTTATTGAAAAATCCAGGATCTTGTTGTTCTTTTTGTAGCATTGTTTGGCAGAAATCAATGCGCAATTGGTAGTCTGTAGGCAGTAAAGCTTGGACTCGTCGGATATGGAACGCATCGTGAAGTATGTATTGGATAGAAGTTCTTGGGATGTTCAGAGTACGAGCCATAGCTCTGGTACTCGTGGAAGGATTTCGTTGAACTTCTTCGAGCACAACTTCTCTGCGATCCGGGTCAACTCTAGGGATTCCTTCCCTATCGCCTCGTTGGCCAGGAATGCGGCCTGCCATTAAGGTATTGTGCGTGTTAATAAAAACGCGATGGTCGGGATAATGCTCAGGTTGCGGCCCACCACGACGTTGAAGTTGTTCGCGATACAGTCGCGCTGCTTCAAGGCCGTTTCCTTGTGCAACTCCATAAAAATAGTGCATTTCTGCGTATTCACTTAACGTGTAACTCATCTTTTACACTTCCAAGTAAACAAAGTCCAAATCAGTATGCAAGACACAGTCCAATTAACGAGCAAAGTAGTCAAATAAGTAGGCAGCGGAATCCGCGGACAAAGCGAGACAGTGAGGTAAAACAAAATGAAGACACGTGTAGCAGTAAACACAAAGTGAGAACGACTGAGGTACAAACTTGTTTTGTGTTCGCTTCTGCTGCGCTGCCCCTCTCACTCTTACCGCTGAGAGTGAGAGAGATAGCAATAGTTCGGCGGCCTCCTATCCTCAAAGACTATTGTTATTACAGGTAAAAAGTTGCGTCTGCATTTACAACCCATGACCCACGAGAACGGACCGCGCAAAATTAATTACTGTAAAACGGAAAATGCCTCCAAATTTTTTAATCTGTGTTTTATTGACAAAACCACTTTTATTCATCATGATGATGACGACTCGTTCATTAATAAACTAAGAAAAGACGAAATGGCAGAAAAAAAAAATTGTTAATTTTAATAATTCTTCACCTCGCTGTCTTCGAAGGCCGAATGTACACAAAGTAGCTCGTTAAGCAGTACTTTTTTTTAATGATTATGAAATCTGAGAGTCTTGCGCATTTCTGAGGCTAACTAAGAAACCATTAAAACATCTGTTTGGATTTTTAATTTATTTTTGAAAATTCAAGTCATAATTTACCGAACGTAAATTTTTGACTTTAGACCAACACTTTAATAACTTTTATCAAAGTTACGAAGCTGATTATTTTATGCATAGAAGAACAACTTGTGAAGATTCAGTTACAAAAAAAAGTAATTGAAAAAAGTTTCTAGTTTTTTTTTTAGAACTTTTCAAAATTGATAAGGCGAAAATTCATGAAAATTCAGAAAAAAAATCATAACTCCGAAACTATGAAAAATCGCGGAACATACATGGGGGTGATTCGGATACCCCATGACAAGAGGGACCAAATTTTTTTTTTTTGACGTCAATCCCCCGGCCACCCTGTATAATACAATACCGGAAAGTTGGGAAGCGCTCACGTCACGCACCTGGCCTTGTTCTGCGGTATGTCCACATCTACAGCGTATAACAAGACCACTGATGTAGCCATAAGGCACGAATAAGAATTAGCAAAAAACGCAAAAATCTCCAAAAATAATATCTAACTTCACCTCAATATCTCAGAAATGATGAGGAGATTTTGTTACACACGTGTAACTCATTATTACTTTTATCCAATAAGGGGCTTTATTCTTTAAAACATAGTCAACTATGTCAAATTTTCCAAAGCATAGATCTCGATGGGTATTTTTATATTGAGACTATTTTATACTAGCTGTGCCTCGCGCTGTCACCCGCGGTGTATTAGGGAAAATAACAACTATTCACATTTTTATTGATTTTCCTATGAGAATAAGATATTTTTTCGCAGTAAAACGTAGCCTATGTGTTAATCCAGAGTGTCGGCTAACTCCATACCAGATTTTATTAACATCACTCCAGCCGTTTAGACGTGAAGAAGTAACAAACATACACACTCACACACTCACAAACTTTCGCCTTTATAATATTAGTGTGATTGCCTAAGGTTATTTCCCCCTGGCCAAGACACCGAAAGGTCAATGGACTTTTGTGCAAGTTTATCTGGAATGAACCATAGATCAGATGTTATCACATTGCTTAGTCCGAACATCTCGTAACATAAGTCAGGTTTAGAATCATTGCAGTCTACGTATTATTGTTTTATTAATTATTTATGTTCTACTTATGCAAATACTTGAGGGCGGTCCGCTACAGCAGATAGAAGGTTTTTTTTTATCGAAGCTTTTATTTTCTTATGTTTTTGAAAAGGGTCATATGTCACTAGTATGTCAATATTATTTATATTAGTAGGCACACAGAACAAAAAAAAAGAGTAGAAATCGTAAGTGGGCGGTGCCCGCGTGCCTCACATTAGCAATGTATTGCATAAGCGTAGTCTATGACAGTTTTTCTTACCTCAGTTGCCGTGCGCTTCTAGTAAAGAAAACAATTGTGAAAACTCTACTAAAATGCCTTATTGTGCTGTGTTAGAGTGCAAAAATAAAAGTTGGGGATCAAAATGTACCGATCATGCCGTAACATTCTATCGGTAAGTAGTATTTCCATTGTATTTAATTTAATAGAAATTAAATTTGTAATGACATGAACAAGGAAAGCAATCCGAAAGTGAGAAAGTAAAACCACCTTTATTTACTGGAATATAATGTTCAATTTTCGTCGAAGTCTGTGTACTTTTTCTACAAATTTCTGTCAACATTTGAATGCTACTCAAATGAGTAGCAATTGCAGCTGGGACACAGCATTATAAAAATCTATCGATAATATTTTGTCTATGACTTAGCAGTAATAAATAATTATCGGTACTTTAGGTAGAGTACCTGCGTCTAATTAGGTACTTTGGGAAAATAATTGTCGTTATTTTATTTTAATTGAAGACCTCTGTGGCGCAGTGGTTAGTGCATCTGACTACCATGCGAGAGATCCCGGGTTCGAATCCCGGCTGGGGACAACAAAAAAATCCCAGGTCTTGTATGTTTACATGTTTGTGACGTCGTTGTTTCTGGTGCCCACGACACAGGGTATCCCAGGATGGGGCCAGAGGCAATGTATGTGCCTGTATGTAAGTGTTTATTATCATCGTTTATTTAACACATTTTTAGTTGCAATTATTTTTGATACTGCGCAAAATTTATTGTTCATGTTCCTTGACGCTGTTTAGTTCCTTTGCGAAAATGTGGTCCTGACTGCAGTATCATGTCAATTTTGTAAACTTTTATCAACTTACCCATCCCATTTTGAGACGAGCAACCGAACGACGCAAGCTCCGTCTCTGCTCACCACCCACTCACTGCTCTGCGTATCGGAGCGAAACCTAGTCGGACTCGTCCGATAAAACAACACCCGTAAGTAGATCCGGACTAAATGTTTACAATGTGTTGTGCCGAAAGTTTTAGTTCAAAAAACATGTCATTTTTATTAGTATAGATTGGCGTATTGTCATCAATACGCCAATCTATACGCCAATCGCTCGTAGCCTGGGCTGCCTGAGTGATCTTGAACGATCACTAAGGTTAAGCAACATTCGGCGCGTTCAGTCCATGGATGGGTCACCGTCTGTGACTAACGCTAGTGGCATTTTTTCCGAGCGATTCCGTGCTTCGCAAGGTACGATAAGCAGTTGGTGCCGGCTGCCGTCGATAGATAGCAGTCGTTAAGCCAAGTCAGAGGCCTTTAGGGGCGGCTTGAAAACTTCTGACAGTAAGACCAGCCACTAGTCTTACAAGCCTCCACCAATCCGGACTTGGCCCCCGTGGTGGAGTATGGCCTATACCTTCCTCAGGGAAGAGACCCGTGCCCCTCGGTGGGGACATAATGGGTTGATGATGATGATGATGATGATTGTCATCAAAACTAAACCAGCATGCATAATTTCAAAGTTAGATGATTTTATGTGCTCGTGTAGTAAAATCATCTGGGGGGGGGGGGGTCTAGATAATTTAATCAACGCTTACTACTTATATGTATGGGGAAGTCTCGTGACTTTCGTTGGCAAATGTCATCTCCATAATATAAGTGAAGCACAAGCGTTGATGGATAACGACATTTTAAATAAATAAATAAAAAATTAAACAAACTATACATACGATAAGTTTGCTGGGCCTCGTTTCAAAAGCGACTATGGTTAGTTTCATATGAGAATTCCATATATGTTGCGTAGCCGATCATCCAGAAGGTAGGTTAATATACTAACCGGCTGCGTAATTTACATCGAATTGTAATTGAATTAAATATCAACTGTCGCTTTACGAAACAATTCTATAATTTGTCGATAGGCCATCCATAGCTGAGAAGCACCATTGCAGATACTTGTTTTTTAATTTTCGACTTTATGGTCTATCACATAAAACTTCTCGACGGTCAGACGCGGCGGTAGTTCCAGCTAGTGTAGAGTAGCGGTACTACGAAACAAAGATCTAATATCAAACTTAATTTCATCATTATCATTTGATTTTGATCGTTGTTTATATCACCAAAAGGTTCATATGTTACGTGGAACTTTTATGATGTAGACCTTTTCCGCATTGCCTTTATTTACCAATGGCAGCTTGGTATTCATAGTGTGGGTTTTGGCTTATGTGTGAGTTTGGTCACACTGGTTTTCCTGCTAATAGGTCATGTCACTCCTTCTACTCTTTTTTTTTTGTTCTGTGGACACAATCGAGGCTACGTAAAAAAAAGAATATTCCTTATTGCACACAAGAAGCAAGAGACAAATAAAAGTTACAGTTAAAAAATATATATACAATAGGCTTTCTTATTCTCTATAAATTGTACACGATAAGTTAGCTGGGCTTCGTTTCATAAAGCGACTATGGTTAGATTATGAGAATTCCATTATAGGTACATTGCGTAGCCAATCATCCAGAAGGACAGTTAATATGGTAGCCGGGTGCGTATTTTACATCGAACTATGGTACAGTTTGGCAGAAGGGAATACATTATGTTACTTTGTGTAGGTAATTACTAATGTAGGTACTTAATGTAGGTAGTAAAAAAAAAAATGATTAAGAAACATTGTCATAACAAATTCATTTTCAACTGTCGCTTTATGAAACAGTTCTATAATTTGTCGATATGGCAATATGTCCCATCCTTAGCCTGAGTAGCAACATAGCAGATAGTTATTTTTCAATATTCGACTTTATGGCATAGAACTTAAAGCTTCTCGACGATCACACGCGGCGGTAGTTCCATCTAATGTAGAGTAGCGGTACTACAAAGCAAAGATCGTATGTCAAACTTAATTTCATAATTATCATTTGATTTTGATCATTATTTATATGATTGAAAAGGTTCATATTTTACTTGGAACTTTTGTGATGTAGACCTTTTCAGAATTGCCTTTATTTGCCAATGGCAGCTTGGCATTCACAGTGTGCTTTTGATTTGTGTGTGTGAGTTTGGTCACACTGGTTTTCCTACTGATAGGTCATGTCACACTACTTCTACTCTTTTTTTTTTGTTCTGTGAGTAGGCACTCTCTCTTTACAGGTTTCCAATCGGGATCCTTTTAGTTAAAAGTATCATGTTCTACTGCATAGGTACTCATTTAACCTGAAGTTTCTGTTTTAGCATTATTTTTCTATTGCTAACGCAGGACATTAAAACGTTCTACCTTTACGAAACTTGACAATTTAGTTTTATTTTTTATTTTTTGTTTTAGGTCACGCAGTTTTACCTCTTTTTCTTTTTTAGTCCTTTGCATAAGCAATGAGCTTATGAATGCTTATTATTTAATAATAGGTACCAATGAATAATAATTAAGTTATACCTTACATTTTTATAGTTCTATTCGCGACTGTTCATGGGAAAAACTAATAACTGTTTGTGACTTCGTATTTATGCCCAATCGTTCGTTAATTAGTGTTTCTTATTTATTAATCTTTATTCCGGTATTATGCATTGAATTTCAATACCTGGAGCATCTCTTTCTAACTTATTTGATCGGTTAAATTGTTCATTTAGGTGCGTGCATAAATTCCCAAAACTGGTGTCCATTAATTTGACTTATGAGACTGTTCCTGTTCGTTCCCCGTAGCCACTCGACATTCTTTGTGGGTGTCGTAAGTGGTTTAGCAATCTTGGGGTGGTGAAACCCATGATTTTAGAAAAGAGCTAAATACATATGTTGGATAGTAAATACCATAACATAAACTAATGTCACTGGTTTTTGCAAAGTGATACGAACCTGTTGCTGTTTAATTTCAGAATTGTTTATGAAATTAAATATGGGGTCTCTATGTAGAAATCAACATAACTATTAGCATCTATTAGTAATCAATGTTAATGTTTTGAAGCTAATACGTAGGTCACACTAAAAGTTTTGCGTAACTTAAAAAACCAACATGTTATAACCAAAATATTATGTTTATTGCTTTTCAAAATACTCTCCTTTACATTTTAAACATTTTTTCATGCAATCGAACCATATTTTAAAACAGGAGGACCACAGATCTGAAGGCAAGTTTTCTACGTGCTGATTGAACGCTATCAATGCCTCTTCGGAGTTGGTAAAAGTGAAACCTCTCATCAAATGTTTGATTTTGGGGAAAATACAGAAATCACAGGGTGCTAGGTCGGGGATATGTGCATGGACGGGTGCGTAGGATGGGTGACGAGTTGTACTTTTTCGGAAGTTAAAAATGACTTTGTTTTGTTGGCCGTGTGTGAAGAAGCGTTGTCATGATAGAGAACGCGGCTTTTTGGTCGTCTTTCGCGAACTTGTTCTAACACCCTGGGTAAACAAATGATAGAATACCACTCGGTATTAACACTCTTTTGATCTTCAAGTAGAATTGTGCAGATGGGACCCGTAGCTGAGAAAAAAAATGCGATCATTTTTTACCAACGTTTCTCGCCTGCCTCACTTTTGTTGGCCTGTTCTCATTTTCAAACACCCATTCACATGATTGCTGTTTTTTTTTCGGGTTCAAAACAATAAATCCACGTTTCGTCTCCTATGACAATGTCATAAACAGCATTAAAATGTCCGTGGTCGTACCTACTTCATTAGCATCTGTGAGCACCATTCTACGCGAGCCCGCTTCGCTGCGCTGTCAGTTCATGAGGGATCCAACGACAACAAAGTGTCCTAACTTTTAATTCTTCGTGTAAAATTTTCTGAATTTGGCTCATACCAATCCCCAATAAGTAGTCTTAGAATTGTCTCATAGGTAATCCGCGGGTTTTTTTCAATTAGCCGCTTCACAGTAGCCACATTATTTTCGTTGACGGCAGTTGAAGGCCGCCCTTCACGAAATTCATCATATAAAGAAACCCGACCTCTTTCAAATTCTGCAAACCATCGCCTCAAGGTGCTCAAACAAGGTGCTTCTCTCCCAAAAGCATTTCGAAGACGAGCGGCACAGTCTTGCGGAGAGAGAGAACTTTTAAAATCATAAAAATCATCGCTCTAAAATCTTTTCGACTCTAACTCCATTTTCGTTCCGTACGTAGAGCTTTGATGTGTGAAAAAAAACAATTGACAAATGATTTCCCGCCAATTTTTTTTTTATTACTAAGAAGGTTTCAAGTCGCTTCAAACAATATAACATTCGACATTCAAATAGTTCCGATTAGCTAGAAGTGCAAAACTTTTAGTGTGCCCCATGGGGCACATGTATTAGACAGGCACACAGTCGGCCGATCAATTATGAGTGCTCCCACAATTTGGTTTAAGTATTATTTCTCCATTATTTACCCCACGTAAGAGATAAATTATCGATACATACCAACGTTTTAGAGTTCACTTTAAAAATAGAATATGCCAACAAAGTTTCTTATAATGACTTGTTTTGTCATTGCTCTAACAGACAATTATATCCCAGCATTGTGCAATCAGCAGAGAATATAACCACTCTCGGCCAAAAAAATAGAATGCCCTGTGCTAAGGTGAGGATAACATGAAATTGCGTTGCAGGCAAACACCATTTGTAGTACGACGGCCTTCAGCGGGTATCGAACCCACGATATCTGTTTTGGTAGTCGAGGCACATTAAGATCGTTGGCAATAGCATTTGAGATAAATAAGATAAATACATTGTACCTGGAATATCGGTCGTCGATGCAGGCCGGTTCTTGAAGTCCCCGCCCCGGCGTGCCAGCAAGCAGCATGCGTCTCTGGTTGATGTAGTTGCATGCAGCACACTCTCTTGTCCACCTTCACAGTGCAGTTTTCTTACCGCCATCCACTTGAATAGTGTAGCTTTTCTGGATTATTGCATTGGTTGTCACGCTGAAAAATCTCTGGAACCCTTTTCGTTGTCGTGTTACATTTGCTGGGCCTTTTTGTCAGGACTTCGGTTCTTTTCGTTCTTGATACCGATGGCGATGTCATTCACTTTCTTCGTGCTCGAACGTTGGTATCAAATCGGTTTGACCACTCGGTGTCGTATCGGTATAGCAGAGTTTGTAGAAGATAAAAATGTCTCGCTTGATTCCAATTAATTTCCCACAGCAAACCACACATCGTTAAATTTTCCAATCCCACTTCTGATAAGTAATGGGTGGTCAATAAAACGATGTAGGTAACTTTAACGCAGGGTTTTACTTAGACGTTCTCACAGGTTACAATTATTATTTGTGGGCGTGTGGTTGTTGGCGCGAGCCAAAACAGTATGAGAGCTGCAAGTCCGAGTGCATCTCATAGAAAATACGTCACCAACATAAAAACAGTTAAACACAGATGCTTGCCTAACGCTGTTAGTGCGAGCGAGATAGATGCTAATGACATCGAAGGCACTCATTCAATGTGATGAAGTTAGGTATAATAGGTAATATAGTTACAATGGTTAGGTATACCTGCTATTGTTACTGTTTAGCATAATTACAAGTGTGTTATTATTTAAAGTAGGTGTGTAAGAGACAACTGTAACATTATCGTCTATCGGAGACATACTGGAACATATCCAAAATTTCGAAAATCCAGTTTTTTACACCAAAGGTTTCAAAATAGACTGCTCTAGACCGCTGCAGTCTAGTGTAGTATACGAATTTCTCGAACACTCCTTTTATATATTTTTTAATTACTAAAAACCATTACAGTCCTAAAAGATCAAAACTTTGATTGCCAATTTACTGGAGTATAGTAAATTTTGAAATGTTCCAGTACTGTCTCCGATAGACGATTTAAAATATAGACGTGGATTATTTTTATAATTATTTTTATTTGGGCGTTAATGGGTTAACTGCTTCGCCGGCTCTCCAAAGTTTGCTCGAGGAAATCTCTTATGTATTACCCTGTTTTTGTTTGCACTAACAATATTGATCAGTCGAAATTCATCCTACTGCATGGCATAGACCTGAATTAAGTTTACAGGTAAATTGTTTTGCGAGAGTAATTTTATTTGTAGCTACAATGTTGTCATTTACTATCATTCATTGGCTTCCTGAGTAAAATGTAATTTTATCCACAACTTACTTAAAAATTAAACTCAATCATCATATCATGCAGTACGATGACGCGAGTCACGCGTTTTGTGGCGCTAAAATGTCAGAATTTCAAAGTTAATGTACAGGAAAGTCGCGACTTTTGGCGTTAGGACCCGCGACTCGCGTCGACGTACTAGGATGGACACTACATACGACGTTACAGTACAGAAGTCGTGGGTGTTACATACAATGCAACGTTATCTAAAGTCCGTTCGCTTAGATAGTGTCGGTACACACGAAGGGAGAATCTTGGTTTTAGTAAAAAACATTTCAATAATGCAACTTAGACGGCAAAAATACTTTAAATAGAAAAAAAACATGGCACACTATATACCTAATGAAGCACAAAATAAAACACTACTCTTTATCACTCGAAGTGTCCTCAGAATATTCATCTCCACCGGTATTTAGAACAGGTACCTACCTAAGTGATGCAGGATCGTCTCGTTATAAATCCATTCTAAAATAGCTACTGATTGATTTACTTCTTTAATTGCGTGACCTACATAATAGTAGAATGAGACGAGCTGCGAGCCAAATTCACTGGCGTGTTTGCGCCGCGTCATTTAATTTCTTTTGTGAAAAGCCGCCACGTGCCGAGGCGGCAAATATCAAAGTGACACTATGATAGCGAACAGACTTTACAAGAAGTGGGCGAGTTAGGGAGTCCTAGGCGCGGTGGGCAGAAGGCGGCAGGCATTGCAGGATCCGTTGGGGATGGCCGCAGCGAAGCAGTCCTCTGGACAAACTGGGCACGCACCGGCGTACTGACGCGCCGCCGTGCACTCCGCTGCGCTCGACCACTGGGTTGGTAGCGCGTTCTGTCGATAACCAGAGATAGTGCGGTAGAAGTATCTTTGGTCGCTAAGACTGAGCAGACTGCCACCGATAATGGACAAGATTCAAGAATTTTGTAAAACATGAAAACTCCAGAATGTTTTGACATTTTCGAATTTTAAGGTATTTGAAAAGATGACCCGTAGAAAGTTTTTTTACACTTTATTGCACAGTAATGTAAAGAGCATAGATGTATCTATGGGCATATGGGTAACACAACTTCTATGACAATGATGAGTATAAATAATCTGAACTGGGAAGTCGTTTTGTCAAGCGCCATCTTTTGCGTGGTTAGTCAGAATTCTTCTCTACGTCTGTCAGTCACACGCTAGGATCATCGCACGGCGACATCACAAACATGTAAACATCCAAGACCTGGGGCTATTTCGTCCCCACCCGGGAGTCGAACCCGGGACGTCTCATGGTAGGCCGATGCGCTAACCGCTGCGCCATAGGCTGTTCTCTTGGTAGGTTACGTATGGGTAGGCGAGGCAGTCAAATCTTACCCTGTAGAATCCAGTTAGCGTGCAGTGCAGTACATCGTACGCCGGACAGTTGAGGTACCTCCCCTGGGCAGGCAGCTCTGAGGCGAGGCAGCTTGTGTTCACATACTGCACGGCCTGACTCCACTCGGGGTGGTCTTTAGCGAACTGCTCGAAATACTGGAGGACCTTTTGCCTCTGGACTTGGTACCCTTTGCTGTCCATCCAGCCCGACTTTTTGAAGACACAAGTCAGGCGCTCGCACTGGAATTTTTATTATTTACATTTACGGTTGAGATATAGGGCCGATTTCTGAATTGAGAATTGCGCTAAGTAATTACTCAACTGTAGTACTGTCTCATTAATGTTCCCAGAAAAGAGCGTGAATGTTAGTTGAGTGTTTACTCAGTGAAATTCTCGATTCAGAAACCGGCCCTAACAAGCTGAAAGTTGAGAAAACTTACCTCAGATGTTTTGTCTTTGCACTGAGCTGTCGCATCAGAGTTATCGATTATTTTCGGACTTCCGAGACATCTGAGGATCTGAGAAAAGAAGTTAGTTAACTTTATATCTCACTGAAGTACTTAACTTTCACACAACAGAATCACGACCTGGTCCAAAACTAGGATACCCTATGCTATGGTAACCAGGCAAGGAAATTACAAATTTGTGAATGCACCCAGACAGGCCATTTGTTCAAATGTGCGGCAGCTCCCATTGGGAATGAAACCCACGGCCTCAATTTTAATATGTAGTTAGCGCTTTAACCGCTAGACCAACGAAGTCATTCAGTTTATCTATTTCTCTAAAAGACTATAGGACTTAAAGTACAACTACTTATGTGAAATATGGAGATCCTGCATGTTTTGCCCTTTGTATTACTAATACAAATATTTTAAAACAGAGCGCCATGTCAAAGATCAGGGTTCTATTCTCAGAGGAACCTCGTTTTGCCGTCGATAGCAGTCTAGTTGCGATCATTGGTAGTGTGGTTCGATGTTGTGATCATTGATGTAGTTATGAGGTGGGTGGTCTGCGCCCATTCCAGGACGTAGACTCTTATAGTACAATGCCAACTGCATGGACATGGCGATTTGCGAATGGGCCCCCCCCCCCCCCCCCCACAAAATGTACCTAAGGTTTTATAGAGTCTTATTTTCTTTCCGTTGTAAATAGTTTACTTTTTTTTAACTGTATGACTTGGGCTTGAAAATTTCTGACAGACCAGCCACTAGTCTTACAAGCCTCCGCCAATCCGGACTTGGCCCCTGTGGTGGAGTATGGGCTATACCTTTCTCGGAAGAGACCCGTGCTCCGCGGTGGGGAGTGGGGGTGAAATAATGGGTTGATGATCATGATCATGTATAACATAACATAACATTTACATACAGGCACATACACTGGTTCTGGCCCCATACTAGGATACCCTGTGTCGTGGGAACCAGAAACAGCAACGTCACAAACATGTAAACATCCAAGACCTGGGTTTCTTTTTTTTGTCCCCAGCCGGGATTCGAACCCGGGACATCTCGCTGTGACTATGAACGACACAGACGTACCAAAATCAATAAACTAAATGTCCCTTACATTGTCTGGTTGAATTCCGCAGTACATAGCCGACAGCGCAGGTGACGCCACCTGCATAATAAAGACTTAATTAATTGCCGCTGGCATCTGCTAAGTTCACAGAACCATACCATAGACGAATAAGCTCAAAAAAGAATAGAAAGAGCTGATTATTTACCACTGCCACTAAAGTAACAACGATTAAACACTTCTGCATTTTGGTCGTATGGATCGCGTCAGTCAATGACTACGGTACAATGATGACTAAATGGCTCAAGAATAATCAAGATAGCACAGGGTCATTGTGGGAGGAGGTCGGTAGAAGCTAATGTGTCCAGATGTCAATCGCTAGTATAATTTGTACTAGCGCCGGACCTGTTTGGCGTAAGATAATGATTCGTTGTTTACACTACTTGTTATGGAAGTATTCAAATGAGGCAAACGCTCGTTGTCCTTGATTTTACTAAAGTTCAATGGGCTTACAGTTTAAATTTGTACCTACAACGAAAAAATCCTGGAATATAAATTCTAAATAAATCAATATTTTTACTGGATTTTAGATCCTGCGATACTAACAGGTCTGCCTAGCGTGGTAGATGCAGTTTTCTGTTAAACATGTAAAACTTTATGAAAATAAATACCTTTTTAATCCCAGAGGGGTAGGCAGAGACCAGGGACAGCCACCTGCCAGTGGCGTGCCTAGGGTCTCCAATTAGGGCAAGCCCAACTTATATTTTGGTACCTAAAAAAAAATTGCTATCGCAATAGGGCCTCCTACAGATATAGATAGACTTAAATAACTTAAACACGTCAATCTGTATGAAAACCAACCGTGTCACTTTTATTCTACCTACTGTGACGTCACAAGAGCGAATTAGTGATGTGAATTCCTCCTTGTCCGCGCAAAATCGATTCAAAGGCGACGCCCGCCGCCTCACGCGCCGTTCGACTCTACTCGATTTAGCCTGGCCGCAGATGTACCTACGGAATTCCAGTACGGTTTCCATATGACAGACAGAGACATTTTTTGACGTCATTCCTTTCAGAAACCGAACGAAAATTCCGTGCGTGTGCGGCCACGGCCAGGCCAGTCAGAGGTCAGTCTTTGTAGTAGATGGTCGCGCGCGAGTTGTGACTTGTGAAATCAAGCGTTCCGACTTTTTAACACCTACTATGACGCTTTTGGATACCTCTGCATAATCTCAAATAAGTATCATCATCATCTACCCATTATGTCCCCACCGAGGGGCACGAGTCTCTTCCCTGAGGAAAGTATAGGCCATACTCCATCACGGGAGCCAAGTCCGGATTGGTGGAGGCTTGTAAGACTAGTGGCTGGTCTTACTGTGTCACAAGTTTTCAAGCCGCCTTATGGCCTCTAAATTGGCTTAACGACTGACATCTATTGACGGCAGCCGGCACCAACTGCTTAACGTGCCTTGTGAAGCACGGAACCGCTCGAAAAAATGCCACTAGCGTTAGTCATAGACGGTAACCCATCCATGGACTGAACGCGCCGTATGTTGCTTAACCTTAGTGATCGTTTAAGCTCACTCAGGCAGCCCGGGCTACGAGCGATTCAGTTAATTCAAATTATAAGTATACTCGTTGCTATTTAAATTTAAACACGTATAGACATACATGACAAGAAACGCAATAGTTTTAGATAACCTAAAAATCATTATAACAACAAAACCGGACTCAATCGCGTACACGAAGGTGTTTATTTAATTACCCTCGACGTTTCGAACGTTACATAAACACCTGTGTATACGCGTCCCGTTTTGTTGTAATAACCTAAAAATCACTAATCACATGAATAAAATCGATTTTCTGACAGACGAATGATATTATAAGGAATTATTAAATAAAGGATATTTGAATTACATTTTAAAAATAGAACTAGTAAGATTATTAGCTCTGTGAGCTGTACACCTCGCTTTGTTTTAAAATGGTTGAAATTTATAATTTTTAAGTTTTCTACCTCTATTTCTTTGCTTATATATGTATAAGTATATGTATATTTGCAAGGTTATTATATTATAAGGTATATTGTAAGGTTTAACTACAAAAATCTAAAATTGTATACCTACCTATACACAAGGTATACAATTTTAGATTTTTGTAGTTAAACCTTACAGTTACATAAGCTTGTATGCATATTTTACTTGTTGTAGGCTATGGAAAGAACCAGAGAAGATATTTTACAAGCCAAAAGAAGAGCTAGCCGAATATGCCATGAATAAATAAAAAAAGATTCGAAACTAAGTGCACTGAGTAAATAAAAACAAAAAGAAAATTATGCAAAGAGAAAGAGAGAGAAGCGTGTCGTGTCTAAAAAAATATTTTATGGGAATAGATGAGCAGCAAAAACAAATACAGAATTATTAATGGCGACAAAATTCGAGAAAATATTCCTGCAAAAAAAGCAGACTAAGGAAGTACTCCAAGTGAATATTAGGGAAGAAGAAGAACGTGAATTAATTAATTCCAGCGGCGGTAGTGACAAAGATCCCTGACGAAGATTTACCCTCCTTTTTTAAAGCTGTCGTTTAAAATTAGGACATATTATGAGCTTGTTCTTATCAATACCTACTAAATTGTCTATTTGACACTTTTCGGAAAGATATTTTAAAATATACGGTGTAGGTTTATTTTATAAGCACATCTTACAACCATTTTATCGTTACAATTGTTAAGTAGCCAATTAGCGTTCTTAAAATGGTTAATATAATTCGTCTGTCCGATATCGATTAAAATCGATTATCGAAATTATGTGGTAGAACGAACAACACTAGTTGCTAGATTTGACAGACGAATGATAAGTTGCCTTGTACCACGAACTCGAAGCGATGAGCGACAGTATCGCTTGTTCTCATGTTCATCGTGTCTTAACTCACAGCGTCAGATTAAACGCTCAAAGCAAACGCAGCAATGTAATGTGAACATTGTTTACTTACCGTTAATCTATAGTTACTTAGGTACAGACTTGGAATCGTACCTCGGAATACTTAAAAAAATAATTTAAAATGAATTTATGCATAATATAATTTGAAAATAGCTTACCTGTGATAGGCAACATGTCCTAGAGTTTGTGTGCATACAATTTTTGGGCTATCGCAGTTTAGTAAGACGCAACAACGCATTTTCCTAATATTTACGGACGACCGGTCGCCACAACAGACGCGCGCGGAATATCTGTAGCGACGGCCGAGTGTGAATAAACTCAGTGTTGCCGACTTGCCGCAACTGAGTTCCCAAAATGTACATCGACGGTGGAAAGGCAACCTTGCTGAAGCGCCATTTTGCAACTTTACAGGAGAGCGATTCAAAGTTATAAATTTTCGAAAATAAATCGTGTAAAATCAATTTTCTATCCGTTTTCCCAAAAAAAAATGTGAGAATGCCGAGAAAATAGTATGTCACAGAAACTCTTTAAAAAATATTGAAAAAAACGTTACCGGACAGAGTTAGGTGGCGGTTCAGCAATAAATGACCAGGACTCTGGTGAGGCTACTTTTCTGATAGGACATATTGCAGTTCATAATGTATCTGCACTTTTTGCTTATGCACCATAAACAATGCTATTCATATCGGAGCAAACTGTGTTATCTCCATAGTCATTCGGAGATGTCGTCCGCATAATTCAGTGATGTAATCAAACTACTCAAAAGTTGTCTTACCAGAAACTCTGAACTTCCAACTGATCTAAAAGTCTGGCGTAGACTTTTTACTTATGGGTGAACAAATTTTGAAATAATGGAATTTCCAAAAATTATAAGTACCTTGAATTCAATAAAATGACATTTAATTACTGTTTTAGGCTTCGGAAAAGGCTATCAATCAAATAAATCTGATTTGATTTGAATGCTTTATTGCACAAGAAAAGATGTGCACAAAACGCGAGCTTAATATTAAAAAGTATTTTCTTTCAGCTAACCATGGGTGGTGTGGAGGAGTAAGGTGTCTTGCTAGTGTCTTGTCTTTTCTGGTTTCCACGACACAGGGTATCCTAGTGTGGGGCCAGAAGCAATGTATGTGATTGTATGTAAATGGTTATGTTATGTTAGAAGTCCCAAGTAAAATAAAAAAGATTAATTACTTACTTACAGATTACCATTGATGTAATATCAATATAATACGTAAACTTCTAATACATTATTCCTACTACAATACGTATACTACACACTATGTTGTGATATTCCATAAATTATGTGCCATTACTATTGTATAGGCACATACAATAAATAAATACTTTCATAAATATCATTATATCAGATTGCTTTGAAGTACAAAGTATTCAATTCAATTCAAATATTTTATTCATAATCCAAATAGAACATTTACTTTATGAACGTCAATGTTGTTAATGTTGTTAGTTTCACAATTAATAGATTACATGGAGAAGAAACTAACAAAGAAACTCCACATTTATTCTTTTCAAAACAGTTTTAGCCTAAACTACAAACTTAAAAAAAAAACTCTCGGATGTGTTGAACACTAGACACATTTAACGCCTGATTAAATGTAATATTAAACTACTATTTAATGCCAAACGTCCTTGTCTTCTAGATAATGGTTGATTTTATTATAAGCTTTTTTGCAAAGAGTGTGCTTAGCACAATTCTTAAATTGCGTTGGAGGTAACTCTAATATATCTTGGGGTATCTTGTTGTAGAACCTTATACAGTGCCCCATAAAGGAAGTATTAACTTTTGCAAGTCTAAATCGTGGAAATGACAATTTATGTTTATTCCTAGTATTAACGTTATGATGGGTACCAAGTGTTTCGAAGTCTTTAATATTTTTCCTAACGTACACAATATTTTCATATACATATGTATTGGCTTGCAACTGTTAGGATGTTAGTTTCTTTGAAAAAATCTCTTAGCGAGTCCCTACTAGGTACCTATGTAGTTTGTAAATAAATCGGATCGCTCTCTTCTGCTCCTAGTCTCAATGTCTGCTGCCCGGCCCCAAAGTAGTATACCTTAGGACATAATACTATGGAAGTAACTAAAATAAACAAGCCTAGCAGTTGCAACGTCAGTAAGTTCTCTAATTCTTTTCACGGCATTATGTTGCGGCAGTAATGCTCATGGATCGCACTATTGACATCTAATGAACACTTCGGCCGACGGGGCCTAGCGTATGTACAGCGGTAGAGCGTTCTTCAGGCGCACAGCTGTCACAGTAAAGGAATCCGAATAGCCTGCCGTACAATGCAAGGGGGTTTCGAGAAGCAAGTCTTTGCAAGGGCGCTGAAGGTGACCATGCGCGCCACGAAAGGCGAAGAGTTGGCGAAGATACTGAGGGGCAGAGAGGTCATGTATCATACCATAGAAACTTCTTTATAGAATGCTACATGACCCCTCCGCCCTTAATTATGACGCCCCTGACACAACGTGGGCATTCCTGCGAGAGCGGATGTTTAACCAAGAAAGCTGAGTGCGAAATTGGGCCACGTGAACATATTTACGGAAGCCCAAAATGTAACGAATACAAACGCTAAGAAGGCGATCAAGTTTATCAAGTAGTTCCTCAGTGAGGCCGGGGTAACACACATCTGCATAACGTAGTGGCACCAATGACCGACAAGAACCAATAACCGACACTTTATTTTTTGATTCAATAAAATAAGGGTAGGAAACCGATTTCTTAATATAGCGACACTGTACCGTAGTTAGCACACTTTTGACTGTCTCCCATTGACATTTGAGCGAAATGTGCCGTTTTGTTTGAAAATGGCGACGTGGCAAGTGATTGCGGCTGGAGTACCTTACGGTGAAAATAACAACATTTCTTATTAAAATCCTTAAGGAAGTGAGTACATATTTTCTTAATTAAACTAATGTATTGTAAATTATTTGAATTTTATGTTTTTCTCGGGTTATTAGAAGAACTATAGGATCGATTTTTGTTATGACGAAAGTTTAAAATTATTTTGATATTA
Source organism: Yponomeuta plumbellus (assembly GCA_947310845.1). Classification (NCBI taxonomy): domain Eukaryota; kingdom Metazoa; phylum Arthropoda; class Insecta; order Lepidoptera; family Yponomeutidae; genus Yponomeuta; species Yponomeuta plumbellus. The sequence goes on along the minus strand of OX371205.1, from coordinate 1,454,980 downwards.
GTAAAATGTAGGTGTCGATCACTGGTTTTTTCAAACCGACTTTTCCAATAATCGACATGTGTCGATAATAATTTTTTTAAACATTTTTCATTTGGCAAGCGAATATAGTTCTTCTTATTTTGCTTATTTGGTAGATATTTGAAGTAAACTAATCAAAGTCGAGCTACCAGTAATCGACAAGTGTCGATTACTGGGGAATAATCAGTGTCGATGATTGGTTCTTACAGATGGCTCCGAGAAAACATTATACTCCCGACCAGTTAGAAAAATATATAGTTACTAGCGATCCGTCCCGGCTTCGCACGGGTGGCAAAAAAAAAAATTTTTAAAATCGGCTCAGTAGTTTCTGAGCGTACATTACAAACACAAAAAATTCAATTTTTTCCTCTTTATAATCTATAATATAAAAAAAAGGAGAACCTGACTGACTGACATATCAACGCGGGGCCTAAACTATCATCATCGGCCTACGGTTCTCCACTGCTGGACATAGGCCTCTCCCATTGCACGCCACTGAGCACGGTCCTCGGCTACTCTCATCCAGCTCTTGCCAGCCGCCCTGCGAAGATCATCGCTCCACCGAGTCTGAGGACGTCCTACACTACGTTTACCGATCTGCGGTCTCCACTCAAGAACTCTTCTACCCCATCGGTTATCAGTTCTTCGGGTGATATGGCCGGCCCACTGCACCTTCAGCGTGCTAATTCGGTGGAATATGTCGGTGACTTTGGTTCTCTGTCGGATGACTTCGTTTCGAATTCGATCTTTCAGAGAAACCCCGAGCATAGCCCTTTCCATAGCACGCTGAGCGACTTTAAATTTGTGGATCAACCCCACCGTGAGTGTCCACGTTTCGGCACCGTATGACATGACGGGCAGGACGCACTGGTTGAAGACTTTCGTCTTTAGACTCTGTGGGATTGGCGATGTGAAGACTCGACGTAGTTTCCCATACGCTGCCCAGCCCGTATCCAGCTGTATTCTTCTATTGGCCTCTTTCTCGAAGTTGTTTTTACCTCATTGCATGGTTTGCCCGAGGTAAACGTACTCCTTAACAACTTCAAGAATACTGCCTTGAACAGCAATTGGCTCCGGATTTACGTGTTCATTGAACATAATCTTGGTTTTATCCAAGTTCATCCGGAGACCAATGCGTTGGGAAGAATCAGCTAGGCTACTCAGCATATGTTGCAGATCTTGCAGCGTTTCCGCCATGATAACGATGTCATCCGCAAATCGCAAGTGTGAAAGGTACTCGCCGCTAATATTAATGCCGTACCCCTTCCAGTCCAGCGTCTTAAACATATCCTCCATAGCATTTGTGAACAATTTGGGGGAAATAACATCCTCTTTTCTCACACCACGATGTATAGGGATAGGTTCAGACTGCCGGTTCTGGATTTGGACGGCCATAGTAGCGGCGTTGTATAGACCTCTCAGCACTTGGATGTATCGCCAGTCGACTTGATATCGCTGCAAAGATTCCAAAACAGACCAGGTTTCGACCGAGTCAAAGGCCTTTTCATTGTCCACAAACGCTAAGCACAGGGGCCGATTATACTCTTCGGTCTTCTGTATAATCTGCCACACTGTGTAAATGTGGTCTAATGGTTCCGTAACCCGATCTAAAGCCGGCCTGCTCAGGTGGCTGAAACTCATCGAGTCTCCTCGCAAGACGATTCGTGATGACTGAAATGGGTCGGTAGTTTTTCAAAAGGGTTTCATCACCCTTTTTGAAGAATAACACGACAACACACTTACTCCACGCCTCCGGAGTTCTCCCATCAAAGAGGACAGCATTAAAGATCTTCTGGAGCTCCTTCATTACGGGTTTACCGCCGGACTTCAAGAGCTCAGTTGTAATACCGTCCTCTCCAGGGGCTTTTCTCTTTTTAAGCTGTTTAATAGCCATCGCGATTTCGTGTAGGCTGACTTCTGGCAAGTCTTCAGTATAGTGGCGTGTCAATGTAGCTTTGGAATCTTCATTTTGGGGATCAGGCCGAGATGCATGCGCAGCGTACAGCTGGCCGTAGAAGTTTTCATCTTCCGAAAGGACCTTTGAAACAACCACTCCATCCGTGGTGGTCAACTTTGTCAGATGGCTTCTCCCAAGAGATTGAACAAACACTTTCGATCCCCGATTTTGCTCGATTGCTCGTTCTATTGAACGAGTGTTGGAGCATCGGAGATCGCGTCGAACTAGTTTGCCAATTCTCCTGTTTAGAGCATGCCTTTCTGACGCAGTGACTGGTGGGCGTTCACGTCGTTCTTCCATAAGCTTGAGTGTTTCTTCCGAAAATTTCGACTTCGTGCCTTTATGCCGCATATGCCTCCCTGAGGATTCCGACTACATTCTCGAGGGCCTGGTCAATGTCAACGTCATTTGTGGTTTCCACGGTAGCGAATCGGTTCTCCAGGTTAGACTGGAACTTTTCAGATCCCACTATAGTTTGGTGCAGGTTTGGTCGGAGCCTGGATTTCATTAAACGGACACGTTCGAGCTTAAAATTAATATTCAGAGAGCCTCGCACAAGTCGGCGATCGCTTCCGGTATTAAACCTATTGATCACTGAAACGTCTCTGAATATACGCTTCTTGTCCGTTATGATGAAATCGATCTCATTTTTTGTCATAGTGTCGGGGCTCTGCCATGTCCACTTCCTTTGGAGTTTTTTCTTGAAGAATGAATTCATCAAGAATAACCCCTCCCTTTCGAGGAAGTTGACTAGCATTTGCCCCCTATGATTCCTGTTTCCATAACCATGGGATCCTACTAGGTACCGATTCGTTGCAATATTAGTATTTGTAACTTTACAGTAAATATTGTTGTTTTTTGCAATTTAAACTTTTTGACATTGACGTTTTTTATTATATTAGAAAAGTGTGTACACTATGTGTGTATTTGTATGATTTAGAAAGAAAAATATGAACATTGTACTGTGGACAATAAAATTATTCTTTACATTTGGGAATAAATAGAAATCATCGGGAGCCAAATCAGGGCTGTACGGTGGGTGACCCATCAATTCTATTTTTTGACCATCCAAAAATGTAGTTGTTTCCTGAGATGTATGACAGCTGGCATTGTCATGGTGAAGTATGATTCTGCGTCGCTGGTTGTTTTGGCGTATTTCTTCAAATACTTCCGGCAAACAAATGGTCGTGTCCAAAACCACTCCGAATTAACCGTTCTGCGATTCTCCAGTGGTATTGTAGCCACATGGCCATTAATACCATAAAAGCATTTGCTTTACAGTGCTTTTTGCACGAGCCACTTTCGTAGGGTTCGGCTCATTTTGAAACACCCAAACTGTTGATTATTGTTTAGTTTCGGGATCGTACGCGTAGATCCAGGATTCGTCACCTGATAGATATTATAAACAGATTTTGAGTCGCCTTCGTTGAATTTTTTTAAGGTTTTCTTGCACCATTCGACGCGAGCATCTTTTTGATCCTGAGTTAAGTTGTGCGGGATCCAACGCGAACAAATTTTTTTTACAGACAAATGTTCATGTAATATCCTATGAATGCTCGTCATACATATGCTCAGAATAGCCTCTATCTCGCGATACGTAACATGGCGGTCTTGCATTATTAGTTTTCGCACAGCTTCAATATTTTGTGGCACAACCACCGATTTCGGGCGACCTTCTTTAACTTCGTCCGTGAGCTTACTGCGCCCGCGATTAAACTCACTATACCAGTGATACATAGTCGTTTTTTATGGAGCTTCACCACCAAAGGTCGAAGTTAATTGATCTACGCGCTTATTTTGCGTTAAACCACGTCGAAAATCGTAATAAATCATAGCACGAATATTTCCAATCCATTAGAATGTTCCGAATAGTTCCATTTTTTCAGCGATATGACATTTTAAACCCAACAAAAACAAAACACTAACGTATACAGGCTGTTAATTTGCAAGCGTGCCATATTTTAGGACGTGATTATACTGCTGATTATAAACAAAAATCAATCATAAAAGAAGAGTCGATTTTTTTTCTTTTGTTCTCTGACGTCACATTTTTTATCGATAAAGAGAACGCCCAGCTCTAATATCGAATTATCTCGCACATCCTTAAATTTTCGGACGACGGTTTGGCAACCACGCGCATCCACACAAACACACACACTCGCACCCCGAGCGGCATGCGCATGCGCAGATAGAACAAACACGCCGCGCGAGCGCACCCCCAATTAGCCCAGCCACTCAGTGACCGGACATCCTTTGTGACGTGCGCACGTGCCGGTATCGCACGCTCTTTCATTACTACCTAATGTGTGCGCGCCGCCACCGCCGTGCACCACATGGTTGATGAGATGTTGGAGGACGTGCCATTGAACGATCTTCAAAACCTCTATTTTCAGCAGGACGGTGCTCCTCCGCACTACGGACTCATAGTGCGCGAGTACCTGAATGACACTTTTGGTGACCGCTGGATAATGGATAGGAGGCGAAGGCCCAGTGGCCTGGCCAGCGCGGTCCCCGGATCTTACTCCCCTAGACTTTTATTTGTGGGGAAAAGTTAAAAGACTAGTGTATGCTGAAGAAGTTAACAATGCGGCTGTGTTGCGTGAAAGGATTATTTCTGCCTTCCAAACTGTTAGGCAAAATGTGTTTGTGTTGCAAAATTTAAAAAGTAATTTGTGTCGTCGTGCGAGACTGCATAGCGCAGAACGGTGGCCACTTCGAACAATAGCTCCGTACAACTTAATCATTGTAAGTACCCTGTAAATAACGTCTCAATTAGTGTAAATAACAGTGATTTCAGACTTTTAACTACGCCAGATCAACGATTTATTTGAAGGTAGGTTAGTACTTGGGTATGTTATCTACTTCCTACTTTTTTATTCTAACTTGTAAATAAACTAATTTGCGCAATATTTTAATACCTACTAACCTCCTACCAAAGAAATTGGTTGTTTTGTCGGTCCTAAGCCCGTGAGAGTAGGAAGGGAAATCTGAAATCATATGTTTCTTGTTGTTATTGCTGTTTCTTTCACTCGGTGCCAACTTAGCAACGGGGCGGGGTCTCGGTCTTTTCCCATTACGTGCGTGTCGCAGCACCTTCCATCTTAGGTTATTCCTATTCAAACCCTAAAAATAAGTTTTATTTTTATCGACGGTTTCCTTGAATATGGGAGACTGTTAGTAGACTGCATTAACTGGTAACATTAATTACTATTTTTTCTTTAAATATGGCACGCTTGCAAATTAACATCCTGTATAAGAGAAAAATATTAGCGGCCTGTATTAAAAAAAAAACGAATTTGTCCATGGAGGTCAGACATTGCGTTTAAAATTATTGGAATCTCAGATTCCGCATACATAAGTAGCAGCCTATGTATATCTGTGGGGCCTCCTGTAAGGATAGGTAATAAATAAGGTAGAAATAAAAGGTTTGTGGAAATAAATAAATAAAATGTTGCGCACTGTTATACCGATTTTGAAAATCCTCTTTTAAAAAAGAACACTTTTATTTAAGACTAAAAGAAATATAATTTTGTAGGGAACAATTAATGTAGAAACTAATACAGAGAAAATAATACAGAGGTGTTGATACTCGTACAGAGACCGACGAAACGAGACTGCCGTAAGGGCCAGCTCCTGGCTTCGGCTTAGCTCTAAGATCGCTGACAGGGCAAGGTGGTAGGCAGCTTCGCCGACATACATAACAACCCCCCGCAGAAGACTGAAATTCGGGGTTAACTGACGAATTTCAAGGAAAATTACGCGATTTCCCTTAATCGGGGAACTGGGACAGGAGATCCTTCGCTTTGTATATGATTGACGTCATCGGCTGTAGGGGTTGCTTTCCTAAAGGATACAACAAATTTGTCCTTGGATTTAGTAACTAACTTGAATTTTAAAACTAATAATGATTATAACAATTAGTGAGATTACACACATAAAACTAATATAGTGATTTCCGTACCTCACAATGAGTGGTTTTTCTTTAATTATCTTATCTAATTCAGACAATCTTTCGTCTTGATTTCTTACATTTAAATCATCTATATCTAAGTTTAGTAACAAAATAGGGTTGTCTTCATTCACCCGGTTAGGCTTAGAACTTAATCTACAGCACGAGTCATTAATAATACTAAAATCTAAGGTATACTTATATTTACGACACTGTTGGACGATATGAGTCTAGTGTTTTTGGTATACACTGTACACTGTTCCGGAATGTTTAGAACACCTGTACCGGACACTATTGTCTCACGTAATTCTGAATTAACGCAGTCGATCGAGATCTTATAGCTCGAGATTGTATAAAAATCCACTGGTTATTAGATAGTTTTTGCCAAACGTCTAACTCGCCGAATATTGTCTTTGTATGGCACCGTTCGGGAATAGCACTGATTGTTTTAGTTAGCAGTTCGCTTTCACAAGTGGGATTGCCACTTGATAACAACACTGTAGGTATTTCGCATAGAAATAAATCAGAGTTTATCGTCCTACACTTATCTAACTTATGTAAGGTACAGAAGTTAATCTTATCTTTAGATAGAGCAATATACGAACTTGATGGTATTATTAAACTAAAAACATTTGGATGTTCCACGTCGTGTGGGACTGGCAAAGCCATGTTATGGTATAGATTAAATTCCTCGTTAGTACTTAAAGGTACTTGTAATACAAACACAAGTTTATTCCTATAATAATAACTCGCTATATTAGAAATAGGTACTTAAAATTAAATGGATAGTATCTAAACTGACAGGGAGGGGAATCCGAGTGTAGGTAGATGTCTATCGTTATCGACAAGTTCCCGGTATAATTGCGCTGGGGTCAAAATGTTTGGGTGTAATATATTTCGACCACTTAGAATAATTGCGTTAATCAAGTCCTCGAGTTGAAATGACAAGGTAAGTAATGAACTTTCAAGGTTGCTAAATATGAAGTTAACCTTCGTTTCCACAATTAAGGAATCCGCAACTCAAGTTATGTTATTTGTTTGAGCTAGCAACTGATTTACTGCCGCACTGAGGCTATCTTGATTTATCTTTAAGGTATCAATGCTTTTCCTATAAGAGTTCAATGTAGAAGTAGTGATAAGAATATTTTCTTTCATCAGATGCGCTAACTTTTTCTCATCCTTCTGGATGGTATCTATGGCGGAGTCGTACTTAAATGCGTCATCCTCATCAAGGGTAAGCAACGTCCACAATTTGTCGGCTTCGTTTGGGTCATGCTTGCACCCCGGTTTTCCTTGCGAAAATACGGGTGAGGGACCACTCCTTATGTGAGTGTGGCCTAGACGAGGGCACATTGGATCATATCTTTTTTAACTGTCCAAAACTATCTTCTTCACTTTATGATTATCTACCTCCAAACTTCCCTCTCCCAGCTAACTTTCGTTCTGTGTTACCTTTAGTGTTTACCCCATACATTAATGTTTTGTGTAACTTTATAAAAACTAGTAATATAAAATTATAGATTGCCGGTCTCTACTATATATAAATTAATTTGAGACGTGTCTATATGTATTTTGTGATGTTTTGTTTTAGGTTTCTCAACTAACGACTACACCGGTTTAAAACAAAAAAAACTCAACGTGCCATTTCCAAAACTCGTCATTGGCAGAATCCAAGGGTAGCCATAAAAAAGAAGAATTGAATTGAACTCATCAAGGGTGCCAAAAATGTGCTTAAATGCAGTTCCTACTATGCCAAACCAAGACTGCACGTTTACTGCGATTCGAAATTAAATGTGAAATTGAGTCGTATTTGCGTTTGATGTCGTTATACCGAACAGTTAGCGGAGATAAAATATTGTCACATTGATTATTATTAGATTGCTGACAAATAAACCTTATTGTACCCAAAATTTCATTGAGGTTTGCAAGGTGAGGACTTACATAAGAAATATCTACGTAGCTAATTACATTAAGTTCACCTTTAATTATTCTAAGTTTCCCTAATCTATCAAAATAAATGCCGGAACTCGCAGAGAATGGCTGGACAAAGTCCGGATGCGCATTTATTGCAGCGCTGAAATAAAATAAAATAATGTTTCAATAAAATAAAATTATGCCTGTGATTCAAACTACTCTAACTAAACTAATCTAACTAGAACGTGCAGACAGATCACGTGGTCTCGGTGACTTCTGCAGGTTTTATTTGGTCAAAATGATGAGTCACATGGCGCCTGTTGATAAGGAGTGTAACAGTGTGATTATTGTTAACTCTAATTATTTTATAAGGCCCTTTCCACACGGGTGACAGAGCTTTCCGAAGTCGCTGGTGGTTTTTGATATGTACATAATCACCTGTTTTGTATCGTGGTGGAACTCTGGCACGGTAGTCATAATATGACTTTGATGACTCTTTAGACTTCTGTATGTTTTCTAAAGCTTTCTCTTATCTGGGGTACTAATATCTGAATTTGTGCTGCAGCATTTTGAGGTAATCAGAATACGTAGTATCGGGATTACTTTCGTATAAAGAATTCGGGATAAGGGGCTTGTGCCCAAAGATAAGTTCGTAAGGGGTAAACTTGGTTGTTGAGTGAGCTGTGGTGTTATGTCAGCATATATAAACGTAGGTGGGCCAGTTATCTTGAGCGTTGTTTACAAAGGACTTTAAGTACTCTTTTAGAGTAGAATGACTACGCTCCAAAGCGCCTTGAGTCTGCGGGTGATAAGGCGACGACCACAGCTGTTTGATTTTCAGGAATTTGCATGTGACTTTGAAAAGTTCGGCCGTGAAATTTGTGCCTTGGTCGGTGAGTATGGATTTTGGAATCCCGAAAAACGAAATGAAGTGAATGAGACAATCGCTGGTTTCTTCGGCCGCTGTGCTGCGTATTGGATAGGCTACAGAGTACTTCGTGTATAGAGTTTCGAGTAAGAATGTTTGTCAAAAGGATTTTTGAAGTCTGAGATAGTCTGAGAAAGTCTGTTGTTTCTCCGGATTTTAGTAAGATTTCGTCTCGTACTTGTTTCAGTGTATTATATATTCCAGGATAGGGTGATTCATCGAAATGGTGTACTTTAGTGAATATTAAATAGACGACTTTATCTCCATGATTTATTGTGAGATAAGAATATAATTGCTTTTCAGAATTTCAATTTCTTCTTTGTTTTCCGTGTTTAACACAACCTCTGGGATGTATGAGTTGGACTCATCTAGGTCGATTGAAGTGGGAATTATCAATATTTTACAAGAAGATTTTAGTACATTTTCATTATGTTCCTTCAACTCGGTATTTGAATGCGTTTCTTTGTTAGAAAGGGATTTTAAGAAATTAGAACAATCGTCATGATTTAAATTGGGACGAAGTCTCGTGTCTGATACAGTGGGAGAGGGTACTTCGAGGTTTTCGAAGTCCAGATTAAGCTCTTCGCTTTGAGGGCTGGTGATTAATGGACCTAAATCAATGAGATCCGCTCCTGGAGAAGGTTGATCTTGAACTGACGACGGATTTGGCATTAACGGAGTCGGAGGATCCAGGAGAAAAGAATCAAAGTCCAAATTGAGGTTGTCATTCGTTGGACTAATATTTAAATCAGAAAGTTGTAGAAGTTCTTCATCTGAGATAGTAGGGTCTGTCGGGTTGGGTACTTGAACAGGGTTAGTATTCTGATTTGGAACAGGGTCGCTACTTAGAAGTTGGTCGTGAACTGGATTGACTGGATAACGTGAAATTGCGTCTGCGTTGCTGTTCATCTTTCCCTTTGTATAAGGAATTTAAATGCGATTGTAAATATAGAATAAAACTTTAATAGAAATAAAATAAAATAGAGACAGATTTGTATGCAACGGGGTATAGAACAGAAGTGAGCTTATTGCCATAACTAAAAAACATTAAAATCTTATTAATGTTACCACTTACAATAAAAACATAAATACTTCATGTTTATTTATTAAACATAGTTGGGCCAATAAGTAAAGCAAAAATACATAAATCATGCTTTTCCATACATATTAGAAACAGTTAGCTAAAATATGCGAACACTGTACCCATAGATCAGTATATTTACTGACTGTACCACATAAATTATGATTCAATTAAATTCAATTCAATTTGAACTTAAAGGTACAGGTGACTTAACTTCCTATACGATCTTAAAAAAGTTTTTCTATTAATATTCCCTATACCAATTATATTGGTTGCCTTACATTTAGACTTGAAAGATAACTTCTTCATAAAAGAGGATGTGATGAATGAGGCTTGGCCGCCGCTGTCCAGCGAGGCTCTCACAAATAGTTCATGTCTCCTAACATCAAACACTTTCACTTTAACAGTTGGTAATAAAACCTGTGTAGAGGAGCTATTTGTGTGAAACGCAACAGCTTGCACTGGATCTGCATTGCCATCACTATGCAGCAGCGTATTGTGGCCCAGCTTGCAGATTTTAATTTAAAATAAAACCTGCACCGGCCCTTCTGATCGTTGAGGCAAGTTGTACACAACTTTTTAAAGGCGACAAACTTAAAGACGATCACTTGGATCGTTGAGGCAAGTTGTACACAACTTTTTAAAGGCCACAAACTTAAAGACGATCACTTTCAGGTGCCATTTTGAAGCGTGGGCATTCAGACAATAAAATGACCTACATTATCGCAAAATTTGCAAGAATAGGTACCTTTCATGGCAACATTGGTAACTTTTGAGGGTTTTTAGTGAGAGAGCTCTCGTGAGCATTGGTCTCCACTATCTTCGAGCGCCATAGCTCGCTTTTCTAAATAAGTTAGAAATTCAACCATTGTAGGCAGAGCTTCTGGATTTCTGTCCAGTTGAAAAGCTCTGCTGGTATATTGGTCCAACTTTTTAGTTAAAATGGATATCAGCAACATATCCCACTTCTCTGTAGGCTGCTCTAAATTTTTCAGAGCATAAAGATGTTGCTGGACTTCTGAAATAAAAGACCTTATAGAGGCTGCAATACCCCGCTCCATAGCTGGCAATTCTAATATGAAGTTGATGTGGTTATTTATCAACCGAGCCTCTTTCTCAAACCTCCTCTTCAACAAAGCAAGGGCTTCTTTATAAGATTCATTCACAAGTGGCAAATTTACAATCACAGCTAAAGCATCATCTCTTAAATACTTTCGCAGATAAAACAACTTTTGAATATCTGAGAGTGATGTATTCTGATCGAATATCGCAGTGAACAAATCCATAAATGGAACATATTTTGTAAAATCCTTGCCACTAAATATAGGAATCTCAATATCAGGCAGTTTTGCGGTATTCGGACTCTTTGAGACCGTGGGAGAGGGTTCAGCAGTAGACTTTAACGCCTTGTCCAACTTTGGAATAGTTAAAAAGTACTTATCCTCAACTATTTGGGCATCCTCATCATCTTTCTCATCAAGCGTTAAAATCTCTAGCTGGATCCTCTCATAATCCCGCAAAGAAGAGACCAACTTATCCCTACGAGCTTCTAACATTTCACGTGAAGACGAGGTCAAGTTCTCAGCATCAGTTACAAAGTTTAATAATCGAGTTATAATAATAATAATAATAAACTCACGCCCGTTATCCCCGAAGGGGTAGGCAGAGGCACCAGTCTCTAGAACTGGACCCACGTTTTGCCGAGTTACTGCACCTTTTAACTGTCCGCGTTGTAACCGGAGTACAGCCAGATTCACCGCCATCGTAAATACTAAGACGCACTTCCGCACACGTTATTGAAATCCGTTCTCAACTCCTTGTTTTGCTAAAACTCACCAATACCGGAAGTTTGTTTATTTACAAGTGTCAGAAGGATGACAAGACAGGTGTGCCAACCCGGCGTCAAACGATGAACACGCAGTATGTATGGCCAATCAAACGGTAGCGGTATCACAGATTAATCGATTCCGTGTCAAACCATAGTGTCGTACTTTTCGAACTTCTTTTGTTTCGAAAGATGACGATCGACTTTTTCCTGATATAATATCAGGAAAATCAAAGAAATCTCTCGTTTTTTCACACTATTTTCTTTAGCGATTTATCACGGGACAACTGCGCTTTCTCGTAACTCGGCCCGCCAAAAACTTTTAACACCTCCACATAGGTATCGACACCACATCACATTAAACTCCAGCGAAAAATAATTTTGGGCACTGGTTATCGAAGGACCACGAATCGCATGTATAAGTAAATTAAATGCGATTGTAAATATAGAATAAAACTTTAATAGAAATAAAATAAAATAGAGACAGATTTGTATGCAACGGGGTATAGAACAGAAGTGAGCTTATTGCCATAACTAAAAAACATTAAAATCTTATTAATGTCACCACCTACAATAAAAACATAAATACTTCATGTTTATTTATTAAACACCCTTTTTATAATCTATTTCGTAATCGAATTGCTCTTGTGGTCAGTAATGATTTTGAAGTGTTGGCCATAGAGGTATGGTCGGAATATTATAGTCCCGTACAAAATTGCCAGACACTCTTTTTCTGTCACACTATAGTTTATTTCGGATTTGTTTAACGTGCGCGACGCATAGGCTATAGGGCGGTCCTTTCCTACGGGCCCTTGGAGAAAGTATAGCAGAGATAGCAAAATTGCTGGCGTCGCATGTCAAGACAAAAGGTTTCGTAAAATCAGGGTAGGCAAGAACTGGACTTGTGACAAGTTTATTTTTTAGAGATTCGAAAGCGAGCTGTTGCTCGTTTTTCCAGACGAATGGCACGTCTTTTTTAAGTAGTGAAGTCAGGTGGAAAAATCTGGTATAAATCTTCTATAGTAAGAGACCAAACCCAAAAAAGATTTGATGTCCTTGGGACACTTAGGAACTGGAAAATCATCTACTGCTTTGGTCTTTTCCGGATTTGGTTTGACTCCTTCATCACTTATCAAGTGTCCGAGATATGCAACTTCTTTGCAGAGGAACTCGCACTTGTCGGGTTGCAATGAGCCGTTTTCAGAAGCACTAAAAAAAATAAAATATTACGGCTGTCAAAGTAATGCAATTTTGGACCTCAGCGCAATAGCCATGTGTGATACATCATAAAATAGGTCTCAGCGAGCTGAACAAAAGTTACTATTACGTTAACAGCCAAATGTTTGTCGTTTCGGAGTTATATTTTATTAAAAATTTTAGTTTTTTTTTCAATACAATATAACTCCGAAAGGACAAAAATTTGGCTATTGGCGTCATAGTATCTTTTGTTCAGCTCGCTGAGACCTATTTCATGATGTATCACACGTGGCTATTGGGCTGAGGTCCAAAATTGCATTATTTTGACAGCCGTAATATTTTTTTTTTTAGTGCTTCTGAAAACGGCTCATTTAAGGTTGAAATTACGGATTCTCTCGAACACTGCGGAGAGATTTTCAATATGGGTCTTAAGATCATGGGAGCATATGACGATGTCGTCCAGGTAAACGAAACAGCGAGTTCCTTGAAGGCCAGAGAGGCAAGTTTTCATTAATTTCTAAAATTTCGAAGGTGCGTTCTTCAAGCCAAATGGCATTCTAGAAAATTGGAAATGCCCTTGAGGGACAGAAAAGGCTGTTTTCTTAGCATCATCACTTGAAATAGGAATTTGGTGAAAACCGGAAGCGAGATCCAAAGTGGAGAAGTATTTACTATGACCTAGCTGATCAAGTATTTCTGTAATTTGAGGGATAGGGTAGACTTCTCCTATCGTAATATCGTTCAATTTACGGTAGTCAATAACTATTCTCCATTTTCTATGCCCGGAGGCATCAAGTTTTTTAGGAACTATCCAAATTGGTGATGACCATGGCGATCCCGAGGGAGTTATGATGTCCTGTTCCAACATTTTAGTAATTCGGGTCTCTACTTTTTTCTTATGACATTCAGGGAACCTGTAAGATTTAGTATGAACAGGAACAGAACTCGTGGTTTCGATCTGGTGTTCTATAGCTGTAGTAAATGTTAGTTTTTCTTCGGGCAAATGAAAAATATCAGAATATCTTGTTCAAACATCGATCAGGGAATCGGATTCTTCTTGATTTAGATGCGAAGTTCGAAGCTGGCTAAGTACTTCCTAAGTATGAATGAATGAATGAAACATTCTTTATTGCACAAGAAAAGATCTGCACAAAGGCGAGCTTAATACTAACAAGTACGTGGAGAAACGTTCTGATCTAACTTGGAAAATGACATAACAGGATTTGTTTCGAGTGGTTCCAACCGAAGTTGTAAGTCGGAATGGATATTAATAGTATCTTCTGAGATATTGATAACAGTAATGTTGACACGATTGTTTTCCTTGACCTTTACTATGCAATTTGCTACTAAGAGAGATTCTGAAATGTGTTGGTCTACTATGATACCCTCTTTTAGATCTGGGTTAGCTACGCTACATTCAGTTACTGCCTCTGTCCGTGGTTGAATGGAATAAGTAGGGTCAGTGAACATAACTGGAATAACGTGTTTATTCAATTTCAGAGTTTCTGCTTCATAATCGAGGTTAAAACCTACATCTTTAAGTAGGTCTGTGCCGATGATTCCATCATGATTAAGATTAATATCCTCTACGACATGAAATTATTTAAGATTTTATGTATTGTTGTATTTCTTTTGTGCAATAAAGTGTAACAAACAAACAAACAAACAAATTTAAAAGAGATTGGATTTTGTTCAGGAAATAAACACAAATTAATGCTTCCTAAGGTTAGAGTTACTTCATCACCTGGGTCAATGCCTTTGAGTTGAATTACATCGTTATCTAATTTAGACATCTTCTGAATTGATGTTTTCTTAACAAGACAGACTGAAGAGCCACTATCGACCAAAAGGGACAATGGTTTTTCTGATACAGAGGATTCAACAAGAATATGGGGTAGGTATCTTTGTTCCGAATTGTTGTTTATTTCATAAATTTTTATACTTCTTGATTTCAGTCTTCTTGCACGTCGTGAGGCGGACTTAGAATTTCCGGACTTAGAACAGTTTCAACTAATACAGCGGGTTAAACGAATTCAGTGCGTTGAACGAATACAGTGGGCTTAACGAATTCAGTGGTCTTAACTAATTCAGTGGGTTCAACGAATACGACGGTACGTTGGGTACGACGACCTCTGTGGCGTAGTGGTTAGCGCATCTGCTTACCATGCGAGAGGTCCCGGTTTCGATCCCCGGCTGGAGAAAAAAAAAACTCCAGGTCTTGGATTTTTACATGTTTGTGACGTCGCTGTTTCTGGTTCCCACGATACAGGGTATCTTATTGTGGGGCTTATGGTATCTGCTTTAACTTTACGAGGGGTATTTCCCGAGCGATACCCATCGGGAAATCTTAAGCGTTTAAATCATTGTCTACTTCATCAATACCGTCATTATCTTGTTGGCTCATGGTGAAAACTCTACGTGAGGAACTTGGAATAGTAGCCGATGATGTGTGGTTTGGGCGACCTTGAGAGGATGAGGCATTAGATTGGTTTCGGCTCTCGTTGTACTGTCGTTTGCGACAGTTTGCAATGGTTTGTCCTGGGTTGTTGCAGTAATAGCAAACAGGGACATTGTTGGACTGACCAGGACGACCTTGTGTCTGTGTGATGTTATTAGGCCGCGGTTGGAAGTCGCGGCGAGGTGTGAGCCTTGATCTATCTGGAGTATTATTATATTGAGTTCGCGGTTGGACCCTATTCGAACTTGCGAGTATTTTTTCCTCAGCAACCGCGAAATTAATGGCAGAATTTAGAGTATCTGGGTCACGGCACCTTACTATTTGGGACAATCTTGGGTGAAGCCCAACCATAAAGGTATGGAGTGCCATGTCTTCCATAGCTGCTACGCGACCCGTCAACTCAGTTTTACGCTTCGTTGGAATGGAGATGTTTATCTCCGCGAGTAACTTTGCTAAACACGTCTCTATTTTTAATGCAAACTGATTGACAGTTTCTGCTGGATACTGTTTGCACTTCTGGAGCTCAGATAAGAGGTGAGCATAATGCTTCTTCTCACCAAATTGCTGTTTGAGGAAATCGATAAATTGTTCAAAAGTTGCAAATTCCTTAATGCTGCATGTAACTTCTGCTCTGCCTTCCAGTTGACTAAGTATATACCTGAATATTATCAGCTTTTGTGATTTTGTAGCCAGGTTATATGCGTTTTGGCAGTTCGAAATAATGGGGTTTAGTTTCTCCCTTGTGCCATCAAATGGTTTAATAAATTTCAAAAGTACGTTTAGCTCAATTTTCTCTTCTAAAGGTGTTTGAACATAACCGGAACTTTGTCGTGACGACATGGCCCCGGATCCACTGGGTGTCTCCTCCCTAGGGGGAATCCCTTCATAGAAACTTTATCCTGCATATTATCTTTAGACTCTATGTCGCTAGGCATGATTGACAAATGTGAATATACCGAGAACAAAAGCTTATCGGCGCGACGCCGGAACTATAACATAAACAATTCGAGGCACAATGTAAACAATAACTTAGTAATGTCTGACTGCTATATAGTCCTAACGATGTTACGATGGACACTTTATACAGAGAATTCTGGGCACTCACAGTAATGTCACCAAAAATAGCACAGGCGCCTGCATGGCTGCCTCCTCAGGATCGTAGACTGGGCTGGACAATGGTTAGGCGCACCAATTGCGCCTTTGGACACGTAGATAAGGAGTTGTCGCTGCGACTGCGTAATCCTTGACGAACTCGGCGGTTTTGAGGGTAATCCAGATTGGTAATCCAAGTATTTTGTGATCACTTTTGTAAGTACTTGTTTTAACGCTTCACTAAAATCACAGATCGGAAGACGTATTTGGGTAAATTGGGGACTTTTTCGCATCGCACCGCTGCCACCAAAATGTTATACCGATTTTGAAAATCCTCTTTTTAAAAAAACACTTTTAATAAAATTTATTTAAGACTAAAAAGAAATATAATTTTGTAGGAAACAATTAATGTAGAAACTAATACAGAGAAAATAATGGCCGTAAGGGCCAGCTCCTGGCTTCGGCTTAGCTCTAAGATCGCTGACAGGGCAAGGTGGTAGGCAGCTTCGCCTACATATCTAGGATATAACAGCACGTTCCTGGGACTTCCCTAACACCATAAATTCCGCAAATTCCGCAAAGAATCCCCTTGATCCTTCTTCACACTTCGAAGCGGGATGTTGGCGCGTAATAAGAAAAACAAGCCTAATGAGGTGCTACCTGTTGCGGTTAACATGTTATCATAAAGGAGGAAAATGGTTTCTCTGAACAACATCTGCTCTGAGTAATAATGGCGTAGAGTTCCTAGAAAAATGATCTTGAATGCTGACACAGAGAGTTACAATATTCCAAGAGACAGTTCCAGTGCTCCAATTGCGCTCTCGTACTTTCAGTTCAGCGGTGGGTTGGATGATAGTGTTTCTATTTATTTATTACACCGACGAAGGTGTGTTATGGGATGGTGTCTGTGAACATAGTCAACCGGGTGATGAGCCGCTGGCGCCGGGAACCTCAACCTTTTCAGAGCAACGATGATATATAAGACAACAACCCTTGCTGCAAGCAAAGAACTCATCCAATGGTGGCGCGTCTGTTCCTGAATAGCGGAAACAACTTTTGATACCGGTGTAGAACTTTTCACGTTCGTAACTGGCAATACGGTCCCAGGTGGCCAGATCAAAGCAGACATTGTCGTCTGGATTGTTCATAACGATTTTGGTATAGCATTTGGGGCAACTGACATCGACAGAACGGTTGTATAGTTGCAAGTGTGGTGTGTGCTGCTCCGCGTAGCTCTGCTTCACCGGGCGTCGGGTTCTTTTAAGATGGGTGTGAGAGAAGGCGAAACCACAGTCGCATACGACTGTCTGCCAGTCGCATACGACTGTCTGACATGGCACTATGAGCGTTTGAGCCATGAGCTCAGTGCCGAATGGAACAGATCGCATGAAATCGAGGGGCATGCATTGATGTGATATCGAGAACTCGCAGCTTCTGCACTTGTGCGTTTTCAGGAAACGATCGCTGTTTGCTTTGATATACGACATCTTCCGAGACAATTGCGTAAATGACTGTTGTAGTATATCACTTTGTTCTTTTGTAAACTTGGCATCTCGCAGTACCTTGCTGTACTCCAACTCATTGAAGTTTTTTTTCAATTCTTCGAGACAGAATTCATAGAGGGAATGTTGTTTTGGTGACGACCCAGACCCTGCGGCAGATGTTCCAGCACAAGCTTCATCTTGGCATGGAGCATGCATCATGGAGCTCAATAATGGTTCGTTGGTTAGTTGGGGCAATTTTGCTTTTGGCTGCTTCTGCATGTGTTGCTGTTCTTTCTTATCTTGGCGTTTCTCTTCACCGTCAGACTCATCGGAAGACATGGCTTTGGGCTTGTGAGCTTTCTCATTGGTGATGCTCTGCTCCAAAGCTTGTTTCTCTTCCACTGTACTGATGGTTGTTTCAGAATTGTCATCCGCAAGTGGTTCAACGTAACGCCGCTTCTTGAGAGGCACTACTAATGTGCTCTTTTCCTCAGAAGCAGCATCAACCTTCACCAATTCGTCCAGTTTGTTCGGTCTAACTCTCTTAAAAGTCAACCGCGGCAATGGCAGCTCACTCGATGACTCACCGTCCGATCTTACCTTTACTACCGCTAACTCGTAGTCACCTACGTGGGAATATTTCCAGTCATCATTTTTAAATTTTCTATAAACCTGCTTCGATCTGTTGGAGCGACGTCTGTCTTCTTCAGTGCAGACCATAATGAGAACAAAACGGATGTAGAACTTGAAGCGTACGTGACGACCACGCGCTACAGATTCTCATCAAATACTGGTCGTTTGGCACGCTTGAAGTTCTACAGGGTTACAGGGAAAGTCGTACACAATATTAAAGGAGGTCATTATTTAGGTCATTTCTGATGGATTTAATTCTATTATATAGGGTCCGAAAATTAGCCGTTATGGAGATATTGACTGTTAAAGATTTTTAAAAAATATCAAATTTTTTTGGCTTTTTGATTGATTTTTTCTCAGAATAGAGCACGTAAAGTGTTTTTTTTTAATGTATTTAGTTAAAAGGCATGTCAATTGATAAAAAAATATCAGCAAAAGCTGCACCTACTACTAACAGCTTTAAAAAACTGCTCGGCAACGGGAAGAATTAAATATTTTTTCTCTAAATATTTTACACATTGAAGCTCTTAAAAAAAATTTACGTATGGAACTTATTCTGGAAATAATTTTAAAAACTTCTATGACTCTTTAACTATTCAAAAAGGTATAACATTCAATAGGTGTCTGCATGAAATTTTAAAACAATGTTATTTGAGTAGGCTCTAGTGGTAGTACCAACATAACTGAACTTCGATACAAAAAAAATCTTTTTCTTCCTGGCACCTTTAAACTATGTAAAAAGGTCAGATAGGCTTTTTTGCACAGAACAAAAAAAAAGAGTAGAAATAGTGACATGACCTATCAGTAGGAAAACCAGTGTGACCAAACTCACACACATAAATCAAAAGCACACTGTGAATGCCAAGCTGCCATTGGCAAATAAAGGCAATTCTGAAAAGGTCTACATCACAAAAGTTCCAAGTAAAATATGAACCTTTTAAATCATATAAACAATGATCAAAATCAAATGATAATTATGAAATTAAGTTTGACATACGATCTTTGCTTTGTAGATAGATAGATAGATAGAATATTCTTTATTGTACTCATAAATAACATTTACAAATTTTTATAAATCTAAGTACAATTGGCGGCCTTATTACTATAAGCAATTTCTTCCAGGCAACCACAGACGGAGACAAGAAAGAAATTAGAGACGGGTAGTCGTGCAACTGAGAAATTAAGAAATATTTTTATAA
This sequence comes from Yponomeuta plumbellus, assembly GCA_947310845.1. Lineage (NCBI taxonomy): Eukaryota > Metazoa > Arthropoda > Insecta > Lepidoptera > Yponomeutidae > Yponomeuta > Yponomeuta plumbellus. Next base: position 1,435,245 of record OX371205.1, on the reverse strand, counting down.
TTATATAAACCTACTTAAACCATACATACATATTTAAATAAATAAACATACATACATAGTAATAATAAAAATTATATGTGGGAAGAGGAAATAACATAATATACCGCTTTGTAGTACCGCTACTCTACATTAGATGGAACTACCGCCGCGTGTGATCGTCGAGAAGCTTTAAGTTCAATGCCATAAAGTCGAATATTGAAAAATAACTATCTGCTGTGTTGCTACTCAGGCTAAGGATGATTGCCATATCGACAAATTATAGAACTGTTTCATAAAGCGACAGTTAAAAATGAATTTATTATGACAATGTTTATTAATCTTTTTTTTTTTAGTACCTACATTGACAAAATAACTGCCTTCTGCCAAACTGTACCACAGTTCGATGTAAATTACGCAGCCGGCTACCATATTAACTGTCCTTCTGGATGATTGGCTACGCAATGTACCTATAATGGAATTCTCATAATCTAACCATAGTCGCTTTATGAAACGAAGCCGAGCAAACTTATCGTGTACAATTTATAGAGAATAAGAAAGCCTATTGTATATATTTTTTTTAACTGTAACTTTTATTTGTCTCTTGCTTCTTGTGTGCAATAAGGAATATTCTTTTTTTTTACGTAGCCTCGATTGCCACAGAACAGAAAAAAAAGAGTAGAAGGAGTGACATGACCTATTAGCAGGAAAACCAGTGTGACCAAACTGACACATAAGCCAAAACCCACACTATGAATGCCAAGCTGACATTGGTAAATAAAGGCAATGCCGAAAAGGTCTACATCATAAAAGTTCCACGTAATATATGAACCTTTTGGTGATATAAACAACGATCAAAATCAAATGATAATGATGAAATTAAGTTTGATATTAGATCTTTGTTCGTAGTACCGCTACTCTACACTAGCTGGAAATCCCGCCGCGTCTGACCGTCGAGAAGTTTTATGTGATAGACCATAAAGTCGAAAATTAAAAAACAAGTATGTGCAATGGTGCTTCTCAGCTATGGATGGCCTATCGACAAATTATAGAATTGTTTCGTAAAGCGACAGTTGATATTTAATTCAATTACAATTCGATGTAAATTACGCAGCCGGTTAGTATATTAACCTACCTTCTGGATGATCGGCTACGCAACGTGTATGGAATTCTCATATGAAACTAACCATAGTCGCTTTTGAAACGAGGCCCAGCAAACTTATCGTGTGTATAGTTTGTTTAATTTTTTTATTTATTTATTTAAAATGTCGTTAACCAACAACGCTTGTGCTTCACTTATATTATGGAGATGACATTTGCCAACGAAAGTCACGAGACTTCCCCATACATATAAGGAGTAAACGTTGATTAAATTATCTAGACCCCCCCAGATGATTTTACTACACGAGCACATAAAATCATCTAACTTTGAAATTATGCATGCTGGTTTAGTTTTGATGACAATACGCCAATCTATACTAATAAAAATGACATGTTTTTTGAACTAAAACTTTCGGCACAACACATTGTAAACATTTAGTCCGGATCTACTTACGGGTGTTGTTTTATCGGACGAGTCCGACTAGGTTTCGCTCCGATACGAAGAGTCGTTCGGTTGCTTGTCTCAAAATGGGATAGGTAAGTTGATCCGGATTAAAAGTTTACAAAAATGACATGATACTGCAGTCAGGACCACATTCTCGCAAAGGAACTAAACAGCGTCAAGGAACATGAACAATAAATTTTGCGCAGTATCAAAAATAATTGCAACTAAAAATGTGTTAAATAATAATAATAATAATAAAAGATGATAATAAACACTTACAGGCACATACATTGCCTCTGGCCCCACCCTGGGATACCCTATGTCGTGGGCACCAGAAACAACGACGTCACAAACATGTAAACATACAAGACCTAGGATTTTTTTTTGTCCCCAGCCGGGATTCGAACCCGGGATCTCTCGCATGGTAGTCAGATGCACTAACCACTGCGCCACAGCGGTCTTCAATTAAAATAAAATAATGACAATTATTGTCCCAAAGCACCTAATTAGACGCAGGTAACTATTTATTACTGCTAAGTCAGACAAAATATTATTATTATTTTTTATAAAAACTATTTCAAGCAATTATAAAGGAAATATAGAGTTTTTAGAATCATTAAAATAATTTGCGTTTAAATATTATCGATAGATTTTTATAATGTTGTGTCCCAGCTGCAATTGCTACTCATTTGAGTAGCATTCAAATGTTGACAGAAATTTCTAGAAAAAGTACACAGACTTCGACGAAAATTGAACATTATATTCCAGTAAATAAAGGTGGTTTTACTTTCTCACTTTCGGATTGCTTTCCTTGTTCATGTCATTACAAATTTAATTTCCATTAAATTAAATACAATGGAAATACTACTTACCGATGGAATGTTACGGCATGATCGGTACATTTTGGTCCCCAACTTTTATTTTTGCACTCTAACACAGCACAATAAGGCATTTTAGTAGAGTTTTCACAATTGTTTTCTTTACTAGAAGCGCACGGCAACTGAGGTAAGAAAAACTGTCATAGACTACGCTTATGCAATACATTGCTAATTTGAGGCACGCGGGCACCGCCCACTTACGATTTCTACTCTTTTTTTTTGTTCTGTGCTTTTTTGTGTTCTGAAAACATGCTGTCTCAGGTGTTCAGGTACCTACCTATTTCAGTATTTCTTTTTTAGAATATTCTATCTATCTATTATTTTTGTGTTGGTCTGCTCGTGTGATTCTTCCGTGGTAAATAGATTATGAGCTCTATTCTGAGAAAAATCAATCAAAAAGCCAAAAAAATTTGATATATTTTTTAAATCTTTAACAGTCAATATCTCCATAACGGTTAATTTTCGGACCATATATAATAGAATAAAATCCATCAGAAATGACCTAAATAATGACCTCCTTTAATATTGTGTACGACTTTCCCTGTAACCCTGTATATTTATACCACAGTCCGCCATTGTATTACGCTCGAGTCTCAATTGCACATGATGACGCACGCTTTTCCATTATCATTATGCCTCATAAACTCCAACGACTCATGGGGCTTGTGAAGTATATGTTTTTGCCAATCACACTTTTACGTACGACACTTTTTGCAATACTTGACAAAATGGAATTGCCAACTTTGAAATTTGAGGAAAAATATTCGATTGACTCCCATGATACAACGCTCCGGAGCCGTGATAGATGCCGGACTGAGCGAAAAAGCACGCCGATCTTTTTTTATACCGGGCGTCGACTCACTTCCGTTATTGATATTTTTGTACAAAACACAAATGGCGGCATCCCAATTACGCGTCAACTCTAGAATGTTAGCTTAAGTCAAGGTCATTCACATTGTTTTTGCATAAAGATTTATGGTCACGACCTGTTTTCGTGCCAACATGACCACCCGTTGGCGTCGAGGGCGATAAGAACATGCGATAAGAACAGCATTAATTCAGACGCTGCATGGTACCCGCCCCAGCTTCGCACGGGTGCAAATAACAGTATTTCGCCACTATTTAATGGATGTTATTATACATAATTATAAACTTTTCTCTTCAATCACTCTATCTATTAAAAAAATCGCATCAAAAACCGTTGCATAGTTTTAAAGATTTAAGCACACAGGGATATAGGGACAGAGAAAGCGACTTTGTTTTATACTATGTAGTGATAGTATAGTAAGTATATGTAGAGATAGATTGTATTGATAAAAAAAAAACCTGCTTTGCAGAACAAATATTTTAAAGTAATATTAAAAGAAAGGACATTGACCATTTTGTTTGAGCATCAGGCTAAACGTGAACAGAATATCAGTAAAAAGATAACTTGGTCAATAATTCTTATTTATTTTTAAACAAATAATTTTGCTTTCTTCGTTGTAACCATTGAACGTAAAAATAAAAAAATATTTTGCTCGATCGACATTCTTGTTGAGATGAAAGACGCCATTGGCCTTCATTTTTAAAAGTTTCAAGTTTTTTTAGGTACGTACATGTTTTAAAAGTAAAAAAATGTGACTTACATAATGACAAAAATAAAGTTTTTAAAATATGATTACCTATCCTATAGGTCACCCGTTGGGCAATAGACATTGATACTATCTTCGTTTTGCAAATGAGAGCTCGTTTTATTTGTAGGTTAACTGTTTGGTACGATTCTTCAGGCGACTTCACGCAGCAGCAGCAGACGACATGTTTCTAAGAAATACCTTCCGTAGTTAGCGACACGTCATAGAGCAGGACATTTCGCCCGACCGCAGATCAGTAGGTAATATCGCCCCAATGTCAATGTTCCGTGGGATAAGTACGGCCGCTATCGTCTTCACGTATCCCTAGTCATGACCACAGCGACGTACCTACCTATCGTCTGCTGCTGCTGCTGCGTGCAGTCGGCTACAGAATCATTTTTGGAAACATATTCCAAGATAGCATTGTCCTGTTGCTAAAATATTATTATGAGCGTCGGAACTAAAACTGTTAAGGGCTTTATTAGGGTTAACGCTGTACTTTTTTTTTCTTCTAATGATACCATTTGATTTGCATAAATGTGCCTATAACCAAATTACATCATTAGTAAAAAATGTCACGTAGATAGAGATTTATAGGTTATCGGTATTTGTTCCGATGCATCAAGAAGATTTTTATGCAATAAAACACATTTATTTTATTTTATTTTTATTAATCTGAATCATATCATTAAGTTAATAATATATGATCAGGAAATTCAACTGGGGGGTACCTTGCCCAGCCCAAAAACCAAGTGACTGTCATAATATGAGCACAGCAACCTACTGTCCTTCGGCCCACCAAACAGTTACAGTAATACTGTCTTATTGCTGCTCTTCCATCCATATTATTTTCTATTGACTGGACTGTTTAAATATCCCATTCACGGCTTCAAACACCCATCGGCAGATTGTGACTGTTCTTGATTTGTTTGCAGCGAGTGTTGACATTTGACTTTCACCAGCTTGTACAGATTCAGGCATATGCACAGAATAGCCACACTCTCGCAACAGCGGCACAGAGTCTCTGAAGCCCCTATCCAGTATAAAAACATCTCCTAATTGAAAATACTCTCGCAAAGGTTTCGTTTCATCATTAAATTCATTTAACAACACAGTTGCATCTGATGTTGTGGCTGGATAGGGACCCAATACATCGACAATGTATCCATCAGTACATACAATTAGAAAAGGCTTCATCAGGTTCCTATACTTGTGCAAGGAATATGTGTCTTTTTGGTACAAATAATTAGAACTTTTTTGGACATACAGATAGGTACCATCCATGATTACCACGGGCCGTCTATTGTCACCCCCAAAGAGGCCATTTGGTATGTGAAGATTCCGGGAAGCAATCATGGCCCTAGTTATATTGTTTATACCCAATTTTCTTGGAATAAAATCTTGCTCCAGCATGTCACAAGCTTTGTTCATCAGTCTTGCCAATGTTGTCCGTGGCATATTTAATAATGTTGCAATTCGTTCATCTGAGTCTCCTGTCCTTAACTTCAATAAATATGCTGCAAGTGCTAAAGAGCCACTATGCATTGCACGTAGTTGTGGCAGTTCTGCAGTTAATTGCCTGAATTTATTTTTATTTAGCCCAATCCAGTACTGCATAACCTCATCACACATTCCTTCAGGATTCGAAAAGTCCAATATAAATTGCCTTTCATTAACGAAAGTTGCAAAATCTTGCACATGTTCCGCAGTGAAACTGCGAATTGGATACACCATTTCCGCTAAAAGCTGCCAATTATTATTATCCAAATGGAATGTGCATATTCTGCAGTTTAGGGGCACATAAAAGCTGTGCTCAGCAAATAACATAATCCTTAGCCATTTTGGCACCATCAGTCTTTGTATAGAGTCACATTCCGGGACGAAGCATCGAGCATGTGTATCTGGTGCTCTTGAATAATTTGGCAAGACTATTGTGCCTTCTATTATTGAATGTTGTCGTGCAGAAGAGTGGTTAGCAGCACAATCAGTTTGTTGCCAGCAAGGGTGACAGATTAAATCTGACTGTTGCAACTGAAAGGAAAAAATATATAGTTGTAACATTGAGCCATTACATATATTTGTTCTCCCAACTAGACTAGCAAGAGAGTATACTGATTTGTATCACAATTATGGCACAGTTTGGAATCATTCCTTTGCAACACCCATGCCATAGCTTGATGACAGGTAGTTAACATCATCCGGATCATTATCTATCTTTCTTGTAAACAAATTAAACAATGTCTTGAAATTGTTGAGCAATAGTTGGTAAGCAGTAGCTAGGTTCATCTGAACTTGCCATCATTATTTGTTTGCTGTAGTGCATAGTTAAAATGTTAAATTCTTCAGAGTTATATCACCAGAAATACCAAAAATATTACGTTGGGATCTAATAAATTCAGCAAAATATCGGGCCAACTCAATGAGTTGGTGCATTTGCCTACACTTCTGGGATGAGAGGTTATGATTTTATTCATTGCAACAATTATGTATTGTTATTCACTTGTAAATTACTTACTTGTTGTGGCATTATCCATTCTGATATTGTATTTCTGATAAGCAATTCTCTTTCTGTGTCTGTGTGCAGCATGTGGAATCTTGTCCGATACAATGAGGTACCACAGTTGACACAAACACTACGGCGATGGCCAGTACTGCTTGAAGGTTCATCATGCACCACGAACTCTGGTCTTCTTGAGTGATTTAAGGCCAGAGTCCAACAAGTGTGACACACTGTACTGCTGTCTTCAATCTGTTAGAAAAAAAAAAACAAATATATATAGTACAAAACAAATAAGTGTATTTGATTTGAAGTAAACAACAACTTTGTAACAAGGGCTTTGTATTTCGAAGTTAAATACATTTGTGGATTTTTACTAATACTACTCGCTAATGTGTAGGAAAATATCCCGGAAACCGACATCATCGTCTTTCCTGTGAATTAAGCAGACTGTACTGTGACAATGGCATAGATGCTGGGTACCTATGCATATTCTGTCTAAAATATAATGTCCCAAGCAGTGTATTGTACGAGTGGTCACTTCAATAACCTGAGGTAGGTCGTGTATAGGTCGATATTATTAGTTATCAACAGTGTAGGTAGATATAAGAAGCTTACAATTAGTGGGGAGATCCAATCTCTTATAACAGACGCCACCTCCAAAAGACCGAGGTTGTGTCTTCTTCTTTGTGTCAAGTCGGATCCACAATTTATACACCTCGGCTCCACGGTAGCACCTTGCTGCGTTGAAGGCGTTTCATCCGTATTAGTGGTCAGGTCGTCGAGTACAGAAGACTCAATTTCCAAGTTCAAGCCGAGGTCATCGGTAAGAGCAGATGCGGGATTCATAGAAGCGCCAGGGTCATCGTAGAATGGAAGTCCAGTGTCCAAAGATAAGCCAGGGTCACAAGTTAAAAAATATATAAAAGGAGTGTTCGAGAAATTCCTATACTACACTAGACTGCAGCGGTCTAGAGCAGTCTATTTTGAAACCTTTGGTGTAAAAAACTGGATTTTCGAAATTTTGGATATGTTCCAGTATGTCTCCGATAGACGATAATGTTACAGTTGTCTCTTACACACCTACTTTAAATAATAACACACTTGTAATTATGCTAAACAGTAACAATAGTAGGTATACCTAACCATTGTAACTATATTACCTATTATACCTAACTTCATCACATTGAATGAGTGCCTTCGATGTCATTAGCATCTATCTCGCTCGCACTAACAGCGTTAGGCAAGCATCTGTGTTTAACTGTTTTTATGTTGGTGACGTATTTTCTATGAGATGCACTCGGACTTGCAGCTCTCATACTGTTTTGGCTCGCGCCAACAACCACACGCCCACAAATAATAATTGTAACCTGTGAGAACGTCTAAGTAAAACCCTGCGTTAAAGTTACCTACATCGTTTTATTGACCACCCATTACTTATCAGAAGTGGGATTGGAAAATTTAACGATGTGTGGTTTGCTGTGGGAAATTAATTGGAATCAAGCGAGACATTTTTATCTTCTACAAACTCTGCTATACCGATACGACACCGAGTGGTCAAACCGATTTGATACCAACGTTCGAGCACGACGAAAGTGAATGACATCGCCATCGGTATCAAGAACGAAAAGAACCGAAGTCCTGACAAAAAGGCCCAGCAAATGTAACACGACAACGAAAAGGGTTCCAGAGATTTTTCAGCGTGACAACCAATGCAATAATCCAGAAAAGCTACACTATTCAAGTGGATGGCGGTAATCAGCACAGCACGTAGAAAACTTGCCTTCAGATCTGTGGTCCTCCTGTTTTAAAATATGGTTCGATTGCATGAAAAAATGTTTAAAATGTAAAGGAGAGTATTTTGAAAAGCAATAAACATAATATTTTGGTTATAACATGTTGGTTTTTTAAGTTACGCAAAACTTTTAGTGTGACCTACGTATTAGCTTCAAAACATTAACATTGATTACTAATAGATGCTAATAGTTATGTTGATTTCTACATAGAGACCCCATATTTAATTTCATAAACAATTCTGAAATTAAACAGCAACAGGTTCGTATCACTTTGCAAAAACCAGTGACATTAGTTTATGTTATGGTATTTACTATCCAACATATGTATTTAGCTCTTTTCTAAAATCATGGGTTTCACCACCCCAAGATTGCTAAACCACTTACGACACCCACAAAGAATGTCGAGTGGCTACGGGGAACGAACAGGAACAGTCTCATAAGTCAAATTAATGGACACCAGTTTTGGGAATTTATGCACGCACCTAAATGAACAATTTAACCGATCAAATAAGTTAGAAAGAGATGCTCCAGGTATTGAAATTCAATGCATAATACCGGAATAAAGATTAATAAATAAGAAACACTAATTAACGAACGATTGGGCATAAATACGAAGTCACAAACAGTTATTAGTTTTTCCCATGAACAGTCGCGAATAGAACTATAAAAATGTAAGGTATAACTTAATTATTATTCATTGGTACCTATTATTAAATAATAAGCATTCATAAGCTCATTGCTTATGCAAAGGACTAAAAAAGAAAAAGAGGTAAAACTGCGTGACCTAAAACAAAAAATAAAAAATAAAACTAAATTGTCAAGTTTCGTAAAGGTGAATGAACGTTTTAATGTCCTGCGTTAGCAATAGAAAAATAATGCTAAAACCTCAGAAGAAGGAGTACCATAGAAGGAGGAATAAAATAAAAAGTAACAGTTGTATAGCTGTCCATGTTACTCTTACGATAAATCTCTGCGCCTAAAAGAGACAGCTGTAGTCAAGAAGAATCAAGAATTTATTTCAACGTAAAGAATTTACATTCTGCTTGTTGAATGTCAATGTACATACAGTTATGTATAACGTTAGCCGCTGCCTTGGGGCCGTCTGTAGTGGAGAAAAAGGCAGCGAAAAAAAAACTCCACTCTGACCATCTTTTCTCAAATCACCTTAAAGCTAATACAAATAAAACATACAAAATAATATCTTGGATGTGTTGAACACTAGACACATTTATCCTCTGATTTAATTTAATATTAAACTACTATTTAATGCCATATGTCCTTGTCTTCTAAATAATCGTTGATTTTATAATAAGCTTTTTTGCAAAGAGTGTGCTTAACACAATTCTTAAATCGCGTTGGGGGTAACTCTAATATATCTTGGGGTATCTTGTTGTAGAACCTTATACAGTGCCCCATAAAGGAAGTATTAACTTTTGCAAGTCTAAATCGTGGAAATGACAATTTATGTTTATTCCTAGTATTAACGTTATGATGGCTACCAAGAGTTTCGAAGTCCTTAATATTTTTCCGAACGTACATAATATTTTCATAAATGTATTGGCTTGCAACTGTTAAGATGTTAGTTTCTTTGAAAAAATCTCTTAGCGAGTCCCTACTACCTAGCTTGTAAATAAATCGGATCGCTCTCTTCTGCAAGATGAAGATAGTCTCAATGTCTGCTGCCCGGCCCCATAGTATTATACCATAGGACATAATACTATGGAAGTAACTAAAATATGTGGTGGAGTGTCGGCATGCCGTGGAGTGTCGGCTAAGAATAGCACTCCCCCATATCTTCTCGTGGGTGTCGTAAAAGGCGACTAAGAGAATACCCGTGCATATTATTACCCAGCACATACGGGTCGTACCGGTGTCGGGCAGCAGCGACATCGGTACGTATACGGTCTGCGATTGCCAACCCGCCTGCTCAGCGTGGCAATTACGAGCAAATCCTTCCATGAAAAGCCAAAACGAACCACGGCCCCCAGTTCCCGGTCGCCCTGCTATTCCTGATCAAGGCGGCGATCACGGTAACGGCAGGGTAGGGGGTGCGAAGAATCCCCGGGTTACGAAAGGCTGCCAAAAACAACTGACCTTGGCGACGTATAATGGACGCACATTACGGCTGGACGAGCACCTGGCACAACTGGAAGTCGAACTCGAGAAGGTAAAGTGGGATGTTCTTGGGTTATCTGAAGTCCGAAGAGAGGGGGAGGACACCGTAACCCTTGAATCAGGCCACCTACTATACTTTCGAGAGGGAGATCAGCTATCTCAGGGTGGCGTAGGGTTTCTGGTAAATAGAGCTCTCCGTGACAACGTTGTAGAAGTTTCAAGTGTGTCGAACAGGGTTGCGTACCTTGTCATTAAGCTAACCGAGAGGTATAACCTTAAGGTTGTGCAGGTTTACGCACCGACCTCGACGCACTCGGACGATGAAGTGGAAGATATGTTCGATGACATATCAAAGGCCTTACACTCCACCACCAAGGCCCACTACAACGTTGTCATGGGGGATTTCAACGCCAAAGTGGGAGTACAGAATTGCAGCGAATCGGTAGTAGGATCCCATGGTTATGGAAACAGGAATCATAGGGGGCAAATGCTAGTCAACTTCCTCGAAAGGGAGGGGTTATTCTTGATGAATTCATTCTTTAAGAAAAAGCCCCAAAGGAAGTGGACATGGCAGAGCCCCGACACTATGACAAAAAATGAGATCGATTTCATCATAACGGACAAAAAGCGTATATTCAGAGACGTCTCAGTGATCAATAGGTTTAATACCGGAAGCGATCACCGACTTGTGCGAGGCTCTCTGAATATCAATGTTAAGCTCGAACGTGTCCGTTTGATGAAATCCAGGCTCCGACCAACCCTGCACCAAACTATAGTGGGATCTGAAAAGTTCCAGTCTAACTTGGAGAACAGATTCGCTGCCGTGGAAACCACAAATGACGTTGACATCGACCAGGCCCTCGAGAATGTAGTCGGAATTCTCAGGGAGGAAGGTGTGAGATTTTGCGCAATGCGGCATAAAGGGACGAAGTCTAAACTTTCGGAAGAAACACTCAAGCTTATGGAGGAACGACGTGAACGCCCACCAGTCACTGCGTCAGAAAGGCATGCTCTGAACAGGAGAATTGGCAAACTAATTCGACGCGATCTCCGACGCTCCAACACTCGTTCAATAGAACGAGCAATCGAGCAAAATCGGGGATCGAAAGTGTTTGTCCAATCTCTTGGGAGAAGCCATCTGACAAAGTTGACCACCACGGATGGAGTGGTTGTTTCCTCCATACCAGAGGTTCTTTCGGAAGTTGAAAACTTCTACAGCCAGCTGTACTCTGCGCATGCATCTCGGCCAGATCCCGAAAATGAGGATTCCAGAGCTACATTGACACGCCACTATACTGAAGACTTGCCAGAAGTCAGCCTAGACGAAATCGCGATGGCTCTTAAACAGCTTAAAAATGGAAAAGCCCCTGGAGAGGACGGTATTACTACTGAGCTCTTGAAGTCCGGCGGTAAACCCGTAATGAAGGAGCTCCAGAAGATCTTTAATGCTGTCCTCTTTGATGGGAGAACTCCGGAGGCGTGGAGTAAGTGTGTTGTCGTGTTGTTCTTCAAAAAGGGTGATAAAACCCTCCTGAAGAACTACCGACCCATTTCACTCTTAAGCCACGTCTACAAGCTGTTTTCAAGAGTCATCGCGAACCGTCTTGCGAGGAGACTCGATGAGTTTCAGCCACCTGAGCAGGCCGGCTTTCGGTCGGGTTACGGCACCATAGACCACATTCACACAGTGCGGCAGATTATACAGAAGACCGAAGAGTATAATCGGCCCCTGTGCTTAGCGTTTGTGGACTATGAAAAGGCCTTTGACTCGGTCGAAACCTGGTCTGTTCTGGAATCTTTGCAGCGATGCCAAGTCGACTGGCGATACATCCAAGTGTTGAAAGGTCTATACAACGCCGCTACTATGGCCGTCCAAATCCAGAACCGGCAGTCTGAACCTATCCCCATACATCGTGGTGTGAGACAAGGGGATGTTATTTCCCCCAAATTGTTCACAAATGCTATGGAGGATATGTTTAAGACGCTGGACTGGAAGGGGTACGGCATTAATATTAGCGGCGAATACCTTTCACACTTGCGGTTTGCAGACGATATTGTCATCATGGCGGAAACGCTGCAAGATTTACAACATATGCTGAGTAGCCTAGCTGATTCTTCTCAACGCATTGGTCTCCGGATGAACTTGGATAAAACCAAGATTATGTTGAATGAACACGTAAATCCGGAGCCAATTGCAGTTCAAGGCAGTACTCTCGAAGTTGTAAAGGAGTATGTTTACCTCGGGCAAACCATGCAGTTAGGTAAAAACAACTTCGAGAAAGAGGCCAATAGAAGAATTCAGCTGGGCTGGGCAGCTTATGGGAAACTACGTCGAGTCTTCACATCGCCAATCCCACAGAGTCTAAAGACGAAAGTCTTCAATCAGTGCGTCCTACCCGTCATGACATACGGTGCCGAAACGTGGACACTCACGGTGGGGCTGATCCACAAATTTAAAGTCGCTCAGCGTGCTATGGAAAGGGCTATGCTCGGGGTTTCTCTGAAAGATCGAATTCGAAACGAAGTCATCCGACAGAGAACCAAAGTCACCGACATAGCCCACCGAATTAGCATGCTGAAGTGGCAGTGGGCCGGCCATATCACCCGAAGAACTGATAACCGATGGGGTAGAAGAGTTCTTGAGTGGAGACCGCGGATCGGTAAACGTAGTGTAGGACGTCCTCAGACTCGGTGGAGCGATGATCTTCGCAGGGCGGCTGGCAAGAGCTGGATGAGAGTAGCCGAGGACCGTGTTCAGTGGCGTGCAATGGGAGAGGCCTATGTCCAGCAGTGGACAACCATAGGCCGATGATGAACTAAAATAAACAAGCCTAGCAGTTGCAACGTCAGTAAGTTCTCGGATTCTTTTCACGGCATATGCTGCGGAGCTTAGTCTATGTGCCAATTTTATAATATGTGGACCCCATTGTAGTTTGGCATCGATTGTGATGCCCAAAAATACAGTATCTTCAACAAATTCTAGCTTATTATTTTCAATTACAATGTTCTTTTCAACTAATTTTACGTTAGGTAGGGCAAATTTCACACATTTTGTCTTTTTTGAATTTAACAATAGATTATTTACTGTAAACCAATCTAGAACGTGCGAGAGAGCATTATTTGCTTCGGCAAGATTACTTTCCTGTCTCTTTATTTTAAAAACAAGTGACGTGTCATCAGCATATAGCACTATCTCACACATTTTTTGTACCAAAAACGGTAAATCATTTACATAGACTAGGAAAAGGAACGGCCCTAAGATAGATCCCTGCGGGACTCCCATTTTCACAAGTGAGCCTGACGATTTAATACGATTTATTTCTGCTTTTTGAACCCTTCCTTCTAAATATGATTTTAAAAGATCTAGACTTAATTTTTTTATTCCATAGTGTTTTAACTTTGAGAGTAATGTTTTGTGGTCTACACAATCGAATGCCTTTGACAGATCACAAAATACTCCTATCGCATCATTATGATCCTCCCACGCACTGAAAATATGTTTAACTAACATGACTCCAGCGTCTGTTGTATTCCGCCCTTTAATGAAACCGAACTGCTGACTATGGAGGAGTTCGTAATTATTGAAATGAGTAAGTAATTGATCTAAGATAATTCTTTCAAATATTTTACTTAATACTGGTAGGACTGAAACGGGTCTAAAATTTGTTGGATCTTGTTTATCACCGCTTTTAAATAAGGGTACTAACCTACTATATTTCATGAGGTCTGGAAATACTCCTTCATCTACGCATTTATTGAAACGGCAAAGCTAGGATATTTATCACTGAACTAACTATTGTTACTGACATACCCCATAAGTCCTCGGTTTTTTTAAGATTTAATAATTTAAAATTCTTAACAATGTCATGGGGCTCTATGTAATTAAACGTAAAATCGTGTTCGCATGCGGGGACATTGTCCCTTAATAATGTCGCCGCACGATCAGGTGACGAGTCTAACGGAGCTGTAGTTATGATTGGGACATTAGTGAAGAACTGTTCGAAAGCTGCAGCGATACCTTCATTTGATGTTATTATTTTGTCATCAATCTTAAGTGAAATATCTCGGTCTCCTAACTTTGCTTTACCCGTTTCTCTATTTATTATGGTCCAAATTGTTTTTACTTTATTCGGTGATTGTAGGATTTTACCTTTTATATGATCGCATTTAGCTTTATGGCAGACGGCCTTAAATAATTTTGAATATTTTTTTACGTACTGTATGAAGTTGGCGTCATATGTATAAGTCTTTTTGTCATATAATTCATAAAGTGTGTCTCTGCTCTTTCGAATACCTGACGTAGCCCATTCACTGAATCCTACTCTATTGTCCTTGCTTTTTAGATGGCGCAATTTAAAAATCTTTTTAAAACTACCCGACACCACTTCGAATAACTCTTTGTAATGATCATTAGCATTTTCATAATTTTCTTGAGTCCTTATACTACTTTCTAGGTCTGATTTAACTGAAACTAATTTTTTACTTGTTACGGGCCGGCAGAGGATAACAGGTTCGGCCTTTTTTGTATCTATTTCAAAATGCACAACTTGACCGCTGTGGTCTGACTTTAGACAATTTACTGTAGAATAATCGGAAAAATCGCAATCGCAGTAAACATTATCTAGGCAGGTGGCAGTAGTTTCAGTTATCAGTTATCCAAAAAAATATTTGCTAGATTAAACGACTTGAAAATAATTGTCAATTTTGTATTTAAAGTGGTGTCTGCCATCAAGTCAATGTTGAAGTCACCACAGACTATGACTTTCTTATTGCTGCTAGAAGCTACCTTTAAAACATCCTCTAATATGGTTTCAAATAAACTGTAATCACTGGTAGGGGGCCTGTACAAGGCTACTACAATGTGTCCAGACAGTTCAACACACGATATTTCAATTACTTTTTCAACAGAAAGTCTGCAAATATCATTCCGTTCTTTAAATTTCAAATTATTTTTTGCTAGAATCAAGGACCCCCACGCCTTGCAGACTTTCTATTGAAGCAACTGGCTATTTGATAATTATTCACAGAAAAATTCATTTGAGTCTCTAGTAGCCAGTGCTCTGTGACACAAAGTATATCCACTCTGTGTTGTTCTAAAAACAACTCTAGTTCTAATAATTTTCCAGAAAAGCCACCCTGTATATTCTGATTAGCTAAAATAAGTTTTTTTAAGGAGGGCTTTTCCTTTGTCTGCGCTGGCAGTTTAAATCAGCGGTCAAATTTAACCTACTACTAGTTCTTTTCACAACCTCTGAGTACAGAGGTTGGCAAGTGTCACTTGTCTTACAATTTGTATGACCTGGAGGTCCCTGTGCTATTGTATTAACAATAATAGGGTCATAAACATTGAATGCCAACATTTTTGCAATTAGTCGCTTAGAAGAGAGGGGCACACTCATTGTGTCCCGGGTTAAAATTAAGTCTTGAATAAATTTATTCGTATCAAAGAAATGGACTTGGTCTCTATGACCAAAGGTCAAATTATGTAATAGCCGGTTTAATTTGTATATCCGGTAATTTTGCACTTCTGAAAGAGTTTTTGAATAGGGAAAAGCACAGATGATAATTTTCCTTATGTGCAGAGCTACTATGGACTCATAATAATTTATTAAGTCCCTTTCTTTTATTCCTGTGCTGTTCCCCATTAATAGTACAATAGTTGTGTTTCTATCATATTTTTTGTTAAGTAAAACATTCACTATTTGAATATAAGATGCATTTGGCATACATACATTTTCTACATGCTGTTTTAAGTTGTTCTGAAGCCTAGTTCCTAAACCTACACCTATTTTATCAGAGTAAATTAGAGTTCTAAAGGATGTGTTGTTGTCTTCAACCAAGCTGCTTGTGAGGCCCGACTGTGGTGATGTCATTTTGGTGTCTTTGGTTGCTGTAGCTCTGCCCCCGCTTTCAAGTCGTCCGCTTGGCTTTCCCCCATGCCGTTGTGCACAATCTAGCTGTATAAAGGCTGGTATGTCTGGCACAATGCACGGCTGTAGACTTGGCTGTGGACTAACTTTTTCACAGATCAGCTGCTGGTTGGAGCTCGGATGTAGAAGGGCTGGGTCTCCAGGCAGGTTAGACGGTGGTGGCAGAGGTGACAAGGTTAGTTCTTCCTCAGAGTCATCCGAAATGTGGACCATGTTCGACTCAATGCGTTCCAGATTGTCCTTGCTTAAAGCAATCAACCCATTTACAGATGAAATGCAGTCAATGTTCTGGGTCTGTGAGACTGAGTACTTACAAGTGATGTCCAGTAATTGAAATCTCAGATCTTCCACTTGCAATTACATAACATAACATAACATTTACATACAGGCACATACATTGCTTCTGGCCCCACACTAGGATACCCTGTGTCGTGGGAACCAGAAACAGCGACGTCACAAACATGTAAACATCCAAGACTTGAAGTTTTTTTTTTTTTTTTCTCCCCAGCCGGGGATCGAACCCGGGACCTCTCGCATGGTAAGCAAATGCGCTAACCACTACGCCACAGAGGTCGTCGAATTGTAGCTCAGCCATCGCTAGCTCATGGTCCACTTTGTTGTCAAATAGTTCCTTTTGACACTCAGCCATTTCTTTTTCTAGTTGCATCTTTTGGCGGTAAAGAGGTACACGTTCTATACTTTTCCGGCTTTGTTTTATCAGTTTTTGCACCTTCTGAATGTATTTCTTGGTTTTTATATACTTTCTGATTTTATTTGCACTGTTCATTTTCATACCGCTGTTGTTCTCGTTAGTGAAGGCCTTATCGCTGGTTGTAGTTAAGTCAATAGTTGGTATCCCAGCTTCACTCATCATTTCATTGTACAAAGACAAGGTTTTAGATGTTTCCTTTTGTTCTTCTCGCTCATTGATTTGCTGGATCTCGTGGTGTGCCTCAGCAAGCTGGTGTTCAAGCGATTTTATGCGCTGTAGTGCCATATCATGGACATCATGGCACTTGTTAAATGAGTCGAGTTGATGTTGTAGCTCGTCTCGCTGGGCAGTAAGGTCTTGGCATTGGATGTCCAACTCGCTTAGCTCTTCTTTGAGTGCCTTGTTTGTTTTTATTTGTTTTTCAATCTCTTCTTCACTGTCTGATCGTTCTAGAAGCAATGTATCGCAAAGCTCTTTACTTTTCTTGAGCTCTAGCAGGGTCGCCTTTAATCTCAGCTCCATGTCACGCGCAGTCATCTTGCCCCGGGTCAGCATGTTACTAGCCTGGAAAACCGGGAATCGGTGTCAGTGTCTGATCGTTGAAATAGTAGGTATTTGCCGATAGTGACTTGACAACACGTTTGTAGATGTGCAGTGTGAGTTTTTGATGGCTGAGGCTTGGTTTTGTCGTCAACTTTTCTTCCACTTTTCGTCAAGTAAAGAGAGTCAAAACAGTGCCTGAGTGTATGTATAGGACGTATCTCACGTATGTGAGGTTATGTACAGTGACTTTATGGAGTATGAAGTGCGGTATTAGGTGAAATATACAATGTTAAAACAATACTTCCCCGATTATGCCGTTGCAATTCGAACTGTTTGACAGTTCGATAGTCCAGTACAAATTATCAAGTTCTCCTTGAATTTGTATGTTTTCACTGTTTTATTTCAATATACACTTTATTATTAGCAATAACTACGTTTTAAATGACACAATAAACATTAGAAATACAAATAAAATTATATAAAACTACTGAGCTGCTTTCAATAACAGCTGTTCGGTCTCAAAGTGTGTACTCATGCACTAAAAATGTTATTATTATTATTTCTTGTTTTGATGGCAACCAGCCGATGTCGACAAATTCTGCCAGAATCAAGTCTTGACACGAGATGGGCAATTTTTTTTTTTGTAGCTACTTAAATTTTGATTTCTTTGTGAAGACTTTACTAAATGATGGTTCTATCTACAGCAATTCTGAAACAATATACAAACAACATTACAGAACATTAACTGAAAAAAAAAATCTAATTAAGAAATTACTCACTTAATACTACTACTCAAAAAACAAAACTAAAACCAAACTCTAGTTATAACTTAATATCATTTTCCCTAATGAACTTGATAAATAATACAAGAAGGTCCGTGGATGATGATAAATATGTTAATAAACATGTGAAATTAATTGGAAGAGGAATATTTATAGATGGAACACAATTATATAAATCTATTGACATATTATTTTTAGGGCAGTTGAAAAAAATGTGGTCAAGATCACCCTCCTCAAGACCACACTCACAAATCGAGTTGTCCCGCACTCTGATTTTATTTAAGAAGACAGGCGTACAGCAGTGACCAATCCGGAGCCGTGAAATTACCGAAACAACTCTCTTACTAAGCTTTTTGAATTTGAAAAACCAAGGTTTGGGCCTGATAGTTGATTGAATGGCGAAAAAGCGAGAACCCTTGAAGCGACTACTCTCTTCCCATAGGGTCGACCAGGAGTCATGAAGTCGTTTTTTCGGCAACGCTAGCAAGTCATAGGGATAATGAGAGTAGTGCTTCCGGTCCACTTCGTAAGTACAGGCATGTTTGGCAATAGCATCCGCATTCTCATTGCCCGCAATACCTGAGTGGCCAGGTATCCAGACCAGGTTAACCTCGAGATTATTCCTAGCACAATTCAGCAAAGACTTTTTAATATCCAGAATTATTTTACTATTTAATTTTGACTTGAACTGATTGTGATCTAGAGCTTGTAGGCAACTTAACGAGTCAGTGAAAATAACCGCATTTTTAATATTGTGAGATTCAACAAAAAGGGAGGCCTCCAAAATTCCAATACACTCGCCAGTAAACACAGAGGACTCCGCAGGACATTTAAATTGAATCGCTAATTTAGAGTTTTCTAAAAATACCGAAACACCAACTGACGAGGACGGTGATAATTTCGACGCGTCAGTGAAAAATTTTTCCCAATCATTCCAACGTTCACTTACAACAGCATTAAAATTGGTGCTAGCTGAAGGACACTAAAAATGTTACAATCGTACACGGTTGCCACAGATTATTGAACAAAGCCAAAATCGATAGGGCTGGGACAAACACCATAAAGATGTCGATATTATTTATTCCGATCTACATAATCTGTGTATTTTTTTAAATTAATGTTGGTAATTAAGTATTAATATTAAATAATAAAAAAATCATACCTCTTTTTTTTACAATTTGCAAAAAGTATCTTTTCAATCCCATCGCCATGTTTAATAGTGATTTTTCGGACCCATGGCTGTGTACCAAAAAACCTACGACTAAATTCCATTATACCAATTCCAATTACTTTAAATTACAGTCATGGGCCCATGATAATCACTATTATCACCATTATCTATCTATCTAATTATCAATGTATTTATCTCTAAAAAATATCATTTTTCCCTTGGTGGTGCTAGTGAACCAGCTGGAACCCCTTACGGTTATGTTATTATGTGCTAAGTGTGGTACAACATACCATATAAGTTACAATAAATATTCATAAGTAACAGTAAGTAATTCTACATCAGGTTTTCAATAATATAAATGGGACTAATAGGGCTATAGCGAATCGAAGAAAGATTTTACCGAGTTATGTGGTAACATGGCAAAAAGTATATGTACGGCGAATATAGAACCTTTTTTTTTAATATGTTTGCAAATCATCAATAATCACCATATACAGCGCCACCAAGTTATCTGTTCAGGTGGGTAAAATTGTAACTAAGTAATTAATTGTAAATCCTGTTCCCCATTTTTTGTTTTATTTATTCACTTACTAAGATTTATAGATATATGTTCATTAAAATTGAAAGATGGGTTAAAATATTCTCATTTTTCTAGGTAAATTTCTCAAATATTACTACTAAATTCTTCACTAGCGCCGCTATCAACTGAACAGATGAGATGGCGGCACTGTATGAAAGTATAATGAATAAAACAAGACCAAAATAGGAAAAACTATTTAATAACATAACATAACATTTACACACAGGCACATACATTGCTTCTGGCCCCACACTAGGATACCCTGTGTCGTGTTAATAGATTACGTATTTGATTCCAATAAATACCTACCACCTAGCATAGTTACTCAAGGCACCCGTTGTAATAACATCATCAGTCCAGGTTCGATGGAATAAAATAAAAATTAAAAACCAAACGATTTTATTGGTACAAGATTATTTAGTATCAAATAAAGTACGTAGTTTCAAGCTTTTCACATAAAAAGTGGCAGGTTGTAGCTCAATAGAGAAGAAACCAACACGTATTACTTTAATGTACCTATATGTTTTTTATCCCTGACTTCTGTTTTACAAGTACCTATTAACGTTTTTTTTTCACAAAAATGTGTCAGCCATAATGTAAAAGATAATATTTTATGAAATTAAAATGAAATCAGCTTGGTTGCAGCTCACGAACGTTATCCATTTCCGCGGAGGTCGTAACCTGAAAATTGTTTTTATTTAAGTACTTCACGTTGATAACTTCCACATAAAAAATAATAAAAATCACTTGCACCAGAATCAGACTATGATAGTATTAAACTAGTTATGACCTTTAACTGCTAAACGTTGTCCAGGATAGAAAAAAACATACAGTCAGGCAATAATCAGGGAAAAATTCTACAAGTGATATACGGCGCCTTGCAGGTTGGAACTGACAACCTATTTTATTATCCAAGTGGAGTAACCACTAGACCAACGAGACAGTCGGGTCTCATGTGAAATTCCTGATGTACATACATACAGCAAAACGTGCACCTCAGTCGACATAATTGTGCAGTATGTAGACTTTATTTTGGTTTTTAGTATCATTATAATGTATAATTATAACCTTACCAATGATCTGCGGGCTAAGGAAAAGCGTAAAGTAGGTACGGCACTTTTTTCCAACCAACGCCACTTGCTATTGTTTATGAAACAGTCGTTTGCTGCAAATGCGGTGTAAATTTTTCCAAGACTACTTTTGTTATTTTGTGCTGTCTTCGGGTAACCTGCAATAGATAATTAACAATTAAAACAACTATACGAACGCAAGAAATAACTAAATATGCTCTACGAACTATCGATACTTTTTTTCACTGAGAAAGTGGGAAAGTCCCATCCCTATTCCCCTACAACAAACAACAAACTTGTATTATGATTTATATCGAAAATATCACAATAATCATGATGAAAACACCATTCTATAATAGCTAATCTGCAATTCTAGTAGCCCATAGTTGAAATCTTAGAGAAAATACCTTTTTAGGTACACAAAATTGAGACTTACCGGTGGAAGCTG
Source organism: Yponomeuta plumbellus (assembly GCA_947310845.1). NCBI lineage: Eukaryota > Metazoa > Arthropoda > Insecta > Lepidoptera > Yponomeutidae > Yponomeuta > Yponomeuta plumbellus. The sequence continues at coordinate 1,413,588 of OX371205.1, read as the reverse complement.
ATGAATGTTGTTTCATTATCTTCTCGGGAAGAATGAGATATACATTCTAACACAACACACACCATGCCGATGGTTACTTATACTATATACCATGAGAATCCACTAAAATTCACTTCAAATGGTGCTTTAGTAAATATAAAATACACAAGCTTCTTGAAAACGGCGCACTCCCAAACCTCTTGTCAAACACACTGCCAAACACAGAACACCCTCTGCCAAATCAATGTCATTGGGCGGCACATTGCATGCCGTCATTTTCTGAGCCGTTCTAATTTGGTAGCGTAATGGTAACCAAAGGTAACCAACTGACGTTTAAGGGTTGTACGCTCGAAAAAAGCAACAAAGACACGACTATATTTTTCTCTTTCTAACACGTAGCTTGCGGCTATTTAAATTGACGAAACAGACTATGTGGCACGTTTTCATTTTTTAACGCTCCTTCTATGGTAGGTACTCCTTCTTCTGAGGCTAAAACAGAAACTTCAGGTTAAATGAGTACCTATGCAGTAGAACATGATACTTTTAACTAAAAGGATCCCGATTGGAAACCTGTAAAGAGAGAGTGCCGACTCACAGAACAAAAAAAAAAGAGTAGAAGTAGTGTGACATGACCTATCAGTAGGAAGACACACACAAATCAAAAGCACACTGTGAATGCCAAGCTGCCTTTGGCAAATAAAGGCAATTCTGAAAAGGTCTACATCACAAAAGTTCCAAGTAAAATATGAACCTTTTCATTCATATAAACAATGATCAAAATCAAATGATAATTATGAAATTAAGTTTGACATACGATCTTTGCTTTGTAGTACCGCTACTCTACATTAGATGGAACTACCGCCGCGTGTGATCGTCGAGAAGCTTTAAGTTCTATGCCATAAAGTCGAATATTGAAAAATAACTATCTGCTATGTTGCTACTCAGGCTAAGGATGGGACATATTGCCATATCGACAAATTATAGAACTGTTTCATAAAGCGACAGTTGAAAATGAATTTGTTATGACAATGTTTCTTAATCATTTTTTTTTACTACCTACATTAAGTACCTACATTAGTAATTACCTACACAAAGTAACATAATGTATTCCCTTCTGCCAAACTGTACCACAGTTCGATGTAAAATACGCACCCGGCTACCATATTAACTGTCCTTCTGGATGATTGGCTACGCAATGTACCTATAATGGAATTCTCATAATCTAACCATAGTCGCTTTATGAAACGAAGCCCAGCTAACTTATCGTGTACAATTTATAGAGAATAAGAAAGCCTATTGTATATATATTTTTTAACTGTAACTTTTATTTGTCTCTTGCTTCTTGTGTGCAATAAGGAATATTCTTTTTTTTACGTAGCCTCGATTGTGTCCACAGAACAAAAAAAAAGAGTAGAAGGAGTGACATGACCTATTAGCAGGAAAATCAGTGTGACCAAACTCACACATAAGCCAAAACCCACACTATGAATACCAAGCTGCCATTGGTAAATAAAGGCAATGCGGAAAAGGTCTACATCATAAAAGTTCCACGTAACATATGAACCTTTTGGTGATATAAACAACGATCAAAATCAAATGATAATGATGAAATTAAGTTTGATATTAGATCTTTGTTTCGTAGTACCGCTACTCTACACTAGCTGGAACTACCGCCGCGTCTGACCGTCGAGAAGTTTTATGTGATAGACCATAAAGTCGAAAATTAAAAAACAAGTATCTGCAATGGTGCTTCTCAGCTATGGATGGCCTATCGACAAATTATAGAATTGTTTCGTAAAGCGACAGTTGATATTTAATTCAATTACAATTCGATGTAAATTACGCAGCCGGTTAGTATATTAACCTACCTTCTGGATGATCGGCTACGCAACATATATGGAATTCTCATATGAAACTAACCATAGTCGCTTTTGAAACGAGGCCCAGCAAACTTATCGTATGTATAGTTTGTTTATTTTTTTATTTATTTATTTAAAATGTCGTTATCCATCAACGCTTGTGCTTCACTTATATTATGGAGATGACATTTGCCAACGAAAGTCACGAGACTTCCCCATACATATAACCTAGGTACCTAACGTACAAAATTATAGGCCAATAAGTAAACTATCAGTATTCGGTAAAGTTTTTGAGAAAATTGTATTTGACCAAGTTTCCTTTGCAATTAAGCACTCTTTGTCTGTGAATCAACATGGGTTTATAGCAGGTCGATCAGTTATGTCTAACTTAGCTGCGTTCACTAGCACAGTTGTTGATCATGTTGAAAGTGGATATCAAGTGGATGTTATATATACTGACTATTCCAAGGCATTCGATAGAGTTGATCATAATGTACTCGCTAAAAAACTGTGGAATATAGGAGTGGTAGGCGATTTACACAGATGGATTTGTTCCTACATTAAAAATAGATATCAGACTGTAGTAGTAAATGGCTGTCGATCCGAAGACATTCTTGTGCCTTCGGGAGTCCCACAACCCCAGATGATTTTACTACACGAGCACATAAAATCATCTAACTTTGAAATTATGCATGCTGGTTTAGTTTTGATGACAATACGCCAATCTATACTAATAAAAATGACATGTTTTTTGAACTAAAACTTTCGGCACAACACATTGTAAACATTTAGTCCGGATCTACTTACGGGTGTTGTTTTATCGGACGAGTCCGACTAGGTTTCGCTCCGATACGCAGAGCAGTGAGTGGGTGGTGAGCAGAGACGGAGCTTGCGTCGTTCGGTTGCTCGTCTCAAAATGGGATGGGTAAGTTGATAAAAGTTTACAAAATTGACATGATACTGCAGTCAGGACCACATTTTCGCAAAGGAACTAAACAGCGTCAAGGAACATGAACAATAAATTTTGCGCAGTATCAAAAATAATTGCAACTAAAAATGTGTTAAATAAACGATGATAATAAACACTTACATACAGGCACATACATTGCCTCTGGCCCCATCCTGGGATACCCTGTGTCGTGGGCACCAGAAACAACGACGTCACAAACATGTAAACATACAAGACCTGGGATTTTTTTGTTGTCCCCAGCCGGGATTCGAACCCGGGATCTCTCGCATGGTAGTCAGATGCACTAACCACTGCGCCACAGAGGTCTTCAATTAAAATAAAATAACGACAATTATTTTCCCAAAGTACCTAATTAGACGCAGGTACTCTACCTAAAGTACCGATAATTATTTATTACTGCTAAGTCATAGACAAAATATTATCGATAGATTTTTATAATGCTGGGTCCCAGCTGCAATTGCTACTCATTTGAGTAGCATTCAAATGTTGACAGAAATTTGTAGAAAAGTACACAGACTTCGACGAAAATTGAACATTATATTCCAGTAAATAAAGGTGGTTTTACTTTCTCACTTTCGGATTGCTTTCCTTGTTCATGTCATTACAAATTTAATTTCTATTAAATTAAATACAATGGAAATACTACTTACCGATAGAATGTTACGGCATGATCGGTACATTTTGATCCCCAACTTTTATTTTTGCACTCTAACACAGCACAATAAGGCATTTTAGTAGAGTTTTCACAATTGTTTTCTTTACTAGAAGCGCACGGCAACTGAGGTAAGAAAAACTGTCATAGACTACGCTTATGCAATACATTGCTAATGTGAGGCACGCGGGCACCGCCCACTTACGATTTCTACTCTTTTTTTTTGTTCTGTGTGCCTACTAATATAAATAATATTGACATACTAGTGACATATGACCCTTTTCAAAAACATAAGAAAATAAAAGCTTCGATAAAAAAAAACCTTCTATCTGCTGTAGCGGACCGCCCTCAAGTATTTGCATAAGTAGAACATAAATAATTAATAAAACAATAATACGTAGACTGCAATGATTCTAAACCTGACTTATCGCACCTCCAGAACTAAAGTGACCCAACTCAAAAATTGGGTAAAATGAGTTAAGTACACAGAATGACTCAAAAAGGTATACTCTTTCATGCCTATATGAAAAAATCGACTTTATTTGGTCAGAGAGAGATGGAGGAATATTGCGGTCTATTTTTTCTTGAGCAACTCGCTCAGAGCGCCGAATACATTTTCTTCATTTCCCAAAAGTTGCAAATTTTGAGTTAGGTCACTTTAGTTCTGGAGGTGCGTTATGTTACGAGATGTTCGGACTAAGCAATGTGATAACATCTGATCTATGGTTCATTCCAGATAAACTTGCACAAAAGTCCATTGACCTTTCGGTGTCTTGGCCAGGGGGAAATAACCTTAGGCAATCACACTAATATTATAAAGGCGAAAGTTTGTGAGTGTGTGAGTGTGTATGTTTGTTACTTCTTCACGTCTAAACGGCTGGAGTGATGTTAATAAAATCTGGTATGGAGTTAGCCGACACTCTGGATTAACACATAGGCTACGTTTTACTGCGAAAAAATATCTTATTCTCATAGGAAAATCCCTAAAAATGTGAATAGTTGTTATTTTCCCTAATACACCGCGGGTGACAACGCGAGGCACAGCTAGTATAAAATAGTCTCAATATAAAAATACCCATCGAGATCTATGCTTTGGAAAATTTGACATAGTTGACTATGTTTTAAAGAATAAAGCCCCTTATTGGATAAAAGTAATAATGAGTTACACGTGTGTAACAAAATCTCCTTATCATTTCTGAGATATTGAGGTGAAGTTAGATATTATTTTTGGAGATTTTTGCGTTTTTTGCTAATTCTTATTCGTGCCTTATGGCTACATCAGTGGTCTTGTTATACGCTGTAGATGTGGACATACCGCAGAACAAGGCCAGGTGCGTGACGTGAGCGCTTCCCAACTTTCCGGTATTGTATTATATAGTCCAGTCATTATATCCAAAACACCGACCCTACCCGTGAATAATCAGTCCTTGGATTTTTTTTTCGTAGGTCCCACGGGGGACTCGCTGGGAGTATAAATTCAAAAAGTAGACTGAATCAGGCTCCTGTATATATTCGAAAAACGGTTTTTCTTAAATATCTAGGCCATTATTGATTCCACAGCAAAACGGTAAGGACAAAAATTGTACGAAATTTGATTTTTTACAAGTTTAGTCCTTACAATTTTTCTTCTAGGATCCATATTTTGAAAATTAAACCTGAATAAAATATCAATTTTGGGGGAAAAAAAGGTGGGAACCAAAATTGTTCAGAATTTGATTCTCTACAACTTTGTTTCTCTTCATTCATGCCGTAAAACGTGGACTATAGGAAATAATTATAATATTTTGAATTTGTCGGGTTTTTCAAGTTTAATTTCCAAAATATCGATCCTAGAAGAAAAATTGTAAGAGCCAAACTTGTAGAAAATCAAATTTCCTACAATTTTTGTTCTCACGGTTTTACTGTAAAATCAAATATGGCCGAGTTGTTTAAGAAAACCCGTTTTTTTTTGAAAAAAAAAACATCTTTCGAATATACGCAGTAGCCTGATTAAGTCTACTTTTTGAATTTACACTCCCAGTGATCCCCCCGAGGGACCTACGAAAAAAATCTAAGAACTGATTATTCACGGGTCAAAATCTATAATGACTGAACTAATATAGTACTTTGTGTTCCCGACTCGAAAGCACAGAATAGCTCGAATGAATGACGCGAGAAAACATTTTTTCTCTAATGTGTGACGCGAGCGAGCGATTGAACGACAAAACGGGGGCCGACAGTTGTGCACCGCTGCATGCTTCGTCTGTCTGCAGTCAGTAATGAAATGGAGTAAATTTTTTTTTTTTTCATTTTTGATCAAGTAATTTTAACAAGTCTAAAATACCTTGTTAGAATGCTTCAAATAGATTTATTATAAATACAATATTTACAGTATGGGTTAATTGATTGCCAGTCGCAAAATAAAACAAAATAAGACATTTTTACAGTGATGAACGACATTTTTATAAAGTTACAGTCTACTACTACACTAAAATTTATAAAATGAGAAAATAAATTAAGTTAAGATTGTTTCTACTAACAATCAGAATAGAAAAAAAAACAAGATTTTTTTCGTCGAAAATATATTTTTTTAAGTTACTCTCTTTTGGTTTTTACAACAGACTGGGTTCAATGGACTTTTGTGCAAGTTTATCTGTTACGAACTATAGTAACTACTGATTGGTCTGTTTGAATGATAATAATGTAGGTATTGCATTTCCTAACAAGAGGAGGACAAGCTGTAAGCAATTAAAAGATACCTGCGCGCGTGGTTAAACATCTGTCTCTGTTGCCTGAATCTGCCTGCGTGGCCTAATATCAGTCTGTATGACAATAAAATAAACCTGTGTGGTAAAACATCTGCCTGTGTGGCCTAATATCAGTCTGTGTGACACTAAAATAAACCTGTGTGGTAAAAAGTCTGCCTGTGTGGCCTAATAAGAGTCTGTGTGACCTGAAACTACCTGTGTGGCCTAATATCAGTCTGTGTGACCTAAAACTGCCTGTGTGGTCTAATAAGAGTGTGTGACCTAAAACTGCCGGTGTGGCCTAATAAGAGTCTGTCTGACCTAAAACTGCCTGTGTGGCCAAATATCAGTCTGTGTGTCCTAAAACTGCCTGTGTGGCCTAATAACAGTCTGTGTGACCTAAAATTGCCTGTGTGGCCTAATACTGATTGTGTGGCCTCATATCAGTCTGTGTGACACTAAAATAAACCTGTGTTGCAAAACATCTGCCTGTGTGGCAAAACCTCTGCCTGTGTGGCAAAACCTCTGCCTGTGTGGCGCAATAACAGTCTGTGTGACCTAAAACTGCCTGTGTGGCCTAATACTGCCTGTGTGGCCAAATATAAGTCTGTGTGACCTAAAACTGCCTGTGTGGCCTAATATCAGTCTGGGCGGTACTAAACATAAACCTGACCACAGCTTATCCCTGCGACCAATAGGTACGCTCATAATAATCATTCAAATGCAATCATTTGTATGATCTATCTATTCCTGGACTCTACCTATGTATGAGGTGAATAAAATTCGCAATGCGAAAATCCTAAATATCCTCGTGAGGCCCAATGTCCTCAGGTGATCACAAAATCAATTGTTCTTTTCAAGGTTGGGCCTCACGAGGATATAATTGCATGCAATGCCTAATAGCAAAACATTGAATACAAACCAGCTGATTGTTTGTAAGTCGAGCAATAAAAGCAACCACAAAACACAATTCCGAAACAAGCAAAAAAAAAAGAACGGTTCAAAAGTTAAAGAAACAGTAAAACTCCAATACCGATACCCCACTTCATTGGAAACTTTAGGTAATACCCACTTGAAAAGCCAAATGAAGTGGAACCAATAAACAATACAGAAATCCTTATACTGAACTCCTGTTCATGAATTTGTGAGCAAAAAAAAGAATCTTTACTGTCCCTTTTTTTTTCTTCTCATTTCAGGTAGGTACTTGGTTACATACACCACGGGAAAGAAACCGCAAGCTGCCGATGACTGTTTAATGACACTTATTTTTATTACCTACGAACGATTTCTAGTTGAGACTTGAAAATGTTGTAGTTAAAGGATAAAATGGAAAAAAAAATAACAAAACTCGTAGAGTTTCTTCGCCCCTTCTTCTCCACCACTTACGCAATTGCGAAGAGGGCCAGGGTTTTACCTTAGTTAAAACAATGTTTGTTCTCCTATGTGTCTGACAATTTTGATTTAATGATGTCGTGGGACACGACAAGTGCAGGATGGCCGAATGTTACAGTTGTCTCTTACACACCTTCTTTAAATAATAACACACTTGTAATTATGCTAAACAGTAACAATAGGTATACCTAACCATTGTACCTATATTACCTATTATACCTAACTTCATCACATTGAATGAGTGCCTTCGATGTCATTAGCATCTATCTCGCTCGCACTAACAGCGTTAGGCAAGCATCTGTGTTTAACTGTTTTTATGTTGGTGACGTATTTTCTATGAGATGCACTCGGGCTTGCAGCTCTCATACTGTTTTGGCTCGCGCCAACAACCACACGCCCACAAATGATAATTGTAACCTGTGAGAACGTCTAAGTAAAACCCTGCGTTAAAGTTACCTACATCGTTTTATTGACCACCCATTACAATTTGTTAACAAAAAATAGGTTAACAGTAACAAAATACTTTATTATTTCTTTGCTACATAATATCACATTTCAAATCCTCTCCAATCCAAAATGTCCTCAGGTGATCACAAAATCAATTGTTCTTTTCAAGGTTGGGCCTCACGAGGATATAATTGCATGCAATGCCTAATAGCAAAACATTGAATACAAACCAGCTGATTGTTTGTAAGTCGAGCAATAAAAGCAACCACAAAGCACAATTCCGAAACAAGCAAAAAAAAAAGAACGGTTCAAAAGTTAAAGAAACAGTAAAACTCCAATACCGATACCCCACTTCATTGGAAACTTTAGGTAATACCCACTTGAAAAGCCAAATGAAGTGGAACCAATAAACAATACAGAAATCCTTATACTGAACTCCTGTTCCTGAATTTGTGAGCAAAAAGAATCTTTACTGTCCCTTTTTTTTCTTCTCATTTCAGGTACTTGGTTACATACACCACGGGAAAGAAACCGCAAGCTGCCGATGACTGTTTAATGACACTTATTTTTATTACCTACGAACGATTTCTAGTTGAGACTTGAAAATGTTGTAGTTAAAGGATAAAATGGAAAAAAAAATAACAAAACTCGTAGAGTTTCTTCGCCCCTTCTTCTCCACCACTTACGCAATTGCGAAGAGGGCCAGGGTTTTACCTTAGTTAAAACAATGTTTGTTCTCCTATGTGTCTGACAATTTTGATTTAATGATGTCGTGGGACACGACAAGTGCAGGATGGCCGAATGTTACAGTTGTCTCTTACACACCTTCTTTAAATAATAACACACTTGTAATTATGCTAAACAGTAACAATAGGTATACCTAACCATTGTACCTATATTACCTATTATACCTAACTTCATCACATTGAATGAGTGCCTTCGATGTCATTAGCATCTATCTCGCTCGCACTAACAGCGTTAGGCAAGCATCTGTGTTTAACTGTTTTTATGTTGGTGACGTATTTTCTATGAGATGCACTCGGGCTTGCAGCTCTCATACTGTTTTGGCTCGCGCCAACAACCACACGCCCACAAATGATAATTGTAACCTGTGAGAACGTCTAAGTAAAACCCTGCGTTAAAGTTACCTACATCGTTTTATTGACCACCCATTACAATTTGTTAACAAAAAATAGGTTAACAGTAACAAAATACTTTATTATTTCTTTGCTACATAATATCACATTTCAAATCCTCTCATGAATCCAGTTTCTCACTAAAGAAATCTTTTTTCAAGACTGGTAATGACTCTTCATCTCTAAAACTAGCTGGCAGTGTATTGTCAAACGGTGGATACCTCGGATGCCACCAATCAAACACATAGTTATTAACAACGGTATCCAGGACCACATAACACTCCGGGAGAATATCTTTGGTGGTGTAGGAGCTGGTGTTGAAGCCGAGCTGCAGTCTGTGGTACCGGAAACCTTGGGACAGTACCACACTGACAGAGGAAAGTGTCATACCCATAAGTGGAGGTATGTCGAAGAAGCTTTTGCATTTCACCTGGAATGTTGAAATTCGGTTTGTTAGTAAGATCCCTTAGTTTCACAAAAAAAATTAAAATAATCTTAACAACAAAACTACTACAAAAAATCCTTAAAATTTCTTTTACTTTAATCACTTGCGTTATGATGACCTTAAAAAGAACAATTAAAAACCATTGTTAAGGTTAGCCGTTCGGTCCACCAAACATTTTATTATAAGTATGTGTCAAACAGAATTTGTAAGGTCTCCATAAAATTGCTAATTGCATAAAATTTAAAGAACAATGTCATATTCATTCAATATAAGTTAGTAACATTTTATATGTTCAGGCACAAATCATGCAATAAAAAAGCAAAATGAAAAAGTCCAATGAAAGCCACTTATCTTGGTTAGGTTGAAGCAGTGAAATGAAATGAAATGAGAAACTTATTTCAACGTAAAGAATTTACATTCTGCTTGTTGAATGTCAATGTACATAAAATTATAATGTTAGCCGCTGCCTTAGGGCCGAATGTAGTGGAGAAAAAGGCAGCAAAACAAAACTCCACTCTGACCATCTTTTCTCAAACCATATTAAATCTAATACAAAGTTTGGTAGGTACGAATGTCCATCTACCTAAGAATGTCAAAATTCAAGACCCATGAGTGCAATCAATACTTGCAATGTCAAACATTATTTGATTTTCATAAATAAGTATGAAAACGCCAATGCTGCGGCCAGACACACGGACGGCACCCGTTCACGAGCATAACGCAGGGGTCAGCCATCGCCAGTCTCAACCATATTTGAGGGAAATAGGCGACCCGGCCACCGCGCCACCATTCGCATGGCCTTTGGCAAACTTGTGTGATAAAGTTCTTGTTAATTATCTATAATAATAGCATAGTTTTGGTATGCAATCACAGCGTCTGTACATTTCTGTAAAATTTAACAAACAAATATTCATGATCATCTACGGAACACCAGCGACCATCTCGTTGTGGAATTGGTTTACTGCCAAGGATTCACATCATTCATAAAGTCGTCGAATCTATAGTAGGCCTTTTTACATAGCGCATTTTTAATAAAACATTTAAATTTATTTGCTGGTAGGGATAGTATATTTTCTGGAATTTTGTTATAAAAACGTACACTATATCCTACAAATGATGTATTTACCTTGGCTAGTCTGAATTTAGATAAGGCAAGTTTGTTTCGGTTTCTGGTGTTAACATTATGGACATCCCTGTTTAATTTAAATTTTGTTATGTTTTTTCGCACATACATTATATTATCGAATATATATTGGCAAGCGAGCGTAAGAATTCCTATTTCCTTAAAAAACTCACGTAGGGACTGCCTGGTTGGTAAATTATAAATAGCTCTAATAGCTCTTTTTTGAAGAATAAAGACTGTCTCTATATCTGCCGCACGGCCCCATAAAAGCAAACCATATGACATAATACTGTGGAAATAACTGAAATAGACTGACCTCGCAGTTGCTACGTCTGTTAGTTGCCTAATTTTTCTGACTGCAAATGCAGCTGAACTCAACCTACTCGCTAGCTTTTCTATGTGCTGACCCCATTGCAGTTTTGAGTCTATTGTAAGGCCTAAAAACACCGTTGTCTCAACTAAGTCAAGTCTGTCACCAGCGATTGTTAGGCTTGTGTCCACTTTTTTTACATTGGGCAATGGAAATGTTATACATTTAGTTTTTTTTGCATTTAACATAAGATTGTTAACTGTAAACCAGTTCAAAACTTTAGTCTGTCTAAAGTTGTTTACATCGTCTAAATTAGATTGACCTCTTTTTATTTTAAATATTAGAGAAGTATCGTCCCCAAACAGTACTATTTGTGACAATTTTTCTACTAGGTAAGGCAAGTCATTTACATACACTAAGAAAAGGAACGGCCCTAAGATGGAACGCTGAGGAACTCCTACTTTAACATCGGATCCAGAAGACTTACATCTATTTATATCAACTTTCTGCACTCTGTTAGCTAAATATGATGTAAGAAGTCCTAAAGATTTGTTCCTGAGACCATATCTAATTAACTTACAAAGGAGCGTTTTGTGGTCAACGCAATCAAAGGCTTTGGATAGGTCGCAGAAAACCCCGATGGCATCCTGCGCCTCCTCCCACGCATTAAATACATAATAATATGTGATTCACGACACCAGAGTGCTTATACTGAGTTTTGTCATTCACTTTCGATAGCGAGAGCGTTTGCAGTTTGTCCTCGTAAGGCCCGACCTTGAAAATAACAATTGTTTTCATACTTTTTTTAGTATATTGGGCCTTACGAGGCTAAGAGTGACAGAGCGCGCCACCTAGTTGTCTCTTTGTCACTCCTATGCAAATCGCAAACGCTCTCGCTATCGAAAGTGAATGAAAAAACTCAGTATACGCACTCTGCGTCTGTTGTTGAACGACCCTTAGTGAAACCGAATTGTTTTTTATGGAACAGTTTGTTCAAGCTAAAGTGTGTCAGCAATTGGTGTAAAAATATTTTTTCAAAGACTTTACTTAGTACTGGCAGGATTGCTACGGGTCTAAAATTGTTTGGATCCTCCTTATCACCAGACTTAAATAGAGGAACAATTTTACTAAGCTTTAAGAGATCAGGAAAAGTCCCCTGATCAATACATTTATTAAAAATTATAGCAAGGTGTGGTGCTCTGATATCAATTACCGTGGATATCAGTTTAACCGATAGTCCCCAGAGATCTTCTGTTTTCTTTATATTTATCTGTTTGAATGTTTTGATAATAGTTCGAGGGCTAACGTAGGAGAATTGAAAGTCTGTTGCACAGGGTGTAATATTTTCTAACATCAAGGCTTCTGCTAACTCTGGAGAAGAATTTAAGCCCACCGTTATGTTCAGGGGGATGTTGGTAAAGAAATTTTCGAATATTTTTGCTATTTCTTCACTTGTATTTACCACTTTCCCATCTACCCTTGGTGAAAAACTGTTATCCCTAGGTTTTGTCTTGCCGGTCTCCTTATTAATTATTTGCCAAGTAGTTTTTATTTTACTTGCTGACGCCTCTATTTTTTTGCTTATATTAAGAGATTTAGCTATGGAACAGGTTTTTCTAAAGGTTTTAGAATAATTCTTAACAAACTCTGTAAAGCTCGGATCCGGATTTGATTGTTTTTGTTCATATAATTCATACAATCTTTTCCTACTTCTATGTATGCCAGGAGTGGCCCATTCTGAAAAACCACTTTTAAGACCTTTAATTTTTTTAATTTTGAAAACCTGTTCGAATTCGTATGATATTGTGGTAAACAATTCTTTATATAATGTATTGAGATCATTACTATCAAATTGCAGTAAGCCTATTCGGGTTCCTAATTTTCTTTTAAATAATTCAATTTTTTTCTCAGTTATGGGCCTACAGATTATTTCATTGCATTTTTTATCTACTGTTGTAGGTAAAACAACAAATAAACCACTATGGTCTGACTGTAAATTATTTATAATCCTTTTTCCTATATGCTCACAATTACAAAAAACATTATCTATGCATGTAGCACTAGTTGCTGTTGTTCTAGTCGGTGCAGTAAACAGGTTTTGCAAGTTAAATGACCTAAATAAGCTAATAATTTTAGTGTGAAGTGGGCTCTCAACTAAAAGATCAATATTGTTACGGGCTAGGGTTCTGGATTTGGATATAAAACGCCAATGACAACTTCTTAGGATTTATTCACGCAGGGTCTGGTCTGCAGGTCTTCACGACACGAAGTCCACACGTAGAATCCAATCGCAGGTCCAATCGAAGTCCAATAGTATCGCTGAGGTCGTAGGTTATCGCTCGTATCGCAGGTATGTTCGCTCGAAGTTCACTCTTCGCTATTCCAAACGGAACTGACTGCGCGCCGCGGCGGCCGCTATTTATATCCGGCCGCAAGGGCTCTAGAACATTCCCGTACCTACGTGCCTACTCGAGGCAACGTCGCTCGAACAGTAACCCATTCAAAGACTTTTGAACCTTACGCTAGTGGACATACGAGTCATTATTGCTTGCAGCGTTTATTGTTTACTAAAACGCAGATTCTAGATGGTTCGGGATAGGACCGCGACACTGCTCCCCTCTTAGAGATGCTCGTCCCGAGCATCTTCATTACTGCCGTGATAAGAAGCTAAGCGGTCGATGTGAACCACTTTTTGTGCACCTCTTGGCTGCTGTTGAATTCGGTACGTCACGTCATTTAACCGAGTTACCACTTTGTACGGTCCCTCCCATCTTGTCTGCAATTTCGGAGATTTTCCTTTTCGTCGAGTTACATTATGAAGCCAGACTAGTGCTCCTTCTTCGAAGCCGCTTGTATTTGCTCGGCGGTCATACCTAGTCTTCATCTTTTCACTCGACTCCAATCCGTTTTCCCGTACCATGGCATGAATCTCTCGCATTTTCTCACGTAACTCGGAAATGTAGTCGTGTAGAGAACGTGAGGCGTCAGGAGGGCCTCCAGTCAGCAGATCTACTGGTATTCTCAGTTCTCGGCCAAAATTTACACGCGCCGGGGTTACCTTCGTGCTTTCATGTTCTGCCGTTCTGTAGGCCAGAAGAAATGGCGGTATGTATTTGTCCCAGTCTCTCTGGTGCCTGTCAACGACTTTTGCTAAATGTCTCTCAAGTGTTTGGTTAAATCTTTCTACCATGCCGTCAGATTGAGGATGATATGGGGTGGTCCTAGTCTTATGCATTCCCAATATTTTGCAGAGTTCTTGAAATACTTGAGACTCAAAGTTCCTGCCTTGGTCGGAGTGTATTTCCAAGGGCACACCAAACCGGCAAACTACTTCCTCAAACAACTTGGAGGCAACAGTCGTGGCTTCTTGATTGGGTATGGCGAATACCTCTGGCCATTTAGTGAAGTAATCCACAACTACCATGAAATACTTATTTCCCGATTCCGTTACTGGGAACGGTCCAGCCACGTCAACTGCAATGCGTTCCCATGGCGCACCAACGTTATAAAGTTGCAGATTTCCACGGCTTCTAGTTGATGGGCCCTTCACCGCGGCGCAAGTAGCACACTTGCGACACCAATCTTGCACATCTTCTCGACAATGGAGCCAGTAAAACCTTTCTCGAATCTTTGTTAAAGTCCTCTTTACGCCCAAATGTCCACCTGACACGCCGTCATGTACTTCACGAAGGACATCTTGTACCTTATCTCTTGGGACAACTATCTGTAGATGGAACTCTCTGCCGTTAGGTTTCTCCCATTTACGGTAAAGTATTCCGTTCTGAAGAATAAAACTGTCCCATTGAGCCCAGTATGCCTTGGTAACAACACTAGTAGGAGCGACTTCGCACCATCTTGGCTTATCCTCGCCTCGTTTCTTCCATGCGACAATGAGCCGTACATCTTCATCATCTTCCTGTGCTTCTTTCATCGCCTCATCTTCCCAAGATCTCGATGGACTCATTCTTGTCAATCTCAATGGCAGTTCCTTTGTCTCTTGTTTGGCACAGTGCTTGCAGTCTTCCGGACACGGCCTTCTTGACAGTGCGTCAGCATTTCCATGCGCCTTTCCGCTGCGGTGTTCAACCATAAAGTCGTACTCCTGCAGTTGTTCGATCCATCGAGCAACTTGCCCCTCTGGATTTTTAAATTGTAACAGCCACTTCAGGGCGGCGTGGTCAGTGCGAAGCATAAACCGCATGCCGAGGAGATATTTGCTGAAGTGCTGTAATGTCTTTACCACAGCCAAGAGCTCCCTTCTTGTCACACAATAGTTCCTTTCAGGTTTCGATAGCGATTTACTAAAATAGGCCATCACAACCTCTCTGTCGCCCTGTTTCTGCGATAACACTCCTCCGATCGCTGTGTTACTGGCGTCAGTGTCAACAATAAATTGGCCGTTAGCCTGTGGAAATCCCAAGATTGGGGTCTCGCAAAGACATTTTCTTAATTTTTTAAATGAACTCTCACATGTGTCATCCCAATGAAATGACTGCTTGTCTTCAGTCAGTCTGTGTAAAGGCTTGGCAATTTCAGAGAACCCTTTAACAAACCGTCTATAATATGAGCATAGCCCTAAAAATGCTCGCACTTCGGTCTTGTCTTTGGGAGTAGGCCATTTTTGCACTGCTTCGATTTTGGCTGGATCGGTCTGTATGCCTTCGCTGGTTATCACATGACCGAGATAGCTAACCTTGTTCTTAAATAAACTGCATTTCTTCGGATTTAACTTTAAGTTTGCTCCCATTATCTTCTTAAAAACTTGCTCTAGATTTTGTAAGTGGTCCTCAAAATCTGTTCCCATGATTATGACGTCATCCAAGTAGACAAGGCAGGCTTCCCCAACTAATCCTGCCAGTACGCACTCCATAAGTCGTTCGAATGTAGCTGGCGCGTTGCACAATCCAAAAGGCATCACGTTAAATTGCCATAGACCTTTACCAGTTGAAAAAGCAGTCTTCTCTTTATCCCTCGGATCAATTTCCACTTGCCAGTATCCGGATTTCAGATCTAACGTCGAGAACCATTTCATGCCACTCAAAGTGTCTAGGGTATCGTCTATTCGTGGCAGTGGATAACTATCCTTTTTCGTCACATCATTAAGCCGTCGATAGTCTACACAGAACCTTGTGCTACCATCTTTCTTCTTTACCAACACTACGGGAGAACACCATGGGCTAGCAGAAGGTTCTATAATCTTGTTTCTCTTCATGTCTTCCAACATGTCTTGTACTTCCTTTTCTTTGGCAATCGGTATGCGCCTCGCTCGCTGACGAATAGGTCGCTCCTGTCCGGTGTCGATTTTGTGTTGAACTAACGATGTTCTTCCAGGATTTCCTTCGTCAGAGAAGATATCCCTAAAGCGCAGTAGCAACCTCTTAGCTTTCATGCTTAGCGAATAGCTCAGATTACTCTTAGAATCCTCAAGGAGCTTAGTGACTATAATTTCACTCCTGGTATTCGATGTGTTTGAGCTTGGAGATGATTGGCAGCTTTTCATCCAAACGGCTTCCTCACACCGTCCAATAACGTCACCTTCGCTAAGGGTAATCTCACGATCGCCTATATTCACAACCCTCACTACAGCGGTCTTGCCTCCATAGACGAGAGTTCTTGCTGTCAGCAGTTTCTGACTGGCTGCACTGTCTCGTGTATCTTCAATCAGCACACACCTATTCCGCTGATTCTTCTGACTCGAAGGCAGCTTCACCTTTACTTCAGTTTGTGCTCGTCCAGGTATTACGATTTTCTTCAGGCACGTGACATTTCCATCGGGACCGCCAAGTATGAAGTTCTCCTCATCACCACATTTAAAGACACCGTTAGTGACATCGATGTGACAGTTGTGTTTCTTCATAAAGTCTAGGCCCAGAATGCAATCATCCATAATTTCGGCTACGATTACGTCGTGAATATATGACGCCTCCCCAACACATATCGTAACCGATCTTTCACCCAGGACGGGTATCTGCTGGCCAGAAGCGGAGAGAAGTCTGCATAAACTGGTGCCTTTGCGTCTCCCTACAGCTTTCACCAGGTCTGGTCTCACTATTGTTCTAGAGGCTCCTGTATCTAGGGTGATTTTGCACTCTATTTTGTTCACTGCACCGCGTATTAGTAGACTGTTCCCATTCCATGCTTGTGAGATTCTGGTTACTGGGGCTACCTCCGCTCCAGCCAGTACCCGCCCCGCAGTCCTGGCTTTTCCCTGATTCATGGTGGAGGGCGCAGCGTCATGCTTCTTTACGAATTCTTCAAAACGCTGTTCCATATTTTTAAGACGCGCATCCAGTCTGTCATCTGTTTTGGTTGCTTGCCTCTCCTTCTTAGGACACGTGAACTGCAGATGCCCTCTTTCCCCACACTTGTAACACATGGGCCCGGAGTTCTTCTTGGGCGGTGTCTTGATCTCTTTAACCTCCTCCGTAACTTCTCGAAGTTTATAACCTTGCCGGATATCTTGAAGCACAGCTTCTACTTCCAGGGCGTGTGCCAGAGCTTCTTTTAATGAAGAATGGTGGCGAAGCTTTACTGCAGCCCTAATTTCAAGATCCTTGATTCCGTCGACGAAGGCTTGCAAAATATTCGTGTCCACCATCTTACTATCAGTAGAAGGGTACGCCTTTCGAACCAGCTTCTCAATTTCCAACGCCCATTGTTGAAGTCCTTCACCCAGGCGCTGAGTTCGGTCGCGTAGCTGAGCACGAAAAACGTGTTCCAGGTGTCGTTCCCCGTATCTGGCCTCAAGTGCCTCCAGCAGATCTTTGAACTCGCTGCCTGAGGTGGGCAATGCCTCCAGGACAGATAAGGCCGAACCTCTGAGCGCGACGGTGAGGGCTGTCAAGCTCTGTTCGTCCGTCCATCCGTTTGAAGCAGCGACAGCCTGGAACTGCTGTCGGTAGGCGACCCAAGACGTAGTACCGTCGTACGGAGGCACTTTCACTTTAGGCCCCTGGTTTATGCCGACAATTCCACTCGACGTGACTCCAGCAGATTTTATACGCCAAAATTCCTGTTCTAGTCCAGTGAGGCCGGTTTTCACATTTTTTAGGTCCTCCTCTAATTCGGTTACCCGTTCGTTCACTACTTTTACATCTTCATGTAGCTTAGCGACCGTATCACTGAACTTTGTAACGGCAGAAAGGATCGTCTGTTGGTCTGCCTTCTGTTCTTCTCGCAGGCCTCTCTGTTCTTCTTGCAGGCACTGCATCTGCTTGCTCTGTTCTTCTCGCAGGCCTCTTTGTTCTTCCCGTATGCCCTTCAACATTGCCATCAGGCATGACATATCCAAAACCTCCATTGGACGTGACGGAGGTTTAATGTCTTCGGTGGGCGTGACCAGGTGGGCGTGGCTAGGAGGCGGAGCCTGTTGGTCGGTTGGTGGAACCTGGTGGTCAAGGCCGGTGGGCGGAGCCTGGTGCACGGGGGCGGTAGGCGTGGCCTGGTGGGCGTGGCCAGTGGGCGGAGCCGTTGGGCAGGTACGCTGTGTCTCCTCGATGGGCGTGGCCTGGTGGGCGGGGCCAGGGGGCGTGGCTTGGTCGGTGGGCGTGGCCTGGTGGGCGGGGCCAGTGGGCGTGTCCCTATGGCCGATGGGCGTGGCCTGAGGGGCAGTGGGCGTGGCCTCCGCAGCACCTCTGGACCTGGTCCTCACTCCAGAAGTATCCTCTCTCGGAGTCAGTGGCATCTCCAAATCCCACTTCTGACACCAAATGTTACGGGCTAGGGTTCTGGATTTGGATATAAAACGCCAATGACAACTTCTTAGGATTTATTCACGTAGGGTCTGGTCTGCAGGTCTTCACGACACGAAGTCCACACGTAGAATCCAATCGCAGGTCCAATCGAAGTCCAATAGTATCGCTGAGGTCGTAGGTTATCGCTCGTATCGCAGGTATGTTCGCTCGAAGTTCACTCTTCGCTATTCCAAACGGAACTGACTGCGCGCCGCGGCGGCCGCTATTTATATCCGGCCGCAAGGGCTCTAGAACATTCCCGTACCTACGTGCCTACTCGAGGCAACGTCGCTAGAACAGTAACCCATTCAAAGACTTTTGAACCTTACGCTAGTGGACATACGAGTCATTATTGCTTGCAGCGTTTATTGTTTACTAAAACGCAGATTCTAGATGGTTCGGGATAGGACCGCGACAATATTAAAGTCGCCACATATCACTATGGACTTATTACTCACGAAAAGACGTTTTAATGCATCTTCTATGACTAACTCAAAGTCAATGTAATTGGTTTGAGGTGGCCTATAAACGCACATAACAATATACCTATCCAATTCCACACACGAGATCTCAACTAATCGCTCAACAGAAAGGCTTACAATGTCTTTGCGTTCCTTGCTTTTTAAAGTATTTTTTACAATTATCACAGAACCCACCCAGCCTTATTTCTATTAAAAGTACTAACAGGTAAGTAGTCTTTTAAATTAAAAGCCATTTCTGATTGTTTTAGCCAATGTTCCGTTAAGCATATATCTACATTTAAATCCTTTAAAAAAAGCTCTATCATATTTTCTTTGCCGGAAAAGCCCTGAATGTTTTGTGCTACAAAATTAAGACCTACTTTAGGCTTTTCCATTGTCTGTTGTGGTCTGTTGCCAATGATTCATTGGCTTGTGAGCCCGCTGATGTTTTGATACTACTGCTAGTATCACGGTTGCCATTCTCACTTGATATAACGGAGTCAAAAATGTTGTAAGCTAATAATCTAGCTACCTTACGCCGACTGTTTTTAGAGAGGTACACAGTATCTCTCGTCATAAAATAATTTTTAGCAAACTTGTTAATGTCGAAAAATAATATGTCACTATGACGACATGTCAGATGATGTATATGCATGTTCAGACTATGGAGTGTAGAGTGAAGTCTTGCAAAAGGAAGACAAATGATGCACTTATTGTAACAATTTTATTGTTACAATGATGAAATACCACCAAAATAGATTTAATCAAATTTGCAAATTAATAATTACCACAAAACAACAATAAAACGGTGAAACAATAACGGAATAAAAGAAAGCATAAAACCCAGCGCAATGCACATATCAAGAACAATAATAATGTAGATGTTCTTACTTGTAATACTTGACAATCCTCTTCTGGGTTGGCTTCAATTCGTCCCAGCTCTTCTATAAAATCTGGCTGTTGACTAGTTTCAATCTTCTGATAAGGATAAGTTTTTTTGAATTTAAAGTAGACCGACCAGTCAGAAGTTCCCTTGCAGTACCACACACTAGTGCAGCGTCGTTTAACCAGGGAATGAGGCTGGCTCTCTTGTCTTGCAAGTGCAGAGATGGTACAAAGCTCGTATGACCCTCTGCCGTAGACCATATACTTTATAGCTGTTCTCGATTCTCAATCGAGCAGGGAGCTTATAATGGTTTTTACAATGTCTTTCATAAAGTGTCCGCCAAAAAGATTCTCGCTTTGTTAGAAAATAACACACTTTATTTATACCAGCGAAGGAGCCAATCTGCTCTGGTTTTATATGTTTGGATATTAAGTACCAGACAATCTCAGGGTAGGCCACACCTGGGCGGTCTTCAATGTTATCATGAACTGACTTACATTGGTAATGCTTTTTCTTATAAACGAAATTTTTTGTACCATCAGCATTGATTTCCTCAACTATGTCAAATTCATCATCAGCTATTTGGTCCCAGGATATCTCTGGAATGACTGGTTCAACCGTAGTAGATTTTTTTATTCTACCTACAGGTTTTGCGGCATTGGCGCTGTCGTTCAAGGTAAAATCTGAAAAAAAGAAGAGCCTTTCAGTTGTTCGGTTTAATGACTCGGAAAATGCGCCTGCATAAATCTCCTCACCTTGTGAAGTAGGTTTTTGTTGGCTTTTTTCTTCGGCATTTAGATATTTTGAACAGTTACAGGAAGGTTACCAAAACATATCAGCATGCCTACTTTTCAGTCGGTGTCTCAACTATTATGCAATGCAGCTATATTTTTCACTTGACTCCTCATAATATGAAGTTTGTATCGGTATTTTTACTTTCCTACACCTTTATCAAAAAACTGAAGCCAATTCGATAGTATCTCCTTCTTAATCTGTGATACCTACCAACAAACAACACAAAACTCCACCATCTTCCGCTTTTTTTTTTATTTTTTTTGTAATATAATTATATTTTATTATATATTTATTTTTACAGGGCCTGTACGAAACTTTAGCCCTAACGGATGTTCGGAAAACATTTGTTACAAAAAATGGAACTTTACGCCATGATGGCTGAAAACGGAATCCTTTTTAATATAAGGTTTAACAGCCCTGGATACTAGTCCTTTTGAGCCTTTTAGTTTATTATTTTATCACTTCCACTGTTTTACACTCTTCACTATTTACAAAGTAATAATCGTGTTCACTATGTATTTACAAAGGGGGGTGAAGGATCTTGGATCGGCAAGAAGTTCTGGAAGCCGTATTGGAATATTATTTCCATAGATTGGTTCGAGTTCTGTTATTATAGTTAATCTGTGGAGGCCAAATTTTTGACAACTGAAGATAAGGTGAGGTGGGTGAGAGAGATCGGCGTTATCCGTGCCACAATGTAAACATTTATCATCTTCAGCCAGATTGAGTCTACGGAGGTGAGTGGGAGTTTGGCAGTGTCCAAATCTCATTCGGTTAACAATGGTTATATATTTACGGCAGTTAATTTCTTTGTTTTTGTGATACCAAGGTTGGGCGGGCGGGCTTCCTTGAATATCTGCGTACCAGCTTCCTTTAACTTTGCTGGTTTCTTTCCAGTAATCGCGCCATAATGTCATCAGATGGTCGTTCAAAGGTGCATGTAGATCAGTGAACGGCATCTTCAGGTCGGTGGAATGGTCCTCGTCGGGTTCCCTACTTGCGGCTCGATCAACAACTTCGTTCCCCGTGATCCCTCGGTGAGCAGGTACCCAAAGAAACTTAACCTTTTTACCTCTAACATCTAAATTATACAAAATATTCCTAATTTCATACACTAAATAATTTACATTGTATCTGAAACAGTTACCTTCTAGAGCTGATAGAACACTCAGTGAGTCAGATAATATAATAATCTCAGACACATTAATATCTTGCACATGAACAAGAGCTTGATAAATTAAGGAAGTACTCTGTGAACACTAGTACCGAACTGTCAAGCTTCTGAGTTCTGAAAATTCTATTATATTAAAAAGATAGAATATGTTTTAAACCTGCAAAGTTATTGCAAATTGTTTAGTTTTGTGTAAGCTACAAGCTGATATAATAATCATTACAGTGGCCGTGTTATTACAGCGAAACTAAGTAAAATAACGAAAGCCAGTGTTAACAGATCTACCCTCGTACAAATTTCTGTGAACAAATTTTTGGTAATCTAAAGTTTTTGGGTTTTACGCCGCTGAATTCTGCTCCAGTAATCCCCGAAACCGCCACTCAACATACACCATATGCAGTCACAGAGTAGTGCACAGCCTTGGCCTACATTGCCAACCATACCAACAACCCAGGTGGAACAGCATGGACGGAAACACTCACTAACTCAACGCAACTCAACAAGAAGCTATAATGATCAAAATTGCCATAGTTTACCTCAAAGTTATGCCGATATAACCAATCCCAGGGACAAAGACCAGACGCCAAGTTTTAACAACAACTCCAACAACAATATGATGCAGCTCCTCAATATGATGTTCACCAGATTTGAGCAAACCATAGAAAGGATGCTAGACAAAATGATGGATCGCATGATCGATCTGGTCAGAGTTACCGCCCAGAAGCAGAAATGAATCTATTCCTAAGGGTTGCCGCATGGAATGCCAACGGCTTGTCTAACAGAAGACAAGACTTAGAATTATTTATCAAAGAATATAAACTTGACATAGTGCTCATCTCAGAAACAAGACTAAACAATCGCAGTATTATCAAGATTCCGGGATTCTCAGTATATCTCACCCACCATCCATCTGGGAACACTCATGGCGGTACAGCAGTCATTATTAACTCAAAATACAAACATTATGAGATAGAAAAATTTGAAAAAGAATATCTTCAAGCATCCAGCATCTCGGTACACACCAGCCAAGGCCCTATAGTCTTCTCAGCTATATACTGTCCTCCCAAACATAAAATTACTTTACATATGTTCAACGACTACTTCAGAACGCTGGGGCCAAGATATGTTACAGGGGGAGACTGGAATGCAAAACACACATTCTGGGGCTCCAGACTTATCCTACCACGTGGAAGACAGCTGTACGCATCAATAGTGAAACAAGATGGCAACTCTTTATCAGCCGGTAAACCAACATACTGGCCAACAGATCCAAACAAGGTTCCAGACCTACTAGATTTCTTCGTCACCAAAGGTCTCCCTCTACTGCACTTAAATATAGAGTCGCTATCTGACTTATCGTCAGATCATTCCCCCATCCTTCTAACAATAAATACTGATTTAATCGTGAAGGAACCCAAACCATCACTGACTAACAGGAATACTGATTGGGATATGTTTGCAGAATACTTAGAAACAAATCTAAAACTAAATATTCGACTTAAAAACCAGGACGATATAGAGACTGCAGTCGAAATATTAAATAAGGCCATAATCACTGCTGCTAGTATGGCTACACCAGCTCCTGACAAAAACTTCCGGCAGACAAGCATGTACCCACAACTTATAAGAAACAAAATAAATGAAAGGAGAAACCTACGAAAAAAGTGGCATTCTACAAGACACCCAGAGGATAAACGAGCTCTCAATAGAGCATCGCGTCACCTCACATCGCTCATAGCTAAACTTAAAAGCGATTCCACCCAGAAATACCTTGCAGACCTAAGACCTCAAAACAACGGAAAACATTCCTTGTGGAAGGCTACTTCTATGTTGAAGCAACCCATAATGCCAACACCACCACTAAGAAAACAAGATAAAAGCTGGGCAAGAAGTTCAAAAGAAAAAGCCAAACTATTTGCCGATCATCTAGCTCAAGTCTTCAAACCCTATCCAGCCAGTGATGAAGAAGCAACGGCTCATTTAGAAAAATTGGAGGACGCCATGCTTAATCTCTACCAAATGTCTCTACCAATCAAACACGCAACACCAGCTGAAGTTCGGAAAATAATAAATTCGATAAACTTGAAAAAAGCCCCAGGATACGATCTTATTAGCCCAATCATTATGAAAAATCTTCCCAGGAAAGCAATCGTTCTCTTTGCAAACATTGTGAATGCCATACTAAGAACAGGGAAATACCCATGCCAGTGGAAAGTTGCACAAATTATCCTAATAGCAAAAGAGGGTAAACCTGCGCACGAGGTGACTTCATACAGACCTATAAGTTTACTCCCAGTAGCCTCAAAGGTCTTTGAAAAAATTCTTCTCTACAGACTGAGGCCCTGTCTTACCGACATAATTCCCCAACACCAATTCGGATTTCGCGAACACCACTCAACAACGGAACAAGTTCACAGACTGGTAAATCAAATATCAAGTTCATTAGAAAAAAAAGAGTACTGCTCAGCTACTTTCCTCGACATTACTCAAGCTTTCGATAAGGTATGGCACCTAGGACTCAAATTTAAGCTTAAAAGCCTATTGCCACACTCTATTTATCCCGTCCTGGACTCCTACTTGACTGACAGATGCTTTGAAGTAAAATACGATGAAGAAATTTCCGCGCTTCAAGAAATACAATCGGGAATCCCGCAAGGAAGCGTACTCGGTCCCGTGCTCTACATACTTTACACAGCCGATTTACCAACTACCGATAAAGTCACAACTGGTACCTTTGCTGACGACACCGCCTACCTAGCAAGCCATCAAGATCCCGCTACCGCATCTCACCACTTGCAAGAAGCTCTAAACCTTATGGAGGGTTGGTGTAGATTATGACGAATTAGGATAAATGAGACCAAATCGGTACAAGTTACTTTTACCCTCAAAAAAGGAATGTGCCCTCCAGTGTATCTCAATGGTCAACAAATACCTCAATCCAACGAAACCCGTTATCTGGGAATCCACCTTGATAGGCGCATGACGTGGAAAAAACACATAACAGCGAAACGCAAACACCTAGACCTTAAAGTACGCTCTATGTATTGGCTCATAGGTCCCAAGTCCAAGCTATCGAGAGAATGCAAGATAACACTATACAAATCAATCTTGAAGCCTATCTGGACCTATGGTATTCAGCTGTGGGGAACCGCTTGCAGGTCTAGCATAGATATTCTTGAACGATTCCAGACTAAAACTCTAAGGGCAATGCTGAACATCCCTCAGTACATCAGCAATAAACACATGTATGAAGACCTAAAAATTCCCACCGTTATGGAGGAGATTCGACAATATAGTACCAACTATCAAGATCGGCTTAGCCGTAATCCAAACGAATTAGCTTCGAACCTAATAACAAAAAATAGCACTTGCTATGCTCGACTGAAGAGGCACAACATAATCAATCTGCCAGACAGAAAGTGAATTCGGCAGCAAGGGCAACTTAGGAGGATGGAGGCCAATGGACCTCACTCTGCATCGATCACGAACTACAGCGAAGCAGTAGAAGCCCAAACAGTTTGCTTATTGTAGTTAGAAGGCTACAGATCGCAAAAATGCACCAATAACTATTAGTGAAAAAAAAAAAAAAAAAAATCCCCGAAACCAACTTTTAACGCCCTGAACATGCAACGCTCGCCACCAGCAGCAGAAGTACTCCCTCAGCACTCGTCCAATCCGGACTTGTCAGATGTACAGTCTAGAGAGGAACGCCGTAATCGTCACTACAAAAGACCCAGGTGTCTCTATGATGAGGGTGATCAGGAACCATCAAACATGCAGGCATTGAAAGAGGAAATGAAGGGTTTGATAACATCGCTGATGCAAGAACAAAATTCCAAATTAGAAATCCTAGAAAGACACATATTTGATATAAAAAGACAAAACTCAGAGATCCAAAAGTCCAACACCGAGATGGGCAACTCCATGACTATGATCTCCGATCAAATAAAAGACCTGGAAGGAAATATAGCGAAAATGGATGGAGAACGTAAACTCATGCAAAAAAATATTGCAGAGATAGACAGAAAATTAGAAAACATTGAGAGAAACATAATAAAAACTTGCATTGAAATTAGAGGGGTGCTACGCAAAAACCTAGAAAGCAAGGAGGACCTGTTCTAGATGGTAAAAACCCTCTCTGCAAGCCTTAAGATCGAGATGACCCCAACTGAGCTGAAAGATGTCTACCGCATCCCAAACAAAACTGATAAGAATGCACAAACAATTGTAGCCGAGTTCTCCAACACCCTGTTTACAAGTAAACTTCTGACAGGAGCCAAAGCACGTAACAAAGATATGTTTCTAAATACTTCCCTCCTAGGACTAAACGAGCCTGCTAGCCGCATCTATGTATCCGAGCACCTATCACCAAAGGCAAAACGACTACTGTTCCTAGCCCGTGACTTTGCCCGCTCTCATGATTACGCATACTGCTGGACCGCAAATGGTAAAGTCTATATGCGAAAAGCTGAAGGAACCCAGCACATTCCAATTAATTCCGAGGAGGAACTGAATGAGCTGAAGAATAGAAATCAAGCACAGAAATGACTATTCTTACGATTTATAATGCTAAGTTTGTGTTTCTTATTTCATAAAGTTAGTAGGTTTTTCATTTTTCTTTTGCTTGCTAAGACAATTGATACAGGTAAATTGAAATTACAACTTTCTTCTAATACTGTGACACAACACAAAATACATACCATAAAAAATTACATCGCAATGATCAACAACTCCGCTCTGACATCTCTCCAGTTGAACGCTTATTATAATAAATTTAAAATTCCCTGAAATAAATAAAGTGGCAAGTGATTTGGATGGCTTTCAGATATCAAATTCGTACTTAACAGACACCAGTATGGCTTTTCAAATAATTCATAGTCAAAACAGAACACTAAAGGTTTTATGTCAAAATATTAGGAGCATTGAACAAAACTTCCACCAGCTGGAAGTTTTCTTACATTGTCTCAAGGTGGATTTTGATGTAATACTTCTTACCGAATGTTGGGTCAATAAAATAATAAATCCTCCTACGCTAGTAAACTACAATTATCATGTGACAAAAAATTGTGCTACTCAAAACGAAGGTGTTATTTTGTATATTAAAGATAACTTGAATTTCAAAATTTCTGAACCAACCTTTGCAGAGGGGAACTGTCTTACTTTGGATGATGGTACTAACTTATCCATAATTGCCATTTATCGCCCACCCCAATTTAAAAAAATTGATACTTTCCTAAATTCTACAAACGAGGTTCTTTTATCGGCATCCTCAAGAAGCAACATTATTTTATTAGGTGACATAAACATTAATATTAATCCTGAAAATGATAGGAATTCTCAGCATTATCTAGAATTACTTGCTACGCATGGGCTACTGCCAGGCCACACATTGCCCACACGTAAAGATAACTGCTTAGACCATGTTATGATAAAGTCGACGTTGCCGTCAGACATTTGTGTCATTCAGTCCTCTATCACTGATCATTACACCGTGTGCCTGGCACTGGGTTCCAAAAAACAGAACAGCAGTAATATTCCGAAATATACTAAGCATATTGATTATAAACATATTGAAACAGAAATAAAATCTGTAGATTTTTCTGATGTCTTGTCCTGCTCAAATGCAAATGATGCTGCTTACTTGCTCGTTGAAAAACTGTCCCAAATAGTCAAATTAAATACGAGCACGAAAAAAATCCCACATAGAAAAAAAATCATCAAACCCTGGATTACCCCAGGGTTACTGCGCTGTATAAGAAACAGAGATAAGCTGCATATGAAATGTAAGAAACATCCCCAAAATGAGATAATAAAAAAGACATATCTAAGGTATAGAAACTTCTGCAATGGTCTACTCAAAAAACTCAAACGCTGCTATGATCGGTCAGAAATCGATAAAGCCTCTAAGGACCCCAAAAAAACTTGGAATATCATAAAAGATCTTGCTAATTTAAAGCCACAAAGGGATGGTAGTAATCAGCTTTTGAATCCAATCAACCCTCATAAATCTGCTAACGAAGTAAATAAATTCTTTGCAGGCGTAGGGAGAAACCTTGCACATCAAATTATAGGAGACGAAAATGTGAAACGTTATTCGAGTGCCCCTATTGTATCAAATTCTATTTATTTTGCTGAAACTGACAACCAAGAGATTGAGAAAATCATTCTAGGGTTAAGGATGGATTGCGCAGTAGGCTGGGATGAAATATCAGCTAGGGTTCTGAAGGCGTCTAAACTTAAACTTATTCCTGTTATTACTCACATCTGCAATCTAAGCATTTGTAATGGTGTTTTCCCAGACGCTTTCAAGACTGCCCTCATCTCTCCAATTTACAAAGCCGGGGACAGGGACAGTGTCAACAATTATAGGCCAATTTCCGTCCTGCCTGCTCTGTCTAAAATCTTGGAACGTCTCATGAACTCTCGACTTGAAGTTTCCTAACAAAATATAAGCTACTGGCACCAAACCAATACGGATTCACAGCGGGACGTTCTACCGAGGATGCAGTCAATAAGCTTGTGCACAACCTGGTGAAGAGGATGGACGATGGATGTAGGTGCATTGGAGTGTTTCTTGACCTATCAAAAGCCTTCGACACTGTCTCTGTCCCCATCTTGCTTTCCAAGATGGATGGACTTGGAATCCGGGGTATTCCCTTAAAATTATTCTCCAGCTATTTGGAAAATAGGTGTCAAAGAGTAAAAATAGCGGATTATACCAGTGATGATTTGCCTATTTCGTATGGTGTCCCGCAGCGGAGCATCCTCGGCCCTAGTCTCTTCCTTATATACATGTATGATATAGTTAATCTTGAGCTGGAGAACGGGCAAATTGTGTCATATGCTGATGACACGGCGCTCATCTTCCACGGCAAGAACTGGGCCGAGACGGTAGAGCGTGCGGAGGCTGGTTTATACACCGTCGCTACATGCTTGAAATCAAATATCCTTACCTTAAACATTGAAAAAACTAAATACATGGCATTTTCAATACGAAACAATACCGAAATCGAGGAAATTTGTATCCGTGCACATACATGCCATTCACAAAACCGAATTCTCTGCAAGGATTGTATGCCCCTGGAAAGAGTTAATCATATGAAATATCTTGGAGTAGTGATTGATGACAGGCTAAACTGGCATCAACACATTAAAGTCTTGTCAGGCAGAGTTAGGAAGCTTACTGTCGTATTCAAAAAGCTAAGACATATTGGTGATTCGAAACTACTCAGGTCGATATACTTGTCACTATGCCAATCAATAATTAGTTACTGCATATCGGTATGGGGCGGTACACATAGGTCTAACATGCTTCAGCTGGAGAGATCCCAGAGGGCTGTATTGAAGGTTATGACCTCCAAGCCATTTCGTCACCCTACAAACGAACTTTATTTTGAATGTAACGTGCTCACTGTACGCCAATTGTTTATATTTAATTTAATCCTAAAGCAACATCAACTCATGCCTTTTGATCCTAATTTACTGAAAAATAGGCGTAGGAAGGACAGGGTCTGTACTACTGAGCTAGGACGCACAGCCTTTTTTCAAAGAACTACTAGATTTCTTGGTCCCTACCTGTATAATTTTTTAAGTAAATCTCTCAATATATATGAACTGACACTTTTTGAGTGTAAAAAATCAATGAACATTTTTCTGTCTAAATTATCATATTGTGAAACTGAAAAGCTGTTGGAAATTACTAAATAAAAGCTGAAATAATACCCTTTGATAATACATCCCTTAACATTATTTTCCCCCAAATCACAAAGTATGATCGGTGTGCGTGACTCCTCTCTCCCAGTGGTTTTCAATTTCCGATCCCAAGAACAAGTTTCGTAGGGCTGGGATAGAGGGGTTAACTTGTTTTGCTTAATTTAATTACTGAATATGAGATGAATACTGTAAATTAAAAACTGCAAATGTAGTTGTTGTTATAATCTTATAATTATACATAGGTATGGTAATATCCCTATATTGTACACATGTTACTTTCTGTCACATATAATTAAACTTACTTTCTTAAAGCTGCCATGACATTCGGTACTAGTCTATCTTGCTCTACAAACAGAGATTACTGGCTCTTATCATACAGGCTTTAGCTTAGTATAAGGGCCAGCAAACACCATTGTACATTTCTTTCTATTACTGATCAAGGCTTGTTTAGTTATATTAATGATGTACCTACTGTTATAAACTAAGAAAATTATGTGCATGCAATCAAATTAATAGATAAATAGTTTAAGTGATGTACAAACCCACATTATGCTCTTGAACAATAAACAAATTTTTAAATTTTAAATTGCATAAGCTTCAGCTGTGAAAATACTACAATTGCCATCAATTTTGTAACATTTTGTTCTTTTTAACTGTGGATCATAAAATGCTGAGCTTACTCTACTTCCCGACTTGGAACCATCAGTATACAATGAATAAAGATGTTTGTACTCCAAAAATTCCAGCAGACTGTTTTGATTAGTTATTGAATATTGCTGTACAAAATCATTTCCTAAGAGTATCTTGAAATCAGCCTTATATAAAGGCCATATACTTTCTTTATACATATTTACAGATATACTATTTAGATGAATTATAATTCGCAGTAGAGTTGGAGTGTTACCATTTAGTATTTGTGTAATATTTGCATATGGACCAACTGAGCGGTGTAACATATCAATTGCTTCATGTGGCAAAATGTGGTCTAGAACACATCTATTATTCAAAGCAATAAGTTTTAAACAAAATCTCTCAGCTAGTTGTAAACGTCTGAAATGTAGTGGAAGAATGCAAGCCTCGCATTGCATAGCATTAATTGGTGTTGAGCACATAGCTCCAGTTATAATTCTTAGTGCTTTATTCTGAATAACATCTAGTTTTCTTAATGATAGCAGGCTTGCGTCCATATAAGCAATACAACTATAATCAAAGTGACTTCTCATGATACTCTTGTATAACATAGACAGTATTTTGGGATCTGATCCCCAATGCACTCCAGCCAGAGATCGAAGTAAATTAAGTGCTTTTGATGCATTTTTAATAATATAATTGATATGACTTTCAAATGTTAATCTTGTATCTAGCAGTATACCAAGGAATTTCTTCTCATTTAACCAGGGTAAAGGAATATTATTATATGTTACAAAATTGTCACTAACAGTATTTTTCCTACAAAAAACCATTGCTGCACTCTTACTAGGGCTAATGTCTAATTTAAGTTTATTAGAATAATAATTGTTTACCTCTACAAGAGCCTGGTTCAGATTATTTACAGCTATATTTACATCTTTATGTACAGAATATACTAATAAGTCATCTGCAAATTGCAGAAATTGAGCACCCTTATGGGTCAGATAATTATTAATTTGACATGTATAAATGTTGTACAGCAAAGGAGATATAGTGGCTCCTTGCATAGAGTTCCTTTAAATACTTGACCTGGTCCATGCAAAATATTATTAAACTTTACATACATTGTTCTATTGTACAAAAATTTAAATATCCATTTACAGATGCATCCTGGGATACCAATCTCTGACAAGATGCTTACCAATATGGATGGATCAACATTATCAAAGGCACCTTGTACATCCAAGAATGCACAAACAGTGACAGATTGGCTATGAAATGAATTCTTTATATCTGATATAAGAGAAGTGAAACTATCACTTGCACTGCGACCTTTCCTAAAACCAAATTGTTGGTCTGGTAAGATTCTCTTTGATTCTACAAAATGATCAAGTCTTGTTTTAAGCATAAGCTCAAATATTTTTCCAACACACGAAGACAAAGAAATTGGTCTGTAAGAATTGAAGTCATTACTTGGTTTATTTAATTTTAAAATTGGTATGACACATTGTGTTTTCCAAGAATCTGGTATAGTCTGAGTTTTCCATAACAAGTTAAAAATGTCTAACAGGGTTTTTTGTGCATCTAAGTGCATGTTCTTAATAAGTTTGTAAGGAATGTCGTCTAATCCGGGTGTAGTGTCTTTTCTAGACCTAATTGCGACAGTAAATTCTTGCATAGTAAAGGCACAAGAGAGAAAAGTAGAGTTTTCATCACCATTATGACTAAAGAAGCTATTTAATGAGTCAATGTCTATTGCATTTACAGATGAGGAGGATGGTGCGTACTTATCAATGAAAGCGGGAATCCATTCATCATTCCTTGGACTCGTAGGTAATCTAATACGTTTAAATCTTTTAATATAATTCCATATAGTACTAACGGGTGTATATCTGTTGAAAGATTCTACTAATTTAACCCAACCATTCTTCTTTTTTTCCTTCAATAATCTCTTTTTAAAAGCATCTAACTTTTTAAATTTAATGTAACTAGTTGTGGTGGAATCAGATCTATATGAATTTAGAGCTTCTTTGCTTTTCCTAACAGCATCTGAACACTCACTGTCCCACCAGGGAACAGGTTTCCTTAAAATATTTTGATTGACTTTCTTAAACTTTGGTATGGTTAAATCCTTAACTTCCATCAATCTTTCACAAAAATTATTGTAACTTTTAATTGGGTTGGAATAATCTAAACTAAGTTGACCTAAGATCTTTTCTGTTTCAGATTCAAAGGTGAGCCAGTCGGCTTTTCTGTAAAGATAACGCTCTACATGGGTACCAGTGTCATATTTCTCGACTGTGGTGTGGATGTCAAGAATAGTTGGGAAATGATAACTACCCATGGCATCATCGTGCACTCTCCATTCACAAAGAGGAGCTACAGAAGGACTAATACAGGAAATGTCAATTGCAGAAGGTCTTTTGGTAGGACTACCTACTGTAGTAGAGGAACCAGAATTCAAAATGCATAGGTCATATTCATCTAATAAGTTATAAATTTCATTACCTCTAGAATTGGATCCTAGGCATCCAAAAGCAACATGATGTGCATTGAGATCACCAGATAATAATATTGGACTTGGCAGCATATTTAATATTTGTTTGAGCCTCCTACATTGAAATCTACGACGGTTAGTATCTGGAGGATGAGCATATGTACAGAGTATCGATAAATTGCCAACATTTGTGGATAAAACTATAGCGGTTGACTGCAAATAATCATAAAAGGGTGTAGCAATTACTGAGTATTTCAAATGTGATTTTAAGAGAATACCTACTCCTCCTCGTCCATCTGTTCCATTTTGAAATATAAAATCGTAATTGGTAATTTTAAATATACTTCTCTCTCTTAACCAGGTCTCATTTAAGAGACAAATGTCAATATCATTATCTTTTAAGTAATTAATAAGCAAAGGTTTTTTGTTAACTGCTCCTTCAACATTAAATTGTGAAATTCTAATAAAAGCTTTATCCATTTTGTTGTAGTGATTTAATTAATACTTCTTGAATAACAGAAGCATTGATCTTACCCATGTTACTGTTAGCTAATGTCACTAAGGCTCCAACCATGCCATTTAAAATAAAGTTACTCTTTAATACTTCATCAAGTAGTGTTGCATTTGAATCAGATTTGGGATTGGGTTTGGGAATGTCTTTTGAAATGTCCTTGTTTAATGGAGTTGTTATAGTTTTATTGTGTGTTCGTGTTTTTTTCAAAGGGGGAAAATTCGTATTGTAATTTCTCACAATATTTTTGTCTTCGTCTTTACGAGAGAAAGATGCAGCAACTTTTGCATAATTTTGTTTATTATTATTTTCTTCTATTTTGTTTTTTTAATAGGACAGTCACGAGAAATTGCTAAATGAGGTCCATGACAATTTATGCATTTAAGTTCTGCATCTTTCTTGCACTCAGAGAAGTGGTGTTCTTCAGAGCAGATTGAGCACTTTTGTGTTGATTTACAAAACTTGGCTCCATGATTAAATCTGAAGCATTTGAAACATTGCAAGAGCGGAGCCCTGTATTCGTTCACTCTAAATCTATATAAGTCTAGGTAGACATAGTCCGGTAGGTTCTGCGACATAAATGTCACCGAGACGGAACTGTATGGAACCACCTCGCCGTTCACTTTGCGTGTGAAGCGTCGCACGCTGATGATTTCGTATTCAGCCGAGAGTTGCTTGAACAGATCTTCGTTACTGATTGTAGTAGGGACAAAACGAAGGACCCCGATTGTCTCCACCGACCTTGACGGTATGTGCGCCTTGAAGAAGTGACTCTTCAGGAAATCAGCGTTCATCAAGAAGTTGTTTGCATTGATGGACTGACCGAAACAAACTCCAATCTTATTGGCATTGATGCGCTTAATGCCCACCACGCCCTTCACTGCCTTTTTAAATAAATTGTTGATGAAGTCCGGGTTTTTATTCCCAAGCCGTTCACCTTCCTTCTCCGATTCTATAAAAACCATATATTCAGCACTTACCAAGTTCTCTGAATATACTCTTTTGTACCCTGGTTTCGTGTATGGTTTGTACATGTCTTTGTCCTTGGAATTTTCGTTCTCACCCTCCGAATCTGACGGCAATCAGGACCTCTTCTTACTCCGAGGAGAAGGATCGGTAATATTCCCAGGGGGCAAAGCCCCCGGGGCATTATTCATACTGATCAACTTATTAGCACTGTTTTTAGAGACTTAAAGCTCAAAAACAAGTTACAGAAATTACAAAATAACTTTTTGATAAATTAATTTGTAAAAACGCGCCCTTCCTTTTGAAATGCCCGCCAAAAAACCCATCTTCCGCCCCGCCACGCCACAGATCACCTACCTACGTCACACTCACAACAGCAGTGTGACCAGATTTAAATTGATTATTCTGCTAGGCACTTGGTCAAAATATGCTAAATTCTGCTAAACTTTTTGTAAAAACTGCGAAAATTCTGCTATTTTGGAAAATACAGTAAAATACCTTAAGAAAAATATTAATTTATTTTAAAAAAATGGTTTCTACAGTAAGTTTCATCGATATATATTTTTATATGGAGCAGCCGAATTTAGCGAATGTCCAAAAAATACGAGATACCGGAAGTTTCTACTTGTTTTATTAAAAAGTCAAAACATTTGCTATATTTCTGGAAGCACAATAGGTACCTTATTATATCCCTTCGCTTGGCAAACGCCCGCAGCGGGCAGGCGGCCATTGTTTACCTATTGTTATGCTAATTACCTGCCGCCATTAGAAGGCATATGTAATAGCTCAAGTTTTTAATTTAAACGCAAGCTATTAACAAACACAGACAAAAAGTCTGAGCAAAACCGACTTCCCGACTTTCCAGTACATCAACTGTGAAATTCTGACATTTTAGCGCCACAAAACGCGTGACTCGCGTCATCTTTCTACCTATGCTGAAGTCAATAAAGTAAAAAGATAAGAAAAGCTTTTTCATTCGGTTAATTCGAGTTCCCTTAAAATATAAACTATCGGGAAATCTCCGAAATGGTCAGCTGTGTTGCCTACGTTACCTTCTTAAACCATCGATTGATAGACATGGTCAACCAATTTGCCTACACGATCTAGTAGGTACAAAATACGATCTAGTAGGTAAAAAATACGTTCGCATGCACCTTGATTGCAATCAGGAAAATTAGCCAAAAATAGCTAGAAGTTACTAGATATTGATAAGTGGTTAACACAGTTTGTTTTGTAGCTAAACCCGTCGAAAATTGGCTAGATCTAGCCAAAAAGTGGCCAAACTGGGTATATTCCTATACTTGTTTTCGCTTGCGACTTGTATTGTATGTAGTGTACAAACAAATACTCTGCATACATAGAACTCGTAAGTGAAAACAAGTATAGGGATTTCTCTCAAAATAATACCGGTGAAAGAAACATTTTTCTAGAAATTAAAAATGGTCATTGTATACTTTTTTTTCATAAACATCCAAGATAATCAATTAATTTAGCATCATGCTAATATTATGCTTTTTTTTGTTAAATTCTGCTAAAATCTGCCAGATGGTCCTTTAGAAATTCCCCTCCCGAATCTGAAAAAAAAATCTTCCTCAAAATGTAGATATTATTTTTATTTTTGACAATAATTGTCAAAAATTCGTTTAGAAGGTATGTTCTATTCAAATGAAACATAAACTAATATACAGGGTGTTAAAGAACTGCAGCCAGAGCCGAAACGTACGCATATCTGACAACAAGTTAAGATACTTTAACCAAAAAATACCGCTGGGAAATTATTTTTATTTTTAGGTATCAAAATAAATACTTTCTACTAGCGCGCAATGAAACGCATGCATGTACAAGGCACAGAGCGCCGGACGGCGGGCGGCGGCGGGCGGGGCGATGTGCCGACGGGTGACGGCGCGCGGCGACCGCGAACGATTCGGTCTTAACTCACTCACTCGTGTATCGTTTGATTGACGCACTTATGTTTGTGCGATAAGAGCTACTATGGGGTACCCTATTTTTTGAAGCTCATTTGAGTAGGTATAATTTATATCCAGGTTTTATTAGCTTAATAACTTACCTACTCGTTGTCTTCGTCACGAAGAGGCCGCTCAGCGCGGACAAGATACGGCTCAAACTGCCGACCGTCTACTTGAAGACAAACGCGCGCTCGGTGCAACGTTTGGCGGTGAACCAGCTGTAACAGCCCTTCCCGTGCTGATACTCGCTTCAGGTCGTCGAAAACCGCGATGATCTTTTCTCGCATGTCCTCAGCGGTCTCACATGGGCGGTCAAACACTCGCTCTTTAACATAACCCCATAAAAAGAAGTCCAGCGGGGTTAAGTCGGGTGAACGTGCTGGCCAAGCGTGAGGACCATGGCGACCGATCCAGCGACGGTCAAACAGCTCATTTAGCCGCTGCCGCACCAGCAGCGTGCAGTGTGGTGGCGCGCCATCGTGCTGGAACCACGTTTGCTGCAACCGAGCCAGGGGCATATCATCAAGGCAATCTGCTACGTAACCGTTGAGCAGCTCCAAGTAGGCAGCACCATTCATTCTGGACGCCAAAAAGACAGGGCCCAGAATTTTTTCACCAACGATACCGGCCCACACATTCCACTTCCACCTTGTCTGGAACCCCGTCTCCTGTATGTGGAATGGGTTCTCGGAACCCCACCAATGGGCGTTTCTCTGGTTCCACATACCGTTGTTGGTGAAGGTGCTTTCATCAGTGAAAATGACATTTTGAACAAAATCCGGGTCATTTTCATTGTGCTGCAGCAACCACCTGCAATACGCCATACGGCGTCCTGCATCGCCTGGCACGAGCGCTTGCACCTTGTGGATTTTATAGGGCCGCTGTCTATCCTTTTTCAGAACTTTCCACACTGTGACGTAAGACACCCGATGTCGCGCACGATGACCGTGCCGCCGGCGCAGCACGCGCGCCGCTGTCCGAACGCCCAAGCGCGGGTTCTCTTCCATCACAGAGAGAATTGCCTGTTCAGTTGCAGGACGTATTTGAGGACCACCGCCTTCTGAAACGGGCACGACCGGCTGATTTTCCAAGACCCGATAAACGGCTCGTAGAATCACCCTGGATTCCGTTGGCTGATGAGCGTTGGGTATCTGATGCCGTACATACGCAGGGCCTCAGCTGCATTTCCCTCTGCTATGCCGTAGCAGAATATCATATCCAGATACTCCCTAGCACTGTATTGATAAGGCATTGTAGTTTAGTAGCACAAAGAGCGCAGTACACAACTAAAAAAACCGCGACGCGTTCGTGTCCGATGTTGACGCGAGAAACGGAACTAAGGAAACAAATTGCATCGATTCGATTGAACGTCATTGAGTGAGTGAGTGAGCGAGTCAAACTTTCGTTCCTTATAAAGGTCTCATCACACTGTGACAGACTCCTTCGTGGCAGGTAGCAGTCCCTGGTCTCTGCCTACCCCTTTGGGATATAGGCGGTAGCTTATGTAAGTAAGGTACATAAGCTAACGTAAAATGTAAAATAAAAAAAAATCTAGGTTTGTGGAAGTTGGTAGAAAAGTTTGGTTTTTTTTATTTTGGTTTGTGAATCTGATCCTCAATTTCAGCAAGATTCCCTAACTATTAGGCACTCATTTTTACTAAAGTAGGTATTTAATTAAGTAATTACAAGTTTATTATATTTTTATTTTTTTTATTAGACACACAAAACAGTGTTACGGACATAAATTAAAAAATAAATAACAAAATCATTTTAACCACTTGAACCCGCGAGTCCTTTTATTTCTTAGCTTGGCTAAGCCACTAGCGGCGCGCTATGATTGTAAAAAACATAATAACCTTTTTTTGTAACACGATTTGAAAAAAAATGCGAATCTCTTACGATCAAGCGTAGGTATTACAAATGAATCTACTAGTAATTTTGATTCTGTACATTGATGGCCTTAACACCTCGTGCGGCCCAATGTCAATTAATATGTACAAAACCGATTATTTTCAAGGTCGGGCCACAAGAGGCTAGAGCTTATAGGAAATAAGGAGCACGCAATTGTCGAAGAAAAATGTTCCTAGACCTTGAAATTTTTTTCAAAAATTTTACGCTTAAAGGATGGCTCCCGAGCTCGAGTAAATTGAAGAGCCCGCTTACATTTGGCAAAATAATTGTTAGGCATTTGACAAAATGTACTGTGATAAATTTCCACAAAATTAAAATTACTGACATTGCAATTTTCATAAACTTACTTTCAATAGGACAATGAGGCATTTGAAGTTTGTATTTTTCAAATCCCTTTTTTACCTATCAAAAGTAGGCATACGAAAATTACAATACGCCTAAAATATCCGTGATGTCATTTTGTTGAAGGTTATCAAAGCAGAGCACTGTCACATACTTAATGCAAGGATTAAAAATGTCAAAACGTACGAGGGAAAGGGCTGCAAAATGGAAAAGGGCTCTTAAGTCCTACACATCAGACATCTTGGTATTTTCACTGAACATCAAACTTCTGTTACCCATCTCATCCCATGAAAGTGCAATTTTAATTGGTTAAATCGTGTGTGAAATGGAACCCTAAAAAATAAGATGTTGTGATCGGCAGAGGCCTCCATATTGGCAAAAAGTGGATTTCCGAAAATCCGGGAAGCTGAGAATTTAAAGTCCTAGAACCTAGGGTCAAAAACGTAGGTCTAGGTATTCAAAATATTCCTGCACAAAAGTTCTTGGCAGGAACCTACATAGGTTCTAAAAATCAGTACTACTGATCACATTTTTTATTTAAGAACTTGTATTATGTGTACAAGAAGTTATTTTGTTATTGATTGCGCTAGATGAGATTAATCACGAGCATTGTAACTGTAATGTAACTAACTGCTTTAAAGAAGTCGTCAAAATTAAGAAACGATGTAATTCCGGTGCTAAAGCTTTCGTAAGCACTAGGTACACATTATTCATTCATTTGAATCTTTTTTTTATCAAGAAAGTTAGTCCACCACTTTTAGCATGTACGTAACGAGTGTGTAACAACCTTTATTCTACCCCGAATTATGCCACGCGGCATCGCGGCCTTGAACGGATCGTCGGCGGCCTTTCGGCATGTTTTCATTTGAGTCGCCGCGCGCCGCGCCCGGCGCCCGCGCTTTATGATTTTAGGGTTCCTAGCCGGAATATCTTATAAACGGGACCCTGTCATTCTGCGTACGCTTTCTGTTCGTTTGCTTTTCTGTCTGTCTGTCCTACATTATTTTTGAAATCGTAATAGTTAGCCGGTTGAACTTTTCACAGGCTACGTGTTATTTATTATGGCAGATTACCTAACAAATAATGAAGACTGTCTTTATTATTTGTTAGGTAGGTATTATACTTACTGTAAAAATATTAAAAAATTAAGGACGAAATCTGTGGAGCAGCAGTTAGCGCATCTGCCTCCCATGAGAGGTCCCGGGTTCGAGCCCTGGCTGGGGCTAAAAGAATACCCCCAGTTCTTGGATGTTTAAATATTTGTGATATCGCTGTTTCTGGTTCCCACGGCACAGGGTATCTTAGTGTGGGGCCATAAGCAATGTGTGTGACTGTATGTAAATGTTCATGTTTAAGGGCTGTCGCCATACAGAAAACAGTAATTTATTATTTTTCTCATTCTCGTAAGAACGGTTATACCTTCATTCGTAAATCTTATTAAGGGGAGGGGGCATAACGGGGTCGTTAAGGGAAATAAATATCAAAAAATAAACATAAATCATATTTTAATGAAACCTAATGACAACTCTTTAGTTACTTATTGAATTGTCATTTGGCACCGAATTGGTGAAGTAATGTCATTTGGCACCGAATTTGGTGAAGTAAGAAATCAAATAAAAAAAAATAAACGCGTGCACTCCAATCACCGGTCACGCTGCACTTCAGGGCGATGCAAAATTCCCTATTACTGGGGAAAACAAAACCTGATTACCGTGCTTAGTTACTTGTATGTGTGGGTGGCCCCGTTGTGTCTCGCGTCCCCGTTATGCTACCCTCACCCCTATGATCATAGGGCTTTATTTTTCGTATAACAACATGTAATAAAAAAACGACCAATTCTAACAGACAGACAGAGCACTTGAGTCCCGTACAACCAGATTTTTAATAGCATACCACAGATTACGTATTGTGTGTACGGAACCCTCAGTGCGCGATTGCGACTCGCACTTGGGCGGTGTTTTAATTGCATTGATCATCAACGCATTATGCCCCCACCGAGGGGCACGGATCTTCCCTGAGGAAGGTGTAGTGTAGGCCATACTCCACCACCGCGGGGGCCAAGTTCGTATTGGCAGAAGCTTGTAAGACTAGTGGCTGGTCTCACTGTCAGAAGTTTTGAAGCCGCCCTAAGGCCTCTGACTTGGCTTAACGACTGCCATTTATCGACGACAGCCGGCACCAACTGCTTAACGTGCCTTGCGAAGCACGGAACCGCCCGGAAAAATGCCACTAGCGTTAGTCATAGAATGGTCACCCATCCATGCGCTGAACGCGCCCTATGTTGCTTTACCTTCGTGATCGCTTAAGGCAGCCGGGGCTACGAGCGATTCGAATATGAGCGTAGGACAGGTTAGATATTTTGTGGTAGTACGGAACCCTCTGTGCACGAGTCCAACTAGCACTAAGCCGTTTTCTTTTTTATAACAAAAATCTAGTTAGGTATACTATCAATGATATTAGGTAAAATGGATATTGCTACTCGGCGGCAGCAGCTGTTTCTTGTTGCTACCGCCGCTACACCGCGGTGTGCAGCGCGCGCCGTCTGCAGCGCCGCGCTGCGGCGGTCAGCAGCAGCGCGTGTTGTAGGTCGGTACTTTGTGCGCCGCCGGCGCCGGCGCCGGCAAACCGCGGGAGCGTGTGGATTGTTTATCAAACACAAGCTGCCATTCAACGGAACCATGTTCGGTTTGATACCTACTTCGGTAAGAATATTCTTGATTGACGTTATTTTTTGTGTTAGGTTTTCGTAATAGGTATGTAGGTAGGTATGTCCTCCCGTTAAATTGACAAATCATCATCAACCCATTATGTCCCCACCGAAGGGCACGGGTCAGTTCCATGAGGAAGGTATAAGGGCCAAGGGGCCAAGTTCGGATTGGTGGAGCCTTGTAAGACTAGTGGCTGGTCTTACTGTTAGAAGTTTTCAAGCCGCCCTAAGGCCTCTGACTTGGCTTAACGACTGCCATCTATCGACGGCAGCCGGCACCAACTGCTTAACGTGTCTTGCGAAACATGGAACGGCTCAGAAAAATGCCACTAGCGTTAGTCATAGACGGTGACCCATCCATGGACTGAACGCGCCGTATGTTGCTTAACCTTAGTGATCGTTTAAGATCACTCAGGCAGACCAGGCTACGAGCGATTCTGGACGAATACGATGGTGTAACTTCGGAAATTTTACTAGACTAATGTTTCTTTAGAAACTCGATTCTCCTGACATCACAAACTTATTATTATTCCAGATTTGACGAGTTTGTGATGTCAGGAGAATCGGGTTCACACAGAAACATTAGGTTTGTAAAATTTCCGGACTTACACCACTGTCATTGTAAATAAATGGTAGCTCTTACTACGCACGGGATACGTGCGACAATCGAACGAAATAACCTACTTACGTGCGCGAGCGTCCGGTCGGCCCGGGTCAAGGAACCCACGCGAAACACCTGATAGCGGGTGAGGCGCGAGGCGCGCGGTCGAGTGCCGCGCCGCGCGCGATAGTTGCGTAGCTATGTTTATGTGATGGATGGATACGACGACCTTTGAAGGGTTGCGAATAGATTACGCGGTGAATTTTCAAAATCGGTTTTTGTTTTGAAATATTGATAATTCACATGGACTTTCTATGGGAGAACTATTGTTTATACGATTCTAGTTCTATTTCTGCAAAAAAATGTAAAAAATAGGCCCGACTGTACACCTCAATATCTCGTAAACCGTTGATTTCCCAGCTATGGTGTTTTAAGAAAAAATGTTCGGTATGATGTAGAGAATGCGTGGTTTCCCGATCCGGCTGCGGTTCTTTAACACCCGGTATATTTGACATGACATGACGTCACTGTACCTTCTCTGTGGTTCCTGTCCTACGTTTTTACTTTTTATGGTTTTTATGTTCTAAGTAAAAATACTTCGATAACTTTCAAGTTTCAACAGTTTCGAAACAAAGTCTAGTTTAGATCACAGACTACAAAGAGATGTTTAGACTATCACAGATTAATAACGATTAAAACCACAGAC
Organism: Yponomeuta plumbellus; assembly: GCA_947310845.1. Taxonomy (NCBI): domain Eukaryota; kingdom Metazoa; phylum Arthropoda; class Insecta; order Lepidoptera; family Yponomeutidae; genus Yponomeuta; species Yponomeuta plumbellus. The sequence goes on along the minus strand of OX371205.1, from coordinate 1,370,952 downwards.
CTAAACACATGATGATATTTTGCTCTTCTTGCAGCGCCATCTAGTTTTTTTGTAATGAACTCAACTGACAGCTGTCATTAAAAAGCCCTCAATAAAATTTTTCAATAAATAACCCATTGATCAAATGTTCTTGATTATATTCACTTGAGTTGCTCTCTCGACAAGTGCATTTGAAACTGACAGTGACAAAATCGTAATAGCAAGATCAGTAACATGTCCAAAATAAGTTCTTTGATGTTGAACAACATGCATGCAATTAATCCTGTATGCAATTAAGTTATGTCGTAATGTTTCATGCGTGCATACCTTTTATTATAATTGCTCCCAACAAGGCTCATAAAAATTTTGTAAAAAACAAGAGTTGTTAAAGAACAATTGAAATTTGATTTTTCTTCAGATTATTGTTAGCATACGTGATAAAAAATGTTATTTTTTGTTCTGACTAAGAGATTATAATTTTAGAAAAGATTTAATTTTTGCCAAGCCTAAACACAATTTTAATGACCACCCCAATCACATTAAGGTGATCACTAAAATTATAATTATGAAAGGCCCACTTGAGACAAATTATCTGAGAATTTCATTGTTTAGTCGTGTACTTCCTGATTTTAGAGTAAAAAGAGTTTATAGTAGAACTTCTTGATTTTAGAGTAGCCTCCGAAATTCAACCCAAAGAACTGCCTCCAAAATTCTCCCCTAAACAAAACAAAACTCCAAATTTGGAGGAAAAACCCCTCATTTGGCAACACTGAAGAGTAGTGGTGCCACAGACCATTTTTTTTTTTGTGTTTTTTTTATGGCCTGGTTACACGACCTTTGAGCCATATCTTTATTTATAAGAGTTTTTCGTTTTTGTCTTTCACCACTTTCACTATACACTGGTAATTGTATTTTTAATATATCTATACAGTGATTTGAAGGTTGTATTGTCTTTTAGTAATTGTTTTAAGGTTGGCGGGCGGGAGGAATCACTATTTTTTATCACATCACTTGCAAGCACTAGTCTGTCAATTAGAAAATTTTGACATTCAAATACCATGTGATCAACGGTAGCTTCCATAGTTCCACAGAATTTACAAACACTGGATTGTATTATTCCGAGCCTGGCTAGGTGTGATGGCGCTCTATTGTGACCGGCTTGCATAACGTTGCCATTGGCTGTCGTGACCGTGTGCGCATCATCGAACGGTTGAAAAGTAGTGAACAGGTCACCTCTGTTAGTAATGTGGCTAGTTGCACCATTATCTACGTACCAGCTGTCCATATCCAGCTCAATCGTACAGTCTTCTGTCTTTGCATACATAAGCGTTATGTTTACTGCCTGAGAATGTGAGGTACAAGCTTTTGGTGGATTTTTGCTCTTCGGTGGTTTGCCATCTTGAACCCACTTTTGGCAGTTCTTGACACGATGACCGATCTTCGAGCAATAATTACACCTTATCTTCTTGTCCTTCTTTGCGTCGTGCATCTGTGTCTGAGCATTTGAACTAGTGGCGAGGGCTTCTTGGACAGGTACGTGGTTACTTGTCAAGTTCCTTTCAAATGCACACAGATGGTTGGTTAAACTCTCGACTTTTCTATCAGCTTTCGGTACTAAGAGCCAGCTACTTTTGAATGGACTGTATTCTTCTCCGAGTGTGTCAAGAATCTTGCATATACGTAGTAGTTCGGGTAACTCCTTCTTATCTTTTTTCAGATCTTGAACAAGTTCGGCCCATATGTTTTTCAATTTGCTCATGTGCGTTGCGACGTCATCTTCCGGGTTCCGTTTGAATCTGAAGAAGCTCATGCACAGATTGTAGCTTTTATCTTCGCTTGTACCGTCAAATAGTCTATGGAGTTCTACCCAGACTTCACGTGCAGTGTTAAATCGCATGACTTTCTGTAGAGTTGCGTCATTCATGTTGTCAATAGGAGTAGTGCATTGCAGTCTGCTTTCGTGTAGGATGCAAGCTGGTCTCCTGATCCTTCTACTGCATCTCCTTGAGACACGGGTGCCGTCAATTTGCCTTCGACTATTTCGAGTGCGTTTGGTACGCTTCGAAGTGCAATCTGAATTTTATATTTCCACGTACACCAATTCGACTTGCCTTCAAGTTGACCGACGAGAAGTTTCGTGCTGATGTTATCCATCTTAGCCTTGTTGCGTAATCTATCGAACTAAACAAGGTATTAGACTGTCCGGGACTGACAATCTAACAGACTATTCTTGATTCTATAGAATTATCCAGGGCCCATAACCTGTTGGAGCAGATTGTAGCGCAGTTGGTAGGCTAGATAAATTGGAAAAAAAACGTAAGATATTGACGACGTGAATCTATTTCGCAACATGAAAACGAAGTGACAAGTGTCACATAACATATTTTTCTTTTTGAATTTTTAAGGAGTTCTTATACTCTAACATAATTTATGTTATAAATAAGTTTTAATACATGATTTATTTATAGAAACTATATGAATGACCAGGTTGTTCTACTCTTAACGATTTCTAAGAGGTATTAGTTTTATGCGGGCCCGTTGCGCTCCGCAGTTGGGTTGTGACGTGGAAAATTAAAATATAAAACAAATTCATTATGCAGTATGAGACTTGACTATTGAGCGGTAATCTCCGCTTATTCTGAAAATTTAATAAAAGTAATAGACGGAACAAAGAATAATTTTTGAACGCTACATGGCATTCGCATGGATGTAATAGTCAAAGAGGATTGAGTACTCTGACAAAAAATGTCCTGACAAGGAGGCTCGAACTAGTAATGTCATCTCTTTCTAAGTAGGGTGGCCTTGATGTCAATGAAAACCGGACGAAACATAAGGGAAGCCAGCCGGAAGGAACGAGCGAAGTTCTCTCTTTAGGAGTAAATTGGGCATTTACTTCCATAATGGGCGACACAGTACCTAGTGGTAGGTATATTCATTGACTGAAGAACTTTAATTATACTTATATTTGCATTTAACGAAGTTTTAACATTATAAAATGAAAGCCAAAATCAAGTCATAAAATTAGCTTTAATCCAAAAATAAACACAAAGAAATAACTCATTTAAATGTATAGAATTTACAACTTGCTTATTGAGTGTTAATGTACAGTACATTACATACTGCCCTCAAATAAGGTTTGTAGTGGAAAAGAAGAGTAAATATAAAACTCAACTTCGACCATGTTAAAATACGTTTTTAAAACCTTGAGTGGTATTGCTACAAAAATTACTTAGCATACATTCATGGCTCGATTCGAGTCTGGGCCTTTAATTTGAGACTAAGTAAAGTTCACTATCTTGCATGGATACATGGATACATGCTAGATAGTGAACTTTACTTATATTCACAGTTATTAATAGTGAACTTTTCTTACATTTCTTATCATCAGTTACAGTAGGCTACTTTTTATCGCGGAAATCGCACTCATTCTGCGGGATTAACTTAATCATATTTTGATCTACATAAGTTTACAAATTATTTTCAGTGAACCAATTTAGAACTTTATATCATTATGGTACTCTTGGTCTCGACAAGGGTTAAATTAAAAATTAAAAATGTTGTTGCACACAAATTTAGTGTACATATTGTAAATTCAGATAATACAATTTAACTTTCCAATACGAATAAAACTCATGTAGCTAGCTAGATTGATGACAAACATTTGAATGTTTTTTTTTTACATTTAAAATATGCATAAAAGCTAATATACATTACAAAATAGAATAGAATTATTAAGTATAAAATTAAATATTCTATTATACCTCCTGTCAATTTTTCTATTCAAACATAATATTCAAAGCTTCTTCTTTTGGGGAATGCATTCAATCAGTTTGGGCACCTGCATCGAGCTGTGGTTGCTTCGTTGGTAGTTCTTCCAGTTCAACATTTTCTTCCGTCGCTTAGTACCATTACTTTTTTCGCCACAGGCTGTAAATATTTATTTATTACTTACTTTCTAATAAACTTCTTAGCAAACAAAACACAAAGGTAACAGAAAAGTCCTGTACAACGTACCTACCTAAAGGGGTTGGTAAGCACGTCAATAAAAAGTAAACTAAGTGATACTTTCTGAGTTATTCCCGTTGGAAAATATAAAATATAAAAAAAAAAATTAATTCATTCAATTGTACATTATCATCATTTTAAAGTATTTTGCGTTACAACTAGTAATAAATTGGGGACATTTTGTCAAAGAGTATTTGTTGTTTGTGATAATTATTTTTTCTATCGATTGGCATAATGTACACCAAACGGCAACTTTTCATGTACAAACGTACAAATTTTAGGTATGCTACAGAGGTTTGAAGCCTTTTACTCACCACTACAAATGGTACAGGATCTTCCTTCAACCTAGGTAAGACCGTAGGTTTAAAATCTTATTTTCTAAAATACCGGTATTCTAAAGTATTCTAAAATACCTTTTGCAGGCTTCACAAAATGCAGGATTTTGTGATGTCGAACCAGAGCCTCATATAGCATCCATCCATTTTAAACGTAAGCTTTCGTTTTTAGTAAAACTGAAAAGAGACCATTGGGTAATCAAACACATGGCCTACATTTTACAACATCATGGTCATAGTATTCCACATAAATGAGTAAGAGTAAGACACACTCCTTCAGTTTGTGGCTCTCGCTCTGGACACTTTACTCTAGTTGCTTACTTATACGATTTTATGTTTTATTTGAGAAGACAAAGAGTTTAGTTTTCTATGGAAGGTTTCTCGTAGTGCTCTATCCTCTGTGATTATAACATCCTTGGGCATTCGTCACAGAGAATATTTTATCTGTATTCCACAGACCTACTCTGTATTCAACAAAAAAATCAAAGGTTTGTCTATGACTTTGATTGACGTTCCTATCCAAGATGGCAGACAGGCCGCTGAGCCGTGATAGTATGGAATCGTGGGAGTTAAATTTTTAGGTGTGTCTATCTAAATATCTAAGTAGAATGTCTCGTAAATTGTTAAATATAGCCTTATGCTTATTTTGTGACAATGTAAAGGTGCGCGGTCGCGTCGTTTACGCTTGGTTTAGATAACCGTCCACGCCGGAACATATGTAAAGGGGTGATCGAAATCTTGTGTGTGCTGTGTACGCTCTTTATTCTGGTTTGGTGTTAAATTAAAATGTGGAATATGATGTGCGACGTGATGCCCACGATATCTGAGGACAGTATCAGCCAACGGAGCTCGCAGTTCTCTGGCGAAGATGCTAACTTCGAGCAACTCATGGTGTCGATGCTGGACGAGCGAGACAAGCTCGTGGAGAGCCTGCGGGAGACGCAGGAGCGGCTTGGGGACTCGGAGCAACGGCTTAAGGAGGTGGAGAAGGAGCGAGACTCGCTGCACAGACAAATTGCTGCTAACTTGCCCCAGGTCAGTCACTTTTCCAACTTATTATTTACCCAGGGTCCAGAACTGTCAGTTTTATTGATTGCCCAGGTCTCTGTGAGGAGTTGCAGGGTATGAACCATGAAATTACTATTTTTTTATTGTATGGTGTAGAAAGTTCAATGGATTTCCCTGGCCTACTTTCATCAGAGTAAGAATTTATCTAAATTAACATAAGTATTTAAGTTTACAGAAGTAATTACATTTACATAAACTGTAAGACACTTGACCAAGTCTGAGCTGCACATGATAAATCTATCTTTGTTTATCTCTACAGCAAGCCAGCCATGCTAAGTGTCTCCCAAAGTCATCTCTCAAAGTGTTCTTATGTATAATAATATTATATGTGGCAATTAGGAAGCAACCAATGTTGTGACAATATAGATGGGCTTGGGCATTGAAGGTACAAGATCAACCGCTATGGAAATCTGTCTTGTGAACCCTAAATCTCTTATAACAGTTAACAGGAACTGATGATTATGATGAATTAGGTAGTAATAGGCATAAGCCAAGCTTAATTTTAGAGAAAAGACTATGGCAACACAGAATGTTTGTGAACCTTTATCATTCACCTACCAAGTGTAATCTTATCAATTGCAAACATTTTTTGAAAAGTAGGTATTCACTAAGTACTTGGCACTGACCATGATTAAACTAAACTTCTCAACAAGTACCTCTTGGTATGAGGCCAATTTTAATTTTATTTTTCTGCATGAATTTGGATCAAGCTCTAATGTAGCAACAAAATCAACATGTTATTCTTCAAAATTACATCGAAACTTTGATTAAAGTAAAACTAGGTGTCCATTTTTAAGATTATGTTTGAGACGAAATGGCGAAAAAACTAAAAACATCGTTTCAAATGTTTGTGACGTCGCTGTTTCTGGTTCCCACAACACAGGGTATCCTAGTGTGGGGCCAGAAGCAATGTATGTGCTTGTATGTAAATGTTTATGTTTTGTTTAAATATGTTTTTCAAAATTCTGTATTTAATCCGAACACTTGAAACATAGATTCTATTCAACTCACAACATAAAAACTATCTATCTAATCAGTCCGTAAATAGAGCCCACTGTTGGGCATAGGCCTTTTCTGTTTCACGCCAACCCATCTCTTGTTGCTTTATTCTAATATAATATTTTTCATATCAGACTATATTCTAGTTAGTACTAATTTGACAAAACTTGTGACCCACAAAATAACAATAAAAGATGAAATACCAACCCGGTTGCGCTCTATAGATATGTTATTTACGCCAATAGTATCTATCCTTAAAGCATTCAAGGCAAACACTGACATGGCACAGTATGAAACCAGCTAAGAAAATGTTCAAAATCTAAATAGTAATTGTATCAGGCCTATATTAATTTACTACCTCTAAATAAGGAAGGCAATTAGTCAGAAACTAGCAACATTGCAAAAAGCACACTTTTTCCTACTTTTCTAAAATATTATGTAACAGTCGGTTTTCTCAGGGTCATGCGGAGATTGTTTTAAACCAGGGAGGACTTGGGTCTGCGGAAAAACTGCAGAATGATTTTTTTTTGTTTCTGCTTCACATCAATTCAAGTCTTTGCAGTGATAATGAAACAAAGAAATTGCTGAAAACAGTGGATGTTCACTGTATTTGATAGACTTTATCAAAAACCTATTAAATTTATAAATAACTATTGTTGTGGTAGAAGTTGCCACTAAGATCTCAGGTGAATGTAGGTTCCCCTTAAAGCCATCTGTAAACTATATATATAAATAATAAATAATAAACTCACGCCCGTTATCCCCGAAGGGGTAGGCAGAGGCACCAGTCTCTAGAACTGGACCCACGTTTTGCCGAGTTTATTAGGTCCCAAACGTGACAAGTGGCAAGCCTGTCGCCGTTATCCGGGCACAATTTATCAGCGAATGGTGTTGCTATACAAACAAATGTACGTAACTAAAAGTCATTGGTACATGCGTGGTTCGAACCCAGACCCTCATGATCGAGAAGCAAGGGTCAACCCCATTACGCCACCACTGCTATCAACCGCTATTTAACTACCTAGCATAAATGTTAAATGTCATATTATTATTATCATGATGGGACATTCCCAATTAGGAATTACCTAAGTAATGGAATGTACATACATAATCGCATGCCTGGAGTGGAATGGAATGTGATATGGCTAAATTATATTTTATAGCCTCAAAGATTTTTGTCACGAAAATAATTGAGCCTCAACTAGTGGTTAGCATGTGAACGTAGCTGCAATATGATAACTTCATCTAAACTGTTTTTTGCCCTTTTTTATCTAACGTAAATAGAAACACATCCTATTTGCCAATCAAAAATAATTTTACAGTTTGCCAAAACGTTACATAAAATTGCAACTGACATTTGCTGCTCAGTTTTTTACTACTAATAAGGAGTAGTACAAAGTAGTACTCCTACAAACTTGCCAATTGGCCCACCAAAAATTCTACAGGTTAACCAAACAAAAACTAAATTTTAGTAGAACATTCTAATGATGTATTGTGTAGTAGAGTATTGTACTAACAAACTTTCGCTCTGCTAGAGTGGTTATGGTAGAGATTATGACCTAACACAGAAGTCACCATTATCTAAGTGCGTACATTACATTCTGTGCCTCATTTTCTGACACATCATTCCACAATGTAATTTCATAATACCTACAATTTGCTAACCATACTCATAGTCCCCGAGTGCTGTGGAATTCAGCCAAGGCTGCTCATTATGACAAGTACAAAGATCGCTGTATAGAACTGGTTTTCTACATTTGTTAGTATTCATCTGATCTTATAAATAATTGTGGCTATATTAAATTTTATTGAGCTAACCTCAATGAGCTTTGTCCTGAATGCAAACAATTTATTTTCTTAATTAGTCAGTTCATTATAATGACCCTTTTTTTAATTGGTCGCACCAACAATTTTATAGGTTAAATACTAACAAAGTCAAGACATTTCCTAAGGATGAATGATTGAGATAAATTCGTATTTTTTGTCTTAGATACATTTCAATTAAATTGTTTGCTTGTCTCACGAAATCACGAATTTATTATCGCTGTCTGTATTTGAACTACGTATCTCTATCAAAGATTGCTTCCACGTAGACCAAAGCTGAATGAATTGAAATAATGTTTATTGCAGACCAATAATCTATTACCAATTATTTTTTTACCACTTTTTACTTTCCCTCACAAATTAATTTAAACTATGTGAAAAATTTGTAGGAAATTTATTAATTACAGCCACCCTAATTGACTTAAAGTTACGCGGTTAGGAAGTCTCAAAGATATTGAAATATTTTCCACCCTTGTTTAGGCCACCAAACGCGGCATCGCCCACTAAACGTAGCTTAAAGTAAACCAACATAATTCAAATCAAGTCAACCTTGAACTACAAATTGCTGGGAATACATAATCGGTCGAAGCGTGCGCACGCGCTGCTCACTGCACGCCCATTGGCCCATCCGATTGAGATTCAAATAAAATCTTCACAACATCAGCCACTAGACTGTGGTAGCGTATAGTTTGAACATTGGATCGAAATATTCAAAGCTTTTACCGGCCTACCTATACGCACAAGTCTTGTCTTCTACTACGCACATGGCAGTTTTATTTTAATTCAGGTGCCTTTAAGGGGAACCTACATTCACCTGAGTGGAATCTGTAAGCTTTGTGGTGTTCAATCGAGAACAATTTCAACTTGCTAAATCCTCTGAATGGGCCATCCTATATATTGATGTTTTTTTAATTAATTTTCAGAGTATTGATCATTTTACGAAACTAATTGCGGTATTTTTGAGTTTTATTCATTGTGTCTAATTTTAATATTTTTAAAATTTTGGTGCTTATTAGATGATTAAAGAGATAGTCTTTGCCTACATTAAAAAAAAATCTTTAATAAGTTAGGCATAGTATTTTATGCTGTGTTCGCTGACGTCTTAGAAAAGCCATTTAAGGTCAAGGCCCTTTATTGAATATCTTAAAAAACTCAAAAATACCGCAATTAGTTACGTAAATGTTACGAAACTAATTGCGGTATTTTTGAGTTTTATTCATTGTGTCTATTTTTAATATTTTTCTATAATTTTGGTTCTTGTGACGACAGAGCATGATTAAAGAGATAGTCTTTGCTTACAACATAAAAAAAATGTCAATGTCATTTGTATTTTTTTTTCTAAGTTAGGCATAGGATTTATACTTGTGCTGTGTTCGCTGACGTCATAGAAAAGTCATTTAAGTTCAAGGCCTTTTATTGAAAGTCTTAAAAAATAATACGTATAATTGTGGTAAAAAATATAAGAAGAAAATTAAATTGTACTGAAAGCATAATAATTCTCGTAATGATTTTGAGATTTCCGTTCAGGTTATTTTTTATTTTGAATTTCGACATTCTTCCATATGATTTCTTCCGAAACAACAACTCCCGATTGGATTATCTAACGACGGATTCAACCTGGGTAACAGCCGTGTTTTTCTGTTACGATCGCGAACCAGCGAATGAATGAGTTGCATAACAGTGTGAGAACTGGTTTTATAAAGAGCGCGGGATAATTTTAAGTGGCACGCCACTGTCAGTGTGTCAGTGTCGCGATGTCTTCCCTGACATGACGGACGATTATTACGCTCGCCAAGGCAGGTACAGACCGTCCGAACGAACGGTTCAGTGAACTAACAGGATTGGTCAACGGCGCTGTCTTGATTGGATCACTGAACAATTCGTCCGGCCGGGCTGTACTTACAATTAAATATCACTTTTTCCGTATATAATTCTCTAGGAACATCGACTCTACGCCTGCCGTGTTAAGGGCGTCCAGGGGTTACTAGCGCTACTGACGGAAAACAATCAATATTATATGTATATCGCCAATCCCCGGTGGGCAAGCGTGGTGATTAAAGCCTATACTGACTAAAAAGAAGGCCGATGCTCTCGTGGGAGAATAGGATGCTTACATTTTTTACATATAATTGCAAAAAGTCTGTGTTCAATCTCTCAATTATATAGACCGTGATTTTTAAGATAGATTACTACAAAGAATAGCATTTATGCCAAAATAGCCATTTTTCGCATTAAATAAAGCTATCTAGTCCTAGGTTTAAGAGGAAACACAACGGCAGTTTTTCGATACAAACGTAGTCCCCTGTTTCCTCCCTGGATAATGCCAGTGGAGCAATTGTTTTTTTGCATAAAATCTACGGCTACTATACGCATGTCCATATATTTTGATTTTTTTCATAAATTTATTATTAAAAGAGATATGAACATTCAAAACCCTAAAAAATTGGCCCGATTTTCCGCTGTATTCAAAAAGTCAGAAAAGCAATTTTACTAGATTATATAAAAAATGGAAAACATAGGAACACGGCCAAAGCCTTTCTTTAATTATTTATGAAACAAGTAGTTAAATTGGTTAAGTTTTGGAGAAGAAATCAGGGGACTACGAATCGTTGATTTTGTGTATTTTTAATTGGTATTTTCGGTCCAAGCTGCAGTTGTCTCTATCGCGCTCTGCGGGGGGAGGCTTGAGGTTGGGGAGGCGCGGACTACGTATACATACACTAGTGACGTGACACGTAGTCGATAATTTTATCGATACTTTAGTGTTGTTCATTGATATCGATATTTCTAGTTAGAGTATTTTACGTGAAGTGCATTTAGCAGATTATTGTGTTGTTCGATTGTTGGAAAATAATAAGTAGGTTATAAACCTTTTATATTATTTATTGAAATGCTCAAAGTACACTAATATCAATACTGCCGCGCTAACAGTAAGAGCAGTAAGTCGATTTTTATCAAAAAATTAGTTAAGTACATATCCTGAATCGCCGCGTCATGTTCTAAAAACTGGTCTAATCCCCGTTTTTCTATACCTAATACCATGAAGCATAACAGCAGTAAGTCAATGAAATGATTTGTTTTTCTTAGCGTAAAAGCACGAAATATACTTACTTCACGTTAATTACTGTACATCCGAAATCTATGTTCTATTTTGCTAATAATAAAAACAGTCTGTAAGTGAACATTTTTATTGTGTAAATGAGCTTAATCAAAAAATTTTAACTTAGAATGTCAGCACTAATCACACTTACTGCTTTTATCTCAAATCAACTGAAAATTTCTACTGTCTAACTATCACGGTTCATGAGATACAGCCTGGTGACAGACGGACGGACAGACGGACGGACCAACAGCGGAGTCTCAGTAATAGGGTCCGTTTTGCCCTTTGGGTACAGAACTTTAAAAAGGAAACTCAAGAAGTACCTAGTAATATGGATGAATAATTGTTGCGCCCAAAACAAAAATTTCGCTGTTTTCAGTTTTTTGGTGTACATTATTAAAAGCCAGCATTTACATGCGATAAAAACTAAAATACTTTGAGCCTAGTCACTGTTTTAAATCAGTCGACAGCTTCCTACACCAGGTTGAACAAGCTATGCAAAGAAAACAAAAACGTATAATTTTTCAGATTTTGTCGATTCAGTACGGCAAGCAAACTCTAAAAGGGTTATTCTCAGAAAATGGTTCAAATTGCATAATTTCTTTGACACATTTTTTCATATTAACTCAATAAAAAGTAACAAATATTGTAGGTGTAATGGCTCCTGAAGATTGAATTGTAGCATATTTGTAGGTTTCGTTAAATTAAACGCTATTCACTTTAATTACGTACTTTCAAAGCCTTCTAGAAAAAAACTTTAGGTAATTTACTACATTTCAAGATTTGTAAGTATAGATGTCTCACTATATTATCTCTTAAATTGTGATTACTGCTTATTAGATAACATCTTAGTTTTTTTGTACCCTTAATTTGTGTTAAAAAGTAACAATTAAAAGTGACACTTAATTTCATACAAAATATAGATATCGAATGTATGGAATACTTAGTAGGTAATATAGCAGTAAAAGGGGTACTTACTGCGGTTATTCTAAGCAATCAGTACAAATAGATTTATCTCGTACTAGAAATATTAGATTAGATTAGATTAGAACTCTTTATTGTACACACCAGAAAACAAACAAATACATTGTAAGACTTATAGATCTATGTTTTGCCGTATACAATTGGCAAAAATATGAGTTTTCGTCAATTAATTAATATATTATATAACTAAATAATAATTTAGTTATTATAATGAAGCATGTATCATGAAAGAACTCCATTTAAGCTACATATTGAAAAAATCACAACTACAAAAACTTATAAGCTAAAGTAGAAGTAAATAAAAATGTAATACAAAACTTTGTCCTCCATTTTCTCAACTTTGAAATTTCCGACTTACTGCTCAATCTTACCCTTAACATGGCAGAATAATGTTGAAAGTATATCTAAAGTTAGGTATAAAAAAACTATTCAGTGGTCAAACCGTTTCTCTCTCTCTCTCTCTGATCTATAAAAAACTTGTAGGAACCTGTTGTGTCTAGGCCACTTTTTTACATTTTGATTTTTAAAAAAATCATCGTTGAGGTCAGCTTACTCAAATGTGTATTAATATAAAGTTACACTAAAAACGCACAACATCTAAGCACAGGCAATTGTATTTTTTGGTTTATTTTGGATGCATGAATTAATGGAAAAAAGGTAATTGTGTCTAAGATACAACGAACCTGTTTTACCTTGGCCAGTGTCCTTTGTACCTTGGACATAGTCATTTTAAATACATACATAATATTTCATGCCACTCTTCCAGGAAAGCAGGCAGATACCAAGGTATGCCACGTGCCACGATCATTCAGCCATTAGATTATAAAACCACATATATTTTTTACACAAAGTTTATTTCAACAAAAAAAAAACAAAGCTTAACTTTTAGGTCTCAATCACAAATTGTTGCATAAATTAAAAACTAAAAAAATACTCTCCTAAACAAAAATAATAATGACATAATATTATTGTAAATTTAAGTGAACAAAAAAATTATTTAATAATCTTCTCTACACATACTCTGAACAGTTTCCAAGGCGCAAATCTTCTAGTTAGCTCTGAAGTTGGCGAGCTTCGCGTCGCAGTAGCAAAAAATTGGTGTCAGCGGAATGGAGTCGGCGCGAGCAGGTCCCGGCCGTCCGGCCGCTCCCCTCTCACCCCCGCTATGCACCCCGCTCGCGTAGATTTCAATGTGTTAGTAAGCAGTTATCGTTGTTATGCAAACGCACACGCTTGCACTGCGAGAAAAGTACAGTCGAGCGTCGCATTAATAAATAGTCTTTATTGAGTTACTTTTATTTTTATGGTATTGATTGAATAAAATATTAATAATAGATCATATTAGTTATTACAATGCCTAGGCAGAATACCGTATTACGACGGCAAGCTAGAAAAAGTCAAAGAGATTGAACAGGAATATAAGAAGAGTGACCACGTCATAGACACCCTAACCGAAGAAAATATTATTATGGTCATTCATGTCAACGACAGTGAATGAGAAAGAAGTGAGGATGAGTTTGAAGAGGCCGCCGATACCACAGAAGACGAATTAGACAGTGATGATATGGAAGCTGTGGCGTGCGTGCTCATCAAAATCTCTATCGGATTTTGTGGAAGGTGTTCAGTCATTGTAAAAGTTAGCGTATGTGACTTTGCCTACCTTAACAAATATTTTTTATAATTTGATATCCACAAAACATGTAATTTTGTAAAGAAATAAACTTTCAAAATTAGTTATTTTATGGTCCACTTATTTATTTGTCCAACTGTACATCTGCGCAGTGGCCGCAGCGCCAACTTCAGAGCTAACTAGAAGATTTGCGCTACCTGTACACATTATAAGTTGTGGCCGAGGTACAACATCGGGTCAATTTGAATTAGCGAACTTCGAAAAGGCAGTTTAAAATTAGTTAGGTTAGGAACGCTTAGGTTCTTTAGTAGCTATCTTCTCTAGTTATATATTACAGGTAATAGTTTTATTTTCTAAGTATGTCATGTCATAAGTATAAACTGGCTCAAAGGGAAATGTAAATGAGGTACCTACTTTTTGCACTAGTAAAACTATTTTTCCGTTTTTTTACGCACTCACTCGCAACCGGTGTTTCAGAACTAACTTCACACTTGAGGTAGCAAATGACGTTTCAGATGCCTTACACAAAATTAATGAAAAGCGTGTGGGTTTCGAAAAATTTACGATTGACCAAGGTACAACTAGTTAGGTATGTCCAAGGTTGAACAGGTTACCCTACCTATCTAATGGTCCGGAGCGTGCTAAATTTCGTGGTAGGTATACGACCGTCGCGGTAATGGGAAAATGGGGATTGGTTGAAACGGATATTGAATGAAATGGGAATCGGATCAATAATGAACTTGGATGTATAAAAAACGAGCGGATTATTTTTCGATCGACAATCGATATAAAAAGTTTCTAATATCGGATCGATTTTCTGCCAAAATACATCGTCTCTTTTAATTTTTTCGTAAAGTAAGCCTGAGCTCCACAAAACAAAATGTCCAGTAAGTAATAGCCAGAGTCAAACAAAGAGCAGGTAGGTAAAACAATAAGACGAAACAACACTCCGCACACGCCGCCGAACGAAATCAACTTGCATACTACGCCCGGCCCGCTCGCGAGCGTGGCTATGGCGGGCGGCGGCGGCGGCGGCGGCGTGTGCGGCGCGGCGGGCGTGCCACGAACACATTGACAGTCCCATTCACACATTGATAGCTCGCTTCTTCGGGCATCGCGCGACAGCAATAGATTTTACAAATACCTATTTTTCAATTCTCTAGCCCGTGATATTCCCTCTTAATGCCTTAGTTTCACGGTCATAGGTTCTAAAATTCTATTAATATGATAAAAATATTGTACAGTAGACACTTTGAAAATTCGATCTGTATAAGAATATATGATTTTTTTCCGCGGTGGCGCTAGTTTTACTCAGTGAATATTCTCGAATATTCCACTGATTGGCAACGCGAGACCGAGGTCCCTGCCTCAGTATTCTAGCTGACTGGTTTTCCACTTAAGATAAAGGTAAGATAAGAATATTCTTTATTGTGTTACACCAGGCAAAAGGACAAATAAAATACTTACTTTCCTCCGTTTATAAAACGAGCGTCGAAAGTCATCAATAACAGCCGTCACCTCACTGTTGGACACTTTCCCTCATTGTGTACTATTTTTCCGCAACGAGGCGTAATCCGAAATTGTAAGCATTTGACTCCTATTCCTTTTATTTCATGTTTTTTTTTTTTTTTTTATGATGCCTATCTGACAAGCGAAGGTCAGCAGTCAGCTCCGAATATTTCTCTCTTTCTCTCGAAAGACGGAAGAGCTTGACAGCACTCGAGATTCCAGTCCACTTCGTAGGTTTCTCAACCAGGATAACTTTCTTCGGCCTACGCGTCTCTTGTCAGCGATTTTTCCCATCATAATAGACATAGGAGACAAAATCTTGGGTGTTTGAAAATATTTCTCAAGTATGCAATCTTTCTCCTTCAGATGGTATACCAAAGCTCTCGCTTCTTGCTGACACGTCGTCGAACCTTCTCATCGGTAACCTTTTGCGTTCAGCTAATTTGAAGCATGTGTCTTTTATACCACAATTTTTCTGTTTGGCTAACCCTAAGGCCTAATTTACATTTGCTTTATTTTCATGCTTTTTAAGCATGTTTCCCATAGAGGTAGAATAAAAGAGAGAAGGCGAAAACGTACGCCGATTCATAGTTTTTATTCATCATTAACCCATTACGAGTATGTCCCCACCGAGGGGCACGGGTCTCTTCCCTGAGGAAGGTAGGCCATACTCCACCACGGGGGCCAAGTCCGGATTGGTGGAGGCTTGTAAGACTAGTGGCTGGTCTTACTGTCAGAAGTTTTCAAGCCGCCCTAAGGCCTCTGACTTGGCTTAACGACTACTATCTATCGACGTCATCCGGCACCAACTGCTTAACGTGCCTAGCGAAGCACTTAGGAAAATGGCCAGCGTCAGTCATAGACAGTGATCCATCCATGGACTGAACGCGCCGTATGTTGCTTAACCTTAGTGATCGTTTAAGATCACTCAGGCAGCTCAGGCTACGAGCGATTCCTAGTTATTCTTACGCAGCATTATGTTATAAAACAACTTTAAAACATCTTAAATACATAGTAAACAACCAACCATTATTAGCGATTTATTATTCGCTTATGTACCTAGTTATAAAAGGAATTGGTCTCTATTCTATTCTACCTCTACGTACAGCATGCTTAAAAAGCATGAAAATAAAGCAAGAGAATGGCGTGACGCAAAAAAAGATCTCTTCAAGACTTGCGTATCTGCAGATGTGGGTAGCGACTTCACGCAATAAAATTTCCATTCACGGATATAATTTCAAAGGGTTATGAGATTTTTACGACGTGGACATCGATGATCTTAGTGGAATATTATGGCTAATATTTGTACATAAAACAGTATTGTTACTTCAACCATTCTCAAACGCAGCGTGTAACGTGGCTCTGAACCTTTAATGCGTCTTATTTTTAGAATTGGAGATAGTTTTTAATACGTCTGCCGTCCACCCGCCGTGTTAATGTCTGAGTTTTACGAGTCTGTTTTATTTTAATAAAGTACGGTTAACAGTTTTCGTGGTATATTGTGGCGCTGGCGACTCGCTCGTCTGTACCATGTGGTGCAGTGATTTCGGGATCGCCATCCGTCCTATGCTACGATTTCTTTTCATCTTTAAATATAAAATCCAAAATAGGACACAGGGTATACTAGTGTGGGGCCACAAGCAATGTATGTAAATGGTATGTTATGTAATTTTCAGAAAAGTTTGGTGATAAGAAATCTGTTACATTTTCTTAAAATATTTTTTCTTAAATATTGCATCAGGGCTGAAGGTTTATTAATTTCATCCTATCATTGTCCACCTAAAACGTTCACGAAAGAATAATGTGCAACTTGGGCCCACATTTGTAGCATTTAATAGGAACTTTGGCCGGGAGATGCGATCAGCACCATATTCCGGAACGCAATGGCCTCCCGCCGCCAGCATGCGACGTGAAGCCATTTGCAAACCCCTCTTTAGTTTCCGTTTCCTTTTACAACTACCCTTCAATATTTTTACTATTTAATGCTTGTCAATATAATGTTCACATACCCCACGATTCACGATTCTCTAATTAAATGGTGACGGATGGGACTATTCTTATGATAAAACTTACTTAAATATACGTATTTACGTATAAAGTTAGATATATTTCAATAAAATCATGACACCTTTTTATACCAACTGTAACATTATCAACTAGTCAATAACAACATTTTTTGATATGGCGACATTGCTGTATGTATTCACAGAAAAGCAATATATCAGCATTTATATCAACATTAAAGAGGTTATAATGAAGACACTATGGTGTGCGTCATGAGTGAATCGCTCGCAGCCTGGGCTGCCTGAGTGATCTTAAACGATCACTAAGGTTAAGCAACATACGGCGCGTTCAGTCCATGGATGGGTCACCGTCTATGACTAACGCTAGTGGCTTTTTTCCAAGCGGTTCCCTGCTTCGCAAGCCATGTTAAGCAGTTGGTCCCGGCTGCCGTCGACAGATGGCAGTCGTTAAGCCAAGTTAGAGGCCTTTGGGCGGCTTGAAAACTTCTGCAGTAAGACCAGCCACTAGTCTTACAAGCCTCCACTAATCTGGACTTCGCCCTCGTGGTGGAGTATGGTCTATACCTTCCTCAGGGAAAAGACCCGTGCCCCTCGGTGGGGACATAATGGGTTGATGATGATGATGGTGTGTTTTTTGTCGCGTTCAGTGGCTCTGTGACAAAACATCGAACCGGTAGAACGACTAAGATGTGTAATGTGTTCTCGTTCTGTAGTTCGAGACCGAAACAGACATGTTTTAACGAGCGTGTCCTACCTGTCATGACCTACGGAGCTGAGACATGGACACTCACAAAAGGGTTGGTCCACCAGTTCAAAGTCGCTCAGCGAGCTATGGAAAGAGCTGTGCTTGGAGTTTCACTCAGTGAGCTATGGAAAGAGCTATGCTCGGAGTTTTGCTCAGCGAGCTATGGAAAGAGCTATGCTCGGAGTTTCGCTCAGCGAGCTATGGCAAGAGTTATGCTCGGAGTTCGGCTCAGCGAGCTATGGAAAGAGCTATGCTCGGAGTTTCTCTGAAGGATAGGATTCGTAACGAATACATCCGACAGAGAACCAAAGTTATCGATATAGCTCAGAGAATTAGCAAGCTGAAGTGGCAGTGGGCTGGTCTTATTTCGCGAAGAACCGACAACCGCTGGGGTAAAAGTGTTCTTGAGTGGAGACCGCGACTCGGCAAACGTAGTGTAGGACGCCCTCCAACCAGGTGGGATGACGATCTGCGAAAAACTGCAGGCAGATGCTGGATGCGGCAAGCTGAAGACAGGGCGCTATGGCGCTCATTAGGGGAGGGCTTACCGTATCCGTGGTGATTTGCCATAAAAAAAAGGATCGTGGAGCACCTAGCTATAGTTCCAGAGGTCGTGAGAGGGGGTGAGGGAGGGGCGGGGTATGTATGTGGGTTGTAGTCATCATCATCATCAACCCATCATGTCCCCACCGAGGGGCACGGGTCTCTTCCCTGAGGAAGGTATAGGCCATACTCCACCATGGGGGCCAAGTCCGGATTGGTGGAGGCTTGTAAGACTAGTGGCTGGTCTTACTGTCAGAAGTTTTCAAGCCGCCCTAAGGCCTCTGACTTGGCTTAACGACTGCCATCTATCGACGGCAGCCGGCACCAACTGCTTAACGTGCCTTGCGAAGCACGGAATCGCTCGAAAAAATGCCACTAGCGTTTGTCATAGACGGTGACCCATCCATGGACTGAACGCGCCGTATGTTGCTTAACCTTAGTGATCGTTTAAGATCACTCAGGCAGCCCAGGCTACGAGCGATGGGGGGGTTGTAGTGCCTTGAAATTATTTTTCATGTCGTAACAGACCACTTTCTGTTTAAAAATCGATCATCTATGCATGTGACTTGCTCTGAAATAAAATGTTTTTTTTTTGCCCTCGTACATCGATTTGATCTTTCTTTCAAAACTTTTTCGATAGCTTATGTCATGACTCATCGATTCACATACCTGCTATAATGCTACACCGGTGGGCCCAAGGTTCATACAATTTTGCACATTGTTCTTTACAATTATTTACTGTCGCGATCCGCTCTGCTATCATCAAAATACTTGAACGTTGCAATCGACGTTGCCAGGAATGCAAGCCGGATATAACTATGATCATCGGCGGTCTGTTGACCAATGCTACGATAGGCCTTCTCTCTGTAATGCCATCACGCACCGTCCTTCACCAATCGCATCCACTGACCTACAGCTGAATCAACGATAGTCAGGTTTATTGCTGCATCGCATTGCAACGGATGGAAGCAGCAAGAAATTTGGGTACCATACTACTAAAACGACCTTTGTGGCGCAGAGATTAGCGCATCTGAATACTATGCGAGAGGTTCCGGGTTCGAAACCCGGCAAACTAAATAACTAACTAAAAACTAAAAAAAAGACAAAAATATCTTAGATGTTTCATGAATGAATGAATATTTAAATTATTTCGGACCGAATCGCGTTGGAAAGCAAATTCAAACGTCAGAGAATCAGGAAAAAATCTCAACTTAGGAGGCGCTTCGAGCTGTACGTTTCAGATATTCAGTTTGCTGCACAATGCCAATACGTCGCGTTGTGTTACGCGTAACATCGAGGATACAAGTCCTAGACTGTTCGCCGTTCAGAGTGCTTATACTCAGTTTTTTCATTCACTTTCGATAGCGAGAGAGTTTGCAATTTGTATATGAGTGAAAAAGCGCGCCACCTAGTTGTCTCTTTGTCACTCTTATACAAATTGCAAACGCTCTCGTTATAGAAAGTGAAATGAAAAAGCTCAGTTTATGCACTCTGTTATGTAGCGGGCGAACCCTCTGGTCACTGACCCGCTCCAGACATTTCTACTTTACTCGTTACCTAACGTTTTGATAGACAACGCTATGATTATATTCTAGACCTTAACAGAATGCCAGTATAATGTCACGTACTTGAAGTATTGTATCACACTCAGTTGCATTGTGACCTTGACAAGAATTATAAAAGCGGCCAAGTGCGAGTCACTCGCCCACGAGGGGTTCCGTACCATTGTTTATAAAAACGTAAAAAAATAATTAATTAAAAGTGAATTGTAACTAAATATTCTGTGAATATTTCAAGCGTCTACCTTTTGCCGTTTTTGCACGATATTGATAACGGCATTTAATATGCCCTTAAATGTTTTTTTTTTATTTGCTATTATAGCGGCAACAGAAAAACCTACATCATCTGTGAAAATTTCAACTATCTAACGATCACGGTCCATGAGATACATCCTGTTGACAGACGGACGGACGGACGGACAGAGCAGCACTCTCTGTAATAGGGTCCGTTTTACCCTTTGGGTACGGAACCCTAAAACCATTGTCAAACCATTGATGTTTACATGTTTGTGACGTGGCTGTTTCTGGTTCCCACGACACAGGGTATCTAGCAGTGGTGGATTTACCAATAGGCACTAGGCGGCAAATTTGCCCCAAAATTTTTTTTTTATTAAGGAGATAAAAATTAAAAAAATACCTGCATGTTATTAGATTTCACCATTTAACTTAACCTGAAAAGTGGGAAATTAGACGTTTGCCAATCTGCTAATACATACTTTTGTTAAATTACATATTTGCGTAGGTGGATTTAGGGGGCGGCAAATTTGACCCAATTTTTTTTTGTCTTACAGAAATAGAAAAAATATAATACCTGAATGAGAATAGATTTCACCATTTAACTTAACCTGAAAAGTGGGAAATTTGACGTTTGTCAATCTGCTAATAGATACATTTTATATTACATATTTGCGTAGGAAGTTTTAGGGGGCGGCAAATTTGGCCCAAAAATAGTTTTTTTTGTCAATTTTTTTTTATTTTTTATTTAATAGGTAAGCCCACGGCCCTCTTATAAAACATTTATACTTAATAAAAATTAAACATTTTTAACAGACAGACAGACAGACAGTTCTAACAGAAATACAAAAACGAAATACCTGAATGTTATTAGGTTTCACCATTTAACTTAACCTGAAAAGTGGGAAATTTGACGTCTGCCAATCTGCTAATACATACTTCATATACTTTTTTATATTACATATTTGCGTAGGTAGTTATTTTGATAGCGGCGCGCGGTGCGAAAACAAATGGCATGGTCATTCGCTAATGCCCGGTTCCTATAATATACGCCTACCGGCTACGACCCGTTTTCCATACAATTTATTGACGGTTCGTAGGAATTTCGTAGGAATTGTAACCGATCGTAAGCACAAACGAAGCGTTTTGTGGATATTGGAACCGGGCATAAGAGTATCTGGCCGGAATGAAAGCTGCGACATCAATTTATCCAAACTTGGTTAAGTTTGGATAATTTTTTTCTTAACTTGAATTAAAGCTTTATAAGTAAGTACTAAATATTCACAAAAAAAATTAAACCGCTATCACCAATAGTTTAGGACTAATGCCCGGTTCCAATATCCACAAAACGCTTCGTTTTTGCTACGATCGGTTACAATTTCTATGAACCTTGCTTACGATCGGTTACAATTTTATTACTACCAACAAACGGATCGTAGCCGGTAGGCGTATATCATAGGAACCGGGCATTAGAGCACAATTAGAGTACATACGAGTACACATAGCTACGAGCACTTTCTAAGCAATCGGGTTTCTGCGCTAACATGCTAAAATACTACGCTATTAATATTTTATTCCTTCATTCTAACATGAATCGTTTGTACATAAAAATTTCTTTAATTCTTCATAAAAAAATTAAAACGTAATCGCCAATAGTTGGACTTAAAGCGGTTTTATTAATTGAGATTGAAACAGTATTTTATGAAAATAGAGAGATTTATTTTGTAATTTTTACAATTTTACTATTTGCACTAGCTCTTTACACATAAGCCCTCTTTGATGGGAAGAAAGGCATGCCAAGAAATGCAAATAAATGTAAAGAATTACATTTAAAGCTTTAATTAAAGTTAAAAAAATTAAAAACTTCAACTTTTTTACTATAAGAATCTTATAATAAAATTATATTCCTTTTATAACACCATTTTATAACCTATCTGTGGGAAAAGCTTAGGAGTTGGCAAAATGTACTGTGTTAACTTAATATTCTTTATGTAATAAGGTTTTGTCAATTCTGGTTTTTCTCCTTGAATAAATAAAATAAAATAAAAATAGTTAGGTATTATAATCTTATTATTATTAGTAAATTTTTAAAAGCTCATAACTCAGCAATAAAACATCATACGAAAAAAAAATTGGGTGTACACATCCACGTCCACTAGAAATATAACTGACCAAAGTATCTTAATAATATATGCAGCATTATAATACAGGGCGTCCCAAAATTATGGGGCATGAAGGGAAAGTACGTTAAATATCGTAGATAGGGTATTTTGCTGAAGGAAGACTTAATGTTATTTTTAAAAGTTAGTAATTCTGCATTCAAAGATATTGTAAAAATTACTTGCCTCGTCTGGGAAAATAATTAATTTGACGCTGTTCCTTTCTTTTAAAATACTATGTTACTTAAGAAGAGTTATTACTTTTTGGCCATTCTTTCGATTGGCATCATAAAAGGGGTGTTTTTTTTACATTTAAGTCGGTTCGATTCCCAGACGAGGCAAGAAATTTTTAGAAAATCTTTGAATGCAGAATTACTAACTTTTCTAACAAAGTCTTCTTTCAGCAAAATACCCTATCTACGATATATAAGGTACTTTCCCTTCATGTCCCATAATTTTGGGACGCCCTGTATATGCAATACATGATTGAGCTTTTCTTAGCTCAGAGATAAAATTACTTCATTTATCTTTTTTTGGCAATATTTGTGATGAGAATTATACCAATTATTTAGAAACCGTGCAGTTATTTTTGGTATCCAATGGTGTTATAATATATCAGTATCTTGCTTACTAAAAATTCGTATGCTGCTGTGCGTGCGTATTTATCGATTTCATGGATTATATTATTTCGAAGTTCAGGAAATTTAGTAAACTGGTTTACAATAAATATTATTAGCTTAGAAAATTTAATAATTTAATGAATATACCTAATCAGTTCTTAATTTTTCATAAGATACAGATTATTTTAAAAACAATGAATATTTTTTTAGTCTTTTAATTCTAAAATATTTTCCTTCACCTTCTTTTGTCGAAATGCAGAGGTCAGAAGGGGCGGCAAAATTTGAATAGCCTACTGGCGGCAAATGTGTTAATCCGCCACTGGTATCTAGTGGGCCTGAAGCAATGTATGTACCTGTATGTAAATGTTATGTTATGTTATTGTTATGGTGAGACGATCGACCCACCAAAAATTGTACAGATTAATACATAAGTAAATTAATTTTGAACCGTAGGTAATAAACATTTAGGTGGCTCAATATTTTGTACAGTTAACAGCATATCAAACTTTGCACGTGCACTCAAAGTATTTTCTTTTACACTTTAGTCAGTTAAGTACGTACTGGTACAACGAAAATGTAAAGTTTGACCTGTCGTGCTACAAAAATTTGGTGAACAGAGTTTTAACGATGCCATTTTACTGCTCATTTTATTGATGTCCTGTAATTGTTTTTTATGAAGGTGTATTTTTTTTATTAAAACAACAACCCCGTCGCTAAAATGTTGTAAACAAGGTCAATTAAAATTTTA
This sequence comes from Yponomeuta plumbellus, assembly GCA_947310845.1. Classification (NCBI taxonomy): domain Eukaryota; kingdom Metazoa; phylum Arthropoda; class Insecta; order Lepidoptera; family Yponomeutidae; genus Yponomeuta; species Yponomeuta plumbellus. The sequence continues at coordinate 1,346,887 of OX371205.1, read as the reverse complement.
CCTTCGGTAAGAGGGACCTCTCTTGGTCTTGGTCTTACCGGCTGAGGTTTTCTATTTAATAAAATTTACACCAATCAAGTTTTTGGTTTAATTACAAGCATTTTCGTAGTTCACTTTACTTTTAACAAATTTAATATGACTGCTAACGTCCGCCATTTGGCAAAGGTCTTCGTAGAAATCAGACCAACCTATTGGCTTCTGCGTGGTGGTAAAGGAACATCATACATACACGCGAAAAACATTAACCTCCGTCGCTTTCGCAGCCGTGGAAACCAAAAGTATGGCTTGATAATGATAACAAACATTGGCCGAGGCTGGCAATATCAGAGAAGAGGCGTCTGCCCAACATGGGCCACGTGTTTAACAGACTTAAAAAAAGTACGTTTTCTATTGGACAGAATATTTTTTAGGAATGCTCAGGGACAATTCCGCTCTACGTCCGATATCAATCATTATTTTTTGTTACAAAGGAGTAATTACAATACTTAATCAAAGAAAAGTCTACATGTAAGGGCGCTTACGCTAAATGGTACAATATTGAGTTGTTTTTACAATATTAGTAAGCGACTGCTGCTGAACTAGACGAATAGTCTGTGTTTCAGCATTCAGTTTCCCTTTAGGGCGGTCCCATATATCGTGTATGTATAAGAAAAACTCTTCTTTTAAGCACGTGTTTGTTTTGGTACAAGTCGCTTCTTTTAAAGTATAATAAGTAGGGATTTATTTCAATTATCGACTAAACGGCGCTCTCATCCCCAGCCGTAACCGCCCCAGCTAGCTATCGACAAGATGTCCGGGCAAACTTCGCTGTCTCCGCTCAAGAAACTGCTCACTGTGGATTAGGTAACGTGCCTAACACCGAATACTGTGTTTATTGAGAGTGTATTGACATTATAATCGTGAGAAAACCACGCATGGCCGGACTGTGTTCGTTGAAACGGAACTAGCAAACAATGTGCGCTGGCTGCTCGATACCTGCATCGGCGATTGTGACTACTATAATCTGGAACCAAAACAATTATTGAATCAATAAAAAGCACTGCTTGCCCTACTCGTATATCACAGGAATTACCTACATTTTCAGGGAGCAGGGTACAGTCGAGTTCATAAATATATGAACACTTCCGCGGCTTCAAAAATATGTGTGCAAATAAGGTTACAAAAATATCTAGAATGTTATGCAATCAAAAATATATCAACGTTTTACCGGTCATAAATATCAACACAAGGCTTCACAAATATATCAACAACTGAAAATTTATAAATATATGCACAAAATATTGTCATATGTATGTCAACAATTATAGTTACATAAATATCTATACATTAATTGGTCATTTTTATGTGGACAAGCTGACCGACAAATATATCTAAACAAATGTTAGCCATATTTATGTGAACAACCTATAGTACGAACTCCATGATAATCTTTTAAAGAGGCTGTGTTATATTTATGACTTTTGATGGCCACTTATTTATCTAAATTAAAAGATTTATGAAAGATAACTTCATGACGTCACTGTCATAATCATAACAACCGTCATCGCGCCTTGTAAGAATTGCATGTAAAGTTTGTACCTACGTATATTGCATAGGTACGTGCTGCGAACAAAAATGTAGAGAAACTCATTGCCTACTGCAAAACTTGTTTACCCAGACAACCACCAAATTGAATTTGTACAAGGCAATTGTAGCATTCACAATGCTTACCTAGTACAATTGTGGATATATTAGTACAATTTAGTACAATTAGTACAATTGTGGATAGTGTGGAACTAAAATTAATTAAAATGCCCCCGAAAAGCCCCGATCTTAACCCCATAGAAAATCTATGGGGTTAGATGGTGCAAGATTGCGATGCTACAAAATCACTCGTAGCCTGGGCTGCCTAAGTGACCTTAAACGATCACTAAGGTTAAGCAACATACGGCGCTTTCAGTCCATGGACGGGTCACCATCTATGACTAATGCTAGTGGCATTTTTCCGTGCGGTTCCGTGCTTCATAAGGCACGTTAAGCAGTTGGTGCCGGCTGCCGACGATAGATGGCAGTCGTTAAGCCAAGTCAAAGGCCCTAAGGCGGCTTGAAAACTTCTGACAGTAAGACAACACCAGCCACTAGTCTTACAAGCCTCCACCAATCCGAACTAGGCCCATGTGGTGGAGTATGGCCTATACCTTCCTCAGGGACGAGACCCATGCCCCTTGCTGGGGACATAATGGGTTGATGATGATACTTAGTAGTTACTTTGTTTTTTTTATTCATATACTATATCTACTGCATTACCTGTAGGTAGTAGTTCTGGGATAACAGGATAAAAAATAGCAAACTCATAGTATGTCAGGCAGATTTAAAAATATCAAAATGTACTGAAATGTATGATTCAACCGTGATAAAGGGTAAACGCACCCAAATGTTTGACTACATACCTCCCAATCTAGCCATGTCATTTGTATTAGACTAGACCAGGATTCCCATCCTCTATTGTAGATAAGTATGTTCTTTTTGCGATTGAAAAACTAGCGATGTAAAAATTGCAAAAAAGCGTAGTTGGAACTCAGGCCTCCACTAAACAGAAGTTGCGTACAGATACCCCTAGGCCACTGCGTCATTACTACTAAGTTCTAAAATAGTCAACGGATAAAACAAAATAGCACTGTCTTTTGTCCTCGCTCTGTTTTCCCGTATTCTTCATAAAATGAAAAATTTTGCGAGCGATGACGACGTTGCCATGTGGTGCATAAGAAGTTTGTATCGCATACAGATAAACAGAAAAGAGACAGACATATGCACTGACAAGTCTGCACTGTTTTCGTGAATTGTCAAATTACATGTTCACATAATATTTATGTTTACTTTCTTTATACATACAAACTTTACATGCAATTCTTACAAGGCGCGATGACGGTTGTTATGATTATGACAGTGACGTCATGAAGTTATCTTTCATAAATCTTTTAATTTAGATAAATAAGTGGCCATCAAAAGTCATAAATATAATACAGCCTCTTTAAAAGATTATCATGGAGTTCGTACTATAGGTTGTTCACATAAATATGGCTAACATTTGTGTAGATATATTTGTAGGTCAGCTTGTCCTCATAGAAATGACCAACTAATGTATAGATATTTATGTAACTATAGTTGTTGACATACATATGACAGTATTTTGTGCATATATTTATAAAATTTCAGTTGTTGATATATTTGTGAAGCCTTGTGTTGATCTTTATGACCAGCAAAACGTTGATATATTTTTGATTGCATAACATGCTAGATATTTTTGTAATCTTATTTGCACACATATTTTTGAAGTTGCGGAAGTGTTCATATATTTATGAACTCGACTGTACATGTTATCCTTATCACTAAGGTCATATTTTGTGAAATAAATTATATTTATCTTATCTTAATGGCACATATTCAGTAAAACGCTGTGAATTGATGGCTAAATATAGCGTTTACCATGAAGTGTTGGTGGAGGAAATTGCGGATTTTTTAACGCTCAAATAAATGTCTTCAAAGCGCTAGTTTCCGAGTAGACCTCGAAGCAGACCTAATCAGCGCGCGACGGTAACTCGCTTCCAACCCGTTGAAGCTCGGATATTGTTACGACTCTCCGATCGTATTGTGAGTTTATTTATGATGGAATCAGCAAGTCGTTGTTGGTTTTTCCCACATTGTTTTCCACAAACCTATACAACGCACAGTTGGTTCTGGATTTCGAATTTCGGACGTGTCCTCTTTAGCGTTCCAGAGTGTAAAAACGAGAACTCGTGTCAGAAACCCGCTTTTAATCCGTCTCAGTACCTCGTTTTAGTGGTTCCTACTTTTTATTTATAAATCTGTGGCAAGGTCTTCGTATTTTTGCACTCGAGGATGTGCAGGAAAAACACATCTCTTCAACCATATTACCTTATCTAAATGTAATGTAAGAGCCACAGATATCTCATTTTCTTTATTTATAGGGAGATGGGACAATTTGTCTAATCTGTATGGAGCTCCACTGTCGCAAGTTCAATTCATGCACACAAGCAACTTGCACACATTTGTCCATTCGCTCTAAGTGGTTACACGTGTGTGTGTATATACGGACGAGGCGCGCTTTACGCGGCAAGCGCCCACGCAACTGCAGTGTATGCCCGGTAGGCCTACAGCGGTCATACGCTACGTGGTGGCTTGTGCTCCCTCTAGTATTTCATGTTCTGAGGTAATAGCTAACCCGGCAAATGTTGTTCAGCCATATTAATTAGCCTTCAGCCTATTCTCAGACATACAAAATAAACGGCGGTGGTGGCGTAGTCGGGTTGACCCTTGCTTCTCGATCATGAGGGTCTGGGTTCGAACCACGCATGTACCAATGACTTTTAGTTACGTACATTTGTTTGTTTGTACACCAACACCATTCGCTGATAAATAGTGCCCGGATAACGGCGACAGGCTTGCCACTTGTCACGTTTGGGACCTAATAAACTCGGCAAAACGTGGGCCCAGTTCTAGTGATTGGTGCCTCTGCCTACCCCCTCGGGGGTAACAGGCGTGAGTTTATTTATTTATTTTATGTTACGAAATAAAGAAAAAAAAAATCGGTGAAGACGTTTCGGGGGAGCTCGACAGCAGAAATGAGGAGTTTATTTCAAAGCAAAGAATTTATATTCTGTTTTTTTAATGTCAATGTACTTGTAATGATACTAGGCGCTGCCTTATGGACCGCCATAAGGCAGCGCCTAACATCATTACGAAATGTACTGGAGAAAAAGACTGTGAACTTCACTCTGACCACCTTTTATCCTTAAAATCTAATACGTTAAAAAAAAGTCAGTACTACGAATATTTGTCTACCTGCGTCAAGACCCATGAGTGCTATCAACCCTTGCTGTGTTTTTGGTATGTAGTCACAGGGTCTGTACATCTATGAAAACGTTACTAGACCCTATATATAATTAACAAACACTGACACGAGATTTTTACATATTAGATATACTCAACGGGTAAGCCTACGTAAAAATGAGTTAAGTTGACGTTTATATCTATATATATAAAAGGAGAAGCTGACTGACTGACTGACTGACTGACTGACTGACTGACTGACTGACTGACTGACTGACTGACTGACTGACTGACTGACTGACTGACTGACTGACTGACTGACTGACTGACTGACTGACTGACTGACTGACTGACTGACTGACTGACTGACTGACTGACTGACATATCAACGCAGGGCCTAAACTATAAGGGTTAGAAACTTGAAATTTTGCACAGGGGTTCCTTTTGTGGCGAAGGGGAGCACTAAGAAAGGATTTTTGAAAATTCATCCCCTAAGGGTAAAATGAGGGTTCAAAGTTAGTATGAAACTTTGCCGTTTTTGAAGTTATTCGAATGAAATTTGGTACGAAGGTTCTTCATTTAAAATTATGAAACACCTCTGAAATAGTTTTTTAAAAATCATCCCTAAAGGGGGAAAAAGAGGGGTGCAAACTTAGTATGAAACTTTGCCGTTTTTGAAGTTATTCGAATGAGATTCAATATGAAGGTCCTTCATTAAAAGTCATGAAACACATGTAAAATAGTTTTTCGAAAATCATTCCTTAAGGGGGTAAGAGGGGTGTGCACACCCCTAGTTAGTATGAAACTTTGCCGTTTTTGAAGTTATACGAATGAAATTCAATATGAAGTTCCTTCATTGAAAGTCATGAATTACGTGTAAAATAGTTTTACGAAAATCATCCCTTAAGGGGGTATAAAGGGGGTGCAAATTTAGTATGAAACTTTGCCGTTTATGAAGTAATTCGAATGAAATTCAGAATGAAGGTCCTTCATTGAATGTCTTGAAACACTGTAAAATAGTTTTTCGAAAATCATCTCTTAAGGGGGTAAGAAGGGGTTGCGAAGTTAGTATGAAAGCACTTTTGCATGCGCTAAAAGTATCTCTATCTTATTTGCAAACACTTTGCTCAACTAAAGCCCACGCGGACGTAGTCGCGGGCAACAGCTAGTCATAAATAAATATTATAGTGACTTCATATCCCTCGAGCGTTCACATTGCGCATTGAATTACATGTTACTCGTTGCTCAGTACACGCTCACGCCTCACTGGGCATGTGGGTCGTTACAATAATGCTCACTTCTGATTGGTGATGGACGTATTTTTGCTAGCAGAAAGTATTTCTTGCGACTCGCTTGCGTGTCTTAGGCCTTACTCAAACAGATAGGGGCATCCAGCAATTACGTCACATTTACATGATTTTTTTACTCCTCCCCCCGTCCTTGTCACATTTGTGAGACTCTCCGCCTCCCTAGTGTGACGTCACATATTTTGCAAATTTACATTTAGAAATTACTTATTCAACAAAAATTTTATTTTGTCTAATCTAGAGATGCATAACTATTTTAATTGTAATCTGTACCTACGCTGTAAAATATTTTCTTGGGAATAAACATTTATTTATTTAGTTTTTCGTCACGTTTAGGACCCTTCCAAGCCCCTTCTCACACAACACTTCGTCCCCCCCTCCCGCCCCCTTACCGTGTGGCGTAATTAATGGATGACCCCTAGGACGTGGGAGGGCACGGAAAAGAAGAGTCGTCTTTCCAATTATCTTTCATACAACATGTACTGAAGGCCCACTGAAAGGTCCCCCCTGAAGATCGCATCCAGAAACAAGTGACGGCCATACAACGCCTCGCCTCTTTTCTACGCCCTTGGGGCTGGGCGTCCCCTCGGTGTGGCCAGGGTCTTATTGAACTCCATAGGCCTCTGGCGCCACCAATGGAAATGATCATATCTTCCTTTACAGTTCGTGTGTGCAAACAGGGTCTTTTACTCTTCTCTTAATTGTGGAATTGATTGGAGTGATTCTTAAAACTCACGACCGAAGACCTAGCACCTGGGACTACGAGTAGATATAATTTATGCAATAGGCAGTTTTTGGCGTTAATGCTGTCTAGTCCTAGGTTTTAGCCTTTAGATACGCGGTCGTGGATTCTAAAATAATTATCTATTAACATAACTAAAATAATTTTGGCAAAAAAAACCTGCCAAGAACAACTTGGACACGCGCTCGGACGGTTCATACAACTTTTGAATATTTCAAGCGTCGTTCCCGTTATTAATATCATGCAAAAATATGGCAAAATATCACGACAGACTTACCTTCACATTATTCTGTCACATCAGTGTGAAGGTTAAGTAACTTTATTCCTATTCTTCACTTTTACACTCACTGGAACGTCGCCATACTCGTTTGTTGTCTGGTATTTGTTGTTATAGCGGCAACAGAAACCTATCATCTGTGTAAATGACAACTGTTTAGCTGTGGAGTCTTAAGCCTGAATTACACCGGGGCAACACTGTGCGGCATTGCAGCATGCCACAAGGCCGCATGCTACAAAGATGCGGCAGAAGAAGAAGAAGAAGAAGCTGCGACAGTTTGCCACATGACGCAAGGTGTTGCCATGCCACACGATTCTTGCGACAATGTGCGACATTGTAGCATGCGGCCTTGTGGCATACTGCAATGCCTCACAGTGTTGCCCTAGTGTAATGCAGGCTTTAGTGACATGGTAATGGTAAGTGATTTGGTATTTGGATGTTTGGTTTGTTTGTCTTACAAGCCTACACCAATCCGGACTTGGCCACCGTGGTGGAGTATGGCCTATACCTTCCTCCAGGAAGAGACTCTTGCCCCTCGGTGGGGACATAATGGGTTGATGATGATGATGATGATGATGATGTTTGGTAACGTTGTTTTGGTTGTCCTCCGCCATCTCGTAATAGGTTTCCTTTAGCATTTAGTTATGTAATTTTGCTCTGTATTCGTTCTCGCGGAGGTCTCAAATTTGCATTTTAATAGGGCATCGAGCGAAGCTGCCGTTCAACAGTTTGAGATTGCTCTAATGACCTCGTTCTGATTTTTTATTCTACGTTTTATAACAATCATGATGATGAGTTTGGTTGTTTATTGAGTGACCAGAAAACGTTTAACTTCCAATTAGCGCTTCAGGAATTCGATTAGAAATTTCAGAATGCAGCCAAAACCCTTTTTTTTTTAAACTTATTTTTAAGAGTTTTATCATACTCAAGCTTACTCCTGTATCCCAAAGGTGTAGGCAGAGACCAGGTACTGCCACTTGCCACGATCCTGATAGGTCACTTTCGCTTCATCGATATTCATTAGTTGCAAGCACGCGCGCCGGTTGCGCGTACTTTTTATCCTGCCCTTTGCTAATACATCCCCTACTTGGTCGAAGTATGTCCGCCTATGCCCGTCTCTTACCATACCTTCCACTCACACAATGAAACTTTTTAAGTCCATATAAGTCAACAAATGTAACAGGTGGCGATGTTTTATGACACTGGCTCATGTGCCTCAAGTGTGCTCAAAGTGAGAGTTTTTTTTCCATCGACCTAAAAGACAGTCTTTATGTTTAAAAAACACGCCAACAGACCACGCAGATAAACGGAAAAGTTAGTCAAACCTAATAAAAGCAAGCAAATTGTCATTCAAGCCAAGGGAAATCAGTCCGCGTTCCAGCGTCCTGTCACCGCCGACATCCTGCCTTCTGTCCCTCTGGGCCTCGCCTCAGTATCGATCATTATACAGATTATATTGGGGTAGCGATTGTGATCGTGCTATGTGGTTGGAGTTTATTATACAAAGGCAATCACAGAGTGGTGGCCGAGAACAGTACGACGGTCAGTGGGCAGAGCTGCGGTCCGATGGTCGGACGATGGCGTTGCGTCGGCGATAGGTCCGTGGATGCGAAAGGCGAGAGACCGTATGACATGGTATTTGGAAGAACAGGCTACATAATAGTGGGCAAGGGTGGGCTGGTGATGGTGATAATGTCGTGTTGTCCCGAAGCGCCCAAGATTCAAATAGGAGGCTCAACACGGTTTTCACGATTTCACATGTGTGAAAACTGAGGTAGAGCCGCAGTACTAGAATAAATAAGTAGTTAATGGAGCCTATAACTTTTTTAACTAAAACTTTCGTAAGCACTACACATTATCTAATCTATCTAATCCCTTTAAACGAGCTATTCTTGTATATATATTTATATATAATCAGAATCTCTGAAACGGCTCCAACGATTTTCACGAAATTTTGTAGGCAGATGCTTTCGGGGGCGTTTAATTGATCTAACTTGGTTACATTTTTAGAAAACGTTGTTTTATCCGTGTTTAAGGCAATTGAAATTTGCTATAATAACTTACAGAGGTAAATTTCGCGTCTACATGCAAGGTTGGGATAGTTCTGACGGGAAAACGGGCGACCCGTTTCGGGCCGATTTCAAGAGACCGGGTTCGAGTCATGATGTTTTTTTTCCAAGTTCTTTTTTTGTTGAAAAAGGATTATTTTAATTTTAAATTACATATTTTATATTAAAAAAAAAGTACCGAGCAAAGCTCGGTCACCCAGGTACTTAACTTTATTCCGGATACACTTACTTGATGTTTCGTCGGAAGAGACCGACCAGGGTCCCGATTCTGTTAGTGCATTATAGTACGATGACAGATACACCGTCTGGTCACGTGACGTGTTTTTTTCGTACCATTGACGCCTAGAAGGTTTCATTATGTGTGCGCGGGCGGACTTGAAGCGGCAATGAAACTAAATCGCCACGCTCATGCAGTTGTCATTCTATTACAATGTATTAACATAATCTAGATCCAGGTTTCGCTCAAAGACGAGTAACGTCGCGAGCTCCGTCTCGACTCGCCATGATTAAGCACTGCGAATCTACATTAAATATGTCGGTAAGTGAAGATGCGAGATCCATTAAAGAGTTACGTTTTGACAGAGCCATTAGCGGACAAAACGACATTGCTTGTGAGAATATTGGCGCCCAACTTGGGGCACATATCTAGACACACGGCAGCGTGTCAAGCCAAGTTCAAGCAAAGGAACTGGCTAGCCAGCGCCGTGTGTAATCTATATATATATAAAAGAGAGTCGTGTTAGTTACACTATTTATAACTCAAGAACGGCTGAACCGATTTGGCTGAAAATTGGTGGGGAGGTAGCTTAGAACCAGGAGAAGGACATAGTATACTTTTTATCACGATTAATACGTCAAACATTTAAATGAAATAAAAACATTTTCCCATACAAAATGTTCGTAGGTTTCGTACTTGACAGTGTATTTGATGTGCAATTTCGGGTCTACGGCAGACTCGAACGAAACGCACACCGAATTAAAGCACGTAAAAAAATAGGCGATCCGAGTCGACAACTTACAGGCGGAAAATTCGTATTTCGGTGCATTTTCAATATAAACATTATTAAATTAAATTACGTCGTTGCGAAGTAAACATAAATGTCAATGTCACCATTGGTGTCATTGTGAACTGTGAGGACTAATTTGTTAACTCCATGGTGTGTGAGATACTGTAGCATCCAAGAAGGCTTATAAGCTGTGTAATCTGTGGTGTTTTTCATTGGCGGGAATTGCTATTGACTTTTGGAAAGGTCTGAGAAATAATTGAGAAGGAAATCAGATCATCATCATGGTCATCATTCAGCCACAAGAAGTCAAGGACATAGGCCTCCTCCATAGATTTTCAAAAAGATCGGTCGGAAGCGGCTTGCATCCAGCGTCTTTCCAACCCTTGGATGAGATCGTCTGTCCATCTTAAGGGAAAAGGAAGTAAAAGTCTTAAATGGGTGGTTATCTGAAATTTGGTTAACTTGGTGCTAGCATCAATTTTTACATATTTATATTAATTTTATCTAATATTTGAAATTACTAAGCGATGATATAAAGTCCATTTAATTCGGTCACTCATTTTGACATTTATCATGCATAGTATTCATTATTTCCAAAAATTGCTACTTCTTACTCCAAATATCAGGCCCTAGCCATGTAAGATCTCCCGAATTTAGTATTCATTTCACTGTCATAATAATTCTATAAGAATAATTTGATTATACTCTATTTGAAATCGTTTACTATTACATTACTAAAATTCCCATTACGATTTAATATATAATAACAATAAGTTTCATCACATTATTTGTAGACAAAAAGTGTAAGCGATAAATAATATCAGGCCCTAGTCATTTACGAAATTCAAAAATACGCGGCATCCAAGCATAAGGTTTTTTCATAAGGGACTTCACACACGACTGCTATAATATACATTACATCCCGGGAGGTATAGCTTTACATTATATTAAAGTATCACACACGGAACAGGTAACGTAATGTATATTTCGCTTCATTTCGTTGACATACGTCTCGACCGACACACGTTCCGGCTGCTAAGGCGTTATACAGGGTATTATGGATCTGTCGACTTACTACTAGATTTAATAGATAGTTAGTTCATCAGAAGATGATTGAGATTTTGATGCGCGTATGCGTTGGCACATGTGCCAATAACATGAACGATGTGCATTGAACATCATATAAAGTAAGGAAAATTCCGAAGAGTTTAAATTATATGCGGAATTATCAGACATCGCCAGCAAGTGGACAGGCATGATATTATTACAAAATTGATGACCACTGTGTTGCTACACTTTTTTTTCTTTTCTTGAGGTAGATTGATTTTGGTTACTATCCTTCATGTTAAAGGCAACTTTAATGTTATATTCCATCACTATATACGAGTTGTAACTTCCTATGTTATATCTATAAAATCATAGGTCATCAATTATTATTATTATTATTAATACGTTTATTGCACATAAGTAAAAATTACAATGGCAACGCGGCGGACTTAATGCTACAAGCATTTTCTACCAGTCAACCGCAGGAGGTGTATCAATCGACTGAATCGAAGAATTGCTCGCAGCCCTGGCCGCCTGAGTGATCTTAAACGATCACGAACGTTAAGCAACATAGGCCGCGTTCAGTGCGCGGATGGGTGACCGTTTATGATTAACGCTAATGGCATTTTTCCGAGCGGTTCCATGCTTCGCAAGGCATGTTAAGCCGTTGGTGCTGGCTGCCGTCGATAGATGGCAGTCGTTAAGCCAAGTCAGAGGCCATAGAGCATGACCAGCCACTAGTCTTACAAGCCTCCATCAATCCGGACTTGGGCCCCCGTGGCGGAGTATGGCCTATACCTTCCTCAGGCTTACGAAACGTAGCTTACGGCCGATTTCTGAATTGAGAATTTCGCTAAGTAACTACTTAACTCTAGTGCTGTCTCGTCAAGTTTCTCAGAAAAGAGCGTGACAGAACGTTATTTAAATATTTAAGTGAAATTCTCAATTCGGAAACCGGCCTTTAGCGAGACTATTTATATGGAGCAAATTTATGTGGAGCAAATGATTTTTTTGAGATAGGACTCTGAATACCTATGTCGTTTAGCGACATAAGACTCCTAGTGGAGTTTTTTGAATCACCAAGAAACTTTTTGAACACCCTTTACGAAGGAAGATATATCGTAATATACGGAAAGGTATTGGGAGGTATTGAAAGGTATCGAAAGGTAAATATACATCTTCGTATCGCTCAGTACCTTTAAGGTACGAAGATGTAAGGATGTATATTATAGCTGTCGTGTGTGGTCTCCTGACGATTTCTATGGAAAGATGTAATGAGATATATCGTGCTATAAACATTTACATTTACATACAGGCACATCCTTACCTTATAGCCGTCGTGTGTGGAGTCCCTTAGTCACTCAATACGATAGCAATGGTGTGAGGTTAGTTGCAAACACGACCCAAGCCGCGGCAGGGATTTTTTATTACATAGTGCGATCGCCAATTTTGTTGCGGAAACACGTGTTGTGCCAGTCAAACTCTCAGGCCCTAGGTAAGTCGTCTTAAAAATAGTTAATTACTGATTGATCGCATTACTTATTGTAAATATGAGTTTGGTCTGCCTTGTTATTTTCACCATTTATTGGTTTTGATGTTGATTTTTAATAATATGTTCTATTTGATTTTGTTTCGTTTCGTCAGTCCCTAGACCGTCAGGCCCTAGTCATAATAGTGACTAGGGCCTGACGCCACATCTAGGGACTGATGCTCATACTGTGTGGTGCATGGTTTTAAACATAACCTATGTATTTGTCGTAGAATATGGGGCCTAGAAAGAAAAAAAACATTATCTAAAGAGGAAATCTCAAAAACAAGTCTGAACAGGCAGAGAGGCGATTGGAAAAAAATAAATATGACCCTATTTTCTGGCAGAGTACAACATAACATAACATAACATTTGCATACAGGCACATACACTGCTTATGTCCCCACACTAGGATACCCAAAAAGAAAAGGAACAAAGAAGAAGAACGACTAAAATATTTAAAGAAAAAGTAAAAAGGATAACGGAAACCTATAAAAGACATGACTCCTCGTGAGCACAGAAAAAAATTGAGTAGCCTATTCATCTGATTATAGAAAAAAAGATTCGTAAAAATACTGATAAATACATGGACCAAAATACGGATAATGAAATAATATCATCGGAAGAGGAAATTATTCCTGAGGTTCCTTTATTAAATAATGAAAGAGAAGCTGAAGCTAGAAGGAGGAGTATAGTTCAACAGAAAAAAAGAAATAGTATATTGAAGAGAAAGGACTTACTCATTGAAAATTTAAAGAAAAAACTTGCCAGCAAACAACAAAGAAACAGAAGACTGAAACATAGAATGATAAAAAAGAAGGAGGCACTTACACCAAAAAGTAAAATTTTAGAAATGACCAACGACCAAAAGGAACCTGCTTTAAAACGATTTGGTCCAGTAGATGGAATTTAATCGTACAAAATATGAAGTTAAGCGAAAGAGAAAGAGAGTTGAAAAAATCATACATCACACATTGCGCAAGAAAAGTCTGAAACGAGCTATGGCAGTGGAGATTATGTTCTAGTGAAGTTAATAATGAGGAAAAAAGAATAACGATACGCCGTAATTTGTTCAAAATATGATGATGAAGATGGAGAAGGTGACAGTTACATTCCTTTAAAGTTTGCAATGAAAATGGCAGAGAATTTAAAATAAATGATAATGATATCGCCGACATGACTTACGAAGACTTTATAGAAAAACTGCCAGTTCCTAATGTAATAGTCAAAAGGAATACAGTATTTTACAAATTTAAAAAACCTGTTAATGTTTACGAAAAGTGAAACAAATAGTAATAAAAATTAATACGAGGGTCTAAGTAGTTTAAGTTTAAAATATTTGTGATCTTATAATAATTAACGAAAACCTGAATATTGTATTCAAATTATAATTTACTTATCTACTTAGATAGATAGAATATTATTTATTCTATGTACACCAGGAATTACACATGAAATTTGACAATAGCATAAGGTAGTTCATATAATAAATCATATAGTTAAAATTAATTTGTTACAGTTGTTGTTACAGTTGATTTTGCAATAAAAATGTGATTTGACATAATAACCGTGTTTGGCATCAGTCCCTATTCCGTCTCGTCAGTCCCTAGAACACTGATTTTAAAAAATCATAAATTTCTCTAAAAATATCAAGTAAAGTGACTGGCCCTTTTAGTTGTAGCAAAGTAGATGTTATACCCACTACATAGAGTATATACTGTACTGATTTTTAACTAAAAATACCACTTTCAAAATTAGGCCAAAAGTTAACCAAATTTCAGATAACCACCCATATTGATCTTTATTGTTTTGCTTAGTTAATGAACTTATTAAAAAAAAAAAGGAAATGGATATGAATAATACCAAAAATCAAATGCTGAACAAAAACATGTGGTCAATATAATAGGTACTAAAAGCTGTTAGTCCACAGAGAGAAAGCTGTTTTTCCTCGATTGTCCAGGTGGATTCTACGTTTCATATGTCGTTAAATTCACTGGCTGTTAAGTTTATGAAGGAAGCTCATTTAATAATTTGTGATTTGCACCCACTACTAAGCGATGATGCGTTTTCGATTTTCGCCTTGCATTCCTTCGTGTGTAGCCAGAACATCTCCAAAAGAGCAAGATTGAGTATCCATAATGGTGTGCTGGTCCCAACACTAATGTGTGGTAGCGATACTTGGGTATGGCAGAAGAATCATGAAAGTAGGATTAATGCAGTAGAAAAGAGTTCCTTGAGAAATGTGTGTGATGTTACTCTGAATGACAGAATACGTAATAGTGTGATCAGAGAACGTTGAGGACTGAAAGAGGATTTAGTGACTACAATTGAAAAAAGGCATTCCTTTTTATAATTCTAGTCACTAAATTGCATTGATTTGGACATGTGGAGAGGATGAACGAAGAAAGACTGACGAAGCAAATATATCGTGTGAATGTGAGTGAAAGGGCCGGTAAAGGATGCCCCAAACGGACATACTTCGATCAAATAGGGGATTTATTAGCAAAGGGAAAGATTAAACGTACCCAAAACTGACGTGCGTGCATGCAACGACTAATGGATGTCGATGAATCTAAAGTGATTTGTCAGGATCGTGGCAGGTGGCAGTCCGTGGTCTCTGTCTATCCCTCTGGGATATAGGCATGAGCTTATATAATATGTATGTGAACGTATTAGTTATTTTGGTAAATAAGATTTAAGAGCTATATCTACTGGTGGTTGATAAATACCGTGGCGTCGGGTACCCTACGTAAGACCGAATGACCAATAGCCGAATAACATATGCCCGAAGACGCATGCCCGATTTGTTAATTTACCAAAGCATCAATATACCTTTAACTTCAAACCCCGATCGTTCATAAGGCCGAAAACCAAAAGGCCGACGCACTAACGCCCAAAAACTATTGACCGTAAGAAATCGTGTAGGAACACAAAGTCTATGCATTTTCCATAATGTTTTTCTTACCACATTGACCACTTATTTACAGTCGACAAGGAGGTAAAAACACAATATTTTTGGAATCTTGCCGCCCTCAGTGGTCATTTAAGAAACATAATGAAAACTACGCTCTTCCCCATTTAACACTCATAAAAATTTCGCAAGTCCCAGTAGACTGCAAATAAGTGGTCAGTGTGGTCAGAAATACATTTATGGGAAATAGATAGACTTTGTGTTCCTACTGGGGCGTCCTTCTCCGGCCCTTCCACTCACATTCGCCCGTAGTTTTACTTCATCAGTCTTTCTTCGTTCATCCTTTCTACATGTCCAAGCCAACGCAGCATTCATTTTTTTCAATAAAATAAATCCGTTCGGCCGTTCTCGAATTTTTGCGAGACTAACGAACAGGAATTCATTTTTATATATGTAGATGTCGTACAGAACAATAATTTAATGACGATATTACTAATTTGCTTTAGGCCGCCGCCGACCCTACAAATAACTTAGCAAAACAACGTTTGACGGGTCAGCTAGATTTGGATAGTGAAATAGCTTAGCTATTAGCTTTCATTAGCTGTGCCTCGCGGTGTATCCCGCGGTTTAACTCACGGTTTATTACGTAAAATAAATTGGTAAAACAATTTTTTGAAAAAGTTTTGTACAAAGTTCCCCATACATTTCCCATACAATCCGCGAATTCATTTTTATCGATTTTCCCATGGGAATAACATATTTTCCCGCAGTAAACCGTTGCCTATGTGTTAATCCAGGGTGTCCGCTAACTCCATACCAAATTTTATTAAAATCGCTCCAGCCATTTAGATGTGAAGAAGTAACAAACATACACACTCACACACTTACAAACTTTCGCCTTTATAATATTAGTATGAAGTATGATAGGATATGAAGTATGATACGTTTTTTTCACCCTGTCAAATAGTCTATTTAAGTTCAGTTAAACTGTAACACAATAGCTATACATTGACTGTTAGGCGGTACGAAGTTCGCCGGGGCAGCTAGTATTGTCATAATTAACTGGCATGCCTTTTTATCACAGGCTTACTGAGAGTTCCAGCTGGGCGCATGACATGATTGTCTGTCTGTTAGATAATAATAATTTATTTCTTATTTCAGACACAATGTACATATCCATAGTATTATGTTATATTAGTAAAATGAGGAACTTAGGACTATGTTAGTAACTTGACTATTTTATGTTTATGTTTCTCCTCGTGAATATTCATAAAGAATATTCTTATCTGTTATAGTTACGTTCGAAATAATGTTACGCAAGTTCATCAAAATTGTTATTTTTTCTTTGTACGGGAGGACGGACGGACCTAAAGGTATTTCTTTTTAAATTCACTTATTTCTGTGTACAGTAATTTGTTAGTTATATAGTTGTTGCTGTGTTTAAACTTTGTAATTTTATAACTGTTTCCGGTTATTTCTGGTAGAGTAAGGGTCTTTCTCCATTGCTCCGGTCCGGCAAATGTTAATTACCGATCCGATATAGAAACACACAAGAATACTAGTAAGCTTCTCCACTACTCCGCCATCCGGTTTTTAACGGTCCGATAATTTGCAAGATCGGAACGGTATTTTACCGGTCCGATAAGATCGACGTAAAAAAACAATACACGTTTTTGCACCGCGCATACAACCGAAAAAGGTTCGCATACTATTTGGAAAACGTCCCCTGCCTCGAATAGAAAAACCGAGGAATTTTAATAAAGCACTGCGTCACGTTCATTGCCGATGATAGTCTGATGAAGTGGAGAAGCATAATCGGGCATATTTTTCTCATGACTGATTCCGGTTCCGACGCCGGACCGGAGCAGTGGAGAAAGGGCCTAACTATGGGTTCATCGTAATCTTAAATTGTGTAGAATGAATAGAATGAATAGCTGTCAGTAACCGTCTGTCAAATTTGATACTATTTTCTACATGGATGTAATAATCAAAGAGGATTGAGTACTCTGACAAAAAAATGTCTTGACAAAGAGGCTCGAACTAGTGAATGTCATCTCTTTCTAAGTAGGGTGACCTTGATGTCAATGAAAACCGGACGAAACATAAGGGAAGCCAGCCGGAAGGAACGAGCGAAGTTCTCTCTTTAGGAGTAACTTGGGCATTTACTTCCATAATGGGCGACACAGTACCTAGTGGTAGGTATATTCATTGACTGAAAAACTTTAATTATACTTATATTTGCATTTAACGAAGTTTTAACATTATAAAATGAAAGCCAAAATCAAGTCATAAAATTAGCTTTAATCCAAAAATAAACACAAAGAAATAACTCATTTAAATGTATAGAATTTACAACTTGCTTATTGAGTGTTAATGTACAGTACATTACATACTGCCCTCAAGTAAGGTTTGTAGTGGAAAAGAAGAGTAAAGATAAAACTCAACTTCGACCATGTTAAAATACGTTTTTAAAACCTTGAGTGGTATTGCTACAAAAATTACTTAGCATACATTCATCTCTCGATTCGAGTCTGGGCCTTTAATTTGAGACTAAGTAAAGTTCACTATCTTGCATGGATACATGGATACATGCAAGATAGTGAACTTTACTTATATTCACAGTTATTAATAGTGAACTTTTCTTACATTTCTTATAATCAGTTGCAGTAGGCTACTTTTTATCGCGGAAATCGCACTCATTCTGCGGAATTAACTTAATCATATTTTGATCTACATAAGTTTACAAATTATTTTCAGTGAACCAATTTAGAACTTTATATCATTATGGTACTCTTGGTCTCGACAAGGGTTAAATTAAAAATTAAAAATGTTGTTGCACACAAATTTTAGTGTACATATTGTAAATTCAGATAATAAAATCTAACTTTCCAATACGAATAAAACTCATGTAGCTAGCTAGATTGATGACAAACATTTGAATGTTTTTTTTTACATTCAAAATATGCATAAAAGCTAATATACATTACAAAATAGAATAGAATTATTAAGTATAAAATTAAATATTCTATTATACCTCCTGTCAATTTTTCTATTCAAACATAATATTCAAAGCTTCTTCTTTTGGGGACTGCAATCAGTCAGTTTGGGCACCTGCATCGAGCTGTGGTTGCTTCGTTGGTAGTTCTTCCAGTTCAACATTTTCTTCCGTCGCTTAGTACCATTACTTTTTTCGCCACAGGCTGTAAATATTTATTTATTACTTACTTTCTAATAAACTTCTTAGCAAACAAAACACAAAGGTAACAGAAAAGTCCTGTGCAACGTACCTAAAGGGGTTGGTAAGCACGTCAATAAAAAGTAAACTAATTGATACTTTCTGAGTTATTCCCGTTTGAAAATATAAAATATAAAAAAAAAAAAATCATTCAATTGTCCATTATCATCATTTTAAAGTATTTTGCGTTACAACTAGTAATAAGTTGGGGACATTTTGTCAAAGAGTATTTGTTGTTTGTGATAATTATTTTTTCTATCGATTGGCATAATGTACACCAAACGGCAACTTTTCATGTACAAACGTACAAATTTTTGGTATGCTACAGAGGTTTGAAGCCTTTTACTCACCACTACAAATAGTACAGGATCTTCCTTCAACCTAGGTAAAACCGTAGGTTTAAAATCTTATTTTCTAAAATACCGGTATTCTAAAGTATTCTAAAATACCTTTTGCAGGCTTCACAAAATGCAGGATTTTGTGATGTCGAACCAGAGCCTCAGCATCCATCCATTTTAAACGTAAGCTTTCGTTTTTAGTAAAACTGAAAAGAGACCATTGGGTAATCAAACACATGGCCTACATTTTACAACATCATGGTCATAGTATTCCACATAAATGAGTAAGAATAAGACACACTCCTTCAGTTTGTGGCTCTCGCTCTGGACACTTTACTCTAGTTGCTTACTTATACGATTTTATGTTTTATTTGAGAAGACAAAGAGTTTAGTTTTCTATGGAAGGTTTTTCGTAGTGCTCTATCCTCTTTGATTATAACATCCTTGATTTTCTATCACAAATGTCAGGATTTAGACAGAATTCAATTGGCATAAAACCCTTTTGTAGAACCGGTCAAAGTAGGTATTTACACTGCGCGATAGTGTTTCTTTTTTGAGTTCTATACAACGCCTTCTGTAGACCTTGTATTGTGACAGATGCCCCTGATACTGTCAGATTAACCACACTGTATGTAAGAATCTAAAATTAAAAGTTTTTTTTATAAGGTCTGTACTAATAATGTTTTTGCCCAATGAATAAATTCTATTATCTCTAAACTGGTCACGTTGATGACGAACCGAACGACGTGGTAATCTTTGACTGTTACCAAGTTACTGTAGCATACATTTGTAAATCTCAAAATACTTTATGATTAAAGAACTGTTTTTGTGACGTGAGGCGTCTGATGGCAAGTAGGTAAGACCCGAACTAAATATGTCGAGTGACTCGGAAGTTGTACGTAGTGCTTGGATTTTTTTGTCATTTAGCTACCTGCTGTTATACGTTTTATAACAGTATATCACTTACATCAAAATCATCATTAACCCATTATGTCCCCACCGAGGGGCACGGGTCTCTTCCCTGAGGAAGGTATAGGCCATACTCCACCACGGGGGCCAAGTCCGGATTGGCGGAGGCTTGTAAGACTAGTGGCTGGTCTTACTGTCAGAAGTTTTCAAGCCGCCCTAAGGCCTCTTAGCTTAACGACTGTCATCTATCGACAGCAGCCGGCACCAACTGCTTAACGTGCCTTGCGAAGCACGGAACCGCTCGGAAAAATGCCACTAGCGTTAGTCATAGACGGTGACCCATCCATGGACTGAACGCGCCGTATGTTGCTTAACATTAGTGATCGTTTAAGATCACTCAGGCAGCCCTGGCTACGAGCGATTCACTCATGACGATTCGTCAAAATAAATGATTTAATTTGATTTGAGATATGACTGCCACGTGCGGCGAATACGATAGACACGTAAGAATTTTACTTACATATGAGTCATATAGACGCATAGTCAGCAACATCCACTTTAACTAAAAGCGTACATAAGATATTTTTACTTACAATTATAATGTAGTAGCTTCTAGTTAATATGAGTTTTATACAGTATGTAATGTAAAAGTAATGTACTAAAAATACCTGTATAAAAAAGTCCTGAAAGAAGTCTGATTATTCCGTAAAATAGCTAATACTTTTGGATGTGAAAAAAGTGGATGTTGCTGACTTTGCATCTATATGACTCATATTTCAGTTATTTTCCTTATAAAAAACCCGGGCTACGATTCTGTTAGTGCATTGGAGTTCAATTACAGTTACATGGTCGGGTCACGTGACACATTTGTAATTTTTTTTTCTTAAATTCCATTGACGCCTTTAATTACGAATACGCGTACGCGCGTTGTTTTCAAGTGGCAATAGAACTTAAATGTCGCAGTCATACAACTGTCATTGCACTACAATGCATTAGTGGAATCTAAGCCCAGTGTGTTATAGTAGAGTATGGTCCAGCTCGGCCGACCGGCGATTGCTTCTGAAGTTTAAAAGGTACGTGAAAAACGTACCTACCTATCTAGGGCGCACTTGAGAAGGCTTTTAAAAATAATGTTGTTACGGGTGAAGTTTTTCCATTCTGTATCTTTTACGTCCGCTTGAGATAAGCTTATTTTTAACCGACTTCAAAAAAAGAGGAGGTTCTCAATTCGACTGTATTTTTTTATGTTCGTTGCCTCAGAACTTTTGACTAGGTGGACCGATTTTGTTAATTCTTTTTTTATTTGAGAGCTGGTGCTTCCAGTGTAGTCCCATTTCAATTTGATCCAGCTTTGACAATGCATCCATGAGCCATATAGGTAAGTCTTAAATTTGTCTGTTCGCCGCCCACATTTTTTTCATAGCAACAGATCACGTATGTGCGCTACGCGTCTTGTGGTCTATTGAATAATTTGTTGGTGTTCAATTACATAGTATACTTCCAACTATAAATAAAAAACCATACAAAAAATAAACCGACTTCAAACAAAAAAGTTGAAATTAATTGCAATAATTGTAACGCAAATGAGTAAAAATATGCAATTATTTTCAACTTTTTTGTTTGAAGTTTGTTTTTTACCTAAATGCTACAGAGAAAGAATGGTTTATGATTTTAGCAGTGTCTGTTTGTATTTAAAAATGTTTCGTATCGCCGAAACTACTCGTCAGCTCTAAATAAATGAAGTTTTGTTAGAGAGGATTTTTTTATGGTTCGGATGACATAAACTACATAAGTAAAAGTAGTATCCTAAAAATAAAATGCGTCTCAACTTTTTTGCTATCGTGTTGAGTGAGTGTGTTGTTGTTCTTTTTGGCCCAGTTGGCCGCCGACTTATTCGCAAGGAGGGAAGCCGGGATAATTTTTGGGTCGGCAATATTAAACATAAACATTTACATACAGGCACATACATGACGCCGCCATTTTTGGAATTTCATTCAAATCGGGCGGTAAACAAAAATTTTAGCACACGCGTATGAGAAAACGCGTTCGAAATTCCCAAAGCGGCATCATATGATGGTTGTAATTCATACATTCCCTACAACTTTCTCATACAATGTTCTGCTAAGTTGTTTTCGAGATAAGCTATAGATGATCAGTCAGTCAGTGAGAATAATAGCTGCAACTGGCATGGCATATAATAGCAGTCTGGATTTTCCCATGGGAAAATGTATGGTCTCGGATTTCGGCCTTGCATATAATTATATTACATCGCCATCAGTAGCAGTTCTTAAAGTCAGTCTTGAAAAGATAACTTTTTCTGTAGTCGGGTTAATATAGTTTTTAAACTTTATCTTGTTACTATAAATTAGTCGAGTTGCACGAAACCCCCTCTCAAGCTTAATCTCATTTGCTAATCTACATAGAGCTCCAAGGATTCCTTTTTCGACGAAACTAGGTCCTCCTAAAGTGCCTCTCCATCACTGAAGGTGGGGTGTTAAGCTCTTTACAATGCGCTCTGAGCTCTAATGTTTGCAATTTTTTTGTTTACGCTGTTTTTTGGCAATAAATGTAGTTCACTTTCACTTTGTTCAAACTCCAAACAACTCTTTTGACACCAGTGACTCAACAATTTTGACACCAGCTCACTTCTTGATGTTAGTTTGCCCAACCGTGTTTCCTTTAACCAACCCGGCTTTCTCTATCATCCTTCCACTTAGCCGATCTTATTGGTCTGCTATAACTACTTCACTTGCCCCCGGTTTGTCGAACGCTAACAATCTGTTAATCTATTGTTGACAGACGTCAGTTGGCAAAAGTGCATATAAAAAAACAACAGTACGTTGACAGATTGTCAGGGTACGAGAAACTGCGGTCTAGCAACAGTTAAATACTTCTGAATCGGAAAAAGTAGCAATAATTAAAATTAAATTCAAAATGCTTTTACTTCAGAATACAGAAATCCAGATTACAAAATAGATATTAATAATACAATATAGCAATAAAATAAAAATATAACATTTATATACAGGCACATACATTGCTTCTGGCCCACGCTAGGAAGAAAAGAAATAAGTATAATCACACTAATATTATAAAGGCGAAAGTGTGTGAGTGTGTATGTTTGTTACTTCTTCACGTCTAAACGGCTGGAGCGTTTTTAATTAAATTTAGAATGGAGTTAGCTGACACCCTGGATTAAGACATAGGCTACGTTTTACTGCGGGAAAATATCTTATTCCCATGGGAAAATCGATGAAAATGAATTCGCTTATAATGTATGGGGAATATAACTTTTTCAAAAAAAAAAAAATTAAAATAGAAAATTAAAACACGATACTTAAAATCACGCCCAATTCCTGTTAATACACAATTTATTTTCCCTAATAAACCGCGGGTAACACCGCGGGGCGTAGATAGTTGTAATTATAAATAATTTTCGATTTTTGTCGCGCTGAACGGAATGCCAATGTTGGTACAGTGAACTGCTCACATCCGCAGTCCTCACACAGACGCGACAGAACCTCATTTTTGTAGGCCTGTAGTTGACTCCAAAACGAGGCAACTTTGTTATGGACAATGGTGGAGGAAACCGGAACCCCGGCCGAAGGCCGGCCGATGCACTACAAAATCTAGGCAAACGCCTTAGTATACGGAAGGCGTCATTATATTGCACTCTCAGTGTAGGTACTGTACGCGCTTCTCGTGTAATTAAACCACAGCTGGCAAGTATAAAAACTTTGACTTAATATTAGTCGGAGCCTAAGGAAATTCCTACAACATGGGAAGACACGGAATGCGTTATCCTTATCAGCATAGGAACGGGTTGTATTACTCGCGTCTCCGCGCCCGCGCTCGGGGTTGCCATCTGTGATAGTTGTATCAGCCTCACTAAAGCCGGGTCCGCTGCGCCATTTTACGCGTGTTACAAAAAATGTAACACGTTATTAAAACAAAAATGGGGAGTGGTATTAACACTTTACGTGTTAAGTAATACGTAACGTAACGTTTGTAACACGTAACGTGTTATACCACGCCCCATTTTTATTATAATTACGTGTTACGTTTTTTGTAACACGCGTAACATGGCGCAGCGGACCCGGCTTAAGTGCGAGATTCAGGCGTGGGATTTTTTTTTATTTTGAAGCTGTTGCTTTCCCTGTGGTCGCAATTTGGTCCAGTTCTGACAATGGCATCCATTACAAAACTATAGAAGTCATGGTTAGGTGCACTGTAGTGTTTCCTTGGTTGACACCACCAAAACTAGCAATAATAGGCTATTTGACAGTGTGAAAAAGACTTATTATTTAATATTTACTCGTAGATGATGAGTTTTAAAACCGATTTATGGCATTTTATCTTAATAAAAAAGATTATTTATCCAAAATAACGACGATAAAATTTGGTAATTGTGTATCTGCAGCCATTTATCCAAAACGGCTGGGATTGGCCGCATCTATGATTATATACGGTGTCTGACATTCATGTAGGTCTTACGCTCATTGGTTGGTTTACTGACCTATGACGTCATGATTTTTGTGCGACGCCATACTGTCCAACATGGCGTTTGGCGGCTTAAGTAAACAGTTAATTTTCGTTTCCTTTTTTTTTAAGAAATACTCGAAAGAATTTAAAATTAACATTCTGCTGTTTAGTCTAAATGAACGCCAACAAACACTCTGAGATGGTTTCCAGCAACCTGTCAAATAGCCTATTGTAACGCAAATAAGTAAGAATACACAATTATTTTTAACTTTTTAATGCATATAGTTTGTTTTGGAATAGTTTTTTTGTTTGAAATCGGTTTCTCTTTGTTT
Source organism: Yponomeuta plumbellus (assembly GCA_947310845.1). Lineage (NCBI taxonomy): Eukaryota > Metazoa > Arthropoda > Insecta > Lepidoptera > Yponomeutidae > Yponomeuta > Yponomeuta plumbellus. The sequence goes on along the minus strand of OX371205.1, from coordinate 1,321,873 downwards.
ATCTTATGTTTTTTCGTACAACCCCGATTATCAGCGGTACGAACTACGAGGTTTGAGCTTACATCCATTCTCGTAAAATTTCTACTACAAGCGCTAGAAAGGCTGGTACTGCGACGTATGAGGCTCGTAACTTTTCGTAAAAGCCCGAGATATTGGCGTAGGCTCTACGTGATACAAGCTAGCTAACATCCATTTCGTAGACTTTCACCTGCTTACAAGCAGGGTCTAGATTCTGCTAATGCATTGTGAAATGCATTGGCAATATTCAAATTTAAAATCGTCTCACGTGACCCGACCATTTAACTGTAATTGAACTATAATTGACTAACAGAATTGAGGCCCAAGGTAGGTATTTCGAGGTAAGATTATGAGTGTCTAGTAGCTACGGTATAGGTCTGTTATCTAAAGCTGGCACGTTCACAGTACTCACACTTATGCAATTTCACTATACAGGATGTTTGAAAATATATGATTTTGATTCAAAATGCGACTCTAGTTTAAGTGTAGACTAGAGTTAGGTTTTAGTAAGATAGGTGCGTTGTAGATAAATAAATACAAATATATGGGTTACTTGTTATAACATATTTTTAGCAAATTCGAGCGAAAAGTATTAAAAACAAGGTGGAATCAATGGTCACAAAATAGTTTTAAATTTCAATAAATTTTCACATGAACAAAAATAATTTCACCTAAGAAAATCTTTATCAAAACAGAAAATAATTATCCCAGAAATCCTCAACAATTTAATTATAATTTATTTATGTACAAAGGGTAACGGACGCTCAGTGGTCAGTTACTGGATTAATTACCCTACCTTTTTTTCTAATTGCTTGCCACAGATAAAAACTTTATTACTGTTCTGTAATTTCATCAACTGGAAGGAATCTGTGATCTACTGAGCAACATCATTCGGTTTCTATTGTGGTTACGCGAATGTTCTGTTCTCCTATTCTTCTTCTTTTTCTTCAACGTTTTTTCTATGATTTTAGCACCAGTAGCAGTTGTTCGAAGTCCAATCACAATCAAATGCAAGAACCAAAAGAAAAGAGGAAAGACCACAGAATAAACTGGCAATTCCCATTAGAAAAACAAAAACCCTCTCTTAAAAATGCCATCTACTGACTAATGAGCCGTTTTAAGAAGAAAAAAAAAACAAATGGCTGTCAAAGGAATGCAGTTTTGGACCTCAGCCCAATAGCCATGTGTGATGTATACATGTTATTTTTTTGAAATTGAAAATGTTAGTTTTTTTTTTTCAATACAATATAACTCCGAAAGGACAAACATTTGGCTGTTGACGTCATAGAGTGCGACAAGTGAGTCCTGGCACAAGCCTTTGGCGGGAAATTTAAAAATCTTTTAGTTGATAACCCTGCATCTATATGCCATAAACCATCTTGATACTTTTGCTTAAGTTTATTATTTGTTTAATTAGTTTGGAGTCTCCAAGGAATTTTGTCCAAACATAAATAAATATAAGCAAAACGAAAACATTAACTACATCAAAACCAACATTTCCACTCCACCAAAAACAGGGATAATAAAGATGCACCACATAAACTTATAAACATTTATTAATGCTGAACCATAATCAAAATCTGATTCATATCTTTTTTCTCCAACATCTTTGAGTTCTTTGACTAAGTCTTCGATCTGACGTTTAAAATTTTCGTCATCCGACAGACCTTGCAACAAGAAATAATTCATGTTTGTTTTAAAACATTATTACTCGTATGTATATACTAAAACATAAGAGAAGAATATTCTTTATTGTACACATAGGTAAAATTATGTTGAATAGAAACAAAAGTTCTTGTTTAAATCTAGGAAGAGTATCAAACTGTTTGGGCTGTACTACTTGCAGCTGAAATACCTAAGTTTGACAGTCAGAGTGTGGCCATATGAAGAATTCGAAATAAATCGCGTCCCAGGACTCGCTTGTCAGACTCTAGTAACTTTTATTCAGCTCGCTGAGACCTATTCGATGATGTATCACACATGGCTATTGGACTGAGGTCCAAAATTGCATTCCTTTGACAGCCATTCGTATTTTTTTTTAGTTCTTCTGAAAGCTGCTCATTTGGAATTACTTTTCTTAGCTGTCAGAAAAATCCCTCATTGAAACGCACATACGGTTGAATACCAAAAAGATCACGCTGTATATATAAACAGTAGTAAAAGTAAAACTATAACTGTCCCCTTCACACTCATAAGCTAGACCGCGCGCAAGAGAGACGGGCAGACTTCATGATGCGCATGCAGTTCACGTCACGCCGCGCGCTATTCACAGACACTACACAAGCGCAACGTGTAAATGTGTTGAACGTGCCAGCTTTACTTAACTGACCTATAGCTGACTGACCACCGGAAGTTTGGTACTAAATAAAAAAAAATAAAACAAATATTTTTTTCCCTGTCTTAGTGACTTTGGGACACGAAGCTTATTTACAGACTAAATTTTAAAAATAAAAGTAAATTCCTCCCAACATTCTTATCTATCTGAAGTAAGCCACTTTGCAGTACCAACACAGGTTATTTATATTTTCCACTTTATATTTTCATTGGTATTTTAATACAATAAAATAAACGACAACCTACGAGTTTGGTTTGCCAAAGTACGAGATTGTAGACAGTGTACAGTCTGTTAACTTTTAGATTATACCTCAACTGAACAATCAAAGACCGATTATATTTGCAATAAGGTAAGGTTTATTTTGTATTGTTATTTATAACTTTACATAACTTTTCAAAATAATGAAGAAAAGTTTTGTACAGAGCAGGAAGTAGTATTACACTCGTGTGCTTTCGGCGAAAACTAAAGCCTACTCTAGAGCCCGAGGTATATTCTAAATGCTAACACTGTATGAGCGAAGCCGTCTACTCCTGGCAACCCTGCCCGCGGGCAGGAATGCGGCCGTCTCCTTATCTGTGAAACTGGAAGATGCTGTACACGATATTGGGATAATATCGCCCTCTAAATAAGGAAATGCCAAAGCGTCGAGTGTTTATAAGGCCGGCCGCACACGTCAGAACAAAATGGCCAAGTGCTAGTTGGACTCGCGCACGAAGGGTTCCGTACCATTATTTATGTCTCATTTAATTTCAGGCGTCTACCTGTTGCCATTATTAATATCCAGCAAAAAAAATGGCAATAAAATCACTTGGGTTGTATGGAAGCCCCTCTTAAATATCTATTTTAACTTAGCTATTTATTTTTTATATTGAATCTACAACTAAATATTCCGTAAATATCTCAAGTGTGTACCTGTTGCTGCGTGGACGATTGTATGGGAGTCACCCTTAAATATTTATTTCATTCTGATTCCTATATGTGCTATTTTTTGTTATAGCGGCAACAGAAATACATAAAAATAAAATAAATAAACTCACGCCCGTTATCCCGGAGAGGGTAGGCAGAGGCACCAATCACTAGAACTGGGCCCACGTTTTGCCGAGTTTATTAGGTCCCAAACGTGACAAGTGGCAAGCCTGTCGCCGTTATCCGGGCACAATTTATCAGCGAATGGTGTTGCTGTACAAACAAATTTACGTAACTTAAAGTCATTGGTACATGCGTGGTCAGAAATACATAAACTGTGAAAATTTCAACCGTCTGCCTATCACGGCTTATGAGATGCCTGGTGACAGACACGCTGACAGCGGACTCTTAGTAATAGGGTCCTTTACCTTTGGGGTACGAAACCCTAAATACTATCTCAGCTTGAAGGCCCCTTTAAAACACTATCTCAGTTTTAAGGTCAAGGTTTTATTCGCTAATAAGTTCTGGAGTTCCATAAAGATCAAAAGCAAACGGTATTACTTAGCTCGTGAGTCTTGTCTTCAGAGCATTAGCTTCAGGATGATTATCGGAACTGAAAAATTATTTGGCGCATTGTTTTTTTTTTATATTAACTCAGTAAAAAGTAACATAATATTATATTGTAGTAGATGTCACGAAAAACTACAAATATGTTACAATACAATCTTCAGGGCCAATAAACCTCCAATTTATATTACTTTTTATTGAGTTTATATGAAAAAAAAATGCGCCAAAGAAATTAGGTATGCAATTTGAGCCATTTTCTGAGAGTAGTACTCGCAAACCGTGTCCGAATCCAGAGATATATGACATTCTTTATCCTACATTAGGATTTGCTTGGCATAATTATGCCTCTGAGCGAGCGTCGCAAACCATATTCTGATTTCTTTTTCGAAAATGTGTAGTCGCCCTTATGCCCTTTTAGCGTAACTCCTGCCATTTATTTGAACCGAACACGCGATTGTGTTCATAGAAACTAGACCCGTCCGGAGAATGGGTGATACATATTTGATGGCTCGAAATAGCGGTTACGAAAGTCGCGGATTTGATTCCCCTGGGAGGAACTTCTTCGTAAATTTGTTGCGTATCTTGATCACCTGCGTATTGTATTGTATTGTATTGTATCGTATAGTAAATGTATTCTACATTAAACAACGTCAATGGTGCTTAGTAACCTCTACGAAGCACCAAATTACAGCCTCTAATATAGTAACACATCCATCAGTAATCAATCATTTTTAAGTTTGAAACTTTGTTAATTAATCTAAAACTGTTTTGTAAGGAATAAATGTGGAGTTACTTTGTTAGTTTCTTCTCCACTTAATTGTAAAACTAATAATATTGAGGTTCATAAAGTAAACATTTTTTTTCCTGTGAATAAAAATATTTGAGATTTGAAGAGTTGGGTACCTGCTTGGCCATCCTCGCTCAGTACTTTACCAGTCACGCCAGCTGGTGGACCTGCGCAGCGTTTGTCAACTCGTGATCTCCAATTCAGATATTTTTTACTTTGGGAGATGGGTGTGACCAGTCACATCAACTTACAAATCTTTTAGGCTATGTAAATCTTAGTTCTTTGACGAATTATCTCTTTTTGTGATCCACCAAGAGCCTCATTAACTTCCTCAGTCCTGACCTTGAAAATAACAATGGTTTTCTATTGTTATTTTCAAGGTCAGGTCTGACGGGGTTAAGCTGAAGTTTGTGACAAACATACAAATATCACTAAGAGCAGAGGAGAGCGCGTGCAACTCGACTCCATCGCACAGCAGATGTTTAGGGTTGTAGAGCGGATGAAGAAAGTTGACTGGTGATGTTAGGTCTTCATGAAGTTTATTTGTGCATAGTTACATGTTTGAAGACGTACGGTGTTTATGAGAGACAAAATCCTACGAGTCAGCGTGCTATCTGCCTGCCTAGTTGCCTGCCTGTCTGGCGCAGGCAACAAGGCTCTACTGTGCGTGGTACTACTGCGCAGTCAGCAATACGGCGAACTAGAACTGTTCCACCGTTACGGTGTACGGTGCTAGCCCGTACAATCACTATTAGAATTAAAGGCATTTTAATTTTAATAACGGAGTCCTCGTACATATAATTGTAGGCTGCAAATGTGATCATGATCACAGATCCGCATCGCGCCGACGCACACTGGGATCAGATTGGAAAAAAGCGGACTTGTGGTTTTTTGACCCCATTTTTTTTCTAGTGACTCCTTACGTCTATTCAATAGACATTTACTGATTGCTATTTTGTCATAAAATGACCCATATACGAGAAAAAAATATTTTAGTTTTTTTCGTATGGAGGAAAATCTTTTTTTGGGAATAACTTCGTAGTTTTTAAAGATGTTAAAATAATATTTAATAGGTGTGATGGAGAGTATTATTCTTGACATTTCATACCAAGACACCTACTTCATATCTGTGCGGCTTACGGAACGGTCGCTGTTTGAAATTTCGTTTATTTCACCAGTACATTAGGATTTGTTGAAACCAAAAATGTCACTACTTCTTGAACTTCAAGGGTTTCTCGGGAGAAAATATTGACTCCCAATCCGAAGATCCGTAAGAAGGCCAAATTACGTCACGTTCTAGCCAGTCCATATTATTCTTGAAGAAGGTTTTTTTGTTTCTACTGGTTTTAAACATATTTTGTAGACATTGCTTACATAGTTTCGGGAAAACATCATTAGAACCTCGAGATATTCCAATACCTCTTGAAGCCTTCCTGTCGCTCTACTATCTTTCATACTTTTTATTTGTTACCAATTTAGATATCTTTATGGCTCTTGAAGGCAGTGGCAATATTAAAAATAGTGAGTTTTTGTGTCGTACACTATTGGATTGCGTTACAGTGGATGTTTCATTGGAATATCTCGAGGTTCTAATGATGTTTTCCCCAAAACTATGTAAGCAATGTCTACAAAATATGTTTAAAACCAGTAGAAACAAAAAAACCTTCTTCAAGAATAATATGGACTGGCTAGAACGTGACGTAATTTGGCCTTCTTACGGATCTTTGGATTGGGAGTCAATATTTTCTCCCGAGAAACCCTTGAAATTAATTCAAGAAGTAGTGACACTTTTGGTTTCAACAAATCCTAATGTACTGGTGAAATAAACGAAATTTCAAACAGCGACCGTTCCGTAAGCCGCACAGATATGAAGTAGGTGTCTTGGTATGAAATGTCAAGAATAATACTCTCCATCACACCTACTAAATATTATTTTAACATCTTTAAAAACTACGAAGTTATTCCCAAAAAAAGATTTTCCTCCATACAAAAAAAACTAAAATATTTTTTTTCTCGTAAATGGGTCATTTTATGACAAAATGGCAATCAGTAAATGTCTATTGAATTGACGTAAGGAGTCACTAGAAAAAGAATGGGGTCAAAAAACCCTAAGTCCACTTTTTTCCAATCTGATCCCAGTGTGAGTCAGGACTTTGAATTTTATTTACATAGATTTTGCCGTGCCGTCAGGCCAGTTACGTTCAGGCTACTTTGAAATGTAAAGGTCGATGTGCTGTTAACTGTACAACGTCACCGGTATTAGATGTCGAATCGTTTTGATGACATAGTTGTGCCGCCAAGCGTTACCGTTTCGAGGTCCCTATCTCGATTGGAACGGAACGCTCTTTCGCTTCCATATTTTCGTCTGTAAGATGTAATTATAGGGCCCGAAAAGACGTTTCAACTCTTGTTGTCTACATTATACTAGCTTTGACGTAGTTCTTATTTTACTCCTCGTAGAAACCTTGACTTGTTTTTCTTCAAATTTGTTTCTTGATCTAGTTTTATTAATTTTGTTCATGCGCATATGATGACTTTTTTTTATGCAAATAGAACGAGTGTACCGTTGATTTTTGTTTCGTTTTAGCCCTCTTTACATTACCCCCCGCGCAACGTCTCAAGGAGTAGGCAGTGGCTGAAAACCAGCGCTATCCGCTGCTGTCCGGGTCAGCACCAGCTGCCTTATGCCTTACAATCTATTTAAGTCTCAATAATTTCCCTGAAAGTGGATGCTATAGCATCCGATCACAATAAAAATAACAATAGATGACATATTTATGACTGTCCGGGAAAATGTTAATTTGTTGTAAATTTTATTTTCATGGGGCAATGAATATTATTTTGTCTTTTTTTTATCTCTCTTTTATCATAAATATTTATGTAATCATCAGAATATAGCTGTAAGGCCTTGCCCTTACAAAGTTATTATCGAATTCAAAATGGCGTAGTTGGTTCCCATTTTATTGGTTTATGATAATCGAACTAAAAGGTTATGTTTCATCGTAGTTGTTTTAGGATATTATACATATACTAGTTCATACTGCTGATCCGGCAAACGTTTAGGTATATTAATTAGCCTAGGGCCTTTTCACAGACCTGCCAAATATACACAAAAAAATCTTAGAAATCTGTGAAGCCGTTTTGAAGGAGTTTGATAAATCACTGACACAAGATTTTTATGGATTAGACTGGATGGCTCGGCAAACGTTGTTTTGCCATTTTAATTAGCATACGACCTAATCTCAGACCTGCCAAAACATACACAAAAAAATTATGGAAATCGATGAAGCCATTTCAGAGGAGTTCGATGCCAAATACCGTGACAGCAGATTATAATATTTGATTTCATTCATCTTTGGTCACATTTTATTTTATGTAAATGTTATGTTATGTCATTCATTTATTCATTACTTCAAGTAATATCAACCTCCATTCATATCAACCGCTATTTGACAGCATGAAAAAAAAAACAATATTATTTTACGTATTCTTATAAATGCTGTGTCTAAAAATCGCTTTACGGCATTTCAACTAAAAAAAAAAATTGGATTTGTAAAAAAAACACAAGATAAATTTTGATAATTTGTATCTGACTCCGGTGTCTTGTGCCGTTTTTCTTCCACCTGTACTATTTGCTCAAATTATTGCTAACTGTGAAAACTTTTTGTTGGCTCTCTGTTTCTATGTGTGAAAATTTTAATGTGTTAGTGATAAGCTGTAAGTTTTCCTTATAAAATAAAATAAAATAAAAATAAAATCTGCCGCTATTGTATCGAAAACGGCCTGGATTGGCCGTTTCTATGATGACGTCACATGCTCGTAAAAATGGCGTCTGTCATTCATTCTTTCTTACGTTCATTGGTTGGTATACGGGGAAGTGACGTCATAATCCTGTGCGACGCCATATTGCCTAAGATAGCGTTTTGGCGGCTTATTTGAAAAGTAAATATTCCTTTGCCTTTTTTTAGAAGAAATACCCAAAAGAATTTAAAATGACCACTTTCTGAGGACTCCATGAACACCAATATGAGATGGCTTTCAGAAATCGGTCAAATAGCCTATACTGGGAATAGGGCGAAGTGGAGGGAGAAGATAAGGAAAGCTGACCCCACCTTCATGTGGAATTAAAAGCCAGGAAGTGAGAGAGATATTGTGAGAAAACATGTGCCATGCAGTGGGACTTATTTAGGCTACAGAGTGCTCAAAAGCTTTCTCCCGTAGGTAATTAACGTCTATTCTTTATTAGATTTGGTAAAGCCCAAAAGGTGGTTAAAACACCCGCTTATATTTCAGTTCCCACCGGGTATTTTGAGTAAAGAGGATTTTCGGCAAACCTTTGCGCTATGAAATATTTAAAGGGATCTCTCAGCGTCGCGGTAAAATGTTTTATGTACCCGCCTACCTTGGTAACGCTCCTGTGGCACGGCGGAGGACGAAAATATTGTTTTATGGCTTCTAAATAATATCCTAAATAGGCTTAATTAAAACAGTTTTTTTGTTTTTTATTTACTTCCAGTACCACAGTGTCTTTGAATGGCAATATGCACAAGTAAAAATCTCGTAGAGCCGGTTTTAACTGAAGAAGTTCAATATGGAAATAATATTATGCATACTGTTTTGCTTTTTTAAGAATCTGAAGAAACACGGATAGATACTTAAAATGTTACTGCTCAAGCTTCAGCAGTCATTCCTATTCATATTTTCAACTATTAATATGGCTATGCAAATATCTGACGGATGTTACAGTAAAATAAAAAGTATCAACATTACAAAAAATCTTTTTTTTCACTTGACCATTTTTGCCCCAATTGGGGTGCCAATTATAGTATTTTGGGGACCTAACTGGGTCCGGTTTTTGTTCTGTTAATTCATCTCGTATTCCGTCCAGTGCTCTTTAACCTTAACGCCTTCCCTCTGCCGTATAAATAGCCTGATCGATAAACAAGTGCCGTAATCTCTGTGGGGATACGTCTGGACGGGACATGGCTGCGGTGTCGCCGATTGCTTGCTCGACATCTATTATTTTGCAAAACATTAAGCCAGAAGCAATATATGTGCCTGTACGTAAATTTTTATGTTTATTTATGAAGTAAAGTAATAGATTACATTAAATTAGTACTAACGTAGTAAATTATTTTATTCCTAAAAGACAATTCCAATTAACTTAGCTTATTAATAGACAGTGGACGACTTGTGAATGTCGATGAAGCGAAAGTGGTTTGTCAGGATCGTGGCAGGTGACAGTACTTGGTCTCTGGCTGCCCCTCTAGGATGCAGGCGTTAGCTTATATATGTATGTAGATTAATACATTACTCTTTATTCGATACTCATAAGTTTACATTATACATACATACATACATAAGCTCACGCCTGTATCCCAGAGGGGTAGGCAGAGACCAGGGACTGCCACCTGCCACGATCCTGACAAACCACATTCGCTTCATCGACATTCATTAGTCGTTGCATGCGCGCACGCCGGTTTCGGGTACTTTTTATCTTGCCCTTTGCTAATACATCCCCTATTTGGTCGAAGTATGTTCGCCTGGGGCGTCCCTTACCGGCCCTTCCACTCACATTCGCTTGATATATTTGCTTCGTCAGTCTTTCTTCCTTCATCCTCTCCACATGTCCGAACCAACGCAACATTCCTTTCTCAATTCTAGTCACTACATCCTCTTTCAGTCCACAACGTTGTCTGATCACACTATTGCGTATTCTGTCATTCAAAGTAACACCACACATATTTCTCAAGGCCCTCATTTCTACTGCAGTAATCCTACTTTCATGATTCTTCTGCCACACCCAAGTCTCGCTACCATACATCAGTGTTGGGACCAGCACACCGTTATGGATAGCCAATCTTGCCCTTTTGGAGTTATTCTGGCTACTCACGAAGGAGTGCAAGGCACCATTTACACAATTTCCCGCTTTTACTCTCCTTTCTATATCACCTTCACACTTACCCTTGTAAACAGGCTCCCCAAATAGACAAATTCTTTCACCTGTTCCACCCTTTCATCTCTAATCATTATCTTGCACTCAGTCATGTCATCATTTTTTTTTCGAAGATCATTACTTTCGTCTTACTCACATTAATGTTCATTCCTTTCCTTCTAAATGCCTCATCCATTACTGTTACTTGTGTCTGCAGTTCTTCCACCGACGATGCGAACAAAACCTGATCATCGGCGTACAACAAACATTTAACAAGTAACTCACCCATCCTCATCCCACATCCCTCTCTCAAATCAGTCAGGCAGCTGTCCATGAATAAGTTGAACAACCACGGGGACGCGACACATCCCTGTCTAACACCCTTGCGAATGCAAAACCAGTCAGTGTACGCCCCATTAATTATTAATTTTTTTAATTAAGAATGCAAAATACGCCCCTCACGCGAGCCCTACGCACACTCAATTCTATTAGTGAGACAATAGATATCTTCTGTTGTTCTCTGAATGAGTTCACAAAGACCACTCTTTTTATTTTGTGTTATAATAATAAGTAAAGTGCTGTAAATAGTGTGTTGTGTATATTGTTTATAACTTTTTCAACCATTCTTGTTTTTGTTTTTGTGTGTGCGCTTCACTATTGCATTAGGACCATCCTGTTAAAATAGTAAGGTGTAGTAAATAAATAAATAAATAAAAAAAAAATTCTTACGCAAGCACTGGAGTCTCTATACAGAGACTTCAAGGCTCGCAGCAAGACGTTGTTCACCCCATACTCGGACAGTACTGACCACAGTTCATTCCTCACCACTCTATCATAAGCCTTCTCCAAGTCGACGAACGCACAGAAAACCCTTTGACTTTTGGCCAAAAGTCTTTCCACCATCCGTCTCAAAGAGAAGATTTGATCCACGCATCCCATTCCCTTTCTACGCCCGCTTGAACATCCCATATCTTTTCTTCAGTCACATCCAGAACTCTCAATCAAAATCTTTGCATACAGTTTGCCGACAATGTTGAGAAGGCTGATACCGCGGTAGTTTTTGCACTCCTGCTGGGACCCTTTGCCTTTATAGAGCGGCACTATGACGGCCGTGCCCCAGTCCCTAGGTACTGTGCCACTTTTCCAGCACTTATTGAAGAGCAGGTATAACTTGCTAGCTACGATGCCTTCACCAGCCCTCAGCATTTCTAACGACACCCTATCATATCCCGCAGCCTTACCTAATTTCATGCTTTTCATTGCCTCAACATACTTATAACGCTATCATCCCCCCCCAGGTTCCGTCTCACTGACGGGATTACCATCAATAAAATACATTATAAAAGTATGAAAAACTTAAATTTCTAATCTGCATAGAAGCGATCTCTCTCAGACACCCTTAGATGTCTAGGGTTGAAAGATGAAGAGAGGAGGAAAAGAATAACTTTCACAAAACACTTGTTTTGATACCTAACTAGGATACGCTGTGGATAAGAATAAGGACATCACAAATTCACCCATATTGAAGTCATTTACTTATTATTTATTTATTTACATTTGTAACTTATAGCTAATGCCAAATCACTACAAAGTTAGTTATATACAAGATAGCATAATTCACTCAAATACTAAAGCACAAAAAAACAGAATCATCCCTCTTCAAGCATTCCCTTGCATTCTTCAATCGCTTTCCCAATCCCTGTGGTAAAAATAATCACATTGCGGCACCGCCCTACATTGTATGTAATAAAATGGCTATAGGTTAAGTACGGCAACCCCTAGCGGGAACCTAACCCACGCCCTGTTTTGGTACTCAAGCGTGCTAAACGCTTCCAAAATGAATGCAGTGGAATGATTGTTTTACTAGAAAACGGGGTAAGCTGATTACAAAATGTGGAACTACAGTTGAATTATCCGTTTCAAAACACGGTCTCTAAAACGGTATAAAAGTATTTTCTGCGCTAGGCATAAAGATTAAGAGAAAAGGCTTATGCCGTTTCTATAAAGTAAAACTAAACCATGTTTAATGCCCGGAGGTATTTTTTTAACCCAAATGCATTTTTCTTGTGCTAGTGTAAACGAAGAATCCGCTTGATTTAAAAATCTCGCTTTGTAACCACAATGAATGACTAAAGATTCCGAGCAACTATGAATGGATGCCACCACTCTAATCTATCCGAGGCCTGTCGTAAGAGGCGGAACACTCGCGCGACCTTGTCAAGGCGAACCGGTTGGAGAGTGACATTCTGAGAGCTCTGCTCAGCTCCATCATTGGATCCAAACTCTAGGCCAACGCATCAAAGGCAGAAACGTTGGCGCCAACAATCTTGACGCAAGCTTCTGGCCGGCTCCCGTGTTTATTATGAATGACACAGGTGTGTGCTACATTCGCGTGTGCCATTAGCGCGAACACGTACGGGAGAAACCGTACTATGACTAAGCGGCGTTTTTGCTAAACACGAAATTTACGCGGCGGTTCAAATTAATCTGGCTACTTTTGTTTCGAGAACGTGTCCATAGTTTACATAATAGTTTTGTAGTAATCCTAGTGTTGTTTTACCAACGAAATTAGCTCAGTGAAACAAAACTTACGTCTTTTACGCTCCTAGCGCCCCTATCGGACGCTGCCCGCAACTCTTTCTCGAAGGCTCTACTTCCAAGCCTCAACGTTCTTTAGTTCTCCCACCCTTCGCTAGGTGGCGTAGCTCGTCCGAACTTGAAGTAATATTGTGTAGGTCTAATAATATGTCTGTCGTGTCGAAGATACACTTGGTTTGCGTTGCAGATTTTACTTTATTCGTAAAGAATTTAGACAAAAGTCGAGTGACCACATAAGTGTGTGACGTAACCAACCCCGTAAACAGCCCATTGAGCTATTTTGCAAGATTATTCTGTAATTATAGCTTAAAAATAGTTTCGTTTCCATAATTTAAGTATAATAATAATTTAAGGTTAACCTATTAGGTACAATAAATTTAGAAACTTGTTGGATTACTAAATAATAAATCTTCGCTAAAGTTAAATGGAGGTAGGCACTGGTATTTTTATCTGCTCAGGATACGAAAAAAAAATCGTAAATAAAGAACTGTTGCTGAACCATCTCGACCCCCAGCTTATCCTGTCATCAAAATTATACGAGAAAACATCCATGCCTCTTTGAAATGGGTCATTCAAAGAGAAAAAATACTTACTCCTGAGACACATACATTGTTCAGGGAATTTGTTAACATTTTACTTTTTTCTGTAGCGTTTCCTGTGAAATATGACACTGTACACTTCCTATTTAGAGAAATGCATCCGAGTGATCAACATCACAAACGCATGCCGATCCCACTTAACAGTTGAAAGTGGAATTCTTGACAAAAACACACTATTTCGATTTCAATTCCTATTCTCCGAATCCGTACCCCATCCTACGTTGCCAGTTCACACGTGCCGCTCATTTCCGAACGGTCGTTTCATTCTCCTCGTTTCCCAGAATGCCATTGACCTTTCAACGGTGTTCGGAGTGTCCGGAATGTTATTTCAGTTATTTTAATAAGTCGTTATTGTTTGTTTCAGGTATGCTGCGGATTTGGTCCTTCGAAATTGGTATCACTATCAAACTCTTAATAAGAGAAAGGAGAATCTCCACTTCGAATTAAACCTTGATAAGGTTGAAACATTGAAACATTCCTAATGGCCATGCCTTGATAAACGATAACATAAAAAAAATCATTAATCAAATCAGATGCGTTATGACCAATCCGGACTTGGCCCCCGTGGTGGAGTATGGCCTATACCTTCCTCAGAGAAGAGACCCGTGCCTCTCGGTGGGAACATAGTGGGTTATTATTATTATTATTCTTTATTGTACACAAGAAAGAAAATATGTTACAAATTACAAGCGTTGATGATGATGACCTAGAAAAAATAGTTAAATAGTTAAAAATGTTATGGTGAGCCGCTTGGCCCACTAAACATTCTATAGGTTAAAGCGAATGCTATGACACAAAATAGCAAACCAAGAAATAATCGAATCGGTGCAAATAATGAATGAATGAAGTTCATAAACGTCGTAATCTCTATTTCTATCAAAACTACTCTCATGATCAAATACAATTAAACAACATGCGTCTCTGGATATCAAATCTGGCAGCAGGCCACAGCGCGGTCACACGCAAACAAAAAGTCCACACCAGATTGAAACGTATTTATAGTAGCGCTTACGCATATTAGAGTTCATTCATTCCCATTTGGTTTAATTTTAGAACTCCTTTGGTAGACTAATACTACAGAAGAACGAACTGGGATATCCCAAATTTCAATTCGCTAACGAGTGACACTGACTTTATTCTGAATATTTATTTTTTATTGGACATACTTCGACCAATTGTCATGTATTAGCAAAGGCCACGATAACAAGTATCAGAAACCGGCATGCGTGCAAGCAACCCCCGTTTCCTGGTGGTCATACTAATAAATGTCATATCAGTATGTCTACGAGGACTAATGAATGTCGATGAAGCGAAAGTGATCTGTCAGGATCGCGGCAAGTGACAGTCCATGGTCTCTGCCTGCCCCTCTGGGTACAGGCCTGAGCTTACCTATGTATTCTTTATTGCACCCAGGGTGTTATTAATGCTGATGGCATTTTCTACCAGTCAACCGGTAAGCGGTGCAGGAGAGGTTGGTATAATTTGCCGCTAATTAACCGTCTGGGAGTTAAATCTCAATAACAATTTTCACAAAGGTTCGACATTATGTTACCGAAAGATAGTCCAATGCAATCACCATTATCATCATTCAGCTACAAGAAATCCACTGCTGAACATAGGCCTCCTCCATGGAAGCGGCTTGCATCCAGCGTCTTCCTGTAACTTGGATGATATCGTCTGTCCATCTTGTGTCTTGTCGTCCTACGCTGCGCTTGGATATGTGGTCTTCATTCGAGCACTTTTCGGCCCCATCGGCCATCAGTTCTGCGTGCGATGTGCGCCGCTCACTGCCACTCCAACTTACCAATGACCAATGCAATGTTTCTAAACTTTTATTGTGAACCCTCTTTAGTTGTTTCCTACATGCCACCACCCACGTTGAGTAGAATATTATGCTATTTTTGTTCCTTCCAGTACCTCTTAGCTCGTCAACCTGGTGTAAGTGGGATTAACTACATTACATTCATAAAATCGTGTTTCGGCGCGCCGCGCTCCTTTTTAAACAGCCAACGCTCGGCGTGGCTCTTAAACGATTAGGAAGGTTAAGCAACATAGGGCGCGTTCAGTGCATGGATGGGTGACCGTCTATGACTAACGGTTCCGTGCTTCGCAAGGCACGTTAAGCAGTTGGTGCCGGCTGCCGCCGACTTGGGCGAATTTGAGGGTGACTTTGAGCATTTGACCTCTGAGTTATAAAATAATAAACTAGCGCAATCTCTTGAATGTTTGTTGTACTTCTTCGGCGAATACTTTAGAGGCTAACGATAATCCAAAGATTACACAGATAAGAGATGTGGCGGATGTTCGATGGCGATTGTTCCCTGCGCTAATTAAGAAATCGTACAATTTTGTACTAATCACGCTTAATATTAACATTAAAATATATATGAGCAGTTAGGATTGCAGATATTGATGTGGCCGATATTTGCATGAAAGATTTAAATGAAAATCTACTATCGTTTACCAGCGAAATTAGATTCTGTGGAAAGTAAAGCTTTTGGAAAAAGAGTTTTTTTGCCATCTAGACGGGTTAAATGCAATTTTTTTCCGTACGAATTGGTCACTGATATATCCTTTATTACCAAAGATTTTATTCAGAATTTTTTAGTGCGTACTTTTGCCTAACATTTCATTTAAAGCTAGCCAATTTTGCAACATTTACCCTTGTTACACTCTTAATCGAAATCAGAGGCCTTAGGGCGGCTTGAAATAGCAATAAAGATAATTTATCATCGGCTTCCATCAGACTAAATATCCAATAAACACCAAAAAAATCAAACCACATTGCTGCACCACGAACGTACCCCGACACGACGCAGCTAATTGAAGATTAGCCTTATTGTTCGAAAGTAACATGCAAACTATTTAGCTTTGTCTTTTTCACTGCAATCTCCTCACAAAAAGTGCGAACTATTTGCCTCTCCGCTTTAGAAGATGGCAGCGATAAATTAGTACAAGCCCCGGGGCCGAACAAATGTAGTATGAAATAAGGCGACTAGACTCCCGAGTTATTTACTAGGGTAGCAGCAGCAGACGATTAGTTGGGCTTGTCAGTAGGTAATAAGGCAGAACCACACTGATCCTACATACGCTACGCGTGTGAGGCGACGTGAGAAGGTCGTGCACGCTTGTCTTGCGTATTTGGCTGTTGACTGTTTTCGCTGTTTCGCTGTTTTTTAAGAAAGAAAGAAACAAACAAACAAACATATTTGAATCGCTTATTTTTGTTATCGCACTTGTCCAATTTTTTTTCTTTTTTATTATGGCCACACACTCATTTGCACCATCCGCATCGTCTTACAAAACCATACAGCATTAGTCCCACTGAAAGTATAAGATCCTTCGTTTTCGTATACCTTTTTTTCGTTTTGGAGGCCTATCTGGTGATCCAGGCTCATTTTCCAGATTTTATTGTTCCATTATATAGAAGCTGGTCCAGTAGAATCACGTTGCAATAGAAATAACCGAAGAAACTGTCAAAGTAATTTTTGCCATCGACACAGTTTTATTAACCAAAATGCATATGTCCCGGACAAGTGTACACGTTTAGTTACCAAATAGCACATGTCCAAATTTTGAAAACAAAATATCTAAGAAAAGGCAATAGCTAGACAATAGTTTCTTCTTAGATTATTTTAGTTTATTTTAGTTTTATTTTTTAGACAAGTAATATTTTTGCAAAGCCATGTACTCCTCATGATAAACGTTTTTTTTTCCCTGTAAAAAGACCTTTTTGGACAAGTGCTATAATGAAAATAAGCGATTCACTTATTGTAGCAACAAGACACATCACAAAAACAGACAAGTAGCACAATATAGTTACACAACAGAGAAAAATAAAACAAATAAATTAAGACATAACCAAAAATATAGTCTGTGGTAGGTCGGGGCTGCCACAAAAGGCAACTGACTCAGCGTTGTGCTGAAGGTGTGAACCCTCAGGGCTGATTTTCAGTCAGTGCCCACGGTAACTGACAATGTCGGTGATGACGGAGTGCGTGTCGTGGTTTAAGGTGCACTGGAATGCCAGATGTAACTCTAAAATATAAAGATATTTGAATGGATTCTGCGAGTGACTTTGAGAACGATTTTTTGAGTATATTTTTATTAATATGCATGTGCCACGGCAGTAAAATAAAAAAAAATAACACGAGTATGTATTGACGATATTTAAGGTATTGCATTGCCAAATTCTATTATTTTATTTCGAACAAATAAGGACTCCTGGATTGACGTTTTAACTATATCTGTTTGACACTCCACAATCATAAATATACCTCAGAACCCTGAACCGAATTTATCTTACGCGGGGGAAAGCGTACCCATCCCCTTTACCTTCCGACACCGATTTAGTGAAGCAGATCTGACTTTGCTTCAGATGCATGCTAAGCAAAAAAAAGCGTGGGCTAAGTGTGTTTCTAAGCATACAATTCAAGCGACTAGATCTCACGTGGCGTCACTTGCGTAGCGTATGTGGGATCAGTGTGGTCCTAGCTTTGCACTGTCGTTTATTTCGCCACTTCACCTTGTTTTGTAGATGTCTTCTCACCGAGTCCGAGATTTACCTAGTATAGTCTACTGTTTAGCAGTCGCTAGACTATATAAAGGAGACGGAAACGCTTCCATACATTCTTGGGCCCAGATGTAAAAAGACGAGAGTGGTGTCAATAAACAGCTTATATATTGTCAAACCATCTTTGAAAATTTTGCTGATTTTAGCAATCTGAGAGCAAAGTTAAAAGAGATTTAGTAAAAGTGAGGCTATGCAACAAATTGACAATAACCTATAGGTACTTAACAGCTGATTTTATAACTATGATCATATGATAGACAGTTATTTATTACATTAATTGTAGTTCTTATTGTATTGAGTGGGAAAATGTAACGAAACTCACAAATAGATTAAAAGACAGGGAAGACACGGATTTGTGTCATTTCATCCTCTAAAACTCGGCGGGCCAGTGTATTACATCGATAAGTCGGTATGCCACAGTCGTACAAGTTAAACAATATACTAGAAGTCCGTAGAGTAAAAGCACTGGTCAAGGAATATAATTAAAATACGCAAACGATAACCGATACAAGACGAGTAGGTAGGTAGTCCGGTGATCATGATGGGAGACGATAATGTAGGTACCGCGAATGCACATCCTGAGAACGTACGCCCCGGTAATGTACAGCCACGGAATCCGTGCACATCTACACGGATGCCCGTCCGTACGTTCTCGGGTCGTGCGTTATCATATCAGGCTGTATAAAATTGGTACGGGCGAGAATCCGTGTACAGCCATAGACACGACAGAGTGGTGCCTTGTTTCCATGAAGCGTAAATCATTCACTTCGCAGCCATTACACGCTCGATCTAGTGCGTGACATTATCGAGGCTATGAGGCGCAATAGATTGACGTCCTGATCTGGCTGGATCTTACACTAGACAAGTCAATCCAAATGATCAGAGTTTAGATGTAGAGGAGCGATATATCAACCCATTATAAACCCACTGAGGGGCACGGGGCTTTTCCCTGAGGAAACTTTCTTAGGGAAAAGCCCGTGCCCCTCGGTCCTATACCTATAGGGCATACTCCACCACGGGGGCCTAGTCCGGATAGGTGGGTCTTACTGGCGGAAGTTTTCAAGCTGCCCTAAGGCCTCTGACTTGGCTTCACGACTTCCATCTATTGACGGCAGCCGGCACCAACTGCTTAAGTTGCCTTGCGAAGCACGGAACCGCTCGGAAAAATCCCACTAGCGTTAGTTATAGATGGTCATTTGGGCACGAATTCCTGGGTTGTACATTCTCGTGCCGTAAATTCTCGGTCCGTGCAATATAGTGACCCGTCATGATCATATATTGAAAATCCGGGAGCTGTCACTGTCAGCACAGATTAAATACATTTGACAAAACATAAAATAAAAAAAAAATAAACTCACGCCCGTTATCCCCGAAGGGGTAGGCAGAGACACCAGTCTCTAGAACTGGATCCATGTTTTGCCGAGTTTATTAGGTCCCAAACGTGACAAGTGGCAAGCCTGTCGCCGTTATCCGGGCACAATTTATCAGCGAATGGTGTTGCTGTACAAACAAATGTACGTAACTAAAAGTCATTGGTACATGCGTGGTTCGAACCCAGACCCTAAAACATAAAACATAAAAAGTAATAAATCGATCTGTAAACGAGAATCTACGAGAATGGATTTTAAAGTTAATATTCTGTTTTATTTTAAACTATTGACAATATAATAATTTATTCCGTAGATTTTGTTCACTTTGATTGAATCCATCATTCGATTAGAGTGTTTTTATGTTCAATAATAATTCTTGAAATCATTCACAGTAGGTAATCGATTATAGTAATCGAAACTCTATTTCATCAGTGCAATAAACTTGTTTTTAAGATTTCTCGTCTCGCAGATTGAAAATTGAGCAGATTTTTTATATTTTGAAACAGAAAAAAATACCGCTTTTTCTAAACCATATTTCAGCTTATTACAATTGGGCCCAGAGATCCCCGGCTCCTTTCGTATAGCTGTTGGTCAATAGACTTATCGCTACAGTGACTGTTATTTGACAGCAATTTGTTGTCTACTAAACAATCGTATTTGTTCTGCAATATTGGACAATTCTTTTACAATGTCGTAATGAGATTGTGATGCATAGGTCGCATTAATAATAGTAATAATAACTTTTACACAACACAGTCACTTGACCTGGTCCCAAACTAGAATACCCTGTCCTATGGTAACCAGGCATGGACATTACAAACATGGAAAAACACCCAGACTGAGAGGCTATTTGTAGAAATGTACGGCGGCCCCCAGTGGGAATCGATCCCACGACGTCTGTCTTAGTAGGTATGCGCCTTAACGGCTCTACGAATTTCCCTAAAGTACCCACTTAGTAGTGCTGTCTCGTCAAATTTCTTTAGAAAAGAGCTTAACAGCACGTTACTTAAGTACTTAGTGTAAATTCTCAATTCAGAAATCGGCCGTTAGTGCCTAATCCTGTGCTCTATATCTCTCTCTCCGAGAGAAGGCCTGTAGGAGGAATAGTGGCTGCTCAAACAATAGTAAAACTGACTTAACCTCTAGCAATAGGGTATTTCTGCAGTCGTAAATCGTCGAGCAGCTTCAGACAGGTCGATCATCGTCACGGAAGAAATACACGTTGGATTGGCCGCGGGTAAAGTAGTCTTTCGTTGCTGGTATATATACACCTGGTGTTTTCTTGCGGTACTGACACGCACCCGTAGCGTGTCATTCCACTAATAATAATTCTATGCGAGTTTTAAGACTATATTTTATTTATTGATAATTTTATTGCACTTCCATTTAAAATATAAATAATTCACACTGCGGAGATAATGCCCTAAGCATTTTCTACCAGTCAACCGCAGGAGGTAAAGGAAAGTGTAAAATATATTACAACGGACCGGCAGGATCAGGATCAGGTCGGGATCGTGACAAGTGGCAGTCCCTGGTCTCTGCCTACCCCTCTGGGACTGGCATGAGCTTTTGTATGTATGTATGTAACGGACAAACTTAATTAAACCTTAAATACTTAAGACGTTAGAGACTACTATACTAGAGCATAAAAAGCCCGGCTACGTGCGGCGGACGGGCATCACGGGAACGGCCTACTTATTGCACTCCTATTGTAGTCTCGAACCCCGTAAGTATTTACGGGGATAAGAGAAAAGTAAGATAATCTTAAGAAATAAAGAAAATATTAACGTTCTCATGTGTAAAAACACGATTCCTTTAATGATTTTTATGTAAATATTTTTAGTTTTATAAAACACTCTTCAGATGCAGTTTAATTAATCCATGGTTACGTATTTTCCTTCTTTAAAGATTTTAATGTACCTGTGTACTTCCACAATTTCCGGTGTGCAATAAAGAGTATTAATCTCATGTGTAATTCCTGGCGTATTTACAATAAAAAAACAAAAATAAAGAAGATAATTAGATAGATGTTCTATACAGGGTGGCATTTTCAACGGTACAATAAATCAACATACGTAATACTAAGTCCAAAATACAAATACCAAATTTTTTTGTTACTACCCCGTTGGTACTAAAAAACAAAAATACCAATGTCTGAACTTATCCGCAAATCTTAAAGAAATATGTACTCATTACGCATGAGCACAACTAAACGCACGAACTGGCAACTGCGCGCGGCTTGCGGGAAGAAGCGGCGGCGGCGGCGCAGCCAGTAGGTATGACTTATGTATGACGTAGCAAAAAAAATCTTACTTGATTTCAATTCTTGCTTCATACTTGCACGGGCTTAGGACAGTCACCGGCGTGGAATGCTTGCACTGGTTGGTAGTGGTATGAATTTCCACACCACGTACTGGCTAACGCCGAAGTGCGCCGTGCGTACCGCGTCGTTGGTGCTCCTTCTGGGGTCTTCCTCGAAGAACGCGAATATCTGTTCCTCGATCTCCACGGCCAAGGGAGGTCTCCCTCCTCGGCCTTGAGCGTGCGCTGGTGCAGTGAACTGTCCGTAGTCTAGCAAATGCTGCGTCACTCTCATGAATGTCCTGGTGTTGAGTATTTGAGGTTAAATAAAACCGGCATTTATCAGGCGGGGCAAACTTTCTTCAGCGTATACCCGCCGAGCTGCAGTGTGTTTTCCGCACTGAGAAAGTAACTACGAACCATTTCGTAATACTCGCGGTTTGTAAACATCGTGCGCGCGTAATTTTCGACTGCAGGAAGTGCGGAAACGGCGCACGTGCACTCACCTAGGTCAATGCGCGCGGACTGAATACCCCAAATCGTGCGCCGGCCAGCCCGCCGCCCGCTCACGCACCCCACCCCGCCGTCCTCTGCCTCGCACCGCGATGACACCTTGTAATGGGTGTCCATGAGTTACAAATTGGATGAATGATAAATTAATGAAAATGAAAAAAAAATATGGTAATTTTATTCGATAAATGTAAACTATTATCGATACCAATGATATGGTAAAATTTATTGTACCGGTGAAAAAATCAGGCTGTATAATATCTAATCTAAGGAATGTGTTAATTAATTAGTCATTTAAGATTGTTTTGGCTGTATAACTACACGATGCCTTAAAACACTCCCGAAATGCGTTTAAATAGCCTGTGCTTAAGAAAAAGCTTTCGCCACAGGCTATTTAAACTGCATTTGAGAAGTGTTTTAAAAAGTCCTTTCAATGCTTGCTTGTGGGCTTTTCAGTGTTTTTTCGCTTTCATCCGCCTCGATCCATTATGCTTATAAGATTTCATGTTTATATAGACAAGCTCCTGCAGTTTTCTGCTTCAGTGGAAGAGAATATCTATTTCGTAACACCTAGGGGCTGAATGGCACACAGTGAGCCGCCAAGCCAAGTAGTCCAATCAAAGCAACAGTCTCGGTGCGGCTATTCAATTAGAAAGGCCCGCCTAGGGAGGGTGGCCTGAATTGAATCAGCCCCGAGAAAAAAACGTGCGTCGAGAGATGTTTCTACGGTTTCTTCTTTGGGTCCCCCGCGCGGGACGTGTCTCAAAGACGTCCAATTTACCTTCAGTGCATGGCGCTGTGGGGAGAGTTTCTGATGATTTGATACTTTTCGACTCGGATCGAGGTGGTTCTTCCTCTAAATCATCATCATCCACCCATTATGTCCCCACAGAGGGGCACGGGTCTCTTTCCTGAGGAAGGTATAGACCATACTCCTCCTCGGGGGCCTAGCCCGGATTGGTGGAGGCTTGTAAGACTAGTGGTTGGTCTTACTGACAGAAGTTTTCAAGGCGTCCTAAGGCCTCTGACTTGGCTTAACGATTGCCATCTATCGACGGCAGCCGGCACCAACTGCCTTGCGAAGCACGGAACCGCACGGAAAAATGCCACTATCGTTAGTCATAGACGGTCCCCATCCATGCACTGAACGCGCCCTATGTTGCTTAATCTTGTGATCGTTTAAGATCACTCAAGCAGCCGCGGCTACGAGGGATTCTTCCTCTAAATACACATTTACAAATTGTAAATTGTTTTCCGGATACACTTACATACTTGATTTTTCGTCGGAAGAGTCCGCCAGGTTTCGCTCTGATACGCAGAGCTTAATCATCGTGAGCAGAGTCGTCTCTGTCTTTACTATTGCCTTGTACATGGATAAATAGATAGTTAACTCTTCTTTGCGCACCAGTACTTATGTACTGGTGCGCAAAGAAGAGTTTACAGGGATAAGATTTGATAGATTAGTTATATATTACATTTAATAATTCATTTTATAAAAGATTAAGCTAAAAAGAGCCATCTTGTTCACAATTATGTCAAGCATTCCTCTGCTATTTTTATAATATTGGCGACAAACAAATAATACTCTAATTCTAACGATGCAGCATTTAAATTGTCCTGTATCCTGCTTTTTATTCCAGATAGCTAACTAAATCCTGTCGGAATCGTATTTCTTTTGTACGCGTGATATAAGACCTGTTCTTTGTAGAGTCAGTCTGGCTGTGCTTACAATGTTTGTGATGTCTTTGCCTGCTTACTATAGCACGGGGGGTATCCCAGTTTGGAGCCAGGCCCAGTGGTTGTGTCCTGTGGAATTTCGTTGTCTTTATTTAGAATAGGTAAATCGTGGTGCAGCAATCTGCGCATGTGATGCCGCCGCGCTCGGGTGACGATTGTTGACTTCAGACACGCCCACACCGTCAGTCCGCGTGACGCGGTGACATCTATCGACACTCAGATGCCAACTCGGTGCGAACGGGGCCAAATGTTTGCGGACGTTGGCCGATTGACCCAGATTTTATGGGGACACCAGTCTAACTCCTGGCGCCAAGGTTTGCCACTCGATTGTGCCATACACTTCCGATTTCTCGTAGACTAACAGTCTTTTAACATGGGATTGAAGGGATTTGCCCCTTCTGCGAAACTTGGTAGAAAAGTTATAACGACTTTTTAATACAATCCAAAGGTTTTATTTTAACACGTATTATAAAGCTTGCGCTAGTAATTTCACAAGAAAAGAAAGGTCCAGTCACGGTTGCCAAAACCTTTTTTTATGAACCGAGTTAAATTTTCGCAAACATTTTGATTTTTGTAAACATCTACAACGAAACTGTTGGACTCAATATAGACCCACCTCCCCCTCCTTTTTACTTCTGCTTTTCTCCCTCACGATCCCCCACACTCAGTATCTAGTAAGTATAATGAGTATTATTGATGATGATGATGATGATGTGTGTGTGTAATATTATGTGTTCCATATTTTTATAATTACGACGATGTTTAATAGATTTTCTAATAAAGATCTTCCGGCACTTCATTATCCCCATCACCAAAGGTTAGCTGGAAGAAAATACTTATTAGTATTAATTTCGCTTCTGTACAAATGTTGTTATTGTGCAATAAAGAATGTTCAATCAATCTACTCATTGGCTAAACCCGATCTCGAGACTTCGGTCGTAGAACTGATCAGAGCAGAGCTCTAAGATTTACGATTGTAAATTTTAGTGCTCTGCTCTACTCAGATTTGTGAGTACAAACACACACACACACAAGGCACACAGACATACAGACAGACAGACACACAGACGAGCAGTGGAGTCTGAATGTGTCAAAAGTCGATGAACAGATTGTCGTAGTTGGGTAAACAGGGGTGCGATCCGTAAAATGAAAGAGTATATCCAGGGGCAGAGGAGTTTTGGTTTATTTAAATATAAAGAAAAGGCACATAATATGTGCCTTTTTAAATATTTGTTGGTTATCCAGGGATTGTTAAATCTCAATAATGTGCACAGTAGAGCAATCCGGTGGTAATAAAGTTGTGTGGTAAAATAATAACGACGTTCAGGTCCAGCTTAGATGGAAGCTGAGGATTGAATGGCTCAGCTACGTCCGTTCACGGTGGCGAATGTCAAAAACTGATTACATTTAGAATAGTTAAACGCCGAAAATGATTTAAAAGCAACGAGGCAATCACCTCGTTACAAGATTCTACGACAAACCTGAGGACATAGTAGTGAACGTTCGAATAGATTTGAAACGAAGTTATCGGCACTGTAGGCCGTCGAAACTGTTTTCTTCCGGAGCTTATTGGGAGTTCCCAAATTGTTTAGACCAGTTCCCTGCTCGAAAGGTGTTTTTGAGACCCCGAAGCGCTTGTGGGCTTATTGTTTACCGATAAAGTTGTCGTAAAAGTGTATTGTTTTGTTTCGTGACGGCACCCCCGAGCATCGAAATATATTGCGCAAGACACGATGTCATTTATGTTTACTGTTTTTTATACGGCAGACTTCACACGGAGTTCGGTGTGAAATAAAACATTTATTTCAAGTAAAGAATTTACGTTATGCTTGTTGCTGGCCGAATTTAGTGGAGAAAAAGGCAGTGGAAATAAAAACTATACTTCTCTTTTTTGGAGTAAGTAACTTTAATAATAACAGATTTCGTGATTTATTCTCTACGGAAGTTCGGCCTTCTTACTCCATTTAGCTAGTGGTTCGTGACTCCGCGTCCGCTCTGATATCGGCCCGGTTATAAAGCCGCTCTTTGTTTCGGAACAAAAAGGCAGTTATTTTCTTCTTGAAGATCATTTCTAGATTATGCGGAATGAAAGCGTCTTTTTGCTCGGAGAAGAAGATAAATTTCGGGCCCCGAGACTATTCAAATAATGAACCCGTCCGTGGCAGAACTTGCTGAGATGTGACTGATAAGTTTGAAAGAAATTTTTATGGATGTGTGAAATGCTTTGTTCTTGTAAAGATTGCTTCACTTCGTTTAGTTTGTTAAGATTTCAACCGAAGTGGCGACAACTATTGTCGCCGGTCGGTCTTAAGAAAGGATTCCTATCTGTACACAATGCGGATTGTCCCAAGAAAATTGTGCCTTTTCAATTTACAGTACTGCTATCCTACGTTGTTGTGAAGTATAAAGTAATGATGATATAATATGACATGATATATGATTTTTTTCATTTTTTGATGTAACTTTTGCAGTCGCCAATCTACAATAAGCACGCATCGTGATGAGATAAATAAAATGTATATTCAAATAACAAAAAAATTCATGGCGCCGTTATTGATCCCGTACCTACTGTCTGAGGATAGGCCTATACCCTGCATTGGTGTATACTATAGCCTATTTATACGTATGCTATACAGAGGTGGGTTCAGGGAAAACCCACCCCAAATTCCAGCGTAATCCGACAAGATCATGATAGTAGGAAACGACGTCAATCAGAGAGCAATTGGCGGCGTCCTTTGCGTCAAATTGACGCCTTCGCGATCTATCTCTGTCGAGCAATCAATTGCAAATGACGTCACAAAAGAAGCTCGGTGTTACTGGCGTCTTATCGGTGTAGTTGTGTTTGAATTGACGAATCCCTTCGTTATAAATTAAATTAGATTATGTATTAATCGATTCTTCGGCGGACGAAAATATCCGAATGCTACAGCCCGCTCAACATTAGGGAACTGTATTATCCTCGTAAGGCTTAATGTCCTCAAGTGATCACAAAAACAATTGTTATTTTCAAGGTCGGGCCTTACGAGGATATGTTAATGCCAAACCTCATGTGTAATTCCCGGTCTAAATACAAAAAAGAATATTCTATCTATCTGTCTGGCAGTCGTTAAGCCAAGTCAGAGGCCTTCGGGCGGCTTGAAACTTCTGTCAGTTAGACCAGCCACTAGTCTCACAAGCCTCCACCAATCCGGACTTGGCCCCCGTGGTGGAGTATGGCCTATACCTTCCTCAGGGAAGTGACCCGTGGCCCTCGGTGGGGACATAATGGGTTGCTGATGATGATCTATCTGTCTATCGCGAAATGGTTTTCGTTCAAAAATTTAGCATGGCCAGTTTGACTGTTAGAGGATTGGTATCGCTCATCGGTGAGCTTAATACAGGAGCTGTCCTCGCACTAGGCGAAAGACCCTTTAACTAGTTGGCAGCTTCCGAAGTAGGGGCAGGTGCCCAGCAAAGCCTCTTACGGCGACTTAGGCCCGGCTTAGGCGACCGCCCGCCCGGTTAACTTTCATTATTACTTACTGCTCTCCAGCGCAATTACACCTGCCCCAGTGACGCGGCAATCGGAGGCGCGTCTTTTGTCTGCTGTCCTGCTTAGGTAGCATGACGACGGGAGTTTATACGCGCAGTGTTAAAGTTTTTTAAATTTCTTTCTACATACGTACATAAGCTACAGATAGACAGAATGAAAAGATATAAAAAAAATTATGAAAAAGGCTTTCACAGTTAACAATCTATCTTTGGACAATGTTTTTAATTACCATGTAGGGAAGTTATCGTCATTAACTCATTATACTGAATTATGAATTTATGACGAAAATTTCTCTGTCTCATGCTAATTCTGAGTTGCCACATAATCTCATAAAATTATTGCGACTTCTAGAATAAAACGTTTGACACTTGGATAAAATATACACAAGTATATATCTTAATATTGACTGCCTCGGAGTCGTGAAGGCGCTTACCTACCAAGAAAAGGGTCGTGGGTTCCATGCCCTCTGGGGTCGCCTTACATTTGTGCAAACTAATCTCATTGCCTGGTCACCACAGCACAGGGGTCCTAGTTTAGGATCAGGACGTAGATTCTGTGAGTGCATTGTTGTACAATGACAACTGCGTGATCATGGCGATTTGGTTTTATAGTCGCTTCAAGTCTACGCGCGCACACATATCAAACAATCTAGGCGTCAATGGTTGGAAAAAAACAAGTCACGTGACCTGACCGTGTATCTCTCATTTTACTATTATCAACTAAGAGAATCGAGCCCCCGGTCAAGTGATTGTGATTGAATTTGAGTTTGACTGTATTAACTTAAGACCGGGTTTTTATCGTCGAGGAAACTGGACGGCGAGCGTGCCTATCTGAACTATGTGCCTATCTGAGCTAAGTTATGTAATCACCTCCAGCAGTAGGCTTTACTCGCATTGTTGTCCTTCACCCTTTACAGTGTTTAAGGCTTAAAAGCCTAAATCTCATTTAGGTCTAGATAGTAGGCAAACAGTGTCTGTTACGAGAAACTTGAAATTAGAAATTGATTTCAACATAAAGAGTTTACATTCTGTTTATTGCATGTCAACAATGTTATTAGTAGTGTGGGGGCAGAGGCAATGTATGTGCCTGTATGTAGATGTTTATGCTATTGCTAAAACTTTCGTAAGGACTACACATTATTAACTGTTTTCCAGAAATAATTCCTTGACTTTTTATTGGAAGAATCCGACCAGGTTTCGCTCCGATTCGCAGAGCTTAATCATAGTGAGCAGAGACGGAGTTAGCGTAGTAAAGCTCTGCTAAGCATAGTGAAACCTGGTCGGACTCTGCCAATAAGAAGTCAAGTAAGTGTAACCGGCAAACATTCTATAATGTTATTGATGTCTAAGGGTCAAGTTTTAATGGAAAAAAAATACATGACATTCTGAGAGTCCAAAGTATGTGTCAAAATATTTTGTAAAGTTTTTTCTGCAGTAGAGTAAGGCTACACATGGAATCCGTACAATAGTACTTTTCGTGCAATACTCGTTTTTGCCACACGGTCAATAAGAGCTATACTTGACAGCAAACTGATGTACTAACTCGGCTTGTGTCCAATTTTTGTTCTCTATTTCGCTATGTGTGGATTTCAGTTTCAGGTGATTTAAGCTGTTCTTGTTTAAGCAACCCTCCTATATTTTTAACGACAGGAGACTATTCGAACTCTAGACAAGAAATAGCACAGTTTCACGCTTATTATACTTGTTGTGTGGTAGTTATTATTATTATTACATGCTATTCTGGCACATTTTGGCATCTGCCTGCCGCTCCAGAATACAGCCGTGAGTTTATGTACGTATACAATTAGGCCTCATTAATCTTACAGGAAAAGGAATACTTTTTACTGACCGAGTTAATGAAGTCATTAAGACTTATTCTTATTAAGAGTACAAACAGTGGTGTTATCTATAAAAGGCGGCATCTTTTCCAGACATCTTTTATATTGACAGGAATACTGTTTTGACCCTGAACGAGTAATAATCTGTATGAATACTACATTTTAAGCTTTTACACTCGTTCTAATATAGTATTGTCTCACAATTTTGCAACAGTTTAAGCAGTTCAATAAATAAATAACTTTCACTTAACACAACCACTTGTCCTGGTTCCAAACGTTATGCTACACCCATTTTAAGACCAAACTGAGAACGATGAGGCAAGGTTGCTTATGCCGGCTACACACGTAACGATATATCGTAGCGATTAAACTGCGCAAGCCGATTTGCGCAGATTTATCGATCGTGTGTATGACGAAAATCTGCAACGATTTGTCATACACACGATGGATAAATCTGCGCAAATCGGCTTGCGCAGTTTAATCGCTACGATATATCGTTACGTGTGTAGCCGGCATTAAACGTTAGTGTTCTCGAACACAACATTGAAAAGCAATAGTTGAGCCAACTTGCCGGCGCTGCAAGTTCGCGAAGTCCCACGAAATTCATCTGCGGTTGGCAGTACTTAGTCGTGAAATGCAAACTAAGTAGCTGCTCTGTCTGCGTGGACTTTTGACAGCTTAACAAGGCTGATTCGGGGCTTGTACCTATTTAGATTTATTTTCTGAGTTTGCAGTTGCTATAAGTTCAACGGTGAAAGAGTTACACTAAAGGGCGGAATACAACAGACGGTGGAGTCATGTTAGTTAAACATATTTTCAGTGCGTGGGAGGATCATAGGGATTCTGTAGAAGTATTTTGTGACTTGTTAAAGGCATTCGATTGTGTAGACCGCAAAACACTATTCTCAATGTACGCTACGGAATAAAAGAATGTAAGTATAGATATTTTAAAATCATACGAGTATTTAGAAGGAAGGGTTCAAAAAGCAGACAAATGTATTGAATTTGAGTTTAGTTGGTTTGTGCTTTGTTATTGTGGCGTGTGGCGCTTTGTTATTACACACACATTCTCAAACATAAAATAATGCTCTTAAATCAAATAATACAGAAAAAAAATCAAATAAAGTGAAAATGTGTGTGTAAGCAGATGCAAATAAATGTTTTATCTATCTATCTATCATCTAAAGTAATCGGCATGCACAACCAATTCTGAGCAAAAAAGCCAAAAGTCTTACAAGCCTCCACCAATCCGGACTTGGCCCCCGTGTTGGAGTATGGCCTTTACCTTCCTCAGGGAAGAGACCCGTGCCCCTTGGTGGGGGACATAATGGGTTGACGATGATCTGATTGTGGCGTGTGTACTGTTTTTATAATAAACATAAACATTTACATACAGGCACATACATTGCTTCTGGCCCCAGACTAATAATGTCTATAATGTCTTCTTTCTTCTGATATAAAGTTTCAATGTTAGCAATAGGTTCCAACTTAAAAATAATATGCTTAGAACGTACTACCCGAATCCAGATTTTTTTTTAACTTACTTCAGCTTCGGTAGCCATGGTGGGTCCAGACTGTCGTGGGTATAATATTGTTTTCCTTTATGCAAAGTATCCCCAATACATATTGCTTTTCTTTCGATATTGTATTTTATGTCCCAAAGAGACGCGCCCGCGCTCAGATTAAAGAGCGTAACTCATTGTTGTGCCGTCTTTTTATTTCCCTCTTGGCGACATACATCAACAAGGTCCTAGATTCTGCTAATGGATCGTATTACTATGACAGTTGCATGACTGCGTCGATTTCATTTCATTGCCGCGTTAAATATATGCGCCCACGCGTATTTGTAATTCTAGGCGTGAATGAAATTTAAAAAAAAAACATGTCACTTGACCTGACCATAAATGAACTATAATGCACTAACAAAATCAAGATCCAGGATGTAAAGCTGTGCCTTCTTTGATAATTTGTTATTCGAACGTGACTATTTTGTACAGTCGATGGCTGATCTTACTTTACAGGCGGTGGTGGGCCTGACACGCAACCAATCAATTTATTTATTTCAGGCAATTATTCCATATTTACATTTCAAATTAGTAATAGTCTTATAACTATGTTAGTATTAAAAAAAATCGGAAATAAAAGTCGATTAACCCACAGATTAACAAGCATACTTTGCGTAGTAATGTATCGTGAATTGTAATAAACTTCGAGTTGTAGTTTTACGAAAGTCGCCCCTGGTGACGGCTGATTTGACTAGAAACCGCTGCCGCACAATTTGTTCAATAGTGGCACTTTTGCCAACGTGAAAAGAGCATCTATATGTTGCCCAGCTTACAAGGAACAATAGTCAACTATCCCTTGTGTGCTCTCGAAAAACATTTGCCGTTCGCCGAAGCGATACGTACGCTACGAAAATCCGTAGTTGGCGTAGCAGTGCCTACGAGCGCGCCGTTCGTAGCGGTCGATCGCCTACGGGTGCTACGCCGTAGCAAAGCGTAGCGAAGTTACGTAAAACTTGTATGGGGAATTACCTATACAATTTTTTTATTGTGATATGAGATGTGACGAATTGTCGATTTTCCGAATTAGATCAGATTAACAACTCTGCTTCCAAATTTAAACGCATCTTCTTAGTTCAAAAAGTTTGACCGTGCGACCATTGTATATCGACGCTTGTGAATATCATATATTGACTTACCATCTTGTTAGCAGAACTCTGACACCATTAATGTTGTGTCAAAGGTTACAAGGAAAACTTGCGTCAAAGAACAAACTTCGTTGCCTCGCTTCTTCGTGGCAACAAGGATGTAGGCCAAAGTGTAAACGTAGTCGTGTAAATAATACAAGGAGCGTTGCGACATACAAAATGTAAGCTGCAGACAGCTAACGTGAGTGGCACACGCCAGTGGTTCCCAAAGTGGGATCCGCGGAACTTAAGTGTTCCCTGGAAATATCACAGGGGTTCCCCGAGTCACATTAGTCACGTTCGATTAACTCGACTGACACCCAAGTAATTTTTCAGCTACAAATATTATTTTGGAAAAATGTAGTGGGACAGAACTTTCAAAAGCTTTATGTGAAGTCAAATCGTGATATGTAGACATGGGGTCGCGCGAAATGAACAAGTTGTGTTCCGAAGTGTATTAGGGAGTAATAAATAAAGTGACCAGATCACTTCATTTTATTTTTATTTTGTCACTTAGGGAAAAACTCATTTATTTCACCAAGGAGCCTACGCAGCTGACGACAGATTGAAATGGATAATACTATACTCCGATCTCCGTCACAGCGGCCACGATCCTCCCCAGTGAAGGACAGACAGACTGATTGAATTAGTTCTCCGTAAAGTTTAGGAACCACTGGCCCACGCAATATCGCCGCACCGGCGAAGTGCTTACGTAAAACGCCTAACGAGAGACAACATGTTTAACCTGGGACGAGTGTGCGAGCGCTCGAACAAAAGACTCTGAAAGTGCCTCGTTGAATATTCGGAAGGACGTGCCTAATTGAAGTGATAATCTCTGACATAAAACAGCAGATATTTGAAAAGCTATATGAATTACTTGAAACCCGAAGCTGCCGCGAGGACATTATTTATGAACAAATCGTTTAAGAAATAAAAACTCTTTCAAAATACACACTAAACAGAATCTGTAGTTTGCTAATTTTAAAACTAGGTGGCGCTGACGGTATTCTGTATCGCGGTTTGGTTGTGTCCATAATGCCGCGAAGAAGCCTTTGTAAATAGATGTGTTTGATGATTTCCTCCTGGATCCCATGAACAGATAGGGACACCTCTGTGATATTTCCCTATAAACGTTTAATTCGCTCGTGATAAGTAATATAGAAACCAGTTGGCACTATACGAGTAAGTTATACTTTTCAAGTGTATTGTACTTTACAAGTGAAATGTAAGTTACAAGTGAATTGTACTGGCTGTAAACCAGCCAGTCTCGTCTGACCCACGCTGGGATGTAAAAAGTACCATGGTGGAGGGCCAAGGCATGAGCGTGTACTTCGCAGCGGGCCCGCGCGGGGTGAAGCTGTCGGCGCGCGGCGTCAGCACGCTTCGTAACTTCCTGCGCGACCACGGCGCTGACTGTCTCAGGCAGTTCATGCAGGTATCATCATCACCATCATCACCGCCAGACCATCTTTTCCTTTAAATTTCATCTTTTACGGCCCTTAGCTGCCTTCATCCATGGACACATGGACAGCAATAATCTAGAGAATATTCAATCAAATCGAAAATGATCATTAGACAGTATAACAATTCATTAAGGCTGCTGTTATTTTGTTTAGTGTATGTTTTAAAAAATGTTTACTGGTGGAATTGTATCATGACAGTCCTGCCTGACGTGCTGTCTCGCTCGCACAGTTAAACATTTCTACGTATGGTAATGTGGAAGGGATCACTTTCTATCATTACAACTTTTATTACAGTTGAATGAGATGGTGGCATTTTATCCGGTTTCTCGTTCTGTCCTGTAGTGAAGTCGAATACCAGAAGACAGAATAATTAGATAGGTAGATAATATCACTTTGTTGTACGTAAAAATAGTGTAATATTATTGTAATTATTTCGGAACAATGTCTATATACTACCGCGAAAGCATTAAATTATTTTCTCCGACAATATATGCGCTTGCGCTGCCAAATTTTGGTTGTTGATAAGTGGAAAAGAAAAACAAAACGGAAGGAAAACTAAAAAACTCAGCCTGGCCGGGTTTGCCTAACAAGGTGCAGTGGGAATGATGGCACCACTTGTCATCCAAATGGCGAGTAATGTCACAAAAACCGGTCCTGGAAATTATCGCCCCGGCTACTGTGCCAAATCGGTCCAGCCCTGGCGTTGGCGTTGTATTAATGTGCGAGACCTTCTCGTACTCTAGTTGTACTCTTTAAAACCCCTTCGGCCGTTTAGATGAGTACAACTAGAGTATGAGAAGGTTTCGCGCAGTAAATGGACGTATTTTCTTTGGGAGCTCGTTTCGTGGAGTATAGGCTTATTGTGTGTGTCGTCTTTCGTCTGTTGGACAGACACAAACAGCAAAACAGAATCAGCTCTGGTAATAGGATTTCAATTACAGCTTCCTAGGTATTCTCGACCCGCGTTAAGACTGAAGGTAGCTTGGTATTCACGAAAGATTGTATTTGAAACCCCAGCGGGATCCTGTTTATCCCGTTTCTCTGACAGTTGCCAGTACCGTCACGTCCCTTCACGCAAAGCGGGATAGAGCACTTACGGGCCCTCGAGAACTGAATAAAAAGGCAAAATACAAATGGTCAATCGTAAAATATCTGGATCGTTTATCCCAGACAAAAGGACCGAAATACTTAATTTCCTGTCTGAACTTTTCCGTCATTGAATCGTGATCGTCAAATGCAATGCAATTTTATGGCAAAACATTTACTAGAAACCGGCCAAGTACGAGTAGGACTCGCAGACGAACGGTTCCGTACCATTATAAAATTGAAAAAAAAAAACACGTTTGTTGTATGGGAATCCCCTTAAATATTTATTTAATTCAGTCTTTTTGTATTTGTTGTTATAGCAGCAACAGAAATACATACTGACGATCATCTAACTGTCACGGTTCATGAGATACAGCCTGGTGAAGGACGGAAGGACAGCGGAGTCTCAGTAATAGGGTCCGAGTTACCCTAAAAATAAAAAAGACTATAATAAAAATATGCATGCATACAAGGAGTTCGATATTTTCTTATGCATTCAATCAACAAACATTGACCAAATATTGATATGGTACCACACTGAGGCACCGGCTTTCTAACAAAACAAATAATAAATTAAATTCGGCAAGTTGGTAAAGCATTATTCTCTAAACATACATAAAGAACGGACAAATTGAGAACGTCTTTTTTTTTACATAGCCTCTTTTGTGTCCCACTGCTGGGTAAAGGCCTCCCCTCTTTTCTTCTAACTTTGTTATTCCTTTTGTTTAAGTAGGTTAAAAACATAAAAATAGACATGATATTGTTGTTTTCGATCGTCATTGAGATTCTAATCAATCTACATTACATGAATGCCCTATAAAACTAATGCTAAAACGATGTCGACCACTTGCACGCGCCATGCTATCTCTATCGATTGGCAAAATATTCCAGTTGTGTTAACATTTAGGAGATAGATTCGCTCACAAGTTGCAGTCATAATTGTCGGCGTGGATACGAGTGAAAAGAAGAACAAGAAAAATTTATTATAATAACAGTACACACGCCACAATGATACAACAAACCCACAATATAAAACAAAAAATAGTGCAAAACAGAAAATCAAAAGAGAACAGAAAGAAAATGAAGGTCACGGCGTGTCACTGCTGTTATAAATGGCTGCTGACTCAGCATTGTGCTGTGGACAAGCCTTCAGCGCTGATTTTCAGTCAGTGCCAAGAGATACCCCGCGAACGTCACGGGCCGCGGTGTGTTACAACCATGAAGGAATGGAAAGCATAAACATAACATAAACTCACGCCTGTAACCCAGTGGGGTAGGCAGACAGCAGTGTCTGCCACTTGGCACGATAGTGACAAATCTCTTTCGCTTCGTCGATGTTCAAATGTCGTTGCGTGTATTACGAAATAAGTAGCTGTTCATTCCGCGGCATCTTCGACAGAGCTTCAGCACTATCTTCCGGTAACTTGATACTCCACTAAGGGGCAACTAGGTGACCTGAAAGCGCCAGCTTTAATTTCTAGCCTCCGAGACACGTTGTTCCCCGCGACTCTCGCCGGAGTTGGTCACGGACGCTAGGTGGCGCCACTGAATACTAAATGAGATGTCACCATCCGAACCAATTTCTGACTCGTCGCCTGGCAGGCTGAGGTAATTTATATTAGCTTGTTTGTTTTTGAAGTAACAGATAGCCTTGCCGCTAATTCAGCATATTAAGTAGGTAAGACCTTTTTTTGTTTCTTCCGGTTTTTCCTTTGAGGAAGTCGAGCGAATGGTTCACTTTTATTATAAGCCCGACTATTAATTTTATTCCGGACTCTCTTTGACTTTTTTGTCGAAACATACCGATCGGGTTTCACTCTGATTCGCAGAGCTTAATCGCGGTAAGAACTTAATCAAGTAAGTATAGGACTTGGATGTGTACATGTTTGTCACGTCGCTGTTTCTGGTTCCCACGAAACAGGGTATCCTAGTGTGGGGCCAGAAGCAATGTATGTGCCTGTATGTAAATGTTATGTCCGAAATAAAGTTAATAACGCTACAACTTGTGGAATGCAATAAAGTATTGAGTATTGAATAATTATTATCTAGTGCTTACGAAAGTTTTAGTTCAAAAATAAGGGCAGGGCAGGCAAGAGCAGTGACTATAAATTGTATATGTCCGCAGGAGATCTTACAATTTTTGAGAAAAAAAGAAAAGAAAGACAATAAAAAAACTGTCCATCTGAATAAACCCTACTAGATACAAAAAGAGCAAATGCATAATCACACATAAAAAAAAGGAACGCACCTCTATCATTTAATTACAATAAAGTACGTACATAAGCTCACGCCTGTATCCCAGAGGGGTAGGCAGAGACCAGGGACCGCCACTTGCCGCGATCCTGACAGATCCCTTTCGCTTCATCGACATTCATTAGTCATTGCATGCATTCATGCCGGATCCTCCTCTTTGCTAATAAATCCTCTCTCTGGTCGTAATATGTCCGCCTGGGGCGTCCCTTACCGGCCCTTCCGCTCACATTCTCTCGATATATTTGTTTCGTCAGTCAAAACCACCATTCCATTCTCAATACTAGTCATTACATCTTCTTTCAGTCCACAACATTCTTTAATCAAACCAATGGGTATTCTATAATACAATCTCTAGAAAAAAATATTTCTCTTGTAGGTGTTTTATCCCGATTAATCTCTATGAAGGCGAGCCCCGCGTTACGTGTGAATATTCTTACAACACTTTTGCCTCATCCATAAAAAAAATGTCACATGTAATCGGAATAAGATGGCTCTTCTCTTCTTGTGATAATTCGTTTTATAACTGTAACCCAACCATTGTAACGCCAAACAGAGAACATAGGCGTGAATTTATGCTTGTATAGAGTATAAAAAAAATCCAGTTCCGCTAATGTTTGTAAAGAATGTACCTTAATCCGTTTGACACAAGAATGATCTTTCCTGGCCCTCTAATCTCCGGCTCGTTGGCCAAAAGGTTTCAAAACCGTTTGTTTTTCCTTTCCCCCGGCGAGAACAAAGTGCGTAATAAATTATGTCATCAAAGTGAAAGTGTTGGCGCGCGAAACGGAATGCAGTTCTACTGTTTCCCTTTGATGTGCCCAACTTCTACCTAGTTATTAGACGGGAAATATTGTTTTGACGCTAACTGAAATTATAGTAAAACTTTTTTGATCTAAAACTTTCGTAAGTACTAAACTCAATTCAATGCTAAAAAACTACCACGTTGACACATCAATACTAAGCCAAAGGCTGTCAATGTCTGAGTGTTGCTAGTACGCAAAAACCAAATAACCCCATTTTACTTCCATGTAAAAATTGGGTGTGCTACGCAGGTGTTTTTGCTCTTATGACTAATTAAATTTTAATGTCTGATGTGATAAGGATTTTGGTCACATGAATCTTCTATTCACGGTAAAAATAATCTACTCGGTAAAGCTATGTTATATGGCCGTAACACCGGTTCATTAAGAATTAAAAAACGGACTTTGAATGTTGCGATTCCTCTTTTTAGTAGGTGGCCGGCACAGCCGTCTATTTAGCGATTTAGCAAGTTTTATGATGATCTTTACTTGACTGTTTCCCACTTCTAATTTACTAGCGACCCGCCCCGGCTTCGCACGGGTGACAAAAACGTTTCCGTGGAAATTGCTATATTAGTTCCATGGAAAATTCCCAGTGTAATAATTTTTTTATAATTAAACTTTTTGAAGACCCAATATAGCATATGTTACTCACGAAGAATGCGGCTTTCTAATGGTGAAAGAATTTATAAAATCAGCCCAGTAGCTTCTGAGCCTATTCACTACGTATGTTTGTAATGAATAGGCTAGGACACACACAAAAATACAAATCTTTCGTCTTTACAATATCAGTAATTTATTATTTCCCTAATTTCCTTTAATATGGTGAAGAACCTTGAGTGTCTGAGTTATTCACATACCCCACCGCTTGAAATCGCCAATCCGCAGCGAGCGCGTGGTGATTAAAGCTCATATGTATTCTCTCTTCGAGAGAGAGCCTGTACCCTATAGTGAGACGTATATAGGCTACTTACTACATATACATAGTAATGGCAAGCCTAACGAGCTACCAAAGTAAAAAGTTGTCTTCGTGAAGAACACATTTTCAGCTGAAAGCCTCGGCGTATTTCCTGAAAAATCTTCTCACACAAAATGCATCAGCCGAAAGACAAACGTTGAGAGCGTATCGCATGTCGCCAGACTTTGATCCATCGGCCGGGTTCACATTAGACAATAAATTAACTGCAAGACATCGTTGGACTAGTTCACACGAAGCGCGCTCAGCCGCCTTAGCAAATATATTTTACTT
Organism: Yponomeuta plumbellus; assembly: GCA_947310845.1. NCBI lineage: Eukaryota > Metazoa > Arthropoda > Insecta > Lepidoptera > Yponomeutidae > Yponomeuta > Yponomeuta plumbellus. The sequence continues at coordinate 1,282,728 of OX371205.1, read as the reverse complement.
GCAGTCTACGCTTTTTTATTTGCACATTGCTTATTTGCCCGAATACTGTTGACTGGGTTTTTATATTTACGGTGGCCAAATGTCTGGGCTGACATTAAATAAAGAGATCCTCTTTTGTGTCTTAAATCGATATCATAGATCATATTAATAAAAATAGGTTTAAAACAACAAGATAACCCTGCGTTCGTGGTTATCTCGTGCAGTCATCGTATTGTTCAGTGTGAAACTGGTCACCGGCGCGCTCTCCAGTTACACGCCTCCGTCTGAAGCTTTTGACGTATCGCATGGAAATTGGCACCGTCTCGCCGGACTGATATACTGTGAATTTTGAATTTGGTGAATTTTCACAGAGGCCTTCATTTCACTGTCAACCATACAACAGAATGAGAGTGTAATGTTTTAAAGAAATACACAGTGTAACTAATGTTTTTTCTTATGACTTCTATGGCAGTCGCCTCTACATCTCTACACGCCTCTACACGAAAACAACAGAAATAATAAATTACCCACTTGTAATGCGTTTAGGGATCGTGTTCATATAGTAAACGGGGAGTCCCAAAAATGATACGTCACAGTGACACCGGAGGTAAACCTGCTCAAAAGGCATCGAACCAACCTAACATGACCTCAGTAAAAGTTGCACGGTTTTTGAGATATGGCCAATTTAAACTTGTTCTAAATTTTCACTTTTTTTAACAAGTTTAGTGCTAGCATTAAGTTTGTTTCGTGTTTGGTTTTTTTTTATTTGTACTGGGCCACGAACTTACTAATTTGTCGTGCTAAAGTTGTTATAAAAGAATAGGTTTAAATTGGCCATATCCCGAAAACCGTGCAACTTTCACTGAGGTCGTGTTAGGTTGGTTCGACGCCTCTTGAGCAGGTCTACCTCCAGTGTCACTGTGACGTGTCATTTTTGGGACACGCTGTATAGAATATTTCAATAGCTCACTATTGTAAGGTTTTGTTTAATTTCATACGCAATATTTCGCAATTATAATTTTATTACACTGGCAACACTAAGATCAAGAAAATAAAACTAAGGTGACTTAGCGGGTGGGGACATTCTTGGTTGAGCGTTCGATGCGAAAGGTGATATGATATAAATAGTGCTTACTAATCAAATGCATAAATGTTACGTATCCGAAATAAAGAAATATTGTTATGAAATAAATTAAATCCATAGTTAATTTGACTGACAAGGCTCAGCTAATTGTTTATGTGTATTGAATTTAATACACTATTTACTTACTTATCCAGAGATCTGGCGCAAACCGCCTTTGGTAGCGCTTGGTCGGGAATTAGGATTTATATTTTTTTTATATTTTATTTATTATGATGACCACCAACAAGATATACATCAATACATTCACAATAGACAATAGACTAAATATAAGCTAAGTGTTACCTCACTTACAGGCAGGCACAACATGCACCGATAATATTAAGTTGCTCGAGGACTTAATGCATAAATACAGTTTACACTGGTTTTACAATTTCTTAATTTAGGTGATTAATGATTATATAATATGAAAAAAAAAGATACTCCTTTTAAACTTTGCACAATAGTCAGAGAATATGTCAATGTTATGAGACTTGGCTAATTATTACTTATTATTATTACTATTACTCCTTCTGCAAGAGACTAGCTCGATAAAGATCAACCGATCTAGTTCAATCGTCCCACTTCGTCATTACCTACTTTAACACGACTACGACCGAGTTTACTGCTCAATTCTCCGCAATCCCACTGTGCTCAGTGTTTATTTAACATAACTGATTCAATAAATATTTTACGGTGGGTAGAACCGCAATGCAGTGTCAATTAATTTTTACAACCGTGTTATTAAACACAATCAATTAAATTTACGTATTAATTTTATCTTTCGCTTCATGAGCATTTATTAGTCGTTGTGTGCAGGTACGCCGGTTTTGGGTACTTTTTATCCGAACGAGTTAAAACGAATGGTTAAAAAAATCAAATGCGTATTACATTTGTAAAACATTATAAATGAAATTAGTTTTCATTTATAATGTTTACACCAAGTCCAACGCTGCCTACAGCCTAAAATCATTATTTATTTTCGTTAAATTAATATTCAACTAATTATTTTACAGTGATGTAAATACCTATGTTACGAGTATCTACTTACTCGTATTATCTTGTGGGGTGAATTAAGTATACCAATTTTCAATTAATTTAATTTACATTTTTTTCATTTAATGCATGTACTTAATTGCCGTGCCGTGGAGTGTCGGCTAAGAATAGCACTCCCCCATATCTTCTCGTGGGTGTCGTAAAAGGCGACTAAGAGAATACCCGTGCATATTATTACCCAGCACATACGGGTCGTACCGGTGTCGGGCAGCAGCGACATCGGTACGTATACGGTCTGCGATTGCCAACCCGCCTGCTCAGCGTGGCAATTACGAGCAAATCCTTCCATGGAAAGCCAAAACGGACCACGGCCCACAGTTCCCGGTCGCCCTGCTATTCCTGATCAAGGCGGCGATCACGGTAACGGCAGGGTAGGGGGTGCGAAGAATCCCCGGGTTACGAAAGGCTGCCAAAAACAACTGACCTTGGCGACGTATAATGGACGCACATTACGGCTGGACGAGCACCTGGCACAACTGGAAGTCGAACTCGAGAAGGTAAAGTGGGATGTTCTTGGGTTATCTGAAGTCCGAAGAGAGAGGGAGGACACCGTAACCCTTGAATCAGGCCACCTGCTGTACTTTCGAGAGGGAGACCAGCTATCTCAGGGTGGCGTAGGGTTTCTGGTAAATAGAGCTCTCCGTGACAACGTTGTAGAAGTTTCAAGTGTGTCGAGCAGGGTTGCGTACCTTGTCATTAAGCTAACCGAGAGGTATAACCTTAAGGTTGTGCAGGTTTACGCACCGACCACAAATGACGTTGACATCGACCAGGCCCTCGAGAATGTAGTCGGAATCCTCAGGGAGGAAGGTGTGAGATTTTGCGCAATGCGGCATAAAAGGACGAAGTCGAAACTTTCGGAAGAAACACTCAAGCTTATGGAGGAACGACGTGAACGCCCACTAGTCACTGCGTCAGAAAGGCATGCTCTGAACAGGAGAATTGGCAAACTAATTCGACGCGATCTCCGACGCTCCAACACTCGTTCAATAGAACGAGCAATCGAGCAAAATCGGGGATCGAAAGTGTTTGTCCAATCTCTTGGGAGAAGCCATCTGACAAAGTTGACCACCACGGATGGAGTGGTTGTTTCCTCCACACCAGAGGTTCTTTCGGAAGTTGAAAACTTCTACGGCCAGCTGTACGCTGCGCATGCATCTCGGCCTGATCCCGAAAATGAGGATTCCAGAGCTACATTGACACGCCACTATTCTGAAGATTTGCCAGAAGTCAGCCTAGACGAAATCGCGATGGCTCTTAAACAGCTTAAAAATGGAAAAGCCCCTGGAGAGGACGGTATTACTACTGAGCTCTTGAAGTCCGGCGGTATACCCGTAATGAAGGAGCTCCAGAAGATCTTTAATGCTGTCCTCTTTGATGGGAGAACTCCGGAGGCGTGGAGTAAGTGTGCTGTCGTGTTGTTCTTCAAAAAGGGTGATAAAACCCTCCTGAAGAACTACCGACCCATTTCACTCTTAAGCCACGTCTACAAGCTGTTTTCAAGAGTCATCACGAACCGTCTTGCGAGGAGACTCGATGAGTTTCAGCCACCTGAGCAGGCCGGCTTTCGGTCGGGTTACGGCACCATAGACCACATTCACACAGTGCGGCAGATTATACAGAAGACCGAAGAGTATAATCGGCCCCTGTGCTTAGCGTTTGTGGACTATGAAAAGGCCTTTGACTCGGTCGAAACCTGGTCTGTTCTGGAATCTTTGCAGCGATGCCAAGTCGACTGGCGATACATCCAAGTGCTGAGAGGTCTATACAACGCCGCTACTATGGCCGTCCAAATCCAGAACCGGCAGTCTGAACCTATCCCCATACATCGTGGTGTGAGACAAGGGGATGTTATTTCCCCCAAATTGTTCACAAATGCTATGGAGGATATGTTTAAGACGCTGGACTGGAAGGGGTACGGCATTAATATTAGCGGCGAGTACCTTTCATACTTGCGATTTGCAGACGACATCGTCATCATGGCGGAAACGCTGCAAGATCTGCAACATATGCTGAGTAGCCTAGCTGATTCTTCCCAACGCATTGGTCTCCGGATGAACTTGGTTAAAACCAAGATTATGTTCAATGAACACGTAAATCCGGAGCCAATTGCTGTTCAAGGCAGTATTCTTGAAGTTGTTAAGGAGTACGTTTACCTCGGGCAAACCATGCAATGAGGTAAAAACAACTTCGAGAAAGAGGCCAATAGAAGAATACAGCTGGATACGGGCTGGGCAGCGTATGGGAAACTACGTCGAGTCTTCACATCGCCAATCCCACAGAGTCTAAAGACGAAAGTCTTCAATCAGTGCGTCCTACCCGTCATGACATACGGTGCCGAAACGTGGACACTCACGGTGGGGCTGATCTACAAATTTAAAGTCGCTCAGCGTGCTATGGAAAGGGCTATGCTCGGGGTTTCTCTGAAAGATCGAATTCGAAACGAAGTCATCCGACAGAGAACTAAAGTCACCGACATAGCCCACCGAATTAGCATGCTGAAGTGGCAGTGGGCCGGCCATATCACCCGAAGAACTGATAACCGATGGGTTAGAAGAGTTCTTGAGTGGAGACCGCGGATCGGTAAACGTAGTGTAGGACGTCCTCAGACTCGGTGGAGCGATGATCTTCGCAGGGCGGCTGGCAAGAGCTGGATGAGAGTAGCCGAGGACCGTGTTCAGTGGCGTGCAATGGGAGAGGCCTATGTCCAGCAGTGGACAACCATAGGCCGCTGATGATGATGATGATGATGATGATGTACTTAATTATTATTACTAACAAAGGTTTGCTGGAAGAAATCTTACAGAGATAATCTTGCCTTTGTACATTTCTTTATTTAATGTTCTGTTTAATGTTTCGTGTGCAATAAAGTATATACAATTAACAATCTGATAAAGGCGTAATAATATAAATCTTTAGCTCAATTTGATTCAGACGAATCGAATTCAAAACCGAGTCATTCGATCTAAAGTTCATCAGACAGCTGAATTGAGTAAAGTAAAGATGAATTTCCTTCCGTCGTTTAAAAATGTAAATACTGGCTCAATTTCAGAGATTGCAAAACTGTCATTAGACCGCCCAATCAAGCGGGCGTAACTTGTATTGGATTAAATTTTCAATCACAGCTCTTCGTTAGGAAAAGGTGGCGATTGCTCAAGAAAATGCAATACAGAGTGATCTAAAGTAACTTGTTTTCACAAGCACCGTTTCTTAATTAAAAACACTTAATATATCATTCCGCATCAACATACGTAATTATGATGTATTGAAAGTATTAGTATGAAGTGTTCACATACATAGCTCAGCGCTTGACAGTGCCAATCCGAGGCGGCCACGCGTGGTAATTAAGCCCATACTCTCTCTCTCTCGCTCTCTCTCTCTCTCTCTCTCTCTCTCTCGCTCTCTCTCTCTCTCCCTCCCTCTCCCCCTCCTACTATCACCCGCCGTCAGCTCTCTCTCCCTCTCTTCTCTTCCATATTCCTCTCTCTTTCCATCCCTCCCACTGTCTCATCTTTTTCCCCTCTTCTATCTCTCTCTCTCCCTCCACTCCCCTCTCTCCTTCTCTATCCCTCCTTCCTCTCTCTCTCCCTTCCTCCTTCTCCCTTTATGCCCCCCCCCCCGTGCTCTGTCTCAGAAAAGCCCTGTGCCCTGCAGTGGGACGTATTGAGGTTACAAAACAACTTTTTATAAAAGCAACTTTATTTGTAGCCTGTAATACTTCCCACAGAAGGGCACAGGTCTTTCCTAAAAGAGAGAGAGGTAGTACTTAGGCCATACTGAAAGTTTCTGGAACGGACTAGTTACAAAAGGAAAATAAAAAAACCACTGATAGGGTTTGAACAAGGAACTCTCTGTCAGTACATTTATTTTTAAATTGTGAGTCTGTTATTTCTTTTTTCATCGTTTCGTTGTTTTGAAATTAGTGTGTCGCTATTACAATGAATTTAAGTCGAGAAAAATTCCGTACTATGATTTTTTACGATTTTCGCTATGGCTTAAGTCAGCAAGAGAGATGTCAAAGACTTCAGTTAGCATTTGGTGATGAAGTCCCATGTCGTAGCTCTATTTATTCGTGCTTTGGTGAATGTAGACGAGGACGTGATCATCTCTATGACGTTAAACGTGAACGCCGGCCGGCGATCGCGGTTACCGATTTTAATATTGATACTGTGCGACAACTAATTGAAACGGATAAAAAAATTACCTGTCAGCAAATCCGCACTACCTTAGGCATTGGAATGAGCCAAGTGCAAAAGATATTGCATGAGCATCTGAAGGTTCGGAAACTTTGCACTCGATGGATACCGGATGATTTGTCCTAAGATCAGAAACGACTGCGTGTAGAGTGGTGCCGTAAAATGATAAAAAAATATGACGGAGAACAATCAATGGCTGTGCATAACATTGTAACAGGTGATGAAACTTGGGTGTGCTGCTTTGAACCAGAAAGGAAAAGTTAATCGGCGGAATGGGTCTTTCCTTTTGAAGAGTTGCCAACGAAAGTCAAAAAAAGCCGCAGCACTGGCAAGAAAATGGTTGCTTCGTTTTTCGGCAAATCAGGCCATTACATCACTGTATCGCTTGAAAACCAAAGAACCGTAACTACAGATTGGTATGTTAATACGTGTTTGCTTGAAGTGTTTGACAAAATACGCGAAAAGCGTCCCCTGAGCAAAATAGTCCTTCATCATGACAACGCGTCGGCATATTCCGCTAAGGCAACGAATGCGTATTTGAAGGCTTTAAAAGTAGAATTAATGACTCATCCGCCATACAGTCCAGATCTAGCACCCTGTGATTTCTCTCTGCTCCCGAATATTAAAGGTAAACTCAGAGGTTTACGTTTTACAAGCCCGGAAATGGCGGTGAATGCTTTTCACAAAGCCATCGAAGAGGTCCCTAAGGAAGACTGGACCCACTGCTTTTCACAATAGTTCCAGCGAATGCAAACATGCGTAAATAGTGAGGGTATATACTCTGAAAAACAATAAATGTGTTATAAAGATAATAGGTAGTCTTATTTACCAGAATCCAGAAACTTTCAGTATGGCCCACGTATAGGCTTAATTACCACGTGTGCCTGCCTCGGATCGCCAATTTCAAGCGCTGAGGAATGTGAACGCTTTATATTTAACTTCGGGTTTCCTCGTGATATTTTCTTTTCAGTTAACAAGTGGTATCGCTCGTAGCCCCGGCCGCCTGAGTGATCTTAAGCGATCACGAAGGTTAAGCAACATAGGGCGCGTTCAGTGCATAGATGGGTGACCGTTCTGTGACTAACGCTAGTAAGCAGTCGGTGCCGGCTGCCGTCGATAGATGGGAGTCGTTAAGCCAAGTCAGAGGCCTTCGGGCGGCTTGATAAACTTCTGACAGTAAGACCAGCCACTAGTCTTACAAGCCTCCACCAATCCGGACTTGGCCCCCGTGGTAGAGTATGGCCTGTACCTTCCTCAGTGAAGAGACCCGTGCCCCTAGGTGGGGACATAATGGGTTAATGATGATAACAAGTGGTGTGGTATGGCTTCTACAAATTCTTCAAAATACATAATTATATACCTTTAAAAACATTCATTGGCGCAAGCTAGGATACAAACACATGACCAGCCACCACTACACATAACAAATTATTACATAACTTATTTAATTACAGTAGGGGGGCTGGTAGGGTGGAATCGTTTAATTTTTTACACGTTTCCTCGTCAGAGCCTTGGACGACTAAAACGCGAGTGCCCTATAAGTAATTGCAAGCGACGCGAACAAAATTGAAAACTTGCACAAGAAAATATTTTCATGTCATTGAAGAGGCCAGGTAAAAAGAGAAATAACGTTGTTTTTTCTGCGACTGTCAATAATCAAGTAAATCTGAATTTAAGTCAATGATACTTGTTATGCTGTAACCCGTCGATAATGGGTAATTTTAGTAGCATGGTACAAAAACACGCCGTACAAATTGAGCTCAACTATGACGTCACACGGTGCACTTAACGCCGCAACGCATAATCGAGTTCAAGTCATCACATAAAACAACGTTTTGATAAGTCTTAGCTCAAAATGTTTAGAGCAAAAACAAATACTAAGGCCGACTGCAGTTTATTAAATGTGGCTTAAACAGCATTCAACTAAAATTATTCGATTTTTCATTTATACGACCTCTGCGGCGCAGTGGTTAGTGCACCTGCCTACCAAGCGAGAGGTCCCGGGTTCGAATCCCGGCTAGGGACAAAAAAAAAAAAAGAAACCCAGGTATTGGATGTTTCCATGTTTGTGACGTCCCTGTTTCTGGTTCCCACGACACTGGGTATCCTAGTATGGGGCCAGAAGCAATATATTTACCTGTATGTAAATGTTATGTTATTCATACAAAAGTCAATTTAAATTGCGTCTTAAGTTTAAGCTTTCTTTCATCATGAAACCATTATGACCCCACCGAGGGGCAGGGGTCTCTTGCCTGAGAAAGGTATAGGCCATACTCCAACACGGGGGCCAAGTCCGGATTGGTGGAGGCTTGAAAAGACTAGTGGCTGGTCTTACTGTCAGAAGTTTTCAAGCCGCCCTAAGGCCTCTCACTTGGCTTAACGACTGGCATCTATCGACGGCAGCCGGCACCAACTGCTTAACGTGCCTTGCGAAGCACGGAACCGCTCGGAAAAACGCCACTAGCGTTAGTTATAGACGGTGACCCATCCATGGACTGAACGCGCCGTATGTTGCTTAACCTTAGTGATCGTATAAGATCACTCAGGCAGCCGAGGCTATGAGCGATTCTTAAGTATTTTATTATCTCCTATATAATATAGTTTTAGCAAATTCGAGCGAAAGGTATTAAAAACAAGGTGGAATCAATAGTCACAGAATAGTTTTAACTCTCAATAAATTTTCACATGAACAAAAATAATTTCATACGGAAATCTTTAGCAAAACAGAAAATAATTAGCACAGAAATCTTCAACAATTTAACAAACAATTAGCAAGAACTAATCAGAAACAAAGTAACGCAAAATAATAATATCGGATGGATGTTACACCGACGGCGGTTCGGAGCGGAATAAGGGGCGCGCGCTTTTTTTTTTTTTTTTTTTTTTTTAGCCCTATAAAGGGCACCCTCCGGAGGACACGGGGGAGGGAGGTGGTGAATGCTCATGCATGCACAGCACGGGCCCGGCCGTGCTGCCAATGTGGGACTCGCAGAGTGCGCCTACCCACTAAACACCACCTTGGTGCTGGTTTGGTCCTAAGGACCCCTAAACCTACATCATGAGCGACCCCCCTCGAGGCCGAGGAGGGCGCAGGGGCGCGCGCCAGCGCGCGCTGCCTTTTATACCGTCCAACCACGTGCAGGTCTAATCGCCATTTGCGAAAATGAATTTTCTCCTACAATAGTTTAATGCAAGTTCCCCATCGCAACAACAAGGGCGATGCCATTATCCACCACCAACAAGAGGCCGTGGAGAGTAATGGAGACTCGCCCCGTGACGTCACGACTATCTTGTCGATTGCTTTTTGCTGATGGACTAGTCATGCCTTCACGTTCCAAAACCAAACACGAGGGCTATCTAACTTAATGCTAGCACTAAACTAAACTAAAAAGTTTAAATTGGCCATATTATCTCAAAAACCGTGCAACTTTTACTGAGGTCATGTTAGGTTAGTTCGATGCCTTTTGGGCAGGTCTACCTCCGGTGTCACTGTGACGTGTCATTTTTGGGACACCCCGTAGGTCTTGAGCTTCATAGGGCCGATTTCTGAATTGAGAATTTACCCTTAGTAAATACTTAAGTAATGTGCAGTCACGCTCTTTTCTAAAGAAATTTGACGAGACAGCACTACAGTTAAGTAATTACTTAGCGAAATTCTCAACTCAGAAATCGGCCTTTAGGTAGATAGATATTCGTAACAACTTATGTATTAGATTTAAGGATGCTTGAGAAAAGATAGAGTGGAATTCTTTTTCTAGTTTAGCCGTGTTCGACAGTATTAGCCGCGGCTTAGCCCCGAGACGCTTGCCACCCAGTTGAATTTTAGCATAGTAACACATTTTAATAATGTCCGACAAAACTATAAAATGTTGTATTGTAAACTTTTAGTCCGGGTCTACTTACGGGTGTTCTTATATAGGAAGAGTCCGTCCAGGTTTCGCTCCATTTGGCAGAGCTTAATCATGGTGAGCAGAGACGGAGCTCGTTTGTGTCAGTTTCCGTATTGAGAATAGTGAGCCGCCCCGGCTTTGCACGGGTGACTAAAACGTTTCCGTGAAAATATCTGCATATATTAGTTCCATGGAAAATTCCCGGGGTAATAATTTTTTCACACCGTGCAAATGTACGGAACATTTGCGCGCTTTTCACCCCATTTCTGATAGGCGTAAACTTGCCCCCAAAAACAACAACACGTACATAAATCGAGAGCTCACGCCTGTATTCCAGAGGGGTAGGCAGAGACCAGCGACGGCCAACTGCCATTCGTTTGTTGTTGCATGCAAGCACGCCGGTTTCGGGTTCTTTTTATCTTGCCCCTATTTGGTCGAAGTATGTCGGCCTGGGCCTCCCTTCCCGGCCCTTCCACTCCCACTCATATTTGAATCGTGTATTTGAGAAATTCCATGAGTCACATTTTTTGGCAACATGACTTTTATAGTTTATTTTTTATATATTTTATTTAAATACACGTTACAGAGAGAAATCGCACTTGTCAATGCAAAAGAACGGAAGTTATAACAGGTTCCAATTTTGTTTATTTGAGAAACCCCTTAAGTCCCGCGACTAATAGAGATATGCTAGATCTGCCTAGGGACAAATCTTACCCAGATGGTCAGATCCCGATTAACAAAAAGAAAGTAGAGTATTTACTTAAACTAAAAAATTACTTACTAGAAGAAAAGGAAATACAAGAAAGAGTATTATGAAAAAAAAAACCAGTGGCCGGTCACCGACCGCGAAATAGATGAGGCAGTGGTCTAAACATTGTTAATATGTAACATATTATGATGATGTCTTAGTACTAAAAGTAATTTGTGTGATTTAATATATATTTTTTAATGTAAAACGTATCAAACTTGATTATTTTTTCGTATATTTGAGAAAACCCCTGTGTCCATGACTTTTAAGCTCTTTTTTTGTAATGAAAATGACAATAATTATACCAAATCTTTTTCGATTGCTATAGATATCCTTTTAATTAATCAAACTGCATGGAAAAAGTATCACCGCCCTTACATTTTTTTTTTACAGATAGGTTTTTCGTCTCTTGTAAACTCATGGGGTTTCTCAAATACACGATTCATTTGCTTCGTTAGTCTGACAACAACACGTCTTCCTCAAAAAGAATAAACGATACTCGTCCAACCTCAGTGCAAAAATGAGTCAATTTACATGAGGCCTCGAGCGGTACTAGCTCGCGACATGTCCCGCGTAAGTTTTGACGAACTCCATTGAGGGGCGGACGCATTTGCCGCTGCAAATCTGAGGGCAGGCTGCGTGGTTTGAAGATAACGGAAGTTCCGCTCCGAAATCATTATTCAGCTAACAGCCCCCCGACATATTAAATTGAAGCAGTTACCAAAAATATGAATGAACTAACGCAGGTTTCCTCACAAGCAACACTATCAGAACAGAAATAATTTACTATTTTAATATTCTACTAATTCTTACTGATACTTTTTCACAATATATTTTTAGAAAAATCGGTCGTCGTAACAGACGAGATCGTATAAACTGTACCCATAGACTTATTACTCAAAGACAGGGCGTGAAACAAAATCCCGCTCAAAAGCAAAGCGATGCGCAGTAGATAGTAATCGGATGCCTAAGAGCCTGTCCAGACGAAGCGTTTTACGCCCGAGGGCACTGAGTTCGCGCTTTCCCGAGGTACTAGAGCTACGTACACGCCGTCCAGATGCACTCGCGCGTATTCCTAATCGCGCGTAAAACGCGCATCTTAACAGGCTCTAAGCAAATTGTAATAACCTCCTTAATCCTGAGCTTAGAAAAAAACCATTGTTAGGTTTTTTTGTGACACTCGCAGTGTTAGACTACACTGAAGCATTCTTTTATTTTATGAGACATCTGTTTCTTCCCCTTCGAAAGTGGGTTGTTTACGGAGGCGACGATGTGCGCCGGAAAACCCGACGAAGTTTATCAAATAGTTCGGAACTATTTGCAAGATTTGTGTTTGACGCTGTGCTCTTGTTTATTTTCTTCTTTGATTTTTAGAAATAAACATTGACATACGGGCACATACATTGCTTCTGGCCCCACACTAAGATACCCTGAGTCGTGGAAACCAGAAACAGCGACACACAAAAAAATACAAAATACAAAATCTTTATTTTCATAAACTGCTTAATTTTAACGGTACATAGTATCTGGAGCCACCTTTTAAGCATGTATAATGCCTGTACTCGGTGACACCGCACTTCCATAGCTTAAAAAACTTAGTTTAGTTTGATATTTTTCTTATTTTAAAGATTACTTTATTACTATTATGACAAAAATATTAAAAAAGACAAAAATGTAAAGCTCAGCCAGGTGAGTGTTTTAATTGTTTAGGTAAACATAATCGTATGTGTGTGCGTGTGTGCGCGTGTGTGTGTGTGTGTGTGTGTGTGTGTGTGTGTGTGTGTGTGTGTGTGTGTGTGTGTGTGTGTGTAAGTCTGTATGTCTGTAAGTGTGTATGTCTGCTCGATGAAATATTATTTTAGTTGCTCTAATAATGCTTCAGTATCATCATAATTTAAACCCTGCAACCATTTTACTATAGTTTTTTTACATTCGTAATCATATCTTATCATAAATCTTAAGTTGTTTATTTATTTTATTATATAAGAAAGACGATTGCGCGTTATACTGCATTCTCGCAAATTTTGTACGCATTGAAGGTGTTTTTGCAGCTATATCGTTTCTTCTTTTATGTTTTATGTTAGGGTCATAGGGTAAGGTTTTGTGTTTTCTTAATATTGCATGTAGTATATACAGCCTTCTAATGGAAAGGAGATTGCTTTCTTGATATAATTTTTCTGTAGAATAACGAAATTTCTTAAAATACATCACCTTGATCAATTTACGCTGCACTCGTTCTAGGTCTAGAAATTTCATCTTTGAAGCTCCTCCCCAAATTGTAATGCAATAAGTTAAAACTGATTGCACTAAGGCTATATATATCTCATTAAGCATGTTTTTGGGTGAGTCTTGTTTCTTGTTACTATTTTCCTGAGGCACAATGATGCGCAGCGTTTTAAAGATCCACGTTAATTTTCTTAATCTACTTGCTACATATTCGAGATGAAGATGCCAAGATAATCTGTGGTCTACGATAACACCAAGGTATTTAGTATGTGTTACTTTTTCAATTATGTTGCACAAACAGTGATCTCTAGTAGTAGGGTCACACGTATGAACCTTGATTTCAAATTCACTACTTGGCTGAGTACGATTATTTACGCTAATACATAGCAATGTATGTGCCATAACAAAAACTAAAACACGACATCACAAACATGTAAACATTCAAGACCCGGGGTTTTTTTGTCCCCAGCCGGGATCAGAACTCGAGACCTCTCGCATGGTGCGGAGATGGGCTAACCGCTACGCCACAGAGGTGGCTTGCCTTAGACGAGGCCTATGTCCAGCAGTGGAGGAGTACCAGTTGATTGATTCAAACTTAATGTTGGCACCACACTTGGTATTCCAGGTTTGACAAAAATCTGTGCTTAAGATTCGCCAGGATCCCTAGCAATGGATGGTTAATATTTGGCAAATACGCAAACACGAGTGGCCAAGTCTAGTGCCACCATTACTGTCGACCTGCGTGTCAACAAGCTACTCTACCTAAATTGTCCGATCCGATATCGGTGTCTAACGACGATAACCGAAATCCGAAGTTATTTTCACATATTTCCGACTAAATCGTATTAATGCGGCCATTTTGAAAATTGTCGAGTGTCGGGCTCTTCGCACACAGAGACAATTTAGATACACGTATAACACACATACAAACACCGACGATTCACTGGCGTCCTATGGTGCCGCCAACATAGGTGTCGGGTCCGATATCCGATTTCGGACCGGACAATTTGAGAGACAGGTACATATTTCATACATTTTTCTTACCCCGATATCGGATCGACGTCCGACACCGATATTGGATCGGATAGTGTGAAAAGGCTCTTAAACCAATGAAAATAGCAAGAGTCTCCTTCCTTCAGTGACGTTATCGATCCCCTGATGCCTTTCCCGCATAGCAAAAGCTTTTCCCGGAGTTTTACCAAGGAAGTTGAAACTCGTGACTGAGCTAGAAGAAGCTACTTATCATCTTCCGTGTATATTTATTGTGCCACTATCGTAGCGATTTATCAGAAACTAAGTCAGAAGTCTCTGTTGAAAAACCTGCTAAAATATAAAAAAAATATTAACAACACATTTTATCTTGAAAAATATTGTGATGAACCATTCTTAGAGATTGGTACCGCCGTAGTCAACCAGTAACTCTGCAACCCAGTAAGTTATATTGAGCAGTACAAGAAACAGGACTTGTTTCGTCCATTCTGTTATATTTTATAACTAATAGTATAACTAGATGGACTAACCCAGTTTAGCCATGTTCAACATTATGTTTGGTCGCGGCATAGCCCAGAGACGCTTACTAGTAACTTGAATTTTAGCGTAACATTTTAATCATGCCCGACAAAACTATAATATAATCTTAACTAAACAAAAAAAGCTCACCTCCTCTACACCTTAATTAAAAATATTATTTTTCTCTGAGATGTAACCTTTAAAATGATTTGAGTAAATTTAAGAGAAAGTGAGATTTCGTCAGAGTAGATTTTTTTTGTCGGTGAAGCGAAAGTGATTTGTCAGGATCGTGGCAGGTGGCAGTCCTTGGTCTCTGCCTACTCCTATGGGATGCAAGCGTGAGCTTATGTATGTATGTAGATATTTTCCAGCTGCATTTTTGTCCACTTTCTCTGTCTCAAGACAGCTGCTGACATTATAAGTAGGTACATGACATTCTACAAACGGAACGTGAACTCTACGTTGAAATAAATTTCTAATTTTTCGTCTATGCTATAATAAATATAACGGGTGTGAAACTATTTTTCGAATCTTGGATCCTTTTGTGAAAATCCTCCGACTCATAAACATAAACATTTACATACAGGCACATGCATGTGAAAAATAAAAACGTTTGTCGAAAACACTGTCTGGAAACAGGCTGGTATACTATTATTAGGAAACCCCTCGCAGCTCTAAGCCTACATTAATGCCAAATGCATGAACGCATCGCATTTATTTCAATGCCGCGTCAAGTGTACCCGCGCCCACGTATTATATAGGAGTCAAACTTGTGGTGGGCAGGTATCAATGTTATGAAATTAAAATTATAATTAATTTAAAAAAATATATATTATTTTCACGATTTAGACTTAATACTTTCTAATGGATTTATTATCTTATGGTTTTCGCCCGCTGGTTAGTAGGATACCCTATGCTATTGTAACCAGCCAAGGACATCACAAACATAGAAACACACCCAGACTGAGGCCAATTGTACAAATGTCCGCCCCTAGAGGGAATCGAGCCCACAACCTCTTTTTTGGTAGTTAAACGCCTAAACCAACGAGGCAGTCAGTACACGTGCAGCTTCAGTTCACTCTGCAACGGTACACTGCATTTCAGCGTGTGAAAATGCTGTGCCCTTGCAAAGTGTTCGAGGCAGGTGTGAAATGGGGAGGTGCCCGCGCCCTTGAGATCGCAAATGGAGGCACCGGGGGCCGGCGTTGCTCCGGGCTTTGTGCTTTGCAGCGCCCGGGAGTGGATGCATTTAAACGCGTCGCTAAAGTGACTCAAAGAGGTTTCCGCCTTAGGGCCGTATTACGTTATGCGAGTCGAGATATCCGCGTGACGGGCCGGCGATGTAAGGGATACATAATGGCATTAACGCGTTTCGAATTTCGAGAACTTTTATGCCCAATTTCATCGACTTTTAACGCCTGCTTAACCCGATTTAAGGATTACTTGATAATTATTTCGGTTCCATTATCGTTCTACTGGAGGCTCAAGAAGTAGTGATGCTAAAAATGGCCGCTTTTAGTGGAAATCATTGAAGACCTACTATTTTGGCCCTTACTATTTAGGTTTAGATTTAGGCTTTACACATACGTACACAAGCTCACGCCTGTATCCCAGAGGGGTAGGCAGAGGCCAGGGACTGTCATTTGCCACGGTCCTGACAGATCACATTCGCCTCGTCTAGGCTTCAGATTCTATAAATTAGTATTACTTTACTATGGGCCAATTTCTGTATTAAAGATAAGATAAAGATACATAGGCTGCTACTTATGTATGCGGAATCTGGGATTCCAATAATTTTAAACGCAATGTCTGACCTCTATGGTCAAATTCGTTCTTTTTTTAAATACTGGCCGCTAATATTTTTCTCTTATATACGTTAGTGTTTTGTTTTTGTTGGGTTTAAAATGTCATATCGCTGAAAAAATGGAACTCACTCGTGAAAATATTCGTGCTATGATTTATTACGATTTTCGACGTGGTTTAACGCAACAACAGTGCGTAGATCAATTAACTTCCACTTTTGGTGGTGAAGCTCCATCAAAAACGACTGTGTATCACTCAGTAAGCTCACGGACGAAGTTAAAGAAGGTCGCCCGAAATCGGTGGTTGTGCCACAAAATATTGAAGCTGTGCGAAAACTAATAATGCAAGACCGCCATGTTACGTATCGCGAGATAGAGGCTATTCTGGGCATATGTATGACGAGCATTCATAGGATACTAAATGAACATTTGTCTGTAAAAAAAATTTGTTCGCGTTGGATCCCGCACAACTTAACTCAGGATCAAAAAGATGCTCGTGTCGAATGGTGCAAGAAAACCTTAAATAAATTCAACGGAGGCGACTCAAAATCTGTTTATAATATCTACACAGGTGACGAATCCTGGATCTACGCGTACGATCCCGAAACTAAACAACAATCAACAGTTTGGGTGTTTCAAAATGAGCCGAACCCTACGAAAGTGGCTCGTGCGAAAAGCACTGTAAAGCAAATGGTGGCCTGCTTTTATGGTATTAATGGCCATGTGGCTACAATACCACTGGAGAATCGCAGAACGGTTAATTCGGAGTGGTACACGACCATTTGTTTGCCGGAAGTATTTGAAGAAATACGCCAAAACAACCAGCGACGCAGAATCATACTTCACCATGACAATGCCAGCTGTCATACATCTCAGGAAACAACTACATTTTTGTATGGTCAAAAAATAGAATTGATGAGTCATCCACCGTACAGCCCTGATTTGGCTTCCAATAATTTCTATTTATTCCCAAATGTAAAGAATAAATTACGTGGTCAACGATTTTCGACCCGTGAAGATGCCGTAGATGCGTTCAAACAGCACGTTTTGGAGATACCTCAATCAGAGTGGAAAAAGTGTTTTACAAATTGGTTTCATCGAATGCAAAAGTGCATCGATTCTCCACTATGGGAGAATACTTTGAAAAACAATAAAAGCATATTTAGCCATATACATTTGTTTATTTTTTCTATTCCGCATACATAAGTAGCAGCCCTCGTAACGATAAAGTTAATAATTTCGCTACGTAACCATTTAGCTATAGTGCTGTCTCGTCAAATTTCCCAAAAAAGAGCGTGACAGAACGTTACCTAAGTATTTACTTAGCGAAAATTCTCAACTCCGAAACCCCAACCCAGAAAACCTATCTCTTACTTTTTTAGAAAATGTTATTGTTAAGAAGGATATTTTTTTATTTATTAGAGGCGCCTGTTAACACAATACGCTTTAACTTGAATAATCAAATGTCTGAACTTGTGAACTGTAACGCAAACGTTGCATCTAATTTGGGGGAAAATGTTTGACCGATCATGAATCCGTCATTGCACTATGAATACTTTGATCTGTGTTGTAAAGTAGTCACGAAACGCAAAAATATTACTGTATAACTAAACGTAGTACAGATGCGGTTAAATTACTTGTGGCCCTACCCTGCTCTATTGCTGGACAAAAGCTTCCCCTTTAGATATCCACTCCTCCCTCCCTGTTCCTAACCAACTATGCCCCCCCCTGCCAAAAGGGTAATTTCCTCATTAAACGAAATGCAACTTGTCGCGCGGAGACGCAAATTAGCCGTTAAACGTATCTCCGTCAGTCAGTCGACCGCTAATCGGCTCAACGTTTGCCCCTCGGAACAAATCGCAACACCCCTGGATGCATGCCATCTGCTTGCGTTTCCTCTGTGGCGCAGCAGTTACTGCATCTGCCTACGGTGCGAGTGGTCCCAGGTTCGAACCCCGGCTGGGATAAAAAAAAAACCAGGTTTTGGATGTTTACAAGTTTGTGATTTCGTTGTTTCTGGTTCCCACGACACAGGGTATCGTAGTGTGGGGCCAGAAGCAATTTATGTGCCTTTATGTAAATGCTTATGTTGAATAAATTTATTCTCTCTCTCTCTCTCTCTCTCTCTCTCTCCCTCTCTCCCTCTCTCTCTCTCTCTCTCTATATATATATATATATATATATATATATTTATATCTAATAACAAAATAATATGGTGACTTACGTCTGTATCCCGGAGAGGGAGGCAGAAGCCACAGCTTGCCACTTGCCACTTGCCACCGTCCTGACAGCCAGTTTGCGTCAATGTGTAAAACAGAAACAGTGTATAATCTACTTTATGTTATGCCATTTAAGGGGACCATAGGAATAACCCTATGGCTTCGTTGGCGACTAGCGGACTGGCGTTCTTCAGCTATGATTCTATTCATTCCAGCAAAAGCGAAACCTGTTAGCGCCAGTTAATCCTGTAAAAACCTTGTTAAAACTGGCGACGCGGGATTTGTGAAGCTACGTGATCTATAATTTGCTGGTTCTTTTTCAAGTCAGTGTTGATAGAAATTTATGATGGGGAATCCGACAAAACAACGTTGTTTTGCCATATTAATTAGGCTTCGACCTACGGGTTCGAGCCCCGGCTGAGGACAAATAGAAAACGCCAGGTCTAGGATGTTCACATGTTTGTGACGTCGCTGCTTCTGGTTCCCACAGCACAGGGTATCCTTGTGTGGGGCCAGATGCAATGTATATGTGCCTGTATGTAAATGTTTTATTCTCAACCTACCAAATATACACAAAGCCATAAAAATCTGTGAAACCGTTTCGGAGGTCTTGGATAACAAACACTATGACAGGAGATTATTATTATATTAGATTATTAGGCGGCGTTAATGACACTTGAATGTCGATGAAGTGAAAGTGATCTGACAGCATCGTGGCATGTGGCGGTCCTTAGTCTGTGGCTACCCCTCTGGGATGGGAGCTTCATTCCAGATGAACTTCGTTTATTTCCATATACATATATGCTTGAGTGCACAGCTGTATCAGAGGTAGGTAAGCGGATTTGCCACTCGTTACGATTTAAAAATCTGATCCTGATATAATTTAACATGAAAATCCGTGGTGAACTTGTTGAACATAAATCAACTAATTACGATTATTTCCAACTTTGCATACAGTTCGCGTGCCGACCGCCAGTTTGGGTCTACTCGAACATAAATTATGCTCTTTTAGTGCATTTTTCTACAATAAATATTGAAACGAAAAATACAAAATTTGTTAGTAAAAAAAGAATATTTTTTGCGACCATTGATTAGAGTTCCCTAACATTTTCATATCTTAGATAATATTATAAGTTTTGAAAAGTAATACATGTGGTGTTTACTTATAACCTCCTGAGAACCGACCTTGAAAATAACAATGGTTTTTGTATTTCTCTTACTACATTGGTTCTCACGAGGTTAATTCGTTTTTGTATCAAGATTGTCCCCCGGTTTCTCGAACGCTAAAAGTCTGTTGATCTACTGTCAACAGCTACCAGTTGGCCAAAGTGCATAAAAAAATCGCGTTAAACGTTCGTTTCAATCAATACAAACGCAACCATCTGTATCCACGGCGCCGAATACGCGCGTTTCTGATACGCGCGTCGTCTGCGCGTATAAAATACGCAGTGTGCTTAGGCTCTAGGACATTTCTAAATTCTAACCCTACGTGATATGACTTTTATACAGCAGACCACAGGCCTTCTCTCAGAGAGAAAGTATGGGCTATATCACCTCACGTGCCCAACACGGATTATAAATGTAGTATATTCACTCAAAAATATATCGAGTGAATGTGAGTGGAAGGGCCGGTAAGGGACGCCCCAGGAGGACCTAGTTCGACCAAATATGGAATGTATTCGCAAATGACAAGATAAAAAGTACCCGAATCCAGCGTGGGTGCATGCAACCACTAATGAATGTCGATGAAGCGAAAGTAATTTGTCAGAATCGTAGCAGGTGGCAGTAGCTGGTCTCTGCCTACTTTTCTGGGATACAGGCGTGAGCTTAGGTATGTATATGTATGTATATTCACTGAATCATAAAAAATGGGCTCGTAATATTTCCAAATCCACCTCTCGTTCAGTCAAGTAGCTCCGCGACATGGTAATAGAATATCATCCATCAATATAGAGTTACGAACAACATCCGATTGTCGGCGGCCGCCACCGGATGGAGATTTGCCGCCTATTTGCCTCCGAAAGAGGATTTTATTTAGCGTGAATGCCGTGTTTTCACTTCGCGATAGGTTTTTGGGTTAACAAAACAAAATGGGTTTTTTTAATGGCGTAAAAACAGTGACGTTAGACATAAGTGTCAAAGTTTTGTAGAATCGATGTAGGTACTAAGCACTGTTTGTTTTCCTTAATAAATAATAATTTTAAAAAAAACCCGCCAAGTGCGAGAAGCCCTCGCGCACGCAGGGCCCCGCACCATTATCCATAAAAACGGCAAAATAATCACGTTTGTTGTATGGGAGCTCCCCTTGAATATTTATTTTACTTTAATTTACCTACATATTTATTTTGAAAATGACTAATAATTTAATATTCTGTGAATATTTCAAGTGTCTCTCTGTTGCCGTTATCAATATCGAGCAAAAACATCACGTTTGTTGCATTGGAGTCCCCTTAAATATTAATCTTATTCTGATTTTAGTGTAGCAGACAGGAACAGTGTGCGAGCGAGAGAGCGCTACACCATACTCGCGCAATACACTTCTAAGTGCGAACCTTATTTTCTGTACTATATTAGGAACTTAGTAAATGAAGCATGCATTTATTTACTAAGTTTGCTGTTATAGCGGCAACAGAAATACATAATCTGTGAAAACTTCAACTGTCTAACTATCACGGTTCATGAGATACAGCCTAGTGACAAACGGACGGACGGACCGACAGCGGAGTCTCAGTAATATGGTCCGTATTACCCTTTGTGCACGGAACCCTAAAAATGAACAAACACTTAGTTAATTTAGTTTTAAATTTTGGTCCTTAGGTAACTGACTTTCAGTCAATTTCAAAAACCTAGAACTTTTGCATTGAACTTGCATTATAACTAGAAATTAGTGTGGAATTCTAAGTAAAAACATTTATTTGTTTTACTTCAGGCTTAACTAAATTTGATTCATCTAAACAGGGCGAAATTCAGTTAAAGACCAATCTGGTCTCTGTAGAGTTATAGACCAACTGTGTGTGTGCTATTTACTTATTTATAGGCTTGCCTACTACCGCTACTGGCATTGTAATTTAAGTAATTCGCCGAATAGCAAAACTTCGCGTAATAGCAACTAATAACAATAGTCTCGGCAGAATAACTTCACTCGCCAAGTCAAGTGAGATTTACAGCTCTAGTTGCGAACTTGGGCCGGAATACGAATATATTTAGTGGTAACAATGGTACAGGTTGCACATTGGTTATCCTGCATTCCCTGGGCCAATAATGTGCGATTTAAAGCCAATTTAGTCGTGTTATATCACTTCTCGAATCGCTCGTAGTCCCGGCCGCCTGAGTGATCTTAAACAATCAGGAAGGTTAAGTAGCTAAAGTAGGGCGCGTTCAGTTCATGGATGGGACACCGTGCTTCGCAAGGTACGTTAAGCAGTTGGTGCCGGCTGTCGTCGATAGATGGCAGTCGTTAAGCCAAGTCAGAGGCCTTAGGGCGACTTCTTTACACATGGATTAGGCCTCCAAACTATTTGTAATCTAATACCTGTGTAATGTTCTTTTTATGTACAGTGCTCGATCTATCGATTTTCTAGCTCAATGCTATTAGAAGTGACACAGCAGAGTCTAACGGTCTACGGGTCTCTTCCCTGAGGAAGGTCTAGGCCATACTCCAACACGGAGGCCAAGTCCGGATTGGTGGAGGCTTGTAAGACTAGTGGCTGGTCTTACTGTCATAAGTTTTCAAGCCGTCCCCTAAGCCCTCTGACTTGGCTTAACGACAGCTATCTATCGACGGCAGCCGGCTCCAACTGCTTAACGAGCGTGCCTTGCGAAGTATGTGAATGTTATGTTATGTTTTAAAATCTCCACCACAGTCAATTTATTTGGCGTTTTTGAAGTGTTTTAAGGAATCAAGGTTTCTTAATCTTTGAGAAAATCCATTAGACATAGGTCGCAAGACACGAACTCCAGACTCCGCCCCGGCCGTCACGTTTGGTAAAGTGCCGCCCAGGGACCACTCAGGAATGCTAATTAAAAGGGAAACAATATAAAAAGAAACTGTCCAACAGAATACTAAGTTTGCTCTCGCTCTCCGTAAAGATTTCCAAGCAGACAAAAACTCGGCTAATTGCAAAAAGGTGCTGCGAAATGTGAACTTTTGAAGTTTTTTGACGCTTTCTCTTTAATAATAAGATAGATAAGATAATTATTAAAATTTTACTTACACACCAAAACACACATTTATACATCTGGGTGGAAAAACGACAAAAAAGAAAAACGAAAAGACAGTTTATTTTTAATTGTTTTCAGCGATTCTCTATAAGCCCGTTAGAGTCCATACATTAGCTGTCCAGTCAAAAAATATTTGTGTTTTAAGAAATAAATTCTTCTAACTAAAAAGGTGACAGTTATATGATAAGTATAAACGAGCTCATTGAATAATAATAATAATAATAATGAGTGATCTCGAAATCATTAAAATATTTTTTTTTTTATTAAGTTTTCTTTTAAGAAAGAAACATAAATTTCTTTCTCTGTAAATTATACTGTTGCTACTACTGCTACAAGGAGTCTAGTCTTGGGAAGAATTTAAATGGGAGTGATTGGCGGCCTTATTGCTAACAGCAATTTCTTCTATAGAGTGAGGCCGAGCAACCCAAAAATTCTAACACTATAATCTCCTTGTTTCAGGTAAACGACAAACACCGGTCATGCTACGCGTTGCTAATTTTATTACGCAGTGACAATATGTCCCGAAAACCATGTCACAAAATATTCCTCACCAAACGGAAAAGTAAGTGCTGATCAAATAAGATCAAGATGGACAGACGATCTCATCCAAATGGCAGGGAGACGCTGGATGCAAGCCGCTTCCAACCGGTCTTTTTGGAAATCCATGAAGGAAGCCTATGTCCAGCAGTGGACTTCTTGTGGATGAATGTTGATGATGATGACGACGATCAAATAGGTCTACACTACATATACAGGGTGTCCCAAAACTCGACGTCAAGCCGGAACCGGATGAAAAGGCAAGTCATACTGGTTATCAGAAAAATATTTAAAAAAATCTAAAAAATAGGCCCTGTAGTGCGACGCCTTCAGTGGTAATGAAACTTGAAATATGTCCATCCAATACCGTTGGTATCGTCTCGTCGTTGATATCGATATCGTCGTTGATACGGTCTCGTCCCGTGAAAAAAACATGTCCTTAATATTACTTGATATCTCATAAAATGTACACTATATGAGAGATGAACTCGGTAGTAAGTGAGCCTGATGTTAGTAGACTTTCAGTATTCGGCGACCTGACCGTGAGCAGCCGACCATCCAATTAGGCCGACATTCGGCGCCCATCGGCCGATGATTGTGTGTCATTGCGGTGCTTCACGAAACCATTCTAGCGAGGTACCGTCACTAAACAAGATCGTACAAAAGGCGCAAACGCAACATGGCGATCTAGTAGTCTCAAAGGACTTGGTTAACTCGAAAATTTTACCAGCCTCCAAGCGTCAAATATATATTAATAATATCGTACCTGTCCACGGTAGACTCGTACGAAATGCACATCAAATTGAAGATCGTAAAAAATTAGTCCATCGGGTTCGATAACTTCAGGCGGAAAATTCTGACTATCCAGTACTTCCAACATAAAAATGAATTAATTAATTGCTATATAATGGCGTGGCTAAGTGAACATGTCAATGTCCTCAATGTCACGTTGGTGTCACGTCATCATGCGTCACAGGTCTCATAGGTTTGTATTCTCTTGTCCTTTGTGACCTCTAAGGTCTAAGATCTTTCATCTACATTTTACAAAAAAAAAAAGTGGTATATTATTGCGCGTCTACATTTTGCCCGAGCGAAGCCGGGATCTCGTCTAGTAACTTCATAAAATCGGTACTCAATCTTTTACCAACTTTGCTTCTTTCACGATTAAACATTAGGTGGAGTTTATTAAGTTTATTCTACATACACTAACTTGACTTTTTGTCCGAAGAGTTCGACCAGGGCCTTGATTCTGTTATTACGATGACAGTTCCACGGTCGGGTCACGTGACGTGTTTTTTCGTACCATTCATGCCTAGGTTTGATAATAATGTGTGCGCGCGTCGACTTGAAGCGGCAATGAAACTGAATTGCCATGTTCATTCAGTTGCCATTGTGGCTCTTATCATACAGGCTTTAGCTTAGTATAAGGGCCAGCAAACACCATTGTACATTTCTTTCTATTACTGATCAAGGCTTGTTTAGTTATATTAATGATGTACCTACTGTTATAAGCTAAGAAAATTATGTGCATGCAATCATAAATTAATAGATAAATAGTTTAAGTGATGTACAAACCCACATTATGCTCTTGAACAATAAACAAATTTAATTTTTTTTTTTACAAAATTTTACTACAATGCATAAAGCAGCGTCTAGGCCCAGGTTTCACTCTGATTCGAAGAGCTTAATCGTGGTGAGCAGAGACGGAGCTCGCGTCACGACCACGACCAACCACGAGATAGCCTGGTCGGACTCTTTTGACAAAAAGCAGAGAACTCGTAAGAGTCGTAAGTGTATTGATTGATTGTTCCGACCGATTTCGGCCGTGGCGACCACTTTGACCCCTAATCAGGGATGTGGCGCTGGTGCGCTCGAAGATGGCTTATGTAGCCTATCTTCACGGCGAAACTCCGTGCACACTGAGGGCATGTGAGAATGCCGTTCTCATAATTATAAGTTATGGCAGCAGGTGGGCGAGCCTTTAACTGGTCGTAAGTGTATCATTGTATCATCGGTTGCTACGTGAATGTGCGACTACCAGTCGTACAATTCTGTGCCCAGTTCGGCAGTTCGCAAGGTTAATGAGCCCCGCCCTGCGTAAATAATAACCGTTGCCACGGCAACGGCGGGCCTTGTGTGCTGGTCCGTACTTGCCGATGTCGAAATGTTCTCATCTCTCACTTTCAAGGACGTTAAAATTATAGGACGTTAATTAGAAAAAACCTGGTATGTTACCTGAACAGCATTATTTATATTCTGTCTTACACTTTCAATGTCATATCCATCAGAGCAGTCGGGAACTCCAACTGAAAACTAGTCCAAAACCATATCTATCTAATCTTAACGAGCAATTCTTGTATATATTTATATATAATTAGAATCTCGGAAACGGCTCCAACGATTTTCACGAAATTTTGTAGGCAGATGCTTTCGGGGGCGTTTAATTGATCTAACTAGGTTACATTTTTAGTAAACGTTGTTTTATCCGTGTTTTAAGGCAATTGGAATTTGATATAACAACATACAGAGGTAAATTTCGCGTCTACTTGCAAGGTCGGGATAGTTCTGACGGGAAAAAGGGCGACCCGTTTCGGGCCGATTTCAAGAGACCCGGTTCGAGTCATGATGTTGTTTTTCCAAGTTATTTTTTGTTGAAAAACGATTATTTTAATTTTATATTACAAAAAAAGTACCGAGCAAAGCTCGGTCACCCAGGTACTGGATTTTGAACAGCGAAATGAGTACCGGTAGTCCAAACGAGCATAGTGCTTCTGGCCCCACACTAGGATACCCTGTGTCGTGGGAACCAGAAACAGCGGGATTACAAACATGTAAACATCCAAGACCTGGGGGTTTTTGTCCCCAGCCAGGGTTCGAACCCGGGACCTCTCGCATTGAGGGCAGTTGCGCTAACAGCTGCGCCGCAGAGGTTGTCATATCTATCAGAGCAGTCAGAAGATACTTTCCACGATTGTTTCGTTTTTATTTTATTTTTTGGTTTTGTTGACTTTGTTGACGACCTCCTGTGGCGCAGCGGTTAGCGCATCTGACTACCATTCGAGAGGTCCCGGGTTCGAATCCCGGCTGGGGACAAAAAAATAAATCCAGGTCTTGGATGTTTACATGTTTGTAAATTCGTTCGTTCGTTCGTGTTGGTTGTTACGTACCTGTCTGCATTGTGTTTCTGTGACAATTTAAATAAAATCTGCTTTCTTTCTTTCTAAAAGAGTGCCAGTAGTTCCATCGGGTATAATATACTTTGTAGCTATCCTATACTCTCCTACAGCACCTTCCTTTCAAGGCGCCTCCTAAGGCCGCCGCCTTCGTCGTTATTGCGAGGCGATTTCAATGAGAGATGTTTCCGAGAAAATTGCGTCGAGAATTGCCAGTTTTGTTTGCACATTGCGAGAGCGAAATCAATCAAGTATGTTTACGTGTTATGCGATTCTTATTTGTTCGCCTTGTTCAAGTAAATCGAATCGCCGAGTTAAAACTATTGTCCAATATAGGTTTCCTCTTTATGTTAGCTTATAAATAAATACATAAACATTTGACGACCTCTGTGGCGCAGTGGTTAGCCCATCTGCTTACCATGCGAGAGGTCCCGGGTTCGAATCCCGGCTGGGGACAAAAAAAAGAACCCAGGTCTTGGATGTTTACATGTTTGTGACGTCGCTGTTTCTGGGTCCCACGACACAGGGTATCCTAGTGTGGGGCCAGAAGCAATGTATGTGCCTGTATGTAAATGTTATGTTGTGTTATAAATAAAAAACCGTTTACATTGTTTCAAACTAACTACGTAATACTGCTACAAACTCGCTACTGGGAAAAAACCCTAGGCTTGGATGTTTACATGTTTGTGACGTCGCTGATTCTGTTTTCCATGAGACAGGGTATCCTAGTGAGGGACAAGAAGCAATGTATGTGCTTGTATGTAAATGTTTATGTTTACTGGCCGTCGGCGATACTGGCGTTTAGATAGATAGATAGATAGATAACACTTTATTTCTCAGCCAGGATACAGAATTATTGTAATTTTCTTATGTCTAAGTAATGGTATACAATTGGCGGTCTTATCCCTTCCAGCCATCTCTTCTAGACAACCTTTGGATGGAGAGAATATGGTAGTTTCCAGGGTCAAAATAATTAAATTCTATTTAGTCCGTATTTTAGATTATAAAAAAATATTGGACACGTATTTTTCTTTTTTCGATTAAACAATAAATAATAAAGATATAGCCCATTAAAGTTACGTGTGACGTCACTCCGTGCTAAAAAATGCAGCACGGCGTGACGTCACACGTAACTTTAATGGGCTATATCTTTGTCATTTTTGGTCTAATTTACAAATAAAAAAATACGTGTCCCTTATTTTTGAATAATCTAAAAGACGGAATAATTACATTTTTTAGGGCAACTAGCCTATTGCAGGAAGAACATAGTCGGTGGGTATGGATATTTAGGATATTTACAGAAAGTAGGCGATATTGAACAGTTCCACACGAAGCCGGTGCTACCCCTGCGTGCCACAGTGACCTCCAGCCCCGAGACTAACACAGAAAAGTAATTAAACGGCGCCGATTGCGCGGCATCACCCGCTTGTAATTATAAACACTGTCGATCATAACGCGGATACAACAGAAGCACAGTATAATGAACAACAGTAGGCAATGTTCGAGAGAATCGCTCGTAGCCTGGGCTGCCTGAGTGATCTTAAACGATCACTAAGGTTAAGCAACATACGGCGCGTTCAGTCCATGGATGAATCACCGTCTATGACTAACACTAGTGGCATTTTTCCGAGCGGTTCCGTGCTCCGCAAGGCACGTTAAGCAGTTGGTGCCGGCAGCCGTCGGTCGATGGCAGTCGTTAACCCAAGTGAGAGGCCTTAAAGCGGCTTGAAAACTTCTGACAGTAAGACCAGCCACTAGTCTTTTCAAGCCTCCACCAATCCGGACTTGGCCCCCGTGTTGGAGTATGGCCTATACCTTTCTCAGGCAAGAGACCCCTGCCCCTCGGTGGGGACATGATGGTTTGATGATGAGGCAATGTTGACCGTCGCGTCGGCTGGATTTTAATACCTACTACACTTGCTCGATCGGAGTAGGCGCGACAGGGTTGACGCGCTTGTGTTTCGAATTCGATACTGCCACGTTTAACGTTTGACGGAATAGATCGATGTGTCTACTCTTGCTGACAGTATGGATCTGTATTTCTCAGGCATTTGTGATGTGGCTGGATCGATGACATACTTTTGTGACATACCGCCCTGGATGCCGACATAGTGGCATGAGCGACCGTTTGTACCACTGTTTTCGCTATCATGTATGTAGTACATACAAAACCTCTAGACATCCATGGTGTCTACAAAGAATGGAACTGCTTCTTTTTGAACTAAAACTTTCGTAAGCACAACACATTGTAAACTTTTAGTCCGGATCCACTTACGGGAGTTTATGGAACTGCTTCTATTAATCTTCGTAGCCTAACAGTTGCAACTTTTGGACTACTACTTCAACAGATATTTATTTTCACCAAAAGCAAAAAATCGCACTAAATCCGCCTTGCAAAAAAAGTGGAAAATACTCAATCTACACAATAACCTGGAAAGTCCACTTCATTGAATTTCGCACTTCCCAAGAAAGAAACTCGACTTTGCAACTGAACGCTTCGATTTCCCTTTGATGTCCCGAGCTGCCCTGATAGCTATTGACGGCGACCAGTGTTGCCAACCCTACTGTTTTAACAGTAGATTTACTGTTTTCGCTATGACACCACTGTTTTCTGTTTTAGCTCGTATTTCTACTGTTTTTTGTTGATGTATCGAATTTAAAACTGCGTAAAAAATAATTCATTCCAAATCGCAATAAAGCCACATCCAACATGTCAAAACGGAATAATAACAGTTTAGGAAAAGCAATAAAGATAGTTTTTGTATACGTCGGTCAGGGTGCTAGCGGGCTTCTTGCGGCATAGATTATTCCCCGTTTAACTGACACAAATCTTTTCACATACCTACCTACAGTAAAACAGAATAGTCAGTTAGTTTATGTACATATCCCATCACTCTATTTCATAACCATTTACCTACCTTTTCTCTAATCTCCTTCTTTCTATAGATCCCAAGGTTGTCTGGAAGAGATCACTTTTAGCGATAAGACCACCAATTGTATACGACAAAACTTACATAATATATAAGGCTTCTAAATGTATTCATTTTTTTCTGGTGTGTACAATAAAGAGTTCTAAATCTAAAAGATACATTTAATTTTGTAGTTTAATAAGTGTAGTGTAGCATATTGAGTACAACAGGTTTTTCTCATTCATTTCTCATTTCGTTTCGCAAGTGCGGTCAAAGTTCGTAGGTACAAAAAATTCTCAGAATTTCTTAGGCAATTTGTGTTCGATCTAAGAGTAGTTGTATTTGTCCAGTCTATAAATGTTATGTGTCAGATTTGATTTGCGATTTGATATTATGAAATTACTATTCTACTGTTTTCTACTGTTTTTTTAAGTTCTATTTGCTGCTTTTTGCTCTCCTGAGGTTGGCAACAGTGACGGCGACTTTTCAGATTAATAATATTTCCTCGAGAACCCATGCGTAAGGGAAATGAAGGAAATCACTTCACTGTCACTAGACGTGGATAGTCCGCGAATCGATGCCTCCGCTGAACGACTTCATTTCGTAAGAAGGAATTCATTCAGTAATTCTATCATTAATTCATTCATTCCTTCGTCCTTGTTTTTTTTTCCTCATCTTTTTTTTTTTTTGACGCGGGGAAATGCATTTGCTCACTTCGCCGCTCTGCTGGCGGGGGACAGCAGAGCGGCTTCGTGGTGGACTCCCAGCACTATCGAGCCGCCTGCTCAGTGCTGGACTACCCCCTAAAACCCCGCGGTGATCCTCCGCTACTCTACCGGGCCACAGGATAGGCCAGAGGTTAAGTCACTGTGACCCGGCAAGAGCTTGCCCCCGAGGGGGCTCTAATGGTAGGGAGCGAGACTTGGCTCCCCGGCGGCGCCCCCGACCCCATCGCCCATACGACGAGGCAAGGAAGCGCCGCCCCTCCTCTGGCGGGCCATAATGGCCCCAAACCGCTTCCTCGCGCCGCCCTCCCCCGACCCGTCGCCCATACAACAGGCAAGAGGAGGACGCCGCGACGCTGCGTCGCCCGTCGCCCGTCGCTCGCTCTCCAGCGCTTCTCTAAAAGCAGAGAAGGTGGAGAGCGAGCGCGCGGGCCCTCTCCTTGCGCGAGAAGGCACCCTCGGAACACACACGAGAGTGCCTTCCGGCCCGCCGCGATCGTGGGCGTCGGGTCCCCCGACCCTCCGCCCGCGGCCACTCTTATCCGACTAGTTTGAGGCGCGATTGCGCCCGCCCCCTAGCCGGACCTCCTTCGGTTGGTCGCCTGGGTCCCGATTCACAGAGGAATTGGAACCCACGCGACCACTCGTGCCAGATTATTCGCCGTTAGCCAGCAAGATCCCACAAGGAGAAGTCACTGACTAACGCTCAGGGCGCACCGACCCCTCCACTTGCCCTTCCATCTGGTTCACAAGGAATCAGAGGGAACGGAATCGGAGGGGTACACGTGGAGGTTATCTGGCGTAGCGCCCCTCCTTCGTCCTTGTTAGCACAGGGTACCTACCCTAGTTTGGGACTAGGTCAAGTGAATGTTTAGTGTGGAAGTTATTTTCTTTTCTTGTATTCTAATTCTTAATAATAAATCTAATTGTATCTAATTCTTGTATATATATTTATATATAATCAGAATCTCGGAAACGGCTCCAACGATTTTCACGAAATTTTGTAGGCTTTCGGGGGCTTTAATTGATCTAACTAGGTTACATTTTTAGAAAACGTTGTTTTATCCGTGTTTTAAGACAAGTGAAAGGAGAATGATCAATTTACTATAGGATTTCGTCTATTTTTGCGTCTTCTTGCGCATTGATGAAACCAACAGTAAACTATAAGAAATTAGCTCTGGATTATGCAGGAAAAATATTATGAAAATATTAGATGGGAGTTCCGAGAAATCTTAATTTTGAGCCCATGTTTTGAGGTTATGGCAACTTTGGTGGTTTGGTGTTATTTTGGATTGGCATTGACACCTTTTAGTTTTAATTATAAGCATAGGTCATTATCAGTTCGTTCCTCCCTTATTCTGAGGTTCGTTCCTACGGAAGAAGTTAGTGCTTTATGCCACAGATTATTTATGCTTTTAGCCAAATATGCAGGCGTTTACATACTGCGACTTTTTGCAGATAGCGTGTGTGTGTACCGATGGACGATTTGCGAGTGTATCCATGCACTAGCAAATCGTCTAAATCGCGACTATATCGCTGCAAAAAGTCGCAATGTTTAAGGAGCCTAATGGGGGACAAAGAGATAATTTCTGATAAGCATAAACAAAGACTATCCTAAGCCCACAATGGCGGTTTATTTTAGTTATTTATTCCACATATTCATACATCATCATCATCATCATCATTTCAGCCATTGGACGTCCACTGCTGGACATTAGAATCTCCCAACGATTTCCAAAGGGCCGGTTGGATTGTTCATACACATGGTCATTTTAACAATCATCATCATCATCATCATCATCATCATCATCAACCCATTGTGTCCCCACCGAGGGCCACGGGTCTCTTCCCTGAGGAAGGTATAGGCCATACTCCACCACGGGGGCCAAGTCCGGATTGGTGGAGGCTTGTAAGACTGGTGGCTGGTCTTACTGTCAGAAGTTTTCAAGCCGCCCCTAAAGGCCTCTGACTTGGCTTAATGACTGCCATCTATCGATGGCAGCCGGCACCAACTGCTTAACGTACCTTGCGAAGCACGGAATCGCTCGGAAAAAATGCCACTAGCGTTAGTCATAGACGGTGACCCATCCATCGACTGAACGCGCCGTATGTTGCTTAACCTTAACCGTATGTTGCTTGACATTTTAACAATAATTTTTTTTGCAATAATTTAATCTAATCTGTGTTTGTAATCTGTATTGAGTGACTGAAGTGGGTTACTATTGCACGGACCGAGAATGTATGGCATGAGAATGTACAGCCCGGGAATTCGTGCCCAAAAGTATCGGGATGTGCATTCCTGCCTGTACATTCCCGTCCGTGCATTCCCGGTCTGTACCGGTAATGCACGAACGCGGAACGTACAGCCCTGGAATCGGTGACCATTCGGTGCCTCGTTCACATCACAGAGAATACAATCAACTACGTTGTTCACATCATAGGCGTTCATCGCGCGCACATCATTTGCGCGTTTTACTGGTGTGTGAGGTATTTCTTTTGGGATTCGTTTAGAAACGCTGATAACGCACGACCTGAGAACGTGCGGACGACAATCCATGTACATGTACACGGATTCAATGGCTGTCATTACCAGGGCGTACGTTCTCAGGATGTGCATTCGCGGTACGTGCATTATCATCTCCCACTGAAGTTATACAATCAATACAGATACTTTTTAATTATTACTTTTAAACCCCTGATTCTTTTATTTTATCAAAGAGAACTATAAAATCATTTCTCAAAAGAAACATTTTGAGGTATAAATGCTTAAAGCGCAACGCAAAAGCAACATAGACTGTTTTTGGTCATTCTCCTTTGCTGTGATAATATACGGAGGTAAATTTCGCATCCATCTGCAAGGTTGGGATAGTTCTGACGGGAAAACGGGCGACCGTTTCGGGCCGATTTCGGGTCGAGTCATGATGTTTTTTTTCCAAGTTCTTTTTTTGTTGAAAAAGGATTATTTTTATTTTATATTACATAATGATTTTATATTACAAAAAAAGTACCGAGCAAAGCTCGGTCACCCAGGTACTTTTTATTTATCAATCATTCATTCACTACATACATATTTTCAGGTACCTATACATCTATTCCCGTAACCTATTCACCTTAATAGTTCATATTTATTAACTAAACTAATAAGTGAACTATTAAATGACGTCTCTCGCAAAGGTCTCTTATTTGGTCATTGCCCATTATTATTATCATCCATTGCATTGCGAACCAACGTACAATCGCTCACGGGCTATAAAAACAATTCATTCATTGACATTCGTGAACTAATGCGAGTATGAGTATGGAGTCTGTAATGTTCGGGAGCCGATGAGCTGCTGAACAAGTGAACTATGGACTGCTAAAGTCAGATGTTTATGTGAAGGAAATGAACTAAAACATTATTTTCTACTCAATGAAGCGTTAAGGGCATATCTCTCTCCCACACAAAATGCCCTTTACATTGAATCGTGTCTGGTAATATATATTTTTCCATTGAAGGTTCATTTAATTTCCGCCCTATTGCTTACTTCTGATAGAAGTAGTCAACGTCAAAGTTAAGACTCTTAACTTACTAGAAAATCTCTCACACAAATTATATAAAACTAGCAGTGTTCGCATCGAAAACGGATTATCGTCCATTCTACATATAGGTAAAAGAATGTTTGAAATCGGATGAGTGCCTTCGGAGATTACCCAATACATACAAAGTTCTAAACATACAAACTTGTTCCCATTGTTATGATTTTTCTAGCTTCAAGTGTCAATTTATTTGTAGCTAAGAAGCTGTGAATATACTTCACTGACCATCTTTTCAGTACAACTTAACAATATCACAGTAATCTAGTCGGGCATTGAATTGGCTAATACCCAGACATTCCTTTCTCTCGTGTTCAGAAGAATATTGACACAGAGTTGGAGCTTCTTGCCGCAACACTAACGCCAGCAAAATATTTTATTTATACGGTTTATTGCGTGCAGCTTCTTGAAAACTCGGTCTTAGATATCTAAATCCCAATTAACGCAATTTCATGCTCACGAAGGTTCTAGAGGGTTGGCGATAACAATCGGACCTTCCTTACATAATTACAATCGGCTCCTTGTCACGTGTACACCTTGGAATGCCACTGTGGACACTTGGCAGAAAATCTCAAACGGCCACTGTTTAGGATAACAATATTCTACGTCAGAAGCTTAATTGAGAAATTATCAACTTGACCTGCTTTATTTTTTTTATTTGACCTTCCAGAATTGAGTTATTTATTTATTTTATTTACAAAACCCACAGCACTATTAAATAATATTAACAGTTATAAATATAATTTATGATAGGCCAATTACGGGCTTATATTATGACGTGACTTGAAGACAGGCATTTTTATTCAAAAAGTCTAAAGAGAAAAATAAAAGGAAATGAAATCAAACAAACTAACTTTGAAATACAAAAATGCGTTGCTACATGATTTATGGGCAAGAATAAGATGCTTCACACAGAATTCCCTCTTCTGGTTTACTAATATGTGCTTGCAATATGATTTCTCTCGTAGTCAAAAATAACACAGCCGTGCACAAGAATAGTTTTCTCGTGACATCTCTCCCTCCTCGCCGGTTTTTTAAGTTTCATCGACGGAATATTTTATGGAAGTATATCAGGGCCTATATTCTGTTAATGCATTGTAGTACAATGACAACTGCATGGCAATTTAGTTTCATTGCCGCTTCAACTCGCGCATTCAAATTAAGCAGTCTAGGCCTCAATGGTATGAAAAAAAAAACACGTCACGTGACCAGACTGTGTATCTGTCATCGAACTTATTTATTATGTTACTTTTTTGTTTGTTTTGTTTCTGTGATGTGTCTTGTAGGTACAATAAACTTTCTTTCTTTCTAACTATAATGCACTAACAGAATTGAGGCCCTGGGCTTATTTCATTATTATGGAGTTAGTTATGGAATCTTTGTACGTCTTACTGCTGTGCAGAGCGCAGGCCTTACGGTATAGGCTTAGTTACCGAACGTGCCCACCGCCGATTGGCAATTTCAAGCGCTAGGCCATGCTCCACCACGGAGGCGGATTGGTGGAGGCTTGCGAGACTAGTGGCTGGTCTTACTGTCAGAAGTTTTCAAGCCGCCTTAGGGCCTCTGACTTGGCTTAACGACTGCCATCCATCGACGACGGCCGATAACAGAGTAAATGTGCTGAACGATCCATCCTCTCTTGGTTGCACTGTACATTGAAGTTCATGTCAGTTGTTACTTGACAGCAGCGAGCACTCGTCCCACGTCTGATTAGTGCAGAGGAGAACGCTCTGGGGTTTAGGATAATGGATGGGGAGGTTATAATGCTTATAAGTAGACATGATTGAATTCAAAAAGATATCATTGCACGTAGTAATTTTTTGTGCAAAGTCGTGTTGATCGTAAGGTATGAAGTATAAAATGTTTGTATTATCAAAAGAATAGTACATAAGTAATAAACAAATGACAGTATTTTTTTAATTTATTACAGTAATTATAATGCTTTGTGTGCTTGACTTTTATAATGTGATAATGTGACCTATTAAATGTAACTTTGAGTACGTTTAAAAAAAAAAGAAAATTGAGACCATAAAACAGAATTGAATGTTCTTAAAATGTTCATGTTTTTAATGTAATGTACATGTTCTTAAAATTAAAATTTTGTCTGACAATGTAGATGTACATTTTTTTCATTCTCATACACTAACTTGCACACTAGGATTGGTGCAAGCCTCTTCCAACAATGGTACAGGAAATTTTAAATCGACAACTAAAACACAATTCATTTTCTTATTTTGAATTTGAGTTGAAATTGATTTGATTTAGAAGGTAGTCTCTCTCCCACGCACGCGATCCTTTGCCATTATCGTCTACTCTTCATCTAAGAAATAAATCCAATCCCAACTGGACACGTATGAGAAAACCGTCTCAAATTTCTGTGTAGTTTTCTTCCATGTCTATGGCAAGCTAGCCGACTGCAATACAATTTTATAGCGCCTACCTTTTGCACTTTTGCACATAAAACCAACCCGCTATGCCCTACGTAGCTGCTTACTGCAGCCAGACTACTAAGAATTCGAGGAGCTATCGATAAAATCGTCTCCGCCGGTTGTCACGTGTGGAGCG
Source organism: Yponomeuta plumbellus (assembly GCA_947310845.1). Classification (NCBI taxonomy): domain Eukaryota; kingdom Metazoa; phylum Arthropoda; class Insecta; order Lepidoptera; family Yponomeutidae; genus Yponomeuta; species Yponomeuta plumbellus. Next base: position 1,246,280 of record OX371205.1, on the reverse strand, counting down.
AACGGCTCCTACGATATCGTTGCTTTGAGACCTTTCTACGTACAGTCGACAGCACCTCAATCTTCCCATTTTAGTTGCAAAGTTGCCCGTAACGCAACGGAGTAGAGTGCATGGGTGTATACCTGTACAGCCTCTTTTCAACACGCAAGAATATGTTTTTATGTATTGTAAGCAGCCTATACAGGGTGTTCCAAAATTCAACGTTAAGCCGAAACCGGGTGAAAAGGCAAGTCATACTGGTTATCAGAAAAATATTTCAAAAATCTTTTTTTTTTTATTATTTATTCAAGAAATTTCACAAACATAATGAAAACTAAAATTAAAATTAAAAATGGGCAATTTTTTTTAAATTTGTTAACAGTTTAAAGAAGCATTATTCAGTGTAACGAAACAAAAAAAAATTTAAAAAAGTAAAGATTTGTGGCAACAGGATTTTTTTTTTAAACGCCTATAATAATGCAATTTTGATATTTTTTTTGTATTTTTCTGATAACCAATATGACTTGCCTTTTCACCCGATTCCGGCTTAACTTTGAGTTTTGGGACACCCGATATACGACCCACTGTAGGGCACAGGGCTTCTCTCATAAAGAGAGAGAGAGAGTATGGGCTTAATCACCACGCATGCCCACCGCGGACTGACCATTTCAAATGTTAAGGTGTGTGAAGAGCTGACACTCACGTTTCCTCACCTTGTTATCCTTCGCAGTGGTATTGCTACTAATACATTTCACAAATGTACATAAGTTAGAAATAGAGTTATTAGCCCTCAGCTGGTTTTCAGTCAGTGCCTACAGTTGCTACTTGAATACACGGCGGCGGTTTAACGTGTACTGAATTGAAAAGTGACAATTTACTTCACCGCTGCAATGAAATTGCTGAATCAGGTGTTTGATGCCTATGCATCGAACAGTGTCGCAATATCAATAATAACACAAGACTATTTATCGTTTACAGACACAAAATAATAATAAGTATGTATGTATATTTAATAACAGAATAGTGAACTTTAGAATAGTGATCTTAAACGATCACGAAAGTTAACCAACACAGAGCGCGTTCAGTGCATGGAACGCTAGTGGCATTTTTCCGAGCGATTCCGTGCTTGGGAAGGCAGTGAGTCGGTGCTGGATGCCGTCGGATAACAGTCGTTAAGCCAAGTCAGTTGGAGGCCTTAGGACGGCTTGAAAACTTGTGACAGTAAGACCAGCCACTAGTCTGACCCGTGCCCCTCGGTGGGGACATATTGGGTTGATGATGATGTATATAAAAATATACGTATACAGTTATAATAAAATGGCATGTGCATCACAAATACTTCTTTCAATCAAACTCCATTTTAAATTGTTCGCTTAAAACCTGAAAACATAAAACAAGTTTCCTGCAGAACTCTTAAGTTGCGGCAAAGTTTTGTTACGTAGGTTTTTATGGGCATTTTTATGGCGTAGTTAAAATAATAAGAAAACGTCAACGACATTGTCATGTGATGCCTGGACGTAAGATTACGTTTTACGTTGAAGTATGGACTATGGACAGGGAAGAGACCCGTGAACGTCTTAACTGGGACATAATGGGTTGATGATTATGATGATGATGATGGACTATGCGAAATCGTGGCACTTTTTAAAATCCGAATAAATTAACCCAAAGGTTTAGGCTTACTTTTTTTTGTAAGAAATAATGCAAGACAAAAAATTAAGGGAGATGGAGGAGGTGAAAGAGACTACGGGAGATGGAGAAAGAGGTGTGAAAATGTGAGAATGTGTAATAGAGACAGATTAGGAAGTGAGAGAGACGGAAAATAGCTCCGCTGTCGCTGAATGGCTTTTGAACCTAATTTCAGACGACCTAGTTATTGGACAAATTAAGACAAAACTACCGACTTTCCTACGACAGCTCCAATGGGGCTGAAATATTAAAACGTCCGACCAGAAACCGACCGTCGAATAGCGATGGACGAGATTTCCAGGGGACCAATTGTGCGTTTTCATGAGCTGGTGTAACGTTATTTCTTTTAACTATAAGTTCTACTTGTACTTGGCCAGAAGGATAGACAGAAAGGTTGAAATCCCTTGATTAGTAGACTACCAGCAGTCTCTATTTTATTTTATTTTTATTTTATTTTAATCTCTAAGTCTCTTTAAGTCTCTTTAATCTCTAAGTTCTCTTTATTCAAGTCTCTAAAAAAAACTGCCATCGCAATTTTCTCTCGTTAGTAAAATTGGGGCCCTGATGTGTACGGCGTACACTGTATTGGTGAAGCCAATAAAAATGTTAAATAAAACACCAGACACGACGTGTGCTTAAGGTTACCTAGTACACCGTGTCCTAGCTCAAAGTGTATCTGTCGCAGTAAATTAGTTAAATCAGAGAGTCAACTGAATCTCTAGACAGTCAATCAAAGATCGATATTCAATCAAGTCGCTAGAATTTTGATTTAAATAAAGCAGCGTCGATAACGTTTGATTATCTCACTGACCGAAAGCCAGCATGTTGATTAATAATGTAAAACAAGATGGCGGTCACGACAACAGCTGATTACTTTTAGAGTCTTTCTTTTGGCAAACGTTGTGCAACGTTGGTTTGTTATGCGAGTGGTTTTTAAGATGGACGTGACGTTACATCGATCCGACAAAGGCAAGCCAGTTTAGCAAGGTATGTTCTTCAATTGGGTAGAACATGCCGTGCAAAGGTGGCCCTTGTCAGATCGACAAACATCCACAGTACCTAAGAGGGCATTACGTCTTATAAATAAATATAAGACAAGCAATGTCTTTTTACTACCCATTTTTTTCCACTCAAATATCTTGGTCTCCCTACCAAAGTTGAAATACCTAGGAACGTTTAGGAAATTCGTTAAACGTTTCGTTCACTCACTTGTCTGACGGAACTTTAGAGACTTGATTAAATATCGATCTTTGATTGACTGTCTAGAGATTCAGTTGACTTTCTGATTTAACTACTTTACTGCGACATATCTAGTCCCTGTGTTCCGGCTGATGCCGCTTGGGACTTGTTGAAAACTTTGTCGTTTCGATATAAAAGACAGTCGGTTAGGGAGGCTCGGTCCCGCTCAGCTGCAGCTACGTAAATTAATTATTTACATACCTAGTTACGTGTCAAACGCTTACCAGTTTTATTTACAATGAAACCGTGTCAACGGTGAAGGAAAACGTCGGGAGGCAACCGGAGTATCTTAGGTATTCACATACCTCAGCGCTTGAAATTAACAGTCCGCAATGGGCACGGGTAATTAAGCCCGTAGTCTCTCTCTGATGGAAGGCTTGTGCATTTCGGTGGTAAGTACATAGGCCACAAAAAAACCAAAAAATGATTAAAAGAAACGTGTTTTATCTAAGGTTGACAATATTTTTAGGGAATGTTTTTTTCGTCTTGATAAACAACTATATTGCTTCTGGCCCCACACTAGGATACCCTGTGTCATGGGAGCCAGAAACAGCGACAAACATGTAAACCTTCGATACCTGGGTTTCCCTTTTTTTTTGTCCGCAGCCGGATTCCAACCCGGGACCTCTCGCATGGTAGGCAGATTTTATAGATAGAGAACACTTTATTGTAGGTACATAAAAAAGGAGCTTCCGCAGGTATTTCTCATAGTTGAACCATTGTACCCAGTCTGGGCGGCGCGCAGAGCCCAAAGAAATGCAGTGGCGAGCGAGTATTTTAAAGAGTTTCGGACAAGTTCCCGGTCATTTCAAACTGCATAGATAGATGTTATCGCAGGCTCGTACAGGGCGCGCGTCAGACGGGCGGGCAACGAGCGAGCGCCGCCCGCCTTTCACGCGAGCGCGTTCTATTTTTGAAAATTATATTGCCACAAATTAACTTTTTTATTGTTTTATTCGGCATCCTCTATGTACTGTGCCAGTGCGTGTTTTATGCCAAAAGTATTTCAACGTGCGGAATGGATTTCGGTGAATACAAGTGTTTGAGTGTTAGTCTGTGAAATTGAAAATATTTATTTTTACTGTTCATACAAACTTTCAACGTGCGGTGGTTCTGCAAATTGGTTCGGATTGACCATTTATGATATACATCTTAGGGCTATGAGTTGGAACCAAAGTTACACGTGCAAGATGGACTCCGATGTCTAATTAGGATTGCATAACTTGGAAGATTTAGAGACCTCTTAAACGATTTCTCCAATTATATAGTAACATGAAATTTCTAGCCAATTCATGGACAGTAAAATTTATTTTGTTACTTTTATATAGCAGCACCCATGTCAAAATCTAGATAATCATTTTACCAGGGATTTGTGAAGATAATATATTGAAGGATTAGGATTTAGGGCTACTACAGCCTCGTCGCAATATTCGACTAAATCAATACTTTACAATTTGAGCCAGGTAGCGAAATCTTCCGTACGTAAGCTCACACTGTAATCCCGGACGGGTAGACAGCCTACCACAGCCACAGCTATAACATAAGTGCCTACACTCGATAGCACGTCGGCCCCTACATAGGTGCACTCTGATTTACGTTGCCTCAAGGGCGAATTTGCAACGAAAATGCAAAGGTTTATCTGATGCCGTCTGTGCTGTTGTCAATCATAGTTCGGACATTCTCATTACACTCCATTTATCTATACTTGACATTTTTTTCAGACTTTAAACGACACTAAATCAAAAACCTTTAGCGGTAGAAAACTCGAAACAGTTTGCAAATTTAGTACTAGCTAGCACTAAAATTTATACTAGCTAGCACTAAATTTGTAAACTGTTTCGACTTTTCTACCGCTAAAGGTTTTTGATTTAGTGTCGTTTAAAGTTTGGAAAAAAGTCAAGTATAGATAAATGGATTATACACTTACTATGATGACCTCAGTATCACCTCGCCTATTCGTAAAGACCCGCGATTTTGCCGCGCTGAACAAACCGGTGGTTGTCAGACTTTAAGCATGGTTTCTCATAAGCTTCAGTCTACGATGTGAACTGAAAGAGGATGGATGACCAGAATTTAGAAAGAAATATTGCATTGGTTTGGACATATGAAGAGCTTGAAGGATGAAAGACTGACGATACACATAAAATTATCGAACGAATGTGAGTGCAAAGACGGTAAGGGGCGCTCCAAGCGGACATACTTAGACAAAATAGGGAATGTATTAACAAAGTAGGTACCCGAAACCCATGCAACGACTAATTAATGTCGATGTAGCGAAAATGATCTGTCAGGATCGTGGCAAGTGCCATTCCCTGGGCTCTGCCTGCCTCTCTGGGATGCAAGCGTGAGCTTATGTAAGTAAGTTTCTCGTAAGAACCAGTTTACATTTCATTCACTTGAAATGAGAAAAATAGGACTATTCCACGGTTTTATTCCACCGATTGGTCGACGTGATTAATATGTATGTCTAAGGCCCAGTTTCTCCAAGCTCTGTTAATGGTCTAACAGTCTGTTACATCTTCTGACGGACTGTTAAATGCTGTCGAGTGTCCCACCACGCTCTAATGGACCGTTAACTTCTTTAACAAAGCATCAAATCTAATCCTGGCATTGGAGGTCCGTTAAAACATTAACAGTCGATTTAGTTCCCTCAAAACTGTCAAAATGGACGCTGCCTACAATATTATTTTTGAAAATGAAGATGTTTTAGAAAATTTGGATAATTTGGAGCACGTTATACGCCGTCCTAAGATTTTCAAAACACAGCGTGACTACTTTGACGAATACGACGACCTGGGCCTCAATTCTGTTGGTGCATTATAGTTCGATGACAGATCCACGGTCGGGTCACGCGACTTCTTTTTCCATACGATTGACGCCTACATTGCTTGATTTGAGTTTGCGCGTAGACTTGAAGCGGCAATGAAACTAAATCGCCAGTTCATCCAGTTGTCATTGTACTACAATGCATTAACAGAATCTAGGCCCTGGACTTCTGCAGCCATCCTTCGTGTTTCATAGAAGTCGTAACGGCGTCTGTTTTTTTTATTTTCCACTACATCTTTGTTCTTTGACACTAAATGGGTGAGGATATCCTATTCGTTAGCAGAAAAATTGCGTTATCGTGTTTTTTTAGACATCCCTTGTAATTTAATTTAGAAAACGCACGAATTTAACAAAATCACAACAAAACTAACCAGAACAATCTTTCCACAACCTCAAAAGCGTTGAACCACAAGTAAAGTAAAGTAAAAAAATCGTTTATTGCTCATAACTTAAAAGTAAATACATTTTCCGGCGGCACCCATACTAGGAGACCCCGTATCGTGGGTACCAGTTTTATCACATTGTATTATTACGGCAACAATAATACACAACTTAAGTATCGTCTAGGACTTCCACAGACGCAAATGTTTGACGTTTGACAGGAATTTGAATGACTGGTTTGCGTTTCATTCACGTAATGCTTGATTTACTAATGGTCTGTTAAATTTAGCTCATAGGACATGAACATTTTAACATTGCTTTAACATCCTTGTTAGTTTTGACGCCTGATTTATAAATGCCGCGTTTACCACTAACAAACAGAATTTGATGAAACCGGGCCTAAGTCTATGTCTATGCTAAAATAAGCTTTCTATTACTAATCGTCTCTGAGCTAGGCCGTGGACAGACACACAGACAGTCGGACGGACGTGGCGAAATTAAAAGTGTGAACAAAGGGTTTCTTGTCAACTGCGAAACCCTTAAAAGGGGCTAATTTAAAACAATTCGGTGAGATTTTTTGACACAGCCTTGGGATTTTCTCAAAGTAAATATCTGAAGTTTCGTTCTGTGTTTAGCCCCTCAGGCCTAGAACATTCCTTTCACAGCGAAATTAGTTATTCACAGAGTAATATTTAAAATCTATCATATTTTTCAAAGAATAAAACATGCTCATGCAACTGTGGTATGTATCATCATCAAAATTCGATTCAAAGTGCCGTTGCAAGACCGACCCGCCGGCGTGTCTACGGGGTCTGACGGAATGCGCCGGAATAGTTTACATTGGAACCGCCGGCGGGTCTAATCCGCCTCAGGGCTAATAGGTTAATATCACTCAAGTGAAATTCTCAATTCAGACGCGGCAGTTATTGTATGGCACTGACTCTTTCCTAATCATTACAGATTTTTTCCATGTTTTATAACGTGTTTATATGTACGTATACTAACTTAACATACAACTTTCGCTTCACAATTAATTCAACAACTAACTTTACCTGAAAATATTTTGAAAATATTTTTTATTTAAAATAATGGATACAAAGACTTACATTTTGTGCTTATATTATTCTTAAAGAAAAACATAACAAAAAACGTAATTTTAGGTGACTACTACCATAACTAGACTATTGGGTAGCCTGTATTTATGGTTAACGACCTATTCGTGCCGTTCTTGCTACTTCACCAAGTCAACACACAATACAATCGAATGCTTGCTCTGCAACTATAAACTCTAAGTTTCTCTCAATAAGGCCAATTGTTGCCTCCCAATCGACAGCAATAGTCGTAAAAAACACTACAGAACAGTAGGTCTTGAAGAGTAAAGCAAATCCAGAGCAACACCGCTGCTTTTATCGTACAAGTAGCTAATACAAATTCGTAGAGATCCGTAACTTTGAAAATAATCAAAGTCATAGGTACATGCCCGAACCTGGGTCTCTCGCTTTCAAGTCCATTACTATACCCACTGGGCCAACAACGCTCTAGCGTACAGCGTTCGAACACCGGCGAATATTAAATCGTATGAGTAACTTGAATTTCAACCGCCTCATTGGTATCGCGGTAATAAGCTTGATTATCGAGATACAGGTCGTGGGGTCGAGGCCTTTACCCAGCAGTCGGTAGTGGTTAGCGGCGATGGTGGTGTAAATGAGGCATGGGCCTAAATGTAATAAAACTACAATCCGTAGTTTATTATGACAATTCCATGTTATATTCGATTAGCTCTGCGAATCAGACCGAAACATGATTGGACACTTCCGACAAAAACTCAGGTATGTGCATCCGGAATAAAGTTGAAAATGTGGTGCTTACGAAGTTTAGTTCAAAAATTCTATAAACTCTAAAAATTCCATTTGCATTGCGTAGCAAAAACTTCCTACTTGTTAGTCCATGGGTTAATCGGCTTTGCAATCGTCATCGAATTGTTATAGTCAATCATGAACTATAGTTTTATGGAAAGAGGTCCCTGGTGACCAATACTCGCCCATGTACATACATAAGCTTACGCCTCTATCCCAGAGGGGTAGGCAGAGACGAGGGACTGCCACTTGCCATGGCCCTGACAGATTACTTTCGTATAATCGACATTTATTAGTCGAGGCATGCGGGCACGCCGGTTTCGGGTACTTTTTTCCCGCCCATATACCATCTTATAGAGTTACCGTTGGATATCAGCGACTGGAGGGCGTTTCCATTATCTGGTCGCAAAGCAAGTCCTACAATATACTTTCCTTGATCGTCTCCCGTGCGGGGTTATTTACTTCTTCAATTAAACTTCAATTTAATTCAACTTGAATAGGAGAAACCGTTTAATGGGCACTCGCGCAGATTGCATTTACTCCACAAGTTGTCCAATGAATTCCAGTCGCGACAAGAAGATAGAATTAGTGCTACATTGCAGCTGCAAATAAACCCGTCTCGCACGGGTGAAAATGTCTGTAAAAATTGTTAGAATTCTGAGACCAGAACTATATTAAAGAAAACAAATAAACTTACATATTTACATACAGGCACACACACTGGGGGCAGCCAATCAAAACTAAGCTAAGAGTTTGTTCACACTTGAAGGTACTTTCTCAAAAACAGCACACTAGCCGGTTTGACTGAATTTAAATAATAATAATAAAAAAATAAACTCACGCCCGTTATCCCCGTTGACTGAATTTACGATTTCTATAATGGCGATTTCCTATAAACGATCCATGTCATTGACATTGCTTGAGTTCTTCCAATAATTTTTTTTCCGTTCAATAACGTACTATCGATAGACTCCTCTTGTAGATAGACAGGTAGTTAGAGAACACTTTATTGAGTAACTGAAAAAAATAATTATTAATTTATTATTATTTCAACTTGAATACAGGAAATGGATACACGTAAATAACAAATAAAATGGTTATATAATTTGAAAAAATTAAAACAAAGTATATAGTCAGTCAAATTGTCAATTGTGAATTGGTTGGTCTAGAAATTTCAAGTTGCCTTTCACTGCAGAACTATTGAACTCTGATGCACCCTCCCCTTCGATAAGCTAAAGGGAACATCGAGACATACCAATCGTTGTTCGATTCTGACATCGGACCAGACAGTAATACTTCCAGAAGCCCCAGGTCAAACGAAATGGACGAGAAGACGCGTCACGCACGAGTCACGTCACGTTGCATAGAAATCGCGCTCTTGCAGAAAAGATCTGAGTGCTTATACTGAGTTTGTTCATTCACTTACGATAGCGAGAGCGTTTGCAATTTGTATAGGAGTGACAAAGCGCGCCACCTAGTTGTCTCTTTGTCACTCCTATGCAAATCGCAAACGCTCTCGCTATCGAAAGTGAATGAAAAAACTCAGTTTACGCACTCTGTGCGGGTTTCGACCCGTCTCCCTTAAATACCTTTTTACCCGGCTTCAGAAAAGGAGGAGGTTCTCAGTTCATCGGGAACTTTTTTATTTTTTTTATGTATTAAAATTTTTGTACGCACTATAGGTACATTATAGATGATTTTACGGATTCATTTACTTGAATTTTGTCGGAAGACAGAGTCCCCGTTTCTGCTCACCATGGTGAAGCTCTGCGAATCAGGACGAAACCTGGTCGGACTCTTCCTACAATATTCACGTAAGTGAATCCGTAAAACCATTTATATTTTTTTTGTGTATGTTCCCCGATTACTCGAAGACGTGTAAACCGATTTGGGAAATGCTTTTTTGTTTGAAAGGGTAGTCTTCATAGGTGGGCCGGGCCTATCTTCGCAGGTTCACTCAATAGTTGGTGGGTACCTAGTCAGGATCTGATAATGGGATCCTGGAGAAATCGAGGGAACTCTTCAAATGTTAATGTAGTGTTGGTGGCAATAAAATATTTTTTACTTTTACTTTAAATTTTATAAGCACATTTGAAGCTATTTGGGTGTTTTTTTTTGTTGTGGCTCATGCATTTGCTTCCAAAAAAACATTAAAACAATATAATATTCACAAAAAATCGTGAAATGTATTTTTTTAATAAAAAATAAAAACAGCACAGCTCCAGCTCTAGATAGTCGGGTTTTAGTTTTTATGTAAATAAATCGTATATGAAAATTAATAAGAAAATCAACGCGTTCTTCTTCGCCGCGTCCTTTCTGTGTATAGCTTGGGCCAAAGGGACGGCGACTTTGGATCAACATGTTTTTATGCTCACCAATATCCGCCTCATTTCCTGTGCACAGCCAGTGTAAGCTCATATGCTTTTTTCATTCTACCTCCACCTGTTCGATCGACTTCCCGATGATGTCGAGTCATGAAGTTATTGTGAGCGTTCCGTAATTCATATCAAGAAAAAAATTCAGCCTCGTTGGTCTAGCGGAATCACGTCTGATTATCATGCCGAAGGACTAGGGTTCGAATCCCACAGGGGTCGCCGTACTAGATTTATACAAATGACCTTAGTGTTGGTGTATTTTCTTGTGAGTTAAAGATAAAGATAGATAAGATAAGATAAAGATAAAAAAGTATTTATTGCCTCATCAAAATAACATTTTAACAAATAACATTTTAACAAATTAAGTAGGTACTAAACTAGGCTTAAAATAAGGCAAAAGGTAGTGGCTCAGCTGGTGCAACCCGGACAGCCGCGGGTAGCGCTGGTTTTCAGCCACTGCCTTCTCCCTGTGGTGTTGTGCGGGAGTAAGGTAAAGAGGGCTTAAAACAGTCGACTAATAGTTGGTGATCGATTAAACATAAACGAAACAAAAATCAATTTAAATATGAGAAAAAAAAAAATCAATTCTTCTTAATCCAAAAGAAATAGGTACTAAGCAGTTGCTTAATAAACAATTATTAAACTTTGAAAACCTGAAAATTAACTCTTGGCATAATATCTTAATAACTATGAACATAAAAAATATCTAAGAGGTACTAATGTAAGTATGTAACTTAGAAAGTGAAAGGTGTGTGAGGGTGTGTGTGTGTGTGTGTGTGTGTGTGTGTGTGTGTGTGTGTGTGTGTGCGTGTGTGTGTGTGTGTGTGTGTGTGTGTGTGTGTGTGTGTGTGTGTGTGTGTGTGTCTGTGTGTATGTGTGTATTTGTGTGTGTGTGTATGTGTGTGTGTGAGTGTACATGTAAGTCAGATACTACAGATAGGGTTTTAGAAGTAACATTAAAAATATTCTTTCAGGGACAAATTCCTGGACCAAGCATGCCTCAAATTTTCAGTGGCAAGCTGTCTTCGAAGCAGTGCTGATTTATATTTAGTTTTGAATAGCTGCACACTCATCTTGACTCTCATTGGTGGAGGGAGGTCGTTCCATATTTTAGCCGTCTTAAATTTGAAGCATCCTCGGTATCGCGCCGATTTGAAAATTGGTCCCTTCAGTAGATTCTGCGTGGCAGAGCGAAGGCTTTTTAGGACTATATTGCTTATCCATGTAAGTTTCTCAAATAAATAATCTGGTTTCTTATTCCAGATCACTCTTTGTAAAGTACAAGCATAATGTAGATCTCTTCTAGCACTCATGTTCAGTATACTTTTCTTATTAAGATAAGGGGTGATGTACTCTCTCCTGGGTACATTATAGCAGAAGCGAATACAGGCATTTTGAACTCTTTGAATGGCTCTCTCTGTACTAGAGTTAAGCCTAGGACCATATATAGAGCTGCAGTAATTGAATTGAGAAAGTACTAACAGGTCTGTCAGAAGCAAACGTAACTCTTCTTTTATATAGCTTCTTATTTTGTATAGCGTTTTTAATTTAAAATATGCATTTCTAATTTTCTCGTTGACATGTTGTATATACTTTTGTTCACCATCTAGAATGAGTCCCAAATTTCGTACTGCAGGAACCTGCTCAAGTGCAATGTCATTAATCTTCACTTTCTCTTCACAGTCTAAAACGTATTTAATTTGACCCCAATATTAGCACTTGTGATTTATTGGGGTTTAGAACCAGAGAATTTTTTTGTGACCAATCAAGAATGGAAGAATGTCCTACCCTGGTCATGGTCACCCTAGCATATACTCTTTCCAGACGTATTTCTGGGCCCGTAAAATCTTTCAGAATATTCTTTCGAATATTTGCTTTATAGCCGTTGTATTTCTTTACAATCGAATATGTCTCGATTTTTATGGACGTTTAAACGCCCTGCTTGTGTCTGGATTGAAGTTCGATTTTTTGGAATGCTGTTTGATTTTAGAATTTATATATGACACTGTTTCCAAAGAATCGTTAATACTTACAAAGTATTGTTAATATAATTGTATATACTTTATCGCACACTTATTGAACTATTATAATTACAAAAAAAATGTACGAGCGTATCTCTAAGAGATTTCTTCCAGCACACCTTAGAATCGGAGCAGCGGTAAAAAACGGGTATATATACGTGTACAAAATAGACTACATTATTAGTATTATTTATATAATACTATTTGCATGTTACTAGCTGTAGCAAATGTTGTTTTGCCATATTAATTTTATTAGCCTACGACTATTCGCAATTTTGCAGACTTTACTACGTACGAAAAACAAACCGGGTTTCGTATTCGCAGCAGAAACTGTTCAATTGTATAGTTTCAGATTTTTCTCCGCATTTGTATAAGCGATATTACTTGCCAAATTTCATAGTTCTAGGTCGGCGCCAATCTTCAATAGGTAATAATGGTTTGCGATAAATAAAAAAAAGCAATTGATTGATGGAAAAATCCTTTATTGCTTAGAAACTTTTGTGCGTAGGCGAGCTTAATACTATATTTATAAAGTTATCTTACCGAGTACCGAGTGGTCTGGAATCGTGCCGTGCCCTATCTTTGTAGATGAGTATTGAATACAAATTGGTTACAGATTTTTTTTGTATCTAAACCGTAGGATATTCAGCCGACCTTCCCTTGGGTACAAAAACTGGGAAGGCCCGTGAAATGATTCATAAATAAAGGTCCTCATAACACCTGGAGCCTGCACGCGACTGTTAGCGCGTCCTGCTGTAAGTTGGCTGGCGTCCAAGCCTCGCCGCAGTCTGCTAACGATGACCCCGGAGAATTCATCTTTATGTTATTGTGAATTAGATTTAAAACGCGCTGCGAAAACTGCGATCGGGGTGATAAACATCAGGTTTTGGTCGTGTTTTGTATGAATTGGAAATAGGTTGTTCGTAGAGGAAGGCAGTAAGAGTAATTATCTCAAAAGCTGTTGAAGGTAAACGTTGGAAGGAAGGTTTCTGATCAACTTTTTGTGAAATCTCGTGTCTAGCTTTATAATCTGGTTTTTTTTCAGTAAGTTCTTTTCGAAGACTGAATGGTGAACTTTGTTAAATTCTTAAACTTCAAGTTGCAAATCCTTCGCTACGTATGTTTCTACCTGCCTAACTTTCACGCACCTGGCCAAAGTTGAGGTATCGATCTGATAAAATCTCGGATATCATTAAAACTCGATTTAGCTGGCCAAGTTTGTTCAGTGTGCCTTGTCTAACTTTGTCACAACTTATGTCTGCGTATAGTGGCTTCGTTTGATTTGGCTATACCGGCGTTACAAAATGTTAAAACAGATACTGTATGTAGATTGATATTCTATTTCTTATTTTGGTGCCATCTCCTTTCGGAGGTTGGCTATCATTGTGGCTACTTTGTCCCGTGATGTTGCGACTCGAAAGAGCTCTATATTTCTCGAGTTAAAACTTTACAATACGATTAAAATCAGTCAACACTTCGGCCAACCTCGGTAATTGTCGTGAATCCGTCGTCTTTCACATAGAGTTATCAATTCACAGACATGACCTTTAATTATATAACTCGTTGTCTCATTGAATACAATACAAGAACGATATGAGCAACAAAACCTTTGGAGCTCAAAACTAACACCAACATTTTTATTGAAATTAGAAAAATAATTGACTATTTTGACAGTCTGCCTTCTTAGTGTCAATAAAAACAGTTTGACGTATCTGATACATTTATGTCTAAGAACGCTAATTTCATTCGTGAAAATATTCGATTCTATCAAATTTTATAACAATTAACTTAAAATAGTTACGTATCATGGCTTCAACAAAAGCGTGGTAAAAAAATTGTTGCTCAATCTCGTGAAATTGTAAATAATGAATATAACTATTTTAGAAAAGAAGTTAATTTATTTAAAAAAGAGGAAAGTAAATATAAAAAAATTTTGGACAGGATTTCAGAAGCAACCGGAGTTTCGAAAAGCAGCGTGTTAAAAATTTTGAAGGAAAACGACAAGCTCTCAGATCAGTCAAATTCATGTCGCTTCTGCATAATAAATTTCCTAAGTCTACCGGTTAGTAATGTCATCTTAGCAGGTGCTATACATTGCGTTTATGATACTTCAAATTGAATGCTACCTAAAAGAAATCGCGGTAATGTATTTCGTGTCATTTCCGTCTCCGGATTTAGGCGATGATATCCGAGAAAAGCCGAAGTGTTAACTGATTTTAATCGTATTGTACCAGATTTTGGGGCTATGATGTTTTTCTGTGGCCAAGTTTCCTTCGTCCCCCCATTTTGTCTTGTAGAATGGGTTGCACCAGATTGTACTAGTTACTGCACGCACATGATATGACCAAAGTAAGTCTTCTCCGTTTTATGATGTCTGAGAGCTTTATTTGTTGCAAACCCGTGTCGTCTGGTAGATTGATATAGTTATACAGGGTGACATTTTCACCGGTACAATAAATCAACATACGTAATACTAAGTCCAAAATACAAATACCAACAGTTTTTGTTACTACCCCGTTGGTACAAAAAAACAAAAATACCAATGTCTGAACTTATCCGCAAATCTTAGAGAAATATGGACTCATTACGCATGAGCACAACTAAACGCACGAACTGGCAACTGCGCGCGGCTTGCGGGAAGGAAAAGAAGCGGCGGCGGCGGCGCAGCCAGTAGGTATGACGTAGCAAAAAAAATCTTACTTGATTTCATTTCTTCCTTCATACTTGCACGGGCTTAGGACCGTCACCGGCGTGGAATGCTTGCACTGGTTGGTAGTGGTATGAATTTCCACACTACGTACTGGCTAACGCCGAAGTGCGCCGTGCGTGCCGCGTCGTTGGTGCTCCTTCTGGGGTCTTCCTCGAAGAACGCGAATATCTGTTCCTCGATCTCCACGGTCAAGGGAGGTCTCCCTCCTCGGCCACTCTCATGAATGTCCTGGTGTTGAGTATTTGAGGTTCAATAAAACCGGCATTTATCAGGCGGGGCAAACTTTCTTCAGCGTATACCCGCCGAGCTGCACTGTATTTTCCCCACTGAGAAAGTAACTACGAACCATTTCGTAATACTCGCGGTTTGTAAACATCGTGTTGCGCGCTTAATTTTCGACTGCAGGAAGTGCGGAAATGGCGCACGTGCACTCGCCTAGGTC
This sequence comes from Yponomeuta plumbellus, assembly GCA_947310845.1. Classification (NCBI taxonomy): domain Eukaryota; kingdom Metazoa; phylum Arthropoda; class Insecta; order Lepidoptera; family Yponomeutidae; genus Yponomeuta; species Yponomeuta plumbellus. The sequence continues at coordinate 1,230,762 of OX371205.1, read as the reverse complement.
AATACACGCGGACTGACCGCCCAAATCGTGCGCCGGCCAGCCCGCCGCCCGCTCTCTCACCTCACCCCGCCGCCCTCTGCCTCGCACCGCGATGACACCTTGTAATGGGTGCCCATGAGTTACAAATTAGATGAAGGATAAATTAATGAAAATGAAAAAAATATACAGCGTTACAGGGAAAGTCGTACACAATATTAAAGGAGGTCATTATTTAGGTAATTTCTGATGGATTTTATTCTATTATATAGGGTCCGAAAATTAACCGTTATGGAGATATTGACTGTTAAAGATTTTAAAAAAATATCAAATTTTTTTGGCTTTTTCATTGATTTTTTCTCAGAATAGAGCTCATAAAGTGTTTTTTTGAATGTATTTAATGAGGGGCATGTCAATTGATAAAAAAATATCAGCGAAAGCTGTTCCTACTACTAACAGCTTTAAAAAACTGCTCGGCAACGGTTAGAATTAAATATTTTTTCACTAAATATTTTTCACATTGAAGCTCTTAACAAAAAAATTACGTATAGAACTTATTATGCAAATAATTTTAAAAACTTCTACGACTCTTTAACTATTCAATTTGTATTAGAAATAGAGGCAACCATGTTAAAGACGAAGATGAATCAATTCAAAATCCAAGCCAAGTCACAGAATGAAGATGAATTAATACAAAAATCCAAACTAAATCGTGTTTTACGGGAGATTATCAAAGAGCACGTATTTACCTCAACTAAAAATTTAACGTTTGCCTTCTTAAGTGACACTTGGCTAACGTTTTTTCGATGCAAGTGATATACGTTTTTTAATACCTAAAGAGACGTAGAAGTTTCTAAAACGCAAATAATTTGCAGACCACGTATTAACACATCTACCACGGAAGAATCACACGAGCAGACTAACACAACAATAATAGATAGATAGAATATTCTAAAAAATAAATACTGAAATAGGTAGGTACCAGAATACCCGAGACAGCATGTCTCCAGAGCACAAAAAAGCCTATCTGACTTTTTTACCTAAATTAAAGGTGCCAGGAAGTAAAAATATTTTTTTTTGTATCGAAGTTCAGTTATTTCGGTACTACCACTAGAGCCTACTCAAATAACATTATTTTAAAATTTCATGGACATACCTATTAAATGTTATACCTTTTTGAATAGTTAAAGAGTCTTAGAAGTTTTTAAAATTATTTGCAGAATAACACACGTAAATTTCTTTTAAGAGCTTCAATGTGAAAAATATTTAGAGAAAAAATATTTAATTCTAACCGTTGCCGAGCAGTTTTTTAAAGCTGTTAGTAGTAGGTGCAGCTTTTGCTGATATTTTTTTATCAATTGACATGCCTTTTAACTAAATACATTAAAAAAAACACTTAATGAGCTCTATTCTGAGAAAAAATCAATGAAAAAGCCAAAAAAAAATGATATTTTTTAAATCTTTAACAGTCAATACCTCCATAACGGTTAATTTTCGGACCCTATATAATAGAATAAAATCCATCAGAAATGACCTAAATAATGACCTCCTTTAATATTGTGTACGACTTTCCCTGTTACTTTGTATATGGTAATTTTATTCGATAAATGTAATCTATTATCGATACCAATGATATGGTAAAATTTATTGTACCGGTGAAAGGGTCACCCAGTATATCATTATATCAATAGACACATATATGTGTCTTTACTAAATGATGTTGCCTGTTTTACTGACGCTCTTAGCAGTCTCCAAACAATTCTCAAACCCGGCAAATGCATGCAGCTACTAGTGAATTTTAATAAAGTGATTGGTTCTCAAGATCGTGAGCCCTGGTGTCTGTACTCCCACGTGGAGTATTTGTATCTTAAAATAATGAAAATGATTTGAATGTTATCATTAGCAACAGAACTCTTGGGCCAAGGTGCTACGAAATGCTTCGAGCTGTAATATATCGATGCTTCATAGCTTTTAATGATGTCTGCTTCAGTAATGAATCACATGGATGTTCTTCCATGTTTATAATGTGTATCCATGGATATCCTAGTTTGGGACCAGGTCAAGTGATTGTGTTGTGTGGCAGTTGTTATTAGGTATATATGTATAATATATTCTCTTTCTACACATGTAAACTCATGCTTGTATCAGAAAGACAAGCTGAGACCACGGTTTACCGCTTGCCACGATCTTCATCTTCAAGAATTCTTCTCTTTTTGCAATAAAATGTGTGAAAGCATCGACCTCCGTGAGAATGCTCTCGGTCCTCGTTTCCGTCGTTTCCTTTTAACACAATTAATTAATCCTGTCGGACAAGACGTGATAAACGTCTAACCGGGATAGGTATAAAATTAGCATACTAGCGGTGCTAAACCACCGCTAACACGAGAAATAGGTTAATTCCTGACCACATCCATTATGTAGGACTACCGGTACTGAATAGGAACCCACCACTGTACCAGATGGTCGTAAAAATGCACTTTTATTCCGGATACACTTAATTGACTTTTTGACTTAATTAAGTGTATTTTCATTAAGTAACTGTTCCGTATACACTTACTTGACTTGAGCGAAACCTAGTCAGACTCTTGTGTAGTGTTTACAGTTACAGTCTGTAGTGTTTGGACTAGGGTCCTACAAAATCTCTAAGAACATGATGGAGAGATGATTACACGAGATACTATTTTTTATTTCATTGAAGCATTGTGATAGTTAGCTACTTGAATCTCATTAAAAGACAGATAGTGTACAGAAAATAGGGGGAGATGTTTGTAGATCTCTCTTCTTCTTCTTCGATCTTCAGATATTAGTACATATTTACATTTTACATACAGGCACATACATTGCTTCTGGCCCCACACCAGGATACCCTGTGTCGTGGGAACCAGAAACAGCGACATTACAAACATGTCAACATCCAAGACTTGGGTTGTTTTTTGTCCCCAGCCGGTATTCGAACCCAGGACCTCTCGCATGGTAGGCAGATGCGCTAACCGCTGTCACATAGGTCGTTTGCTTGTAGGCTACCTCCTTCTACTTTTAATCAATTTACAACGTATAAACGTCCCAGTGCAATAATATTACCGTAATTCTAAACTCTCCAAGATATACAAGTTTCCTTGTTTTTTTCAGCGGTATTAATTCATGAATGTAAATCGCGATCCACATCTTCTATTATGATAAAATTATGGATGGATAACAATCCACTTTTGTGGGTAATTTGTTTTTGGGAAACCGCTAAGATGTTATGAATAAATGTGTGAAACATTTTCCTTCAGAATTTGGAGACAACAAGATTATGTTTAATCTCTCATCTTTCCGCTCCTTTCGGGTTTGTCTTAAAAAGTTTAATTCAATATAATAAATTCCTCAAAATACAATAATTTTGTTCTGGTTCTGACTTTTGCATCATGTGCTGTGCTGTGGGTTCGATGCCCATTGGAGGCCGTCGTGAATTATACAAAAATGCCTCAGTCTAGATGCCTTTCTGTGTTTGGCATGCCCACCGCGGATTGGCAATGTCAAGCACTAAGGTGTGTGAACATTTCAGAAACTCGGGTTTCCTCACGAGGTTTTCCTTAACCTTTAACTGGTGACAAGCGGTCTCACAGGCCGAACGGCCTCAGTGAAACGTCATTTCACCCCTTTCCCCGTGCCTCCCGTCTTTGAGCATCTGAGTAGCTTCGACTTTAGTTGCGCTCACGCAGTAGAGTGGGATAGCTGCATCGAACGTGCCTAAATCGGTAAGTTACACCGATATGAAGTTTGATAGCGGCCTCTCAGACCTTACGTCACCAATTACGTAACTTTTTAACGTGACTTTGCAGTATTGTTATTTTCATATTTTTTCAGCTTTTACTTACAATGATTAATTCCGGACCTCCAAATAAGAAGTGGAAGGAATCGGGAGCCAGAAATGTAGTGCCAAACCGTAGTAAACTGCTTTCATAAGCCGCAAATCTACATGATCGTGAAATTGAAGAATGCCTGGCACAAGAAGACTCAAGTGGATCGGAAACCGAAAATTTCTCGAAAGTTTCATTCCAGAGGAAAGTGATCATAATTTAGGAACCAAAGAAAGTGAAGATGAAGAATCGGAGTTACATCCAACCACAAAAAATTTAACCAATTATGCTCTGGCTGTTAATAAAAATTACTAAAGTTTGACCATTGTCAGTTTCATAAAATGACACTTATGATTAATTTTTTTTTTCAGTTATAACTTTAAGAAAAAAAAGTTTTTTTATTATAATTATGTTGATTTTCATTTCATAATTCGTAATTATTGGTCTCACCTCTAGTTTTTTTAATTTAAAAACTACTTTCATTGTAATGGCAAAGTTTTTAATTAAAATTATATTTAGACTATACAAAATTCTTTTATTTTGTCGTTTACTAAGTTATTAAACTATCTTTGAACATTGCGGTAAGCTATGATACTTAATTTCTATGCTATAGACCCTAATACGGCAGCGGCCTCTCAGACCGCTCGTCACCAGTAACGTTACACAAAAACCATGTCACCAGTCAAAGGTTAAACAATACTTAAGCAAAACAAAAACCCACTTAAATTCAGTTCCGTAACCGTTGATTCATTTCTTTGCAGATTTATTTATGTTTAATTTCGCAAGGAACTGCCTGCCTGCCGGTACAGTCGATAGCACATCATCCTACACACCCATGCACTCTACTCCGTTGCATTACGGGCGACTTTGCAACTAAAATGTGAAGGTTGACGTACTGTCGACTGTACAAAGGGAACAGCGCCGTGTAAACGCGAGAAAAATATCTCGCTAACCGTCGGAATAAATGTTCGGGGGTACAGCCGCGGTATCTCTGACGGCTTGTCCGATCTCTGGACGGCTTTCGAGCCAACATGTAAAGCATTTTCAGATTCCGTTCCGATGCATGATTTCTCTATCTTCTCGGTTGCAAAATGTTCCTTACCCTGACTGTCCTTTACTCATAGAGCGGGTACACACTATTATAGGCGTTTTGAAGCGCGCGCTTTTGTAACGCGCGTTGTAAGAACTATGAGGTCCGATTGAAGTGTCCCTTCTTCAAACAGTGCACTTGAAAATAAAGGAGGAATATGTCGCGATCGAGAATAATGTAAATAAAAATAACATAAAGCATAAACATTTTCATTACAAACACAATCAAAATTCGCATAAAGCTTCGTTAAAAATTACATGAAGAGTTAGCGGTAAACTACAACCAACAAACATCAGGCAAACTAACGCACAGGCACACACACCGCCTCCGGCCCCACACTAGGAACCCTGTGTCGTGGGAACCAGAAACAGCGACATCACCTCATTTAAACATCCATGGTCGGATTACAATTATTTACAAATAATACAAAAAAATATTATCTTTATTACTATTAATTACAATGACCTACTAAAATTATAGAACAAACCATTTATTTTAGGAATCGGGGCTCGATTCTGTTAGTGCATTATAGTGCAATTACAGGTGCACGGTCGGGTCACGTGACGTGTTTTTTTCCATACCATTGACGCCTAGAAAGTTTGATAAAGATAAAGATATTAATTTGTGAAAACATGAGTATGAATAGATGGTACAATAATACATGTTAGTTCTGCGTGTTTTGTCATTGTTTTGGCATTGTAGTCAGTAATTACAATGAAAATATTTGTTAATATATAAATATTTGTAATAAGTGTTTGATGTAGTGAAGTGCGCGTAGACATGAAGCGGCAATGAAACTAAATCAGTTGTGATTGTACTACAATGAACTAATAGAATCTATGCCCGGAAGTTATACATAAAACCTCTAATTAAAAGGAGTTTTAAATTGGGTATTTGACAGGATGTCAATTGAGTTACTTTTAAAACAGAATTTTGTATGAAAATACTTGCTTGTGACGTCACATTTCAGAGCACTCTTTTTATGTTTCATCTATTTAAAAATTGTAGTAACTAGTAAATGATTAAAAGAAATACATTTTCCGAATCATTTTCTAATTTTTGTTTTAATCGAGCATCTCAAATAATTTATTGTTGATAGTGTCAAATACCGTATTATTGCTACTAAATACAATGGTTTGTTTGTATCGGATTTGAAGCGCGTCTTGGTTGCCGGCCTTGCGCGTTGCCTACGCGTGTACGAGTAAAAAACGCCGTGCGAGGCTCTTATCTCGATTTAACTGGATTTTATGCGATGACTTGAATTTTATGATAACTGAATTTGTGATATTCGAATTGCATGTCAGAAGTGATATCAATCAGATGGATGTATTGTTGGTCTAGCGGTATCGTGTTCCTGATACGGCTGCCGTGAGTTTAATTCACGCTGGGGACTAGTAATTTGTAGAAATTGCCTCAGGCCAGCTGTTTTCCATGTTTGTGATGGCCTTCTCTGATTGTCATTATGTTACCACAGAGTAAGCTAGTTTGGGTCTAGAAAAAGATATGTTGTGTGGTTCGGTATTCAAATTTAAAAAAAATAAACTCACGCTCGTAATCCCCGAGGGGGTAGGCAGAGGCACCAATCACTAGACCTGGGCCCTCGTTTTGCGGATTAATATTTTTTTATTTGCATGAAAAGAGTTTGATAGTTAAAACCTGGTAATTAGGCATGTAAAAATAAAATTTAATTACGATATTAGTCACAATGCCAAAAAATTATAATTACATACGTACATAGGGTCACGTCTGTATCCCAGAGGGGTAGGCAGAGACCGGGACTGCCACCTGTCTACCTGCTATGTATAAATTATTTACATGATGGTTATTTACCATGTTCTTGACGATTTTAAATGAATTGTGCTCTTATTTTTCATTTTAAAGACTGCTAAAAAAATATAACACACAACACTACTACTATTGTGTTTCTATATCCGAGAAGATGTCTTTGCAAATTGAAAAATTGAAATATATTTTTCATGGGAGCATGACTAACCAGTTATTGACTAACTTTTATGTTAGAAGTCAGTAACTTGGGTTTGTATGACAAAGCTTTTCATGAATATTTTTCTATTATATCCTAATGAAGCTTCTTCATAAATAATTGAAAGAACAATTACATACATTAAACAAAACACAAATAAATAGACGAACGTAGAACCTCTCCCTTATGTTCAACAACTTCAAATTAAAAATAAAATTTTGCGCATTGTATAATGATTATTTGGTGTGATTGTCATAAAAAAACCACGAGCCGAAGCTCGGCTTTATACCATCAAAACACCGTGAACCCTGAAGTTTCGTGCAGCTAATGATTAGATGACTGCCTTGGCTGGTAGCAGGGCGCAGGCAACTGCAGAGCTTCTTACAACTTGTTTATGTGCTCGTAGGTAGCTATGTGAAGCACTCCGGGCAATTTACGAGTAATTCGGGGTTGCACAGGTTGCATAACGGATGCTAAAAATGTAGCTGGGTTACAGTTCTTGCTCATTATTTTAATGGACTGGTACGTTATCAGAACTCACCGCCATGCATTTCCTTGAAGAACAATGCTGCTGCTGTGTGTCTGAATTTTATTTTTACGACCTACATTTCTACTTATTACTGGTAAAAGTGGATGTTTTGTCATATGTTTGTGTTTTGGCGTTGTGTCGGCAAAGAAATGAATGTACTTTTTCTCATTGTATGTGAAACCGAACGCAGGGTGAATTTAAAATACTAAACCCCAGTTTCTCATATATTTGCAACATTTTAATCAAAAGTTAAGTTTTCAGTTGGTTTCTTTATGCAGTTTCGCCAACCGACATCTGTTACAGTAGATTAACATATTGTAGTGTTTGAGAAATCGAGACAAACATATTTATTCGTGAAGCACGAGTACATTGATAAGATGAAAAAATATAATTTTATTTTATTAAGGATCACCAACAAGAGTTGCAGAAGAGTTACATAGCTTACAAGCTTAAAATATAGTTTTGCGAAATCGAGACAAAGATATTTATTTGTGAAGCACGAGGACACTGCTAAGATAAGAAAATATTTTTGAACTAAAACTTTCGTAAGCACTACACATTGTACTCGTCGGACTCGTCCGATAAAAAGTCTAGCAAACCGCCCCGGTTTCGCACGGGTGGCAAAAACGTTTCCGTGGAATTAGCTATATTAGGTCCGTGGAAAATTCCCGGGGTAGTAATTTTTTTACACCTTGGGTTACATTATTCGAGATTTCTTACGGAACCCTAAGCTTTTTACTTTTGTTACTTACGAAAAATGTAGTTTTCTAATGTTGAAAGAATTTTTAAAATAGGTCCAGTAGATTCTGAGCCTATTCATTACAAACATGTAATACACACGAAAATACAAATCTTTCCTGTTTATAATATTAGTATAGATCACCGACAAGAGTTACACAAAAATCTAAGAGGCCATGTGCACTCTTACTTATAAGTAATCACATGCATTAGTAATAAGGTAACACCGTGAAAGACTATAAAGTTAGCACTCCTAAGTAATAAAAAATACAATAATTATTTATGTAACTTAAGCTGAATGAATAGTTTAATCAGTTCTATACATGATCTGCCTCACGAGGCGTAGAAATTATGGAAAAAGCACCACGCATAGAAATTATGATATAAAATGTCAACGAGTTCAAATTAAAAGTATGTATAAAAATAAAATTTCAAATTAAGTTAATGGATAAAATAAAAATGGAGATAAAAAGGATTAAAGAGAGCAAGGAACTGTTTATCCTGTATTCCATAACATGCGAATTATTCGTTCCTGCGTGACCTGAGTTTAGCATTTACCAATCTCTTGGGGTACATGTGTTTCATGTTGATAAAGGTATAAGAATTATGCCACGTAGTAGCTAAATACGTTACGTGTTAGCTTAGCTTACACCTCGCGTTTATGAAGAAACTTTATTAAATTGAGGCCAGGATTAGGCTCCACGCCCGCTGATAGCGCAAAAAGACTGCTCTGTATGCCAACCTTTTACTTCGAAAGGGATTATGCGCTAGAGCAATTAGTGCGGCCTTTCCGAGTCCACTCTACCATCATTAGTTTTCATATTTCAGAGACGAAACGGAGGTCTTTTTGTCTCATCCTGTGGATCATTTACAACTTGCCTGATAGAGTGTCCTCCTAAGGATTCCATTGCGCTATAAAAGTATCCACTGCCCTTGTTGTTGCAGTAACCGATAAAATAAACATTTACATACAGGCACATACATTGCTTCTGGCCCCACACTAGTATACCCTGGGTCGAGGGAACCAGAAACAGCGACATCACAAATATGTAAACATCCAAGACCTGGGGTTTTTTTGTCCCCAGCCGGGATTCGAACCTTGGACCTCTCGCATGGTAGACAGTTGCGCTAACCGCTGCGCCACAGAGGTCTTCGAATAATTGCATAGTAATCCGTAACGCAACTGAATAATGCGCATGTAAAGGTCGACGCGCTATCGACTGTACCAATGCTCGATTGTGAATAATTAGGCTCTCCATTAGTTGACTATTGAGACAGCATTTAAAAATTACTACTATTACATTGAATCGATGACCTCTGGCGCAGCGGTAGCGCATCTGCCTACCGTGTGAGACGTCCCGGGTTTGAATCCCGGCTGGAGACGAAAAAATTCCCGAAGTCTTGGATGTTTACATGTTTGTGATGTCGCTGTTTCTGGTTTCCACGACACAGTGTATCCTAGTATGGGGCCAGAAGCAATGTATGTGCCTGTATGTAAATGTTTATGTTTATTGAATCCCCTAATTAAAGTTAAATGCAATTAACTTACGTCTAATTATAAGTTTGAATATTTTTTTTTTTCGGTGCGATTTGACCAGCTGTTAACAGTACATACTCGTAGAATAAGAGATTGTGAATTTACGAGAAACCGGCATCTATACTTCCTTCAATCAAACTCCACGACAAAAGCCGCGCCGATCCTCCAAATTCCAAAGTGTCTCTAATTGAAGATTTCCCCGTCGCCAAAGGTAGGAGGGACTCATTGAAGCGGCCACGTGAATAAATAATTAAGCATTCCGCGGGGCAAAAATTCACAATAGAGACCCCTGGGGTACTTTCATTGGCAGGCCAAATTAGAGTGCCGAAAGCTGGGTACAAGATTTTACACAGTGGTGATGCAATCAGTCTGTGTAGGGGATATCAGACAGAAAAACATCTTAGACCCCGTCTTCGCTTGCCGTTAGAGTCCTGACATGATTGCGCGGGCTCTCAATGCGCTCTGAGTTTTGGATTGTTTGATTGAAATGAGTATGGAATGTGACAGAAAATTTGTTTCTTTCAGGATTTGGTGTGTGTAATATAGGAGCCGACAGAACTAACTCAAACCGAGGTCGGTTTAATAAAACAATATTTTTCAAGTAAAATTTTATTTCGAATGTTTATTTTGTCTTATGTAAGAGGCATCAAACTAAAGGTTTCAAGCCCATATCTTTATTAACTTTATTTCGGATACACTTACTCGATGTGTCGAAAGAATCCTACCAGGTTTCGCTCTGATTCGCAGGGCTTTATCATGGTGAGCAAAGACGGAGCCCGCGACGGTTTCTTGTCTCTGACTTAGCAGACTTTGACGACCTGATTAAGTCTACAAATATTATTACCAAAACAGTTTTTCCACAAAATTCATTCAAGTAGCCTTTTCAAAAAACCCCTACAAATCGCAGTGATCTTAGCAAGCTTGTATCAAAGAGAAAGCCTGAAAAATGCACTCGTAACTAAACCGTTGGGGTGGGCAGCTTACTGCCGAGTGCACTCAGCGGTGCTGCCTCACTGACCGAGAAGCCACTCGGAAACATGGCCGGATAAACATCCACTTCCTCTTGGAGCACAGGAGAATACACTCTAGTACATGGGCACTTAAGGTTGATCTCGCTTGTTGGTGGATTTGTTGCAGATTAGGCTATGTTTCGGCAGGTTAACCTTGTACCAATACCGGCCGACAGTTCTGCCCTCGGAAGGAAGAACGCAGTAATAGCCATTACTGCGTTTTTACTTTGGATGCAAAATTGAGCTCCCTGGTGGTACATCTATAGGTGAAAAAATAATGGTGGCTGTAGGTCTACTAGAAACCTGAAATTTCAGTAAGAAAATATGCAGTTATCTCATGAAATGATATGTTTGTGATATGTTTTTCGCAATTTACTCAAAACTGCGTTTTTACGATTACTGCGTTCTTTCTTACGAGAGCAGAGTTGTACTGAATCTTTTTAAATGTTTTCTATTTGTTTTTCCTGGTACAATAAAGAATATTCTTATCTTATCTTTGTCCGATATGCTTTCGTTGGGAGCGAAAATTAGCGTATGAAAGCAAAGGCCATAAGGTATTTTTTTCGAAAATATCGAAAATCGATTTCGTAAACCCTAGGTTTTTGGTTTTTGTGGTGTAGGGTGTTATCTTAGGTATTACAGTAACAATGCTTTCCGTCTTCGTGCTTTGTAAACGACTTCAAACAATGAGGAGGTTATCAGCTCGTCCATATAATTATGTACATATACGGGGTGTCCCAAAAATGACACGTCACAGTGACACCGGAGATAGACCTGCTCAAAAGGCATCGAACCAACCTACGAGTAACATGACCTCAGTAAAAGTTGCACGGTTTTTGAGATATGGCTAATTTAAACTGGTTCTAAATTTTCACTTTTTTTAACAAGTTTAGTGCTAACATTAAGTTAAATAACCCTCGTGTTTGGTTTTTTTTATTTGTACTCGGTCACGAACTTACTAACTTAGCGTAAGTGCTAGCATAGCACTAAACTCGTTGCGAAAATTTAGAATAAGTTTAAATTGGCCATATCGCGAAAACCGTGCAACTTTTACCGAGATCATGTTAGGTTGGTTCGACGCCTCTTGAGCAGGCCTACCGCCAGTGTCACTGTGACGTGTCATTTTTGCGACAAGCTGTATACAGGATGTTCGGCGCATGGACCGCCACAGAGGTGGTCCTGGACCTCTGAAATAGAGGAGTTCCCTTAAGTAGACAAAATAATGCGTAGTAAGAAAAGCATGCAATCTTAACCACTCGTAACAGTATTATTGAAACTTGAAAATTGCACTTGCTGAAGAATGTACGTACTTTGAGATTTGGTTATAGTAAAATGTTTCAATAATAAAAGTATTCTCCTCTCCGCCTCTTCTTTTAATTTGTTTAATGTATCTGCAAATATGTCCATATCTTGCAAAAGATCATTAAGTAAGAACATCTCAGTATTGCACTTCTGTTTTCATTATTTTTTTTTTCTTTCAAATAAGTTTAGTGTTAATTAATCGGTTTCGGATTTTCTCTTCAATTTAGCATCGAGCCTCCAACCCTTATCCTTGTTCGTCAGAAACATCTGCACTACGTCCCCGGCATCCCAGAGCTGGAGCTAACGAAGTTAGAGGCGTGCTCGGATGCTCTTCAGGGAAATCGTGTTTGGTCGAACAACTCACTTCATTACTACTATTACCGAGGTCCACACTTCGCCTTCACTCGGTTACATGAAAGTTGTAAGCTGAATTCTAGTCACATGTAGGCCCGGTTTCTGAATTGACAATTTAGCTAAGTAACTACTTAACTGTAGTGCTCTCTCGTCAAACTTCTCGGAAACGAGCGTCTGAACCTTACTGAGTGCTTATACTGAGTTTTTTCATTCACTTTCAATAGCGAGCGAACCATGGATGTCGATGAAGCGAAAGTGATCTGTCTGGATCGAGGCTAGTGGCAGTGCCTTGTCTCTGCCACCCCTCTGTGATAGAAGCGTGTGCTTATTGTATGTTTATGTTTTGTTTCTGCTGATTTCATGTAGCCCATGACACTTGGGTAACCACGACGAGTCGCGTGAGATCTTTGGATCGACCCTGAACAGGTGCGATGTGGAAGAGTTTTTAGAGCAGATTAAAACAGCGGAGGTTTTTCTCTTGGTAATTTTATTCCGAATCCAATTAACAATATTCGTTCCCTTGGTAACCCTAGTACAAAGATAATAAATACAGATGACGTTGTATGATATAATTACAATGACATGAAAGAGATGGCTCTGTCGTTAGACAATCTCATTTATCGACACCATTATTTATTAAATTTATCGAAAATAGTTATGAGGAAACATTGAATCTGGTTCTCTTGGTTCTGCAATGAAGTGTTCTTTATCTACTTAATTCGGATTACTAATGGTTGACCAAAAAATTATTGACAAATGGTCATTCGACAAACAACGTTTAACCAAATGTTCATTTGGCAAACGAGACATTTGACAAAAGTATAATCTTACAAAAACTCACTTAGCAAATGATCCATTAGCAAACACTACATTTGTTAAATGTTTTGAATATTAAAATGTCAATTGACCTTTTTTAATTTCACCAAATAATATGTTTCGCAAATGAAGCATTTGTCCAAATGTCATTTAACAATATGTTGAACGCATCAAAGTCGAGTCTGTTTTCGATCTTACATAGAGAACCTAACGCTCCGACGCGCTCCGCTTCGCTACGCGCGTCGTCGCAACTATATTTCTGTTGTCACGTATTCTTTACATCGCCGACCCCCCGTTCGTAAGATTGATTAATAAACGAAACATTTGTCAAATAATACATTTTATCAAACGTTTTTAGACCAATAGTAGTTTTGTCTGATAACTCAGTTGTTAAATGTTCATTAAGTAAAATAATTATTTGTAAAATGTTAATATAAGTGTTGATCATTTGGATAAGTGAGTCATTTGTAAAATGATTAGTAGTAAAATGATCAATTGGCGAAAGCATTTTTTGTCAAACATTGTTTGTCAAGTGTAATTTTGACAAATGACTTTTGGTCTAACAGCAGGACCCCACTTAATTCATACACGGACATACATAGGAGCTAAACACATTACCCTCATTTTGGGCTTAGCCGCACTTAGGTGAAAATAGTTAGAATGCACCTGTTTTTTTTTATGAAGCCTAAGGGCCCTCGCCCACGGCGGCTTTTTGTAGCGCTACGGCCGCGCGACGATGGCGCGTTCGCCGCGCTACAGCCGCGATGCGGTCGCTAGCTGTGTGCCCTCGCCCACGTAACCGCGCTTCTGTCGCGATGCAAACGCGCTACCGTCGCGCTTCCAATCGCCACAGTTGCAAGATGGACTCCGTTGAGGCAACATTAGTCACGTTGCTTTTACGTAAGCAGCCGAAGCGCCGACAACGACAGCGACGTCACGTAGCCCCAGCTGCCTGAGTAATCCTAAGGGCCCTCGCCCACGGCGGCTTTTTGTAGCGCTACGGCCGCGCGACGGTGGCGCGTTAGCAGCGCTACAGCCGCGCGCTTGCATCGCTACGGTGGCGCGTTAGCAGCGCTACAGCCGCGCTACGGTCGCGCGTTGCAATAGCGACCTACGCGCGTTAGTAGCGATGCCGTCGCGCGTTTACGAAACGCGCGACGGCAGCGCTACAAAAAGCCGCCGTGGGCGAGGGCCCTAACACGTTCTACTGCTTGCAGTGACTTGTGACTTGTTGAGGTCTGTGACTTGTCACAGGCAGGCCTTCTCTCAGAGAGACAGTGTTAGTGGTTCACGACAGAACTGTTTATTGTTGTTTTGTATTGTTGTTTTTTTACTATCATAGTAAGACTATAATAGTCAGTTTTAAATTTAATTTGGTTAAATTTGGTTTCTTTCGGTTTGGTTTTGGGGGCTTAGTTCTAATGTCTAATGTCAAAGCCACTTGTCACGTTGGGACCTAATAATCTCAGCAAAACGTGGGCCCAGTTCTAGTGATTGGTGCCTCTGCTTACCCCCGTGGGGATAACGGGCGTGAGTTTTTTAAAAAATTTTATTTAACTAACTACAACTAAACTAAGGAAACTTAACTAAAATGTAACAACTTTGAAGTTCATAAAGTAAACATTTTGTTTGAGTTTTGAATAAAAACCTGGTCCCAAACTAGGATACCCTGTGCTATGTATGTGGTCACCTCACGCCATACTTAGCGTCCCTCTGGAATTTCTTTTGCTAAACTCCGCTGATATGGGACTCCGATGCACTTCATCATAGCGCATAGCGTCGCGAATGGATCCTCTCGGATTACATCTAAAAGCATCTGTCGGTGACACCTATCGATCCTAAAAATACTCAAGCCCTATCTCATGTTTAAACTAGAAGCAGGAGAATGGGACGTGCTCAGCATTGGCCACTGCGCGTGCAGATATTTATGATGTTGAACGACCTCTGTGGCGCAGCGGTTAGCGCATCTGCCCACCAAGCGAGAGATCCCGGGTTTGAATCCTGGCTGGGGACTAAAAAAAATCCAGGCCTTGGATGTTTTCATGTTTGTGATGTCGCTGTTTCTAGTTCCCACGACACAAAGTATCCTAGTGTAGTTCCAGAAGCAATGTTTGAGCCTGGTTGTTTCTTCGAGTTTACATTTATTTTGCACGTTTTTCTGTATTTTCACAATTTTGTCTAATTTAAAAGTGTGAGTAGTCGGATATACATCCACATTGGAGGGAGTGAGGATATGTGACTAGGGCATTGTAGTTTCTGCAGTATAAATGAAGAAAAATAGCATCAAAGAAATTTTTTGGGGATGGTAATGACATTATGTTACTGGTAATGAAATTGGTGTTGCTGGTAATGGTATTATGTTCCTGGGAATGACGATTAAAAAGAAAACCATTTAACAAATCTTTGTGTTTATTGTAGGACCAAAATATTTTACACCTATTATTATCTAATGTTTTCAGTAACTACCCAAAGTAAAATGGAATACAAACATACCTTTTTTTTTTGGCATTTATTAAAACATTTTTGTAATCATCAATACAATCAACACAAACATTTTCTTTATTAATAACATCACTTACTATTTATTCAATTTTTCAGTCTCTTATATTCTCTTCTACGTTAGTGATTGATTGTTGTTATTGCCGGGAAGTGTGTGTATGTAACGGTCTTTTTATGTTTGGCTGCTTTACTGTCGTTGATTTAATCGCTCTACTTCTTCAAGTTATCTTCTTATTTAGCCGATGCCCGATGCAACCTTGATAACAATCAAGGTTGTATCGGACATCGGCCCGATATAAAAAGATATAAATCGGCCAAATGTGGGGGGACTGTTATATACATGTATTTTTTAGTAGTAGTAGCAATTGATTACTAGCGTAGAAGAAAACAACAGTTTTCTTTTTTGTTCTTTCCATTTCGTTCTTTGTAGTTTCTGTTTATTTTTATTTTTTTCTGCAATTGAAGTAATTTTCTTTTCAGCTTTTGAATGAATGAATGAATGAATGAATGAAAAATTCTTTATTGCACAATAAACAGTGTTCTGTACAAGGGCGAGCTTAATACTATAAAGTATTTTCTACTAGCTAACCATGGGTGATGTGGAAAGAGTAAAGGGTAGTGCTATAGAGGTCATAAGAAACAATAAAAAAGCTTTTCTTTTTAAATAGCATGCTCTTTGTTTTTCTTTCTCAATAGCATATAATCTAGGATTATTTTTGAGTTCGGCATAACGACGTCTTTTGCACAGCCACTGCTGAGCAAGGTAGCCTTCGTTTCCTTTTTGTTTTCGCCATATCTGTAAATAAATGGACCAATTTTCTAGTTGAATAATTTCAAGGCGAATTATGACAACCGAGTACGTAAAAAAATATTGTCAGAGAAAAAGTCGAATATTCAAAAACAGTATAAAAACTCTTAGAATCAACCGAGCTTTTTTTTGAAATCGGTAAAAAACATAAATCGAACTCATTCAGAGACGTGCAAGTAGTAAATTTCTATGAGATAATCGCCTTTTTAAAGTTATTAGACACTATAACAAAACATTATTTAAGAATTATCATTAGCCGCAGCAATTTTACATTACCGACTGCACGAAAAATCCCGGCAATGACGTTACTGGTAATGGCGATTTCAATCGAAACATTTTTGAACTTGTTTAAAATGGTCATGAAGAATAATTTACTTAGTGGAAGTTTGTAGGGTATAATATAACGTGCAAAACACTGCATTAAATGAAAATGTATACATAAATAACTCACCGTAATCCTTAATTCTGGTAATGATGTTTTCGTCGACGAAGGCTACGAAGAAACACTTTTTTCCAATATTATTCACAAAATACACGCGCACGCCGGACAAGTACTCAAGGACGAATAACTACGCGAGAGGCGGAGCGGGGGGACGCCCCGTACGATTGCTGTTGTAACAAAATGTTGTCACTTTTTTAACTTTTTTCTCCTGTTGCGTGTAATGACTGTAAATGATTGCCAAACGTTTTCAGATGAAAATAATATATTAAGTTTTTTTAAATCGGCACTTGTTATGTATAAAATAAGAACAAATATTACTATTGTAACACTTACGTACATTAAACTGGTTATTCATGCACCGTTATTAAAATATTTTTGATAAAGTACTAATGTTAGTGATTTGAACGTTGTGGGCGATGACGATTTGTAAATGTTTTATAAATTAGAAAAAAAAAAAATGACTTATGTCCACAAAAAAGATTTGCCTCTTTTCTAAATTATAATAGGATGCTTAGTACTGCCATTTTCCTAAAAAAATTACTATCTGTATTTTTTTATTAGACTTGAACATAGTTTTTCGCTCTTATGAAGAAACACCCGCCTGTATGTGAATGTAAATGTTTATATTGAAGTTGCCAAAGTTTACTCGGCTTAGTTTCCTGGGCCAATTTCTGAATTGAACATTTCGCTAACTACTTAAGTGTAGTGCTGTCTAGTCAAATTTCTCAGGACAGAGTGTGACAAAGCGTTCCTTAAACATTTACTTTGTGAAATTCTCAATTCAGAGACCGGCCCTACGAGTGTCAGTAACTATTCTGTTTCTATAGTTGTAGTCACGGATGTAAAAAAAAGACGGATGGAACCTCCTCTAATCACGAGTGAAGCATACAAATGGCCGCCGTCTATTGATGTGTGCGTGCCATAACGTGAGCGTAAGTGCCCTGCCTCACTAGGACGCCATTGTTACGTCGCCAGCGACCGTATCCAAGCAGTTAATATTGAAATGTATGGTGCCTAAGTGCCCTGCCTGACTAGGACGCCATGGCGACGTCGCTAGGGACCGTATCCAACGTGCCGTATCTATCCGTTGGATACGTGAAATAATCAAACTTCTAAGTGAACTTTAAAAACGATACGGCCGTTTGGGCCGCAAAAAAATTCGACACTCAAGGGAATCAAAATTTATAGGGTACTTTCCGTTGATGAGGTTTATTTGGCGGTGCAAGAAAGTGTTCTCTATCTATCTACAAACAAATTAAAATTGAGATAGATCTTTAGTAGATATGGTAGAACGTGATTTTCTTGTGGTTTTTGTCGGCAGATTCCCGCTGCGAATCCCGAGCTGAACCGAACTCGCCCTCGGGCGGTTTTTTCAACGCAATTACCTAAGCATTTATTATGATTGAGTGTTCATCCATGACAACGTTCTCCCTTGTTCTTTTAAGACAAAACAGCGAGCTTTATGCAAACATTTTTAAATCTCACCCTTTCCGCCGCTCGCCCGTCACCGTTACACCGCACACGTTACAACACGTGGAGGGTACATTTTCAGCATTTTAATGCAAAACTGCATGTCACAAGCTGTTTAGCCTCAGTCGAGTTGTCACTTCATCGCGCATACACTTGCATGGCTTATGCGCTCGAGATACTTGCACGTATGCGGGCGGGAGACACAGGCACGTAGTCAGTATCTTCTAGGTTACGCATTTCTAATAACTGATAATAACTTCCACACAACACGTTCAATTTACCTGGTCCCAAACTAGGATACCTGTGCTATGGTAACCAGGAAAGGACATCGTTTAGTTAATATTAAAGTAACCTCTATGAGGAGGTTTTTTTGTATCACTGTTTTAACAATATTTGAAATATGACTGGCGGAACAATTAGCATTTCTGTATAAGGGTAGTAGCATTTCTTGCAATTAGCATTTCCGTAAAATACTTATAATATTCATAACAAAAGCGACTGAGACGTTAGCGTGTTTCAGTGAAAAGTTATTTTAAGAAGAACACAGAAATGTGAATTCTTCAGACAAACCTTATTTTGCCGAAAAACATGAATGAAATCAGTCACTTTCGTTCTCACAAGGCGATAATACTACGCTGGCAGAGAGGAGAGCGTGTGCGACTCTCTCTTTGCTGCACAGTAGAGATGACGGACGGTGTTGGAAAAATGGTTCAGCTGGTAGACGTTTATTTCTATATAGTGTAGGTTTTTTTAAGAATATAATAGAATATTTATTTATTGGGCAAAAACATTAATACAAAGCTTGCATCTAGGCCCTGATGCAGACTGCTGGCAGCGGCTGGATGAGAATGGCCGAGGACAGAAAATTCGGCGTGTCTTAGGGAAGGCTTACGTAAATATAACATTTACATACAGACACGTACATTGCTTCTGGCCCCACACTAGGATCGTGTGAACCAGAAATGGTGACATCACAATCATGTAAACATCCAAGACCTGGGGTTTTCTGTTTCTTTTTTTTGTCCCCAGCCGGGATTCGAACCCGGTACCCCTCGCTTGGTAGGCATATGCGCTAAACGCTGCGCCACAGAGGTAATTGACTGATTGACAAAAATTCATCATCATCAGGCTACCGTTGGCCACTGCTAGGTATAGGCCTTTTCCCCCAAATGCCATTTCACACAATCTCTCGCCATTCGCATCCACGGACCTTCCGCCGACTCAACGACCTCGTCCGACCGTCGAGTCGCAGGACTGCCCATAGACCGTCAAAATATGTCTTTCCTTTTCCCAAATACATGTCTGTGCTGCAACGTACAGACAGACAAGCAGCCAGTCGGTTGAATAATGAATCCCGCGCCCCGGCAGCGGCAGCCGCGAGTTGTTTGTCTGGTTTGCTCGCTGAATGTTCACCAACTTAGTTTGCCGAGTAACGCTTTACATTCGTAATGAGCTAGAATTATTAATAGGATCTGGTGTTTCATTAAAGTGATCCAGGAAGTTGATGCTTGGTACGTGTGTCAGTTCCGCTTCAACATTTTTAGTTGCAAAAAAAATTGTATACTTTTTCGTTGTCAGGCCCGTCAGGTTTCGTGATGAATTGTGTAATGTTTTGAAAAGAATAAATGTAGAGTTTATTTGTTGGTTTCTTCTCCATGTAATCTATTAATTGTGAAACTAACAACTTTGACGTTCATAAAGTAAACGTTTTGTCTGTACCTAGTATGAATAAAATATTTTAAATTTAAATTAAATATAACCTTTGCGCAAATTTATCAAAATCATGACATGCAGAAAAATACAGAAGTATTACAGGCTTGTGGCCTGCAGTGGACATCTAATGACTGATGATGACTAGTATCCTATCCTTTAATAAATGCAGCGTTTTAATAAGTGTCGAGAAATACGGTTATCGACACTCATATAATAAAGCGATAAAGGTTGTGTATAAGAGGTAATGTCTGGACCTACTCATCCAATTTCAAAATGTATCATCAGTTTTTACGATCGGTAAAAATTTTAGAAAGTGGTTTTTTACCCTTATACATATTTTACAAATATAAGATAAGGTAATAATATTCTTTATTGTACCAGGAAAAACAAACTTACATTTGTATAAATGGCCACCTGTTTATACAAATGTACGGCGGGCCCCCAGTGGGAATCGAGCCCACGACCTCTTTCTTGGTAGCTAAACGCCTTAACGGCTCGGCGAGGCAAGTCTAGCCAAGTAAATACCGAGGAAGAATGAGAACACAAATAAGTGAGACAGTTATTCACAAATAAATTGCTTGAAGACTATCCCTGTGTAATCGGGTTAGTGTACAGCGTCCTTGATGTAACAATTTCCAATATAATCCCCCACAAAGCATCTGCCGCTGATTGGAATAGTTTCTTTTCTCCCACCAGCTTCGCCGGCGAGGTATTTAATTTCGTTCGCCTTCAGTCTCGATCCGCTTTTCGTATGGTCACCTCTTTATTCTGTTTCATTTATCTTTCGTTTTGCGGCTTCCTTTGTTTTCTACCAGTCTTAATGAAAAAGTGAAATCTAATCTCTTTAAACGAGCAATTCTAGTATATATACCGGGTGTCCCAAAACTCGACGTCAACCCGGAGCCGGGTGAAAAGGCAAGTCAAGCTGGTTGTCAGAAAAATATAAAAAAAAATCTAAGTTTTATGATTTTTTTTTCAATACAGTCAGTTAAAACTAGGCAATTTTTTATTTTGAAAGTTTTTCTAGGAAATAAGTCCTATTTTTTATGCAAGCTAGAGCAGCTGGTTTCAAAATTTTGATTACAGTTTAGAGAAGCATTATTCAGGGTTACACAGCAAAAAAAATAATTGGAAAAAGTAAAGATTTGTGGCAACAGGAGTAAAAAGACTGTCACAGGGTGTGTAATTTTGCGATTTTTAAAAAAATGCCTATAATTTTGAAATCATACAACTTAGATTTTTTTTTATATTTTTCTGACAACCAGCTTGACTTGCCTTTTCACCCGGCTTCGGGTTGACGTCGAGTTTTGGGACACCCGGTATATATATATATGTGTGTGTTTAAATAATCAGAATCTCGGAAACGGCTCCAACGATTTTCATGAAATTTTGTAAACAGAGGGTTTCGGGGGCGATTAATTGTTCCAGCTAGGTTTCATTTTCATAAAACGTTGTTTTAACCGTGTTTTAAGGCAAAGAAATAACTGCTACACTACAAGAAGCTAATTTTCGCAAGCATCTCTAAGGTCGTCATAGCTCAAGTGGGTAATGGGACGATACAGTCGGCAGAAGACCCTGGTTCGAGACTTGATACTAAATTTTCTTTTTTTTTCAAGTTCCTTCTTTTGTGTGAAAACCTAAATCAGGAGCCCTTTATCAACGCACCTAATTCGTATCCAAGTACTTTCTTTTTTCTAAAAAAAATACGAAAAATAATCAGAACAATGCTCATCAGAGATCAAAAGTATCTAGCGAGGCCCTAGGCCGACTGCCACGGAGAGTGAAACTCGGAGCGGCTGGGGTTGGCGCGTGTAAGCGTGCAGGGGCTTGCCCCTTAGTCGGAGTGCAATTTCCAAAAAACACGATTTACCAAAAAAATACCAAGCAAAGCTCGGTCATCCAGGTACTAGTATTTGTACAAATACAGTTTGTCCAAAAACACTAGAAACCGGAAGTGAAAGTTTACTACTTGTTTTATTGAAAAGTCAAAAGATTTACTATATTTATTGAAGCACAATACCTTGTTTTATGTAATAACTCAAGTTTTTAATTTATATAATCAGCAAAATCAGTCCCATTATCGGATGCTCAGTCAGAGAGGTCAAAGAAAATCTAAAAAAACTTCTTTTAAACTTAAATTACAATTCCACCGAATCGCTCCTCGAAATTACAACGTAACCTTGCAGACGCAACATACACACTACATCTCACTTCACACGCCACATTTCACACAACTAGCTACACTTCTAAACTCACAACCTCCTGATGCCCAACCGTAATAAAAATATTTTTGGCTAACTGCCCACGGTACTCACACGAGTACTTTTTCTTTTACCTAGCTTACTGCCCAGAAACTTAAACTTGAATAAATGTCACAAAAATGATCATACGGTGTTAGCAATAGTATATACAGGTAATGCAATAAAAAAGTAACTAGTTTCAATAGTTTTTAAGCGAAAATAAATAGTCCTTGTGTGAGGACCGTGGGCAGGAAATGAAAGTAAAAGAGGACTAATTTACATACATACATACATACATAAGCTCACGCCTGTATCCCAGAGGGGTAGGCAGAGACCAGGGACTGCCACCTGCCACGATCCTGACAAACAACTTTCGCTTCATCGACATTCATTAGTCGTTGCATGCACGCACGCCGGTTTCGGGTACTTTTTATCTTGCCCTATTATTTTATTTACTTTTACAAAAAATGTTTATTAGGCAAATCGGTAGCAATCACACCACTTTGAAAATTAGTAAGTACTAAGGAACACACTAAGGTACATTGTTGTCAGTCTTACATAAGTTTAGAACCTATATTTCTTTTGGATAATCTGTTACACTTATCAATTATCATATTATTGAGATCAACATTATATCAATTATATATAAAAAATAATAACAAAAGAAAACCCTTCTGAAATTATAAAACAAAAACATCTTTCTCAAAGTTTGTCAAAGTCGAAGGTGAGCTAGATCCGGGAGTTGAAGTTGACGGTGAGCCAGATCCGGGAATAATAGAAGGCGGAAGAAGGTGACTGCTCCTGGATATCATCATCTTCAATAGAGTTTTCAATAGGGCCATCTTCCTCTGAGAGATGTATGTCAGAAATAGCTAAATCGTCTTCAATATCGTTATATTCTGTAAAAAAATACACATACAAGTTTATCTAAAATTATAGTATAGCGGCCCAAAGTCCTCAAGTGAGGACTAAACGTATATGTAATTAAAGACCACGGTACTCACACGATCACCAATGTAAATTGATGCTCATAGAATGTTATTTACAAACGATAATGATAAAATATTTGTGTCCGCCATTTGCTGACACATTCAACAATAAGGTTTTATGAGAGTTATTGGGAGAAATGATAAGATCACATAAATAAAAAGAGATTAAAACTTACTTCCGCGACGTGGCCGCTCCATGGTTCCTTCTTTTGACGTTTGTTGAAGGAACGATTGATTAGCCACAGATGACACTTATGACAGCTGTTAGTGATTGAATGTCACTTCCTTCCGAATTCAATCCGTAAAAAATGGCGCTAAATTCAAATTAAAAAAATGGTGGTAAAGTAATCGTCCTCGAAGAAGGACCGTGGGCATTTAGTCCAGAAAAAATGTTTGTATCTTGGGCAGTAACGGCTTTACTTATTTAGTACTCACAGAAGTACCGTGATAGCTAGGATTTTTCTAACCCTTCATAGTTTCTCTGACAAATTCAAATTTAAATTTACTTACACTTAATTTTTACTTTATATCATGAATTAGAATCATAGTTCAAATTTTTGCACAAAAATTTGCTAAATTATAATTTTAACTAACTTTGCATGCTATGTAACTTAAAATGATAAATCATACGCCACAATCATACGCCACAGTAACATTATACCTGTTTTTCTTACATTATATAGGTCGCCACAATACAGGTTTTGGCCTAGTGTGGAGACCACTGAAATAATTGTATGTGTATTTCTTTTGGAATAAATTTCATTTCATTTCATAATGCTTGTAAGCGCAAGCTATTAACAAACACAGACAGAAAGTCTGAGCAAAACCGTACTCTTTAATTTCTACTCTTTCTGGACAAGCTGTATTTTTTTCAATTATGAACCTTACCTGCCGTGCCTTACCATACATAAGCACAATCCTGGTATCCCAGAGCGGTAGGCAGAGACCAGGGACTGCCACCTGCCACGATCCTAACAAATCACTTTCGCTTTTTTTCTGATTCGGCAGATCCATTTTATAGTGTCCAATGGTTTAGGGCCAATTTCTGAATTAAGGATTTCGTTAAGAAACTACTTACTGTAGTGTTGTCTCTTCAAATGTCTCAGAAAAGAGCGTGAAATAACGTTACTTAAGTATTTACTTACGTGATATTCTCAATTCAGAAACTGCCTCTTAGCATCAGGAATCGTAAGTAATTTCTACCTACTATGTTGGCGGTTTTGAAGAAAAAACTACCAGCCCGTGACACCGAGTAGAGCCCATAAACAACGTAACTCATACGGAGTAGTTTTATCTCCGAGTTCAGTGGATCCCGGGTGGCAAGTAATTGGTGTGCTTTGCGAGGGCTGCGCTGAGATTCTGGAACGTTTGCTCAGTTATTTTACCTTAGAGATACTGCTCTTCTTGACGCACTATCTACATAAGAGACTTACGCTCGGTTTCTAGAAGAGCGATCAAATGTTAATCTGATGTTACTCTCACGTCAAGCTAATTTCAGCCAATCACGTGCAGGTATTTTGAATTAATCTTAGATTAATCTCTTGTTACATTTGAACACTCTTTCAGAAACTGAGGCTTAGCCCCGGTTTCTCGTCCACTAACAAGCTGTTAATCTACTGTTAACAGCTGTCAGTTGGCCAAAGTGCATAAGAAAAAAACGTTTCACAGCTGTTGATAGTAGATCAATAACAGATTGTTAGCGTACGAGAAACCGGGGGAAATTTTAGCGAATGGTTGATTTTTATAATTTCTTACACGGAACAAGCTCCTGCAGAGTAAAAGGGTCCTCCTAGTTTCGACGAACTAGTCGAAGAATTAAAATACATAGCTATCAATCAATATGCAGAGGAAAACCTGACCACAGTGTACAGACTGAAACATATTTTGAAGGAGTGTTTTCAAACCACTGATTTTTTATTCCAAAGAGTGCTGTGTCACTGAAAACTAAAAAGCAATTCGAGTTCAGTGACTGGTGACAAGGACACACATGCGTTTGGCGTGGGACATGCCCGCATAGATTTCTAGGGCTTATAAACTCAATAATTTTGATGCAGTGCTGTGAAAAAAAGACATGCGTGCGTTTGACGTGGAAGATAAGACTTCGGACCTAAGCGTAGGCTCCGCGCGCTAAAAATCTCAATAATTTATATACAGTTTATGTTGGCTAGAACAAACCACATTGTGATAATCCAAGAAGCGAAGTAGGCACTACAGTGCCACTGAACATAAAAAGGCACAGTGTAGTGACTGGTTACAAAGGACCCACGAGCTTTTGTCGTGGGCTTTGACATCGTCGTAGGCTTCAGTAGCTAACATCTCTTGTGTAGTGAATGTTAACTCAAACGGCAGTTGTGTTAATCGAAGAAGCAAAGTTGGCACTGCTGTGCAACTGAACACAATAAAGCATAGTGTAGAACAGTTGCTGTTGACAAGGACATAGTATACTTCGTGAACATTTCGCCGTACTCTTCAATGGTGAAAAATCTCGCTAGTGTAGTGCATGTTGACTAGAACAAACCGCTCTGTTGTCTTAATCTAAGGAGTGAACTAGGCACTGCTGTGCCACTGAACACAAAAAAGCACAGTGTAGTGACTGGTGACAAGGACACACGTGTGTTTGGCGTGGGACATGTCCGCGCGCAATGCGCGGCGCGTGCGCGGTGCTGGGCGCGGCGTGCGCGCGCAAGAACGGCGTCGTCTGCTCGTGCCGGCTGCACACTGCGCTGCTGCAGGTAAACCCTGAGTCGTAAATATTACAGGGTGTCCCAAAACTCAACGTCGAGCCGGAACCGGGTGAAAAGGCACGTCATATGGTTATGAATATAAAAAAATCGATTTTGTTATTTTAAGTACAATATATTTTTTTAAATTATTTATTCAAGAAATTTCACAAATATAATGAAAATAAAAATTGGAAATAGGCAATTTTTTAAGTCTTTTTTTTTAAAAGTCTCCTTTTCTTCCAAGCTGGAGCAGCTGGTTTTGAAATTTTGTTAACAGTTTAAAGCATCATTCAGAGTTACAAAACAAAAAAAAATCGGCAAAAGTAAAGATTTGTGCCAACAGGATTTTTAATTTTTTTTTAATGTCTATAATTTCGTATTCATGCAATTTTTATTATTTTTTGTTTTTTTTTTTTCTGATAACTAATATGACTTGCCTTTCCACTCGATTCGATTGACGTTGAGTTTTGGGACACCCGATAGTCATGCGCAAATTGTACCTTCCGTAAAGTCCTCCCACTCACCAATTTTTGACGTCTCTTGTATATTTCACCCTTTCCTCCTTGTCTTTCTTTTAAACCAATGTTCATATCACCTCTCACCTCCTGTGGTGACTGGCAGAAAATGCTTGTAGCATTAAATCCGCCGCGTTGCCCTTGTAATTTTTACTTATGTGCAATAAACGTATTAATAATAATAATAATAATATCAACTTTATATTAAGTTTTGTTTGTTTGCGCCACCGCCTTCACCGCCTTCAGCCGGCAGGGCCTCAGTTCGAGGTCTTATTCGGCATTGCTGTCAAGTTCCAGAGAAGTATTGTTATCATACTCAATATCTCTCTCTGATTTAGGATCTCTACTCTCCTCTCTTCCTTTTTCAGTTTGTTATTCGGTCAGGACTTTGAACATTATTTATTGCTAAAGAAATGAAATCACATATTTTTTTTGTTTTTGGATTCATGATTATTAACTTTATTCTGGATACACTTACTAAGCCTTCTAATGGCGGTAATTAGCATATCAATAGTTAAAACAATGGCCGCCTGCCCGCTGCGGGCGTTTGCCATGGGATAACATGCTAACACTTAAAACACTTACTTACACATGTTTTGATTCATATCCGATTCTGTATACCACAATTATTCGCAATGCTTGCACCCATGTGAGATGTTAGAAGAATCCTTATGCTAGTCCACCTGTTATACGGCCAAAAACAAAACAATACCTCACCTGAACTTGCAGTTATGTTTTTTATTTTGCAATAGCCCATTTATTAGGAACTAGGTGCATTAACCCGCGGACTCTATTAGCCGGATCGATTCAACCCAATTCACGAGCAATTTCATCAACAGCCGCGGCCCGCGCGTGTCACCTAAATATTGCGTTATGGTTGACGTCGTCGGGTATTTTTTGCCCGCGCGGTGTCGCCGGACCGGAAATTGATTCCGGCAATGCGCCACCGGACCACCCGGCGCCGTTCGATGCCCGGATTCTGTCACCGTTTTCCACCTATAGAAACACTTGTAGTGTTCAAATGTGAGATGAAATATGGTATGGGTGTAGCCAGTTGAACCTAAGTGCCGTTTGATAAAAGAAACGATTTTTGTGTAAAAAAAAAACTGGGGTCGACTAGGCATTCGGCATTAATTCTCACCTTATATCGACAACAAGTAATAAAGTGTTGGCTCGGAATTAGCTGATCTTTTATATATACATAAGGTCACGCCTGTATCCCATAAGGGTAGGCAGAGACCAGGGACTACCACCTGCCACGTTCCTGACAAATCAATTTCGCTTCATCGATAGGTATTCGTTAGTCGTTGCATGCAGGCACGTCGGCTTCGGGTACTTTTTATCTTGTCCTTTGCTAATACATCCCCTATCTTTTATAATTTCTTTGTTTCTACTTTCGCAATTTTCTGTCCTTCAGCCTTCAATCGCTTCAATCTTTCAGCAGATAGTATCACCTGCAAGGATGCATCCAAGTCATTACTCATTTAATAAATTATTATCTTCTATTATGATAGTTGTCTGAAACTAACTGTGACTCCGTTCTTCAATTTAATTAATAGGAACAGTTTCCTCTTATTTCCATCAGCCGATTTTGCTGATTCACCGACAAGGTTTTCTCGAATGCAAAAGTTGTGGCGCAGTTGCAAGTTTGGCAGTTTTAATTATTGTGGACTGTCGCGTGTGCGGTCGCAATGTAGCGACTGATAGCCGATGGTTAAATGAAAAAATCCGACTTTATTCATCACTACACGTGCTTTACAATTGAATACATATTTATAAATATATATAAGGTCCCATGTACCTTACACTTACATTCAATAGACATTTATGACATAGGTAGTAAGATGACGCGAGTCACGCGTTTTGTGGCGCTAAAATTTCCGAATTTTACAGTTAATGTACTGGGAAGTCGCGACATTTGTCGTTATGGGGGCATAATGGGTTCTTGATGATGATGATTTGACATTTCGGAGTAGGCTAACTCAGACAACATCATAGAGGACTTACGTAATTGCAGCCCTGGTCCCAAAGTAGAATATACTGTACTATACGGTACAGTAACCAGCCAAGGACATAACAGACATTGTAAAACTGCTACACTCAGGCGATAAAGTATAAATGAAAGTACAATACTAAACGCACTATTACGATCAGCTAGTATTAGCTTGTCCTACCACGAGGATGTGCAATAAATGTCCCCGAACCATTTATCAACAATACGGGCGTTTAGCCGTCGCATGTCCGTGAAACTAGATTATCAAACTTCCGGTACAATACCCACTGGCAATATCCGGACATGGGCGCTCCTTTTGGGAATTCTTGCCGAGGACGCAGCGGCATTTCTCATTACCGTCGTCGGGGGCGCTCATTGATATGTTTGCACGCGTGTCGCTGAATGGCTGATGAGCCGTTGCAGTGGGACTGTGGGGCATGGATTTGAACAACATTCTAGGCGTTCTCATTGTTTTGACGGTTGGTCATATCACAGGTTTCAGAGCGCCCATCTATCTGTATTTGAATAGTATTAGAATTAGTATCTGTATTTCAAAAGCCGTATTCCAAAAAGCTTCATGTACCCAAATTACATTGCAAATCTGAAATATTTGGCTTTGCCGTATACTAATATTGCACTTTTGCACATATAAGCGTTATTAGATGCGTCATCAAGGCATAGCGCAAGTGGTTGTGTTATGTGGATTATCGATTTGTTTATTTTAAATGAGAAGTTCTCTCTTGTCCAAGGCTTGTTTTGTATAGTAGACATCCTGCGTTTTGGGAAGGTCAGGAATCGCGGTTTAGGTTAGTTTACTCCTCTATGATCCACTACTGAACCAAGCATCTCTTCAAACAGGAGCCACCACTGCATCCATTTCTTTGCCAGTCTCGCGAATTGTTTTCTCGCCGTATTTATTCATCATGGTCGGTCCAAATGTATAACGAAATAGTTGTTTGGCAGCTGTCCAGCTACCTATTTGTGAACGTTTTACTCCACCGCTTGTTTTCACGCTAACCAAAAGACCCATCTCCAATTTAACTTAGTGTAACTTTAATTTGTGTGGCTACTTTTTCGTCTCGCTTGTTACTTTATTGTCGAATGAGAATCTATTTTAGTTTTCTTAACCACAGTTTCCACTCTGTTCTTTACTACATATATTGCAATTAGATCAATCGTAAAGATAAATGTGTAGTTACAGACGTCATTCCAAACTATCCATAAATTATTTTAACTGACCAACTAGGTCAGCCTGTCATCCCACTAACAAATACAACATTGTCGCCACAGTATCGACACAGAAACATAGATCTATCGATACAGGCCGCGCCACGGGGCGCATGTTAGCTCCTAGGCCCCCTCTGGCGCCTCCCATTTGCACCCCCGGACGTTCAGGCACAAATTACGAAGCTACAAAAGGTCTGTCGGCAATGGTGAAGTGACATTGATTTAGTCTCGAGCCTGTTAAAATGTCAATAGTTTTGAATAAGGTTTAGCGAAATATTTTCGCATTTTCAACAATCAGGGAAGTAAGGGAAAGGCAAGAGAAAGCTATTTTGACTAATTTTAAGAGGTTTATGTCGTAACGTATTTCAAGACCAACCAGGCTCGCTGGAACTGGTCTGTGCCCGAAATACGTAGAAGATGCCGCTCTAACAAGAGCCCAACTCTTAAATATAACTACACAGCTTTCAACTAACTGCAACAGCTTTGCTAATTTAGTGATTGAAGACAAATTTAGGCTGAATTCCTTTTAACTTCTGTCTGACGACCTCTGTGGCGCAGCGGTTAGAGCATGAAGCTACCATGCGAGAGGTCCCGGGTTGGAATCCCGGCTGGAGACTAATAAAAACCCTAAGTGTTGGATGTTTACATGTTTGTTATGTCGCTGTTTCTGGTTCCCACGATACAGGGTATCCTAGTGTGGGGAGAGAAGCAAAGTATGTGCCTATAAAAATGTTTGCTTCAAGGAGATGTCCTCATATTACGCATAGTTGGCTCGTTCCGTATTTAACAACCTCTTCAGTGGCGTGAGGGTTTGATTGATGATTGTGACAAGTGGGTTGGATTGATATTGTTCAGTTTCTTATTGACTAGGTAGCTCACACGTTTGTAGCCTTGTGTATCTACTTTACTGAGTTTGAAAAAAGGGGCTACCCTTGCAGATATTTTGTCGAATTGCAGACGTAGCTCCA